>CM067340.1:89560000-90255000 GCA_034376525.1 Nicotiana benthamiana
CAATGTCAGAGGAAATGAACAAAACTTACATTTGTTTAATTCTAAAATGTATGAGTCCAAAACTATAAAAAAAATTAGACATATAAGCCTCTGCAAAACTATTTACAAAATAATTACAAAAATTATGGTTAATAGAATCAAACCTCTACTCTCAAAAGTCATACACCCAACTCAAACGAGCTTCGTAAAAGGGAGAAGAGTATCTGATAACACCATCATTGTGAACCAAGTAGTGTCTTACTTCAAAAGAAATAAAGTGATGAAAGGAAACATGTTAATTAAAATAGACCTGAAAAAGGCCTTCGACAAAATAGAATGGTCCTTCGTAAGATTCTCACTGATCTCTTTAAATTTTTCCAAAGATATGATTGATATTATAATGTCCTGCATTTTAACCTTTCAAACTTCAATCCTGATAAACGGGTGTAGCACAGAATTTATTAGACCAACAAGGGAGATTAGACAAGGGGATCCCCTATCCTTATACCTTTTCATAATCTGTATGGAAATGATATCTAGGCTGATACACAATGAAATTGATTGCTGCAGATGGACACCCATCAAATTGTTTAATAAAGAACCATGATTGTCTATCTATTCCTTGCAGACGACTTAATCTTAATGGCAGAAGCCAACCAGAAAAGTTGTAATTCGATAATAGATATGCTTAATAAATTATGCAATTATTCGGTTCAATTCATTAATTTTAACAAGTCTAGAATTATGTTCTCCAAGAATACCTCCTCCAGAAACAAGGAATACATCAGCCAATGTTTATCCATGAAATATTCGAATGAAATAGGGAAATACCTAGGATTCCTAATTCTGAACTCAAACTCATCCAAAAAAGATTTTCAACCTATCATTGATAGCCTTGACAGTAAATTTTAGGGATAGAAAGTAAATCTCCTGACCACAGCATGTATAACTACCCTAATAGAATTCACTCTTGCATCAATCCTTAACAATGTCATACAAATCTATAGCCTCCCAAAATCTACCCTAAAAACTATTGACACAATACAAAGAAATTTCCTGTGGGGGAGCACATCTGAAAAGAGAAAATGTCACCTTATTAATTGGAACACAGCAACTAGGGACAAGAAACAAAGGAGGCCTGGGGTTATATGAAGCAAAATGGAAGAGTCAATCATTCAATGCAACTCTGGCATAGAGATTTACAAGGGAAAAATAATCTTGTGACGATCCGGCCCGTCATCACGTGAGTTTCCACCCCATTTTTCCCGTTTTATGCTACTTTATGTTTCATCATATGTGTTTCTAGAGTTTGACGTGATTCGGTCAGAGTTTGGTTGGAATTGAGACAATTAGTCTCTTTAAGAGAAGGCTAGTTTGGAAAAAGTCAATCGGATGTTGACTTATGAGTTATAGGGCTCGGAATTGATTTACGATGATTCAGCTAGTTTTGGATGGTGATTTATGACTTGGGAGTGAAAACAGAACTGAATTTGGAGGTACGGTGTAGAATTAGGCTTGAATTGGCTAAGTTGAATTTTTGGTGAATACCGGTTGATAGGTGAGATTATGATCCGGGGGTCGGGATGGAATTTCGAGAGTTGCTGTAGCTTTGTTAGGTGATTTTGGATATGTCTGCAAATTTTCAGGTCAATCGAACGTCGTTTGTTCGGGTTTTTGATCGAATGTAGTTTTGGAAGTTATAGTTGAAACTTAGGCTTGAATCCATTATGAATTGATGATTTTTGTGTTGTTAGTCATGTTTATATGATTGGAACAAGTTCGTATGATATTTTGGGGTATGTTTGTGCCTTTGGTTGAGGTTCCGAGGGCCTCGGGATGGTTTCGAGGGGTTATCGGAGAGCGTTTGCATGGTTGAAAGTTGCAGATTGAGGTTCAGCAGTTGCAGTTCTATGCAATCACAGAAGGCTACTGCGATCACATAGGAGGTTGGGTCTAGTCCTACATTTTGTGTTGTGCGATCGTGCAAGTGTCTATGCTATCGCGTAGAATTGGGAAATGGTCTTGTGCGTTCGCAAAGGAAAGGATGTGATCGCGTAGTTGGAGGACTGGGTTCTTTGCGATCGCATGGGGCATAGAGGGTTTAAGTTTGTGCTTTGCGATCGCAAGCCAGGGGCTGCGATCGCATAGAGGATATTTCACCTGGACAAATGACTTTTAATGAAAAATTTCAGTCACGAACCTATCATTTTATCCTCTATTTTTGCACCATCTTGAGATCTAGTTGATAGGTTTTGAATGGGATTTTGATGGGAAGTGATTGGAGGTAAGTCTCGTGGCCTAGATACGTCATTTAATCGAAGAATCATCCATTACATCTATGAAATTTGGGTTAAAATTAAAGAAACTAGGGCTTGGTTTTTGAAATGAAAATTTGGGGATTTGATTGCCCATTTGGACTTCGATTTTGATGAATTTTATATGCACGGACTCGTGGCGAGATGAGGATTCTGGTGATGTGAATTTTGTAATTTTTTGAGAAGAGGGCCGGGGGCTTGGGCTTTGCTAACTTCATGTTTTTGGGTGTTTTTGGAGTTCCTACTATTGGGTTATGTCCCATTAGCTTATTATAACATATTCCTTGTGGTTTTGATCAAATTCCACACACGAGGAGGTGGATTTGCAAGGAAAGCGCAAGGAGAGCTTGGACTTTGGCCGGTTCGAGGTGAGTAATGAATATGAATGATATTTTGAGGGTTTGAAACCCTGTAGTTGCACTATGCGGTGCTATGTTGAGATGAGACACACGTCTTGTGATGAGCGTGGTGATGTATCTACTAGGGACTCGGACTTGGTCCATCCCGACTGATGATTTACTGAACTTCTTGACTGAGACTGAGCTTGTACTCGTATATTTTGGGCTAGTTGCCATGTTTGGGGCCTTGTGCCGATCTGTAGAACTCCTAGGGAGTACGTTGAGCTGAGTGACCTCTTTTTACCTATTGGACACATACCATCTGTACTGATTTTGACTGTAAATGGTGAAATAAACTGGACGTAGTAACTCCCTAAATGAGCAATACCTAGGGTTGAACACCGTGTTTAGCTGAGTGGGCCCGGGAGGCCAAGTCTATATTGACTGAGAGGGGTCAAGAACCCCGTAGTGAGGGTATTTTATATATACCGGATCGGGCTGTACGCCGCAGCAGTATCTTATATACATATATTGGATCGGGCTGCATGCCGCAGCATTATATATATTATATTGGATCAGGCTGCACGATGCAACATTATATATATTATATGGATCGTGCTGCATGCTGCAGCGATATATTTTATGGATTGGACTGCACGCCGTTGTATTATAGAGCTTGGGATGAAGGAGCCCATCCGGAGTCTGCACACACGCCCAATATGCGCACTGATATATTATATTAGATCGGGCTGCACGCCGCAGCATTATATACATATATTGGATCAGGCTGCACGTCGTAGCATTATATATACTATATCAGATCGGGATGTACGCCGCAGCATTATATATATTATATTGGATCGGACTGCGTTCCATAGCATTATATATATATTCGATATTGGATCGGGTTGCGCGCCGCAGTGGACAGATAACTAGTCTGACGGAAAGAGAAGTAATTACCAGACTCTTCTCCCTGTTTAGCATTATTCACTGTATTTGTCGTAGATGTTAGAACTATATAGTGATTTTACCGGATTTCTTTCTTTCAGTTGTTATTTATTGCTACTACTCACTGAGTTGGAAGTACTCACTCTACTCCCTGCACCTTGTGTGCAGATCCAGGTACCTCAGGACTGAGTTGATCTCGCAGCAGAGTTTCAAACTACTTTTCCGAAGCTTGTCGAGGTAGCTGCCTGGCGTCCGCATGACCCGACTCCTCCACTACTTCTGTATTTTGACATTTTCGCATACTCAGATTATGATATTATTTTGTGTTATTACTCTATTCTGGTAGAGGCTATAGACTCATGACCCCCAGATCTGTGGGAGGTTGCTATTATTGGTTTTGGGATGTTTTCTATTTATAACTACTAAAATTTCGGATTTTCTCTCGTTATTCATGATATTGAATTAAGAATGTGAGATTGTAGCTCGGGGCGTGAGTGAGATTATTTAGGCTTGCCTAGCAATGCGCTGGGTGCCATCACAAACGGTTTGGGGTCGTGACAAGTTGGTATCAGAGCCTAGGTTACTAGGCCTCATGAGTCTTGAGCAGGTTAGTGGAGTCTCCCGGATTGGTACAGAGACGTCTATGCTTATCCTCGAGAGGCTGCAGAACCTTTAGAAAAAACTTCATATTCTTGAAATTCTTGTCGTGCGACTTTGTTGATCCGAGAACTATACTTCTGCATTCTATTCTCTCGCAAATGGCGAGAACGCGTGCAATCGCACGTGGCGGACGACCACCATTGCCACCCACTAGAGGCCGAGGATGTGGTCGTGGTCATGGTCGAGGCAGAGCAGTAGGGGAAGCGCCAGTTGACCCACCAATTGCCCCCATTTAGGATCAACCTCCAGCTGCAAAGTTTCCAGTAGCACCTGCTCAGGCACCAGCAGTGCCTATTGTGATTCCGGGTCTTCAGGAGACCCTGGCTCAGTTCTTATCGGTGTGCACTGGCCTGGCTCAGGCAGTATCGGTTACTACAGCAGCTACGTCTCAGACCAGGGGTGGATATTAGACCACCGCAGCTTGTACCCCGGAGCAGGGTGTTCAGGGTTTGCAGACCCCAGAGGCGCCACCAGTTCAGCCAGTTGCCCCTGTTCATCCTGTTGCTCCTATTCAGCCAGTTGTTCCAGTTCGGGGTGATGAGGTACCAGTGATTCCAGATGAAGAGCAGCATCGTGTGGAGAGGTTCAGCAGGCTTTCACCTCCTGCTTTTAGTAGTGTTCCGGGCGAGGATGCCCAAGGGTTTCTCGACAAGTGTTGGCGCATGCTTAGGACAACAAGCATCTTGGAGACAAGTGAGGTATCTTTTACCACTTTTTTAGTTCTCAGGGGCAGTCTTTACCTGGTGGGAGGCTTATGAGCGGCGTAGGCCAGTAGGTGCAGCGCCATTGTCTTGGCAGGAGTTCTCCACTATCTTTCTACAAAAGTGGGTGCCTCGATCTCAGAGGGAGGAGTTACACATGCAGTCTGAGTGTCTTCATCAGGGGGATATGTCAGTGACACAGTATGAGATGAGATTTGCAGAGTTAGCACGATATGCTCCATGGATGATTCAGACGAATCAGGAGAGGATTAGACGATTGTGGACTGCTCATTTTATCCTATTCGTATTCTGATGACTCGTGAGAGGGTCCTGAGTCACACCTTTGAGGAGGCGGTGGATATAGCCCGCGATATTGAGACGGCTCGCCGTCATGAGACAGAGGAGAGGGAGGCCAAGAGGCCTTGAGGATCAGGTGGCTCCAGTGGTGCTCCATCTAGGAGCTAGTTTCATCAGAGCAGGGGTCGTTCTTTCAGGGCTCCACAGCCAGCTCGGTTAGAGTATCGTGGTTCATTTTCTGGTCGAGGTTATCAGGGCTCTCAGCAGAGTTAGCCATCTTTGAGTGCACTTCCAGCGCAGAGTTTGTCTCATGCCCCATCTGTTCAGGGTTCGTCTCGACCTAGTTCTTCAGCCAACTACTCTGGTGCAAGGGGTTCCCTTCAGTCCCAGCCCCCAACGCCAGGGAGTTTTTATGTGTGTGGTGAGTTTGGGCATTTGCGGAAGGATTGTCCCTGTCGTGCATCCAGTTCATGTCAGTAGAGGGGCCAGCCTTCATCTTCCGGTCATGTATCTTCAGCACCCGCCTAGTCAGCTAGGGGTGAGGGTCCGGCAGTTAGGGGTCGTCCAAGAGGGGGAGGTCGATCTGGTGGTGGTGAGGCCCGTTTCTATTCTCTTCAGGGCAGGTCAGATGTTATTCCCTCTGATGTTGTTATTACACGTATTATTTCAGTCTGCCACAGGGATGCCTCAGTTTTATTTGATCCCGGATCCACATATTCTTACGTACTTCTTACTTTGCTCATTATTTGGGGACTACCCAAGGGTGCCTAGCGTTACCTGTGCATGTATCTACCTTGGTGGGTAATACTGTTATTGTGGACCACGTGTATCGGTTCTGTCTTATCACTATTCATGGTCTGGAGACCCGAGTTGACTTGCTGCTATTTAGCATGGTAGATTTTGATGTTATTCTAAGCATGGATTGGCTATCACTATGCCATGCTATTCTGGACTGTCACGCCAAGACAATCACATTGGCTATGCCGGGTATTCTAAGGATCGTGTGGCGTGGTACGACTGATTATGTACCCAGTAGGGTAATCACTTTATTAAAGGCCTAGCGGATGGTTGGGAAGGGATGTTTATCATATCTAGCATTTGTGAGGGATGTTGGATCCGAGGCTCCTAGTCTTGATTCGGTCCCCATGGTGAGGGAATTTTCTGATGTATTTCCAGCAGACCTGTCGGGCATGCCGCTGGACAGGGATATTGACTTTGGTATTGATTTGTTGCCGGGCACTCAGCCCATTTCTATTCCTCCCTATCGTATGGTACCAACAGAGTTAAATGAGTTGAAGGAGCAGCTGCAGGAGCTCCTAGATAAGGGGTTCAATCGCCCGAGTGTGTCACCATGGGGCGCACCAGTGTTATTTGTAAAGAAGAAGTATGGCACAATGAGAATGTGTATTGATTACAGACAGTTGAACAAAGTGACAGTGAAGAACGAGTATCCATTACCTCATATTGAGTATTTGCTTGACCAGCTTCAGGGGGCAAAGGTGTTGTCTAAGATTGATCTCTGTTCAAGCTACCTCCAGCTGAAGATTAGAGATTATGATATCATGAAGACAAGTTTTCGGACAAGATATGGGCATTATGAGTTTCTGTTTATGTCATTTGGGCTGACTAATGCCCCAGCCGCATTCAGGCACTTGATAAACAATGTATTCCGATCGTATTTGGATTTTTTTGTGATCGTGTTTATTGATGATATTCTGGTGTATTCGCTTAGCCAGGAGTAGCAGACACAACACTTGAGGGTGGTACTGCAGAGGTTGAGAGAGGAGAAGCTAGCTATATGCAAACTTCTCCAAGTGTGAGTTCTGCCTTAGTTCCGTGGCTTTTCTAGGGCACGTGGTGTCCATTGATGTATTCAAGTTGACCAATAGAAGATTGATGTGGTTCAGAGTTGGCCCAGGCCGTCCTCAGCTACTGAGATTCGGAGTTTTCTGGGTATGACGGGTTGTTACCGCAAGTTCGTTCAGGGATTTTCATCTATTGCTTCACCTTTGACAAAGTTGACGCCGAAGAATGCACCATTTGTGTGGTCAGATGAGTGGGAGGAGAGCTTCCAAAAACTCAAGTCAGTGTTGACTAAAGCTTTGGTCCTAGTATTGACATCAGCTTTAGGCTCTTATTTGGTATATTGTGATGCTTCGAGAGTTAAGATCGGATGTGTTTTGATGCAGGAGGGTAAAGTTATTGCGTATGCTTCGCGTCAGCTTAAGCCTCATGAGAAAAATTACCCTTTCCACGACTTGGAGTTGGCTGCTATAGTTCATGCTTTGAAGATTTGGCAGCACTATCTATATGGCGTGTCCTGTGAGGTGTTCACGGATCATCACAGTCTTCAGCACTTGTTTAAGCATAAGGTCCTCAATTTGAGATAGCGGAGGTGGCTTGAGTTACATAAGGATTATGATATTGCCATACTGTATCATCCGGGGAAGGCCAATGTAGTAGCTAATGCTTTGTGCCTGAAGGCGATGAGTATGGGTAGTTTAGCATATATTCCAGTTGGGGAGAGACCCCTTGCAGTTGATGTTCAGGCTTTAGCTAATAGAATGGTAAGATTGGACATTTCTGAGCCTAGTCGGGTGTTGGCTTATGTGGTTTCTCAGTCTTCTTTGTATGATCGCATCTGTGATCGCCAAGAAAACACCGCAGCATTATATATATTATATTGGATCATGCTGCACGCCGCAGCATTACATATATTATATTGGATCGGGCTGCACGTCGCAGCATTGTATATATTATATTGGATCGAGCTGCACGCCGCAACATTATATTTATTATATGGATCGGGCTGCACGCTGCAGCGATATATTATATGAATCGGACTGCACACCATAGTATTATAGCGCTTGGGTTGAAGGAGCCCATTCGGAGTCTGCACATACCCCCAGTGAGCGCATTAATATATTATTGGATCGGGCTGCGCGCCGCAGCATTATATATATTATATTAGATCGGGCTGCACGCTGCATCATTTATATATATATTATATTGGATCGAGTTGCGAGTCGCAATATTATATATATTATATTGGATCGGGATGTGCTCCGCAGCAGTGTTAGTAACTCGTCGGACGGAAAAAGAGAAGTATTTATCAGATTCTCTCCCCTGTTTAGAAATATTCACTGTCGTTTCTGTTGATATTAGAACTGTATAGTGTTCTTACCGGATTTCTTACATTCAGTTATTATTTATTGCTATTACTCATTGAGTTGGAAGTACTCACTCTACTCCCTGCACCTTGTATGCAGATACAAGGATCCTAGAGGCTTAACTGCGATTAGATGTTCCTTTGAGTTCTGTATCGGAGCTGTCAAGGTAGCTGCTGGCGTCCGCACAATCTGATCTCTCCTCTATCTATCTTTTGTTTCCGTATCTAGACTTTTCCTTTGAATAGGATACTGTTCGGTTGTATCTAGAGGCTCAGACTTATGACGCCAGATCCTTTGGGCTGTTATTACTGTTGATTACGTTTTCCGCAGTATTTCTATTGTTATCAAATTGAGAATTTTAAGCTACAAATGGTATTTAAGTTAATAATTTGGCTGGGAATGTTTAATTGGTGAGGCTTGCCTAACAAGGTGTTTGGCGCCATCACGATCGGGGTTTGGGTCGTGACAAGTATGTATCAGAGCTTAGGTTATCATGCCTCGCGAGTCATGAGCCGGTTTAGTAGAGTATCGCGGATCGGTACAGAGACGTATGTACTTGTCCTCGAGAGGATGCAGAACCTTTAGGAAAAACTTCATATTCTTGAAATTCTTGTCGTGCGACTTTGTTGATCCGAGAACTAAACTTCTGTATTTTATTATCTTGCAGATGGCGAGAACGCATGCTACCGGACGTGGTAGATGACCACCATAGCCCCCCACTAGAGGCCGAGGATGCAACTGTGGTCGTGGTCGAGGAAGAGCAGCAGGGGCAACACCAGTTGACCCACCAGTTGCCCACATTCAGGATCAGCCTCCAGTTGTAGAGGTTCCAGTAGCACCTGCTCAGGCACCAGTAGTGCCTATTGTGATTCCGGGTCTTCAGGAGGCCCTGGCTCAGATCTTATCGGTTTGCACTGGCCTGGCTCAGCCAGTCTCGGCTACCGGAGCTACATCTCAGACCTGGGGTGGTCATCAGACCCCCGCAGCTCGCACCCCAGAGTAGGGTGTTCAGGGTTTGCAGACCCAAGAGGCACCACCAGTTCAGCCAGCTGCCCATGTTCAGCCAGTTGTTCCAACTCAGGGTGATGGGGAGCCAGTGATGCCAGATGACGAGAAGCATCGTCTGGAGAGGTTCAGCAGGCTTTCACCTCCTACTTTCAGCGGTGTTCCGGGCGAGGATGCCCAGGGGTTTGTCGAGAAGTGTTGACGCATGCTTCGGACAGCAGTGATCTTGGAGACTAGTAGGGTATCTTTTACCACTTTTTCAGTTCCCAGGAGCGGACTTTACATGGTGGAAGCCATATGAGGGCGTAGGCCGACAGGTGCAGCGTCGTTATCAAGGCAGGAGTTCTCTACTATCTTTCTGTAAAAGTGGATACCTCGGTCACAGAGGGAGGAGTTAGGCAGGAAGTTTGAGTGGCTTCGTCTGGGGGATATGTCTGTGACGCAGTATGAGGTAAGATTTGCAGTGTTAGCTCGTTATGCTCCATGGATGGCTCTGACGGATCAGGAGAGAATCAAACGATTTGTGGAGGGGCTCATTTTTCCCATCCATATTCTGATGACTCGTGAGAGGGTCCTGAGTCACACCTTTGAGGAGGCGGTGGATATAGCCCGTGATATTGAGATGGCTCGCCGTCAGGAGAGAGATGAGTGGGAGGCCTCGAGGATCAGGTGGCTCTAGTGGTGCTCCGCCTAGGGGCCAGTTTCAGCAGAGTAGGGGTCATTTTTTCAGGCCTCCACAGCCAGCTCGGTCAGAGTATCGTGGTTCATCTTCTTTTCGGGGTTATCAGGGCTCTCAGCAGAGTCAGCCATCTCTGAGTGCACTTCCAGCGCAGAGTTCGTCTTATGCCCCATCTATTCAGTGTTCATCTCGGCCGAGTTCTTCAGCCAACTATTCTAGTGCGAGGGGTTCTCTTCAGTCCCATCCCCCAGCGCCAGGGAGTTAGTATGTGTGTAGCGAGTTTGGGCATATACAGAAGGATTGTCCCCGTCGTGCATCCAGTTCATCTCAGCAGAGGGGCCATCCTTTATCTTCTGGCCCAGTGTCATCAGCACTCCCAGTCAACTAAGGGTGAGGGTCAGGAAGTTAGGGGTCGCCCCAGAAGGGGAGGTCGATCCGGTGGTGGTCAAGCCCATTGCTACGCTCTTCACGGTAGGTTAGATGTTATTGCTTCAAATGCTGTTATTACAGGTATCATTTCAGTATGCCACAGGGATGCCTCGATTTTCTTTGATCCCGGATCCACATATTCTTATGTATCTTCTTACTTTGCTCATCATTTTGGGACTACCCGAGGGTGTCTTGCGTAACCTGTGCACGTATCTACACCGGTGGGTGATACATTTATTGTGGACCACGTGCATAAGTCCCGTCTTGTTACTATTGGGGGTCTGGAGACCTGATTTGACTTGCTGGTATTGAGTATGGTAGATTTTGATGTTATTCTGGGCATGGATTGGCTATCACCGTGCCATGCTATTCTGGACTGTCATGCCAAGATAGTCACATTGGCTATGCCGGGTATTCCGAGGATCGTGTGGCGTGGTTTGACTGATTATGTACCAAGCAGGGTAATCTCTTTCTTAAAGGCCCGGCGGATGGTTGGGAAGGGGTGTTTTTCATATCTAGCATTTGTGAGGGATGTTGGAGCTGAGGCTCCTAGTCTTGATTTACTTCCCGTGGTGAGGGAATTTCCTAATGTATTTTTAGAAGACTCGTGGGGCATGCAGCCGGATAGGGATATTGACTTCGGTAATGATTTGGTGACGGGCACTCAGCCCATCTCTATTCCTCCCTATCATATGGCACCAGTAGAGTTAAAGAAGTTGAAGGAGAAACTGCAAGAACTCCTAAATAAGGGGTTCATTCGCCCGAGTGTGGCGTCGTGGGGCGCACCGGTGTTATTTGTAAAGAAGAAGGATGGCATAATGAGGATGTGCATTGATTACATACAGTTGAAAAAAGTGACAGTAACGAACAAGTATCCACTACCTCGTATTGAGGATTTGTTTGACCAGCTTCAGGGGGCAAATGTATTCTATAAGATTGATTTCCGTTCAAGCTATCACCAGCTAAAGATTAGAGATTTTGATATCATGAAGACAACTTTCAGGATGAGATATGGGCATTATGAGTTTCTGATTATGTTATTTGGGCTGACTAATGCCCCAGTCGCATTCATGCATTTGATGAACAATGTATTTCAGTTGTATTTGGATTCTTTTGTGATCGTGTTTATTGATGATATACTGGTGTACTCGCGTAGACAAGAGGAGCACGCGCAGCACTTGAGGGTGGTATTGTAGAGGTTGAGAGAGGAGAAGCTTTATGCAAAGTTCTCCTAGTGTGAGTCTGGCTCAGTTCCGTGGCTTTTCTAGGACACGTGGTGTCCAGTGATGGTATTCAGGTTTACCCAAAGAAGATCGAGGCGGTGCAGAGTTGGCCCAGACCATCCTCAGCTACTGAGATTCGGAGTTTCCTCTGTTTAGCGGGTTATTACCGCAGGTTCGTTCAGGTATTTGCATGTATTGCTTCGCCTTTGATGAGGTTGACACGGAAGAATGCATCATTTGTGTGGTCAGATGAGTGCGAGAAGAGCTTCAAAAGCTCAAGTCAGCTTCCGGTCCTAATATTTTCATCAGCTTCAGGTTCTTACTCGGTATATTGTGATGCTTCAAGAGTTGGGATCGGATGTGTATTGATGCAGGAGGGTAGAGTTATTGCATATCTTTCGCATCAGTTAAAGCCTCATGAGAAGAACTACCCTATTCATGAGTTGGAGTTGGCTGCTATAGTTCATGCTTTGAAGATTTGGAGGCACTATCTATATGGCATGTCCTGTGAGGTGTTCATGGATCATCGCAGTCTTCAACACTTGTTTAAGCAGAAGGACCTCAATTTGAGGCAGGGGAGATGACTTGAGTTACTCAAGGATTATGATATTACTATATTGTATCATTCGGGAAAGACCAATGTAGTGGCCGATGCTTTAAGCCGGAAGGCGATGAGTATGGGTAGCTTGGCGTACATTCCAGTTGGGGACAGGCCCCTGGCAGTTGATGTTCAGGCCTTGGCTAATCAGATGGTGAGGTTGGATATTTCAGAGCCCAGTCGGGTGTTGGCTTGTGTGGCTTCCCGGTCTTTACTGTATTATCGCACCAGGGAGCGCCAGTATGATGGGCCACATTTGCTTGTCCTGAAGGACAGGGTCCAGCATGATGATGCCAGAGATGTGACTATTGATAGTGATGGTGTGTTGCGGATGTAGGGCCGGATTTGCGTGCCCAATGTGGATGGTCTCCTAGAGTTGATATTAGAGGAGGCCCACAGTTCACGGTATTCGATTCACCCGGGTGCCGCGAAGATATACCAAGACATGAGACAGCATTATTGGTGGAGGAGAATGAAAAAGGACATTGTGAGTTATGTGGCTAGGTGTCTCAATTGTCAGCGGGTCAAGTATAAACATCAGAGACCCGGTGGTGTATTTCAGCAGATGGATATTCCCGAGCGGAAATGGGAGAGGATTACTATGGACTTTGTGAGTGGTCTCTCTCGTACCTCGAGGAACTTTGATTCTATTTGGGTGATTGTGGATAGGCTGACCAATTATACGCACTTCATTCTGGTGTGTACCGCCTATTTTATGGAGCGGTTAGCAGAGATTTTCATCCGTAAGATTGTGAGGTTGCATGGGGTTCCAGTTTCTGTTGTCTCAGACAGGGGTACTCAGCTTTCTTCCCAGTTTTGGAGGACTTTTCATCAGGAGTTAGGCACTCAGATTCAGATGAGCACAGCTTTTCATCTTCAGATGGACAGACAGTCTGAGCGTACTATTCAGATATTAGAGGACATGTTGCGTGCCTGTGTTATTGATTTTGGGGGTTCTTGGGCTGAGTTCTTGCCGCTTGCAGAGTTTGCTTATAACAACGGTTATTAGTCCAACATTCAGATGGCGCTTTATGAGGCTTTATATGGGAGATAGTGTAGGTCTCCAATTGGGTGGTTTGAGCCCAACGAGGCTAGACTATTGGGGACAGAGTTAGTTCAAGATGCCTTGGAGAAAGTAAAGTTATCCAGGAGAGACTTCGCACGGCTCAGTTGCGTCAGAAGAGTTGTGCGGACTTGAAGGTTCGGGATGTATCTTACATGGTGGGCGAGAAGGTTTTGCTAAAGTTTTCGCCTATGAAAGGCGTGATGAAGAATGGAAAGAAGGGGAAGATGAGTTCGCGGTTCATTGGACCTTTTGAGATACTCATGAGGATTGGGGAGGTGGTATATATGCTCGCTTTGCCACCCAGCTTGTCGAGGGTCCACCCGGTGATCTATGTTTCTATGCTCAGGAAGTATGTTGGGGACCAGTCTCATGTATTAGACTTCAGTACGATCAAGTTAGATGAGGACTTGACCTATGACGTGGAGCCAGTAGCTATTTTGGGCCGACAGGTTCGAAAGTTGAGATCAAACGACATCGCTTCGGTAAAGGTGCAATGGAGAGGTCGGCCCGTGGAGGAGGCCACTTGGGAGACCGAGCAGGAGATGCGGAGCAGATATCCTCATTTGTTTGAGGCTTCAAGTATGTTTCTTGACCCGCTCGAGGACGATTCTTTGTTTTAGTTGGGGAGGATGTGACGACCCAGCCCGTCATCACATGAGTTCCCGCCCTGTTTTCCCCGTTTTATGCTACTTTATGTTTTATCATACGTGTTTGTAGAGCTTGAAGTGATTCGTCAGAGTTTGGTTGGAATGTAGACAATTAGTCTCTTTAAGAGAAGGCTAGCTTGGAAAAAGTCAACCGGATGTTGACTTACGAGTTATAGGGCTCGGAATGGATATCTGATGATTCGTCTAGTTTTGGGTGGTGATTTATGACTTGGGAGTGAAAACGGAACTAAATTTAGAGGTCTGGTATAGAATTAGGCTTGAATTAGCTAAGTTGAATTTTTGGCGAATTTTGGTTGATAGGCGAGATTATGATCCGGGGTCGCAATGGAATTTCGAGAGTTGCTGTAGCTTTGTTAGGTGATTTTAGATATGTCTGCAAATTTTCACGTCTATTTGACGTCGTTTGGCCGTGTTTTTGATCGAATGTAGTTTCAGAAGTTATAATTGAAACTTAGGCTTGAATCCCTCATGATTTGTTGATTTTTGTGTTGTTAGTCGTATTTTTATGATTGGACCAAGTTCGTATGATGTTTTGGGGTATGTTGGTGCCTTTGGTTGATGTCCCTAGGGCCTCGGTATGGTTTCGAGGGGTTATCGGAGAGCGTTTGCATGGTTGAAAGTTGCAGATTGAGGTTCAACAGTTGCAGTTCTATGCGATCGCAGAAGGCTTTGCGATCGCATAGGAGGTTGGGTTTGGTCCAAAATTTTGTGTTTTGCGATCCCGCAGAATTGGGAAATGGTCTTGTGCGTTCGCCGAGGAAAGGATGCAATCGTGTAGTTGGAGGCCTGGGTTCATTTCGATCGCATCGGGTATATTGCGATCGAATTGGAGGAAAATTGGAGGGTTTAATTTGTGCTTTGCGATCGCAAGCCAGGGGCTGCGATCGCATAGAGGAGACTTCACCTGGACAGAAGACTTTTAATGAAAATTTTCAGTTGCGAACCTATCATTTTATCCTCCATTTTTGCACCACCTTAAGAGCTTTTTGGTAGATTTTGAAGGGGATTTTGACGGGAAATGATTAGAGGTAAGTCTCGTTGCCTAGATACGTCAGTTAATCGAAGTACCATCCATTAATTCTCTGAAATTTGGGTAAAAATTGAAGAAACTAGGGCTTGGTTTTTGAAATGAAATTGGGATTTGATGGCCCATTTGGACTCTGATTTTGATGAATTTTATATGTACGGACTCGTGGCGAGACGAGGATCACCGGAAGGTGAAATTTGTAATTTTTCGAGAAGCAGGCCCGGGTATCGGGTTTTGCCAACTTCATATTTTTGGGTGTTTTTCGAGTTCTTTCTATTGGGTTATGTCCCATTAGCTTATTATAACATATTCCTTGTGGTTTCAATCAGATTCCACACCCGAGGAGGTGGATTTGCGAGGAAAGCGCAAGGCGAGCTAGGACTTTGGTCGGTTCGAGGTGAGTAATGGTTATGAATGATATACTGAGAGATTGAAACCCTGTAATTATTATGCACTGCTATGTTGAGATGAGACACGCGTCTTGTGATGAGCGTGGTGATGTATCTACTGGGGACTCGGACTTGGTCCATCCCGACTGATGATTTACTGAACTTCTTGACTGAGACTGAGCTTGTACTCGTATATTTGGGCTAGTTGTCATTTTTGGGGCCTTGTGCCGATCTGTAGAACTCCTAGGGAGTACGCTGAGCTGAGTAACCTCAATTTACCTATTGGACACATACCATCTGTACTAATTTTCACTGTAAATCATTAAATAAACTGGACGTAGTAACTTGCACCCTAAATAAGCAATACCTTGGGTTGAATACTCTATTTAGCTTAGTGGGCCCGGGAGGCCAAGTCTATATTGACTGAGAGGGGTCAAGAAGCCCGTAGTGAGGGTATTTGATATATACCGGATCGGGCTGCATGCCGCAGAAGTATATTATATACATCTATTGGATCGGGATGCACGCCGCAGCGATATATTATATTGATCGGACTGCACGCCACAGTATTATAGAGCTTGGGCTGAAGGAGCCCCTCCAGAGTCTGCACACACCCCCAATGAGCGCAGTGATGTATTATATTGGATAGGGCTGCACGCCGCATCATTATATATATTATATTGGATCGGTATGTGCGCCACAACATATTATATCTATATATATATATATATATATATATATATATATATATATATATATATATATATATATATATATATATATACTGCGCGCGCAGCGGAGAGATAACTAGTCGGACGGAAAGAGAAGTAATTACCAGACTTTTCTCCCTGTTTATCATTATTCATTGTCGTTACCGTTGATGTTAGAACTGTATAGTGATTTTACTAGATTTCTTTCTTTTAGTTGTTATTTATTGCTATTACTCATTGAGTTGGAAGTGCTCACTCTACTCCCTGCACCTTGCGTGCAGATCTAGGTACCTCAGGACTGAGTTGATCTCGCAGCGGAGTTTCAGACTACTTTTCCGGAGCTTGTCGAGGTAGCTGCCTGGCGTCCGCAGGACACGACTCCTCCACTACTTCTGTATTTTGACATTTCCACGTACTTATATTATGATATTATTTTGTGTTATTACACTATTCTGGTAGAGGCTCTGGGAGGTTGCTATTACTGGTTGTTGGGATGTTTTCTATTTATAACTGGTAAAATTTTGGATTTTCTATCGTTATTCATGATTTTGAATTAAGGATGTGAGCTTGTAGCTCCGGGCCATGAGTGAGATTGGTCGGGCTCGCCTAGCAATGCGCTGGGCACCATCACGATTGGGTTGGGGTCGTGACAAATCTCTTTGGATTCAAGACCTTCCAAACAGATATAGCACCAATATGAATTCTTGTAGGTGGAAGGACCTAGAGAAAAAAAGGAGGAACTTACATCTGGAAAAATATATGTATTGGAGGATAAATCTACGAAAAACGTATACACTGGAAAGTAAAAAATGGGGAATCCATCAACCTCTGGCATGATGCCTGGATCATAGACTCGGGCCCCCTATGTTCCCTCATACAGAAGTCTTTTCCCCTCAATGAATTAAATCTTTCCCTAAGTTCTATTCTAGTGGAGGGATCTTTCAATATCAATACCCTCTCTTTCGAACTACCAGAAACCATTCGTAGAAATATTTTTAGCACTTATATTAAAACAAAGTGAGCCGGCAGTAGAAAAATTCACCTGGGAGGTGGGACCTAATGGTTCCTTTTCGATGAATGCTGCCTACAAAATTATCAAAACCCAGTATATAGAAGAAGGAAACTGGACTGATCTTTCGTGGCTATGGAAGCTTGATACCTTAAGCAAAATTAAGTCTTTCTTATGGACAATTGTCCACAACAGGTTATCCACCTCCAAAATGTTACATAATAGGAAAATTATTACCAGTAGCAATTGCAATATTTGCCAAAACGAAGAAGAAAAAATGGAACATATATTCTTTAATTGAAGACACTCAAAACCTATTTGGGACCAATTGAAAAATTCCTATAAATACTCGGATCAACCTCGCAATGAGCTCACTATGCATAACTGGCTGAAATCCTTTTGCCACAATAAATCCTCTTTCAACAGATTATTATCTAAGGAAGATATCCTCCCCTTTACGCTTTGGCACATTTGGATTCACAGAAATAATTTCATTTTTAACAACAAAAAATCTCCTATGTCCTTAAAAAATATCATTAAGAGTGACGGAATTTAAGTTGTTGACATAGTCATTCTAGAGTCCTAACCCCAGGACGACCATATACATAAAATAGAAGCCACCTGATAGGGGAATTTATAAATTAAACATAGATGAATATAAAAGAGGGGTGGCATTGGAGGGGTTATTATGGGCTGGGAAAGAAACTGGATTATAGGCTTTAACATGTCCATCCCCACGCTACAAACATGTACATGGAAGGCCTTGCTCTTATACAGGGTCTAAAAATAGCAATACAAAAAAATATTAGGCGACTAGTGGTTGAAACAGATTGCAGTATCTTATTTAACATGCTTGCTAACGATAATGGTCCGTACCAAAATTTGGTTACTGATTGCAGATGGATTCTTACTAGAGCAGGTGAGCCTCAGGTCACTCACGTCTTCAGAGAAGCGAATGGAGTGGCAGATGCTATGGAAAAACATGGACGCAACCCGAACTTTTTTGGAAATCTTATGTTATACTTCTCCCCGCCCCCTGTTATTGTTTCTACTTTTGAATTGGACAAGCTAAGAACTTTGTGTCCTAGAAAAGTCCCAATTTGTAATAACTCTTAAATATGGCAGAATAAATATCTTCATTAGCAGAAAAAGATAATTACAATAGAGTTTAAGTTTTATACACAAACAATAATTACAAATAAATATCTATATTTTGACCTTCAAAATTTTTATAATAAATGATAAATTGGTAATCTGATGAAAATAACAAGAAACATGTTATAACAGATACAAGCTACACCAATTGTGTAGTATTTTTTACACCACCAATATATGCAACTTAAATTTATTAATCAACTATTATTGTCATTGAATTTTTGTAAGCGTTTTATTTCAAGGTGTCAATATATCGAAGTTAGTAATTCAAGCAAATACATAAAAGGAAAGATCAACTTTCTAGACTAAAACTATTAATCCTAAAATATACTTATCTCGTAAATTTTGAAACTAAGTTGGGGGAAAACATTTTCCTTTCTCTTCTTCTTTTCGTGGTACCACATCTTACTAGAAAATGATGAGTCCGGAATCAAAATATGATTGTTTTTTACTCAAAATACACTAATAAGTGTAAAAAAATAGTGACCGAAATATATATAAAGTCATCAGTTGTGGCGTCATACAGTCAACTTTATCTGACACGTCTGTATGGCGCCACCAATTGTGGCTCTACATTTGCTTTTCTGACACACACAGATATGGTGCCATCACTTGTGGCACCATACCCCTTATTCCCTGACCCCACCAATTATTGGAGGGTAATAATTCAAAAGCGTATGAAGCCACTATTAGTGGCACTATATACATAAAGAAAAAACTTCAACCTAGCCATCTCCTATATAAACATCGTAAGAATGGCATATCTTCATATAAAAAATTTCTTTAACTCTTGTTGGTTTGTATTATTGTTAAATTCTCCAGCATTTTTTCATTATGTCTGAAGAACGTAGAATAAGAGTATCATTATATTGGGGGTCAGCTTGTGATGGAGAATAACTTTGTGGGCTACAATTTACCTGCTAAGTGTAATGTTAAATTTTCACTTTCAATGTAATACGAAGCATTGATATCGTTGTTATGCAAAAAAAAAATGAGTGTGAGAAAACGTTCAGTGATGCTCAAACTAACCGGAAGATATCCGTATTTCATTACGCCGCAAGGGGTAGCTTTTTACTCAGAGCTTAACATCGACGATGATGACACTTTGAGTGATTTTCTGAGGACTCCGGACGAATGCTGGGAAATTATTGTAATCACAATGTTGGAGATGTACGTGAAGGTCGAAGACGTACAAAAAAACGAGGTTGTGCGTAGTAGAGATAACCTCATTCATTGGGTGGTTATTCTGGATCAGCTTTTGCCGTACATGTTCCGAATGAAAGACTTTTTCTTGATTTAAGCTTATCACCGTCGGCGAATGAGCAACGAGAAAATAATTTATACCCTGCTTTCCATAATTCACAAGAAAAGTGGTAAACTTCAATTTTCATTTGAGTTAATTATGTATATTTTTGGCGTATTGAATTTTTAATAACGCTCATTTATTTAATAGCAGGTACCGGCCGGATATGAATTTTACAAGTGGCTCATCCGGTAGTCATCACCTAATGGAAACGTCCTCATGGAATGTCATCGCATTACGACTTGTAAGTGCAATGATATAGCCATATGTAAAGCATTTATTAATTTAGTAGCTTATACTTTTGTTGAAATATGTAGTTAAAACGAGCAAGTTGAACTACCCATTCTCACTCAATTGCCTGAAAATGACGTATTACGTAAAGATATGACAGATGCACAGAGTGAGGAAGAGAACATCGATTACGATAACAATGCTGATGAATCGAGAGACGAGACACCATTTGCTCATGAGGATGGTGATGAGGAGGAAGGACCCGATTTGAGGAGAGCCCCCCCCCCCCCAGACGAAAAGTGTACGAGTGTGAAGTACTATTTCATTCAAGTGAGATTCCGTATATTAACAACTTGTCAGCCGTGTCGGATGTGGAAGCTCTCACAAGCCGTGCCATCAGCGGACAGGCCATAAAAATCTCGACGTTCTAGAGTGTGACAGTGGCCTCGGCGATGGGCAGATGGAAAGTGTGCGTCTCCGGTCGCCAACACTCAATCAACGCCGTAATCAAAGAATAGTCAAGTTGTATCCGGCCAACGCTAATGATCCTATAAAATCATATCTCCTCCAAGTGATGGACCACACAGGGATGTAGAACGTGGGGGAGTCAAAATTCTCACAATAAATCCACTCTCCTCGCCTGAAAATTCTGCGTAAGCAGCTCCCCCCCCCCCCCCCCATATATGCTTAGATCTATGCTGGGGCTGTAGGGGTAGGGCCGAGATGTATAGGTGCATCCATGTCGTTAAATTCATAATTTTTAATAACTATCATTAATAATTATGTGTTTTTTTATATAATTTACATTCATATTTTTTAACAACATAATTCTAAAATTTATATATATACTTATGGGTTCCGGGCTCGATTTCTGAGACCCAGTGGTACCAAACTATCATTAATATTTTTATGTGTTTTTATAATTTATATTCATATTTTTTAATAACTTAATTTTTGTGTGTGTGTGTGTATGTATGTATGTATATATATATATATATATATTTATATATATATATAGATATATATATATAAATATATATATATATATATATATTATACTTATGGGTTCTTGGCTAGATATTCTGTGTCCCTTTGGTACCAAATTATCATTAATAATTTTATGTTTTTTCATAAGTTATATTCATATTTTTAATATATATATATATATATATATATATATATATATATATATATTATACTTATGAGTTTCGGGCTAGATTTTCTGTGGCCCTTTGGTACCAAATTATCATTAATAATTTTATATTTTTTTTTATAATTTATATTCATATTTTTTAATAACATATATAATTTATATATATATATATATATATATATATATATATATATATATATATATATATATATATATATATATATATATATATATATATATATATTATACTTATGAGTTTCGGGCTAGATATTTAGAGCCTCTGTGACACAATATAAGATACTTAAACTAAAGGAATTCTAAGCTAAAATACTACTAAATATTACGCTACAAGACTCTAAATTTTACTACGCTAAAATGGTCTACGTTTAACTACGCTAAAAAGGTCTACATATTACTACACTAAAAAATAATTGAAACTAAACAGCATAAAAACACATAAGTATACATGAGGATATTAACAAGCAAATTTTTTCGATTAATTTACATATATTTTTATAAAACACTAAAATTAAATCCGGATAAAATTTAGCATGATAGTTTCGGGAAAAATAAACACAAACCTAAATAGAACACATACAAATCAAGTAATATGCAATGTTATACAACTTTCAACTTAAAATAAATCGAAATACCTGGATTGAGAATTTTCGAAAACTAAATAAACCGAAATTTTGACTTCAGAAGAATGAATTCACAATAACACGAACCTCTACTGGACTGTGGCACCACCAATATTCAACTTTTATGTGTTGGGGGGACCCAATTACTTTTTTTTTTAAATGGGGCAGAATCGTAAAGGAGAGACCAAGAGTAAAAAAAATGGAGGTTGCATATGAAATAAAAAAGAAGAAGACGAAGGGGTAATTAAATAAGGGGTATGGCGTCACAAGTGATAGCACCATATCTGTCCGTATCAGAAAAAGCAAACGTAGCGCCACAATTGGTGGCGCCAGTCAGACGTATCAGATAAAGTTGATTGTATGGCGCCACAACTGATGACTTTATATATATTTCGGTCACTATTTTTTTATATTTATTAATATATTTTGAGTCAGAAATAACCATATTTTGATTCCGGACTCAGAAAATGATGGTGTAAATTGAACCTAGTAACCTTCTACTATTTGATGCACGAATTTCGTACCACTAGGATAGTAGGTTAACTTTATGTCGTACTAAAGCTATTTACAAATAGGTGCAGTTAAAATTAGTACAAAATTGAACTGACATTCAATCTTACTATCAATAGGCATGCGGCAGTAAAGGATAGGTAGATGAGGATAATTAATTGAATAATAATGTAATGTACAAGGATGTTAAATGTCCTTAAGTTGACATCCACCAATAATGACAGACAGGTTAATTAAAGCGGTTATTTTGCCTTCAAACGGCACTGCTAAACTGATTTTACCAAAATTTACATACTCCATAAATTGTGATTTCAGACATATGCTACTCTCTTACTTGTCTCTTTGCTAAAAATAATCATTTTAACATACTTGACAATTTGTATTATGAGTAAGGCTGTGTTGAGTAACGGTTCCGAACCGGAACCGTGATCGGAACTGTGGTTCTGGCGGTTCCGCGGTTCTAAACGGTTCCGGTTATACGGTTTCGGTTCCGCGGTTCCGGTTCCGGTTCCACCCTTTAGAACCGTGGAACTGGAACCGCCAGAACCGGAACCGAAACCGGAACGGCGGTTCTAAACGGTTCCAAACGGTTCCGATATTTAAAAAATTTTTTTTTTTTTTTAAATTCGGACCGTTGGCGGAACCGTTTGGAACCGTTTAGAACCGCCGGAACCGGTTCCGGTTCCGGTTCCGGTTCTATCCGGTTCCCAACGGCCATATTTTAAAAAAAAAAAAAAAATTTAGATTCTGAAATTCAGAACGTTGGTATTGCAGAAATAGCCGTTTGGCATTTTTAAAATTTAGCCATTTGACCCCTCAAATTTAATTTAACCCCAAACTTTATATAATTACACAATTTCCCATTTCTCAACTATAAATACCCCCTCATTCTTTCATTTTAATTCATCAATTCATCAATCTTACTCAATCTCTCTCAATCTCTCTCAAGCTCTCTTTCAATCTTTCTGTGCAAGATATACTACTTTACTATAACATATACTACTTATATACAAAATATACACTACTTATTTTGAATATATACTAATTTCCAAACACAATATATGCTATAGTAAGAACATAGTACACCATATAAAAATATATTCTACAATATACTAATCACTACTATACAAGATATTTAATTATAAAAAAAAAAAAAAAGGTCGGAACCGCCGGGAACCGCCTGGAACCGCCAGACCCGCGGTTTCGGAACCGCCAGAATCGGAACCGGGTGGTTCCGGAACCGTATGGTTCCGGTTCCGGCTCCGGAACCGCCAGAACCGGGAACCGCCAGAACCGGAACCGCCAGAATCGGGAACCGCCAGAACCGGAACCGTTTACCCAAATAGACCCAGAATCGGAACCGGATACAGCCTTAATTATGAGAATTTACCATGAATTGACAAGTTGGATGTTGGCCTTTGGCTTATCGTTACACTCCACTTTTATCCGGATTTGCGCCCGACAATGTGAGCAAGCTCACTCTCGCAAATTTATATCCTCGATTCCAACTTATTTAGATTTGAGACATAATTATTATTTTTTCTGGTTCACAATAAGTGTTCAATTTATTTTAGCACATATTTTAAGAAAATATTAAATTATATATAAAAATACCTTGTATGACTAAACTATCCCTAATTAAATATTTAATGTGAGGAGTAAGAAATTTTTTTAAGGATATGAACATAGGAGTTATTTTGTAAAAATAAATTGAATTCTTTCTTAATTACATAACTGGACACTTATTTTGAACAAAAAAATGAAAAACAAATTAGACACTTATTATGAACAGAAAGGAAAAAGAAATAATAAATTTCTTTTTTCAATTTATCCATTACCACATAGGAGTAGATGTTTTAAAAAGAAGTAAATTGAATCAGAGAATACGTCTAAGCAAGCACAATTTAGTCAAATAATTTTGTTAAAGGGTGTGCCAAAGGATTAGTATATTTGCGTTCTCTCAAAGCAAAAATACTCGTGATACTATTAACTTTCTTGCATAAATCAATGGAAGGTTGTACATTAGAAAAAAAAAAGTCAAAAAATCATTTAAACTGGATTGGAAGGAGTAATGTTTCTTCGCATGTACAACTTATTTAATTTGAAGAAAATTTAAAAGTACAGAAATGTAGTTATGTTAGATCATTCAAAGTTCCTTTGCTTTGGTTTTCTAAATGTTGGGTTTTAATTTTAATTAACATAAAAGAGGGTGAATGAGAAATAAAGGAAAAATAAAATATTTAAGATTCCCTCCTTGATAGTCCCATACTAGTCAATACGTCAGCGCTTCGCGCGGTCATAAAATAAAAAAAATATTTGATCTTATAGTTAATTTGGTTGAGATACGAGAGATAAATTTTGTGTAAATGCGTTTGGCTCCACAACTCTTTATGTCAACAATTTTTAAATTTATCTCATTCAAATCATAAAAGTAGAGAAATGATTATTGACAATCACTGATTATGTACTTCAGTAATCCCTACAACATAACATACGTGATCTTTGGAACTCTTTCCACCCAGCATAATGTATCATGATGGCAACTCTATGTTCATAGCTTTTGATATATATGCAATAATCTTATAAAGGCTTGAACTGAAGACACAGTGAACTTCGAAGCCTGCAAAAAGAAATTTAATTAAATTATCCTAAATCATCAACTCAAACTAAATAAAGCACTCCGTACACTTTTAAAATTCTAAATTGACCTGGCTATCAAGACTCGCTTGGAAATATTTTTGTCTTGCTGGGAATTTTTCTTGAAAAAAATTGTTAGTTATGGAGGGAAATAATAGAAAGAAAATTAACATAATTAACTTCTCCGTACCATTACTTTTTAATTTTATTGTCAGTTGTACAAAAAAAATCATTCCATCTCATAACCCAATGCAAACCACAGAGTAATGTGCAAAGGATAAACTTATCTTTAATATTGTAGCCATTAAATGCAACTTGAGAAAACCATGACAGGATTTCCAACATCCTAAGTGTCTCGTTCTAACCTAGTATAGAGGGAAACACAGTCACATCTTATCTGATTCTGCTGGAATGCAAAAAGTAAAATTTATTCATTTTGCTTGCAGAAGAAAATGCTAATTCTATTCTACCTTATTTATTCCTTCATCCAAAACTGTTCAGCAAAAGCATCTATAAGACAGTAGGAGCATTTTGGACATCGGTAAGTAGCCATGAATACTTACTCAAGTCTGTCTTGAACTTCTCTTTGTTCATCCAATCCTAAAAGTTGACGATCCACGTCATTATATCTGCAGTTGTTGTTAAGTTTTAACAAATAATCCAGGATTGCTTCATCATAAATCAGGATTGTTTTTCATTAGAGAAACTATAAGTTCCTCTTCAGAATCAAACAATTTTTGGACTATAAGTCATGGCTATTTGCGTACACTATAATATTCGCCATGACTAATCATAAACTCATCTGATTGTTATTTTCATGCCCAGCTGGTCCATTTCAGCTAAGCTACCAGATTTGACTTCCTTTTCTGCAGAGTTCTTCATTTATTTTATATTAATAATTTTTCCCTGTTCTTCACGTGGATCAACTTTTACAAACATACTTTTACGTATACCTAACATCTAAGAGGTTAGTAATGAATCACAAAATTTGAAAATATTTCATGCTTCTTTTCTAAAGAGATAACCTTTCAGCCTATGGAGAAAATAATAGGTTATCAGCTTGAATTATGGACTAATAATGAGTAAGTCTTATATCCTGTTGAGATATAGGCTATGATGATACACTAATTCTGAGCCTAATAATTGGTCATTTCCTTAATTGTGGCTAATTCTGTAATTCCTTTATTCTTTTGTATTCTTTTGTAAAATAGGCTATATGTGCAAATAGGCTGTATTTGTAAATAGGCTACTTTTGTAATAAGTATATTTAATATATACACTCACATAACTCTTGACCCTTCAGAGGGGTCATTTGTTCAGTTTCTGATAACCGAGTCTTCTTCGAGACTCTTCTATTCTCTCCTCCTTCTCTCTACTTTCTCTCTCTAAATTTTCTCCGATTCTCTGTATGTTTTCATGGTATCAGAGCCAGATAACCTTCCGATGATGATGATCAATGAGTCGGTGGCTTGTTTCGTTGAGTCTATGATGAAAATCTGAGATTTTTATCAATTTTCTGAGACTAGAAAGGCTGTGATGTGTTTTACCCCCAAGCTAGGGTTTTTCTGAGCCTATATTCAGGCGATTTATGTTCGCTTTCATCTAGTTGATGGATTCAACCTGCTGAGAAGTTGTTGTAAAGTTTTCGGAGATTTTTTTGTGAATTTTTTTTAACCTCTAGGGCTTCTGGCAGTCAAACAACTCGTTTGATTACCATTCCGGTGGTTTGATATTCACTATCCTTGATACTTTTCAGTATTATCGGTGCTATTCTCACATTACTGACAAGTTTTGCCGACATTTGTGACTGTTTGTTTTCTAGGGTTTACGCTGTTGACGAAGGGCGATCTCCTCCTGTTTTTTTTGAAGGACGGTAATATCGTTTATGTTCTGTGGTTGTGATTCTGTGACTAAGTGTGATTCTTTCATTCTTCCTGTGAATACTGTGCATTTGAGGTGTGATTGTTGATATTGATTATCTGGACTGTTATACTTGTGAGCGATTGATCCATCTGAGCCATGACTTCTAATGTGCCTAATGTTGCTTCTGGTAGTGCCACTGGTTCTGTCGATCCCTCAAATCCATTATTTGTAAATTCATCTGATATACCGGGGGCATGCCTTGTTCCTACTCCCTTCTCTGGCAGTGGTTATGGGGGATGGAAGCGTAAAATGATTATGGCTCTATTTGCAAAGAATAAAATCTGTTTCATTGATGGTTCATTTTCTCGACCTGTTACTAATGTGACCCAACAGAGGCTGTGGGATAGGTGTAATATGTTGGTCATGTCATGGATAATTTCTTCTCTGTCTACACAAATTGCTGATAGTATCCAATATTCAGACACTGCTCAAAGTATGTGGACTCAGCTTGAAAAGAGATATGGTGTGCCTAATAAAACTAAAATCTTTGAACTTAAAAGGGAACTTTCACAAACATCCCAAGGCTCTCTTGATATAGCCTCATATTTTAATAAACTCAAAAGTTTATGGGATGAATTGGGGACATTGTGTCCCAATCATGGCCAGAGGTGCACTTGTGCTGCCAAGAATGGTATAATCGAGGAAGATGATGAAAACAAGATCTACCAGTTTCTTATGGGGCTGAATGAAACATATTTGGGGGTGAGAAGTAATTTATTAATGATGCAGCAGTTTCCTTCCCTTGACAGTGTTTATAACATTGTCCTTAATGATGAAAAGCAGAGACAAGTGAAGGCTGTCTCTCATATTAGTCCAGACTCTATGTCTTTTCATGCCAATGTTGACAAGGCTACTGGTTCCAACCAAGGCAAGCTGCCTAATTCCAATTTTAATACTAGAGTCAATTTTGAACAAAGCAGAGGTACCCTTTTTTGCAGATATTGCAAGAAGTCTGGGCACTTAATTGATAAGTGTTACAAACTTCATGGTTTTCCTCAAAACAACAATCACTTGAAGGGAAGGAAACCTGCAGCTGCTAATCTTTCCACTGGTCCTGATTGTGTGTCTGATGATGCTGGGAAGTCTTTGCCTGTTCCTCTTGGGGATCCTGTTGCAAGTCAACCTGTGATACCAGGGTTGAGCAGACAGCAGTGTGATCAAATCATAACCCTGATTCAACAGACCCTTTCAAAGGACTCCAGTGATCAAAGTCTTACTCCCCTGTGTTCTGCTAATTTTGCTGGTACTTTGTTGTCTGAGAGTCTTGTTTCTGATTCCAAGCTGTGCATGCTTACACATATTGATTCTGTTACCTGGATTATTGACTCAGCGGCTTCTAATCACATGACCTATAACAAAAACTTACTTTTTGACATTATACCCTTAACTGTTCCTTATCTTGTTTCCCTTCCCAATGGTTATAAAGTAAAGGTAACTTGTACAGGCTCATTTGCATTGACTTCTTCTCTTACTCTACACAATGTGCTCCTTGTCCCTTCTTTCAAACATAATTTGATTTCTGTTCACAAGCTGATGAAACAATTAAATTGTTTGGTTCTGTTCACACCAACTTCATGTCTTCTTTACCTGTTACAGGACCTTTTTCTGAAGAGGCTTCTGGATCTTGGTAAAGAGGAGAATGGTCTGTACAAGTACACTTGGTCTCCCTCTTCTGCCTCTTCCAAGCCCTCTTCCACTTCTGAGCATACTATTTCAAGTGTTTGTAATGATGATACTGTTTCTGATAACAACCATTTTAGCTCAACTGTGCAATTTTCCAGTTGTAATAATGTTGCTAATGCTGACATGAACTATATTTGGCATTTAAGATTGGCTCACACTTCATTTGCTAATATGAAACATGTTTCTGGTTTGTCTTTTTCACTTGCTGCTAAACAACCTTTTCCATGTACCATTTGTCCTATGGCAAAACAAACCAGACTGCCCTTTCCTGACAGTACCATTAGTACTACCAAACCCTTCCAACTTATACATATAGATACTTGGGGACCCTATCATACTCCCACTTCCCTTGGTAGTAAATACTTTCTTACCATTGTTGATGACTTTTCAAGGGCTACCTGGACACATCTCATGGGTTCTAAAAGCAATGCCTTCTCCCTGCTTAAATCCTTTATCTCATATGTTCAGACTCAGTTCCATTCCATGGTCCAGGTTGTCAGGAGTGATAATGCACTAGAACTGGGTTCCAGTGCAGAAGGTATTTCCTTTTTTAGCAAACTTGGCATTGTCCATCAAACCACTTGCCCCCATTCCCCTCAACAAAATGGGGTTGTTGAAAGGAAGCACAGATCTTTACTTGAGACTTGTAGAGCTTTATTATTCCAATCTGGTTTGCCAATATCCTTCTGGGGGGATTGTTTGTTAACAGCTACATACCTCATTAATAGATTGCCATCCAGAGTCCTTCACCATAAAACACCCCATGAATTGTTACATGGTTCTCCCCCTTCTTATTCTCACCTAAGGGTTTTTGGTTGCTTGGCTTATGCTACTGTCCCTATCCCTCAAAGAGACAAACTGAAATCTAGAGCCCATACTTGTGTTTTTCTTGGTTATCCTTTTGGCAAGAAAGGTTATAAATTGTATGATTTAGAATCTAAAAAATGCTTTGTTTCCAGAGATGTTATCTTTCATGAAACACATTTTCCTTTTAAATCTCCTCCTCCATCTCCTTCCCCTCTTCCTTCTGCTCCTCTTTCTGATGACATCTTTGAATATTCCCCTTCATTACCCTCTTCTAATGCTCCTACACCTTCTTCTCCTACTAGCTCCTCTCCTGTCTCAATTCCTCTTCCTTCCTCTCCTGACTTACCTGCTTCCCAGCCTGTTCCCCTGCCCAGAAAATCCACCAGACCTCACACTACCCCTTCTTACCTTAAGGATTATGTTTGCCAGCTTCCTGCCTTCTCTGGCTCCTCTTCATCTCATTTGGAATCTGAACCATTGTACTACTCTCAAGCAGCATCTGTACCAGTCTGGCAGGATGCAATGAGAAAAGAATTTGATGCATTGGAGGCTAATCACACTTGGGACCTTGTGCCTCTTCCTCCAGGTAAGAAACCCATTGGGTGTAAGTGGGTTTACAAGATCAAATATAAATCTGATGGTACTGTTGAACGATATAAGGCAAGGTTGGTGATTAGAGGTGATACACAGGTTGAAGGTGTGGATTTTACTGACACATTTTCTCCTGTTGTCAAGATGACTTCTGTGAAATGTATTCTTGCAGTGGCTGTTAAGCATCATTGGCCTTTGTATCAGCTTGATGTTAACAATGCTTTTCTTCATGGTGATCTGGATGAGGAAGTGTATATGAAACTTCCTCCAGGTTTGGTGGTATCTGATCCTGTTTCCCCCTCTTCTTCTTCTACTTCTTCTTCTTCTCTTCCATTGGTTTGTAAACTGAAGAAATCTTTGTATGGGCTCAGGCAGGCCTCCAGACAGTGGTATGCTAGACTGTCTTCTGCTCTTCATTCCAGAGGTTACAGGCACTCTTTGAATGATTATTCTTTATTTCTCAAAGGTACTCCTGATTCCCTTGTTGTGGTAGCTGTATATGTTGATGATATAATTGTAACTGGGCATGACTGTGATGAGATTTCTGCCTTAAAAGTCTTCTTGGATGACACTTTCAAAATCAAGGACTTGGGGTCATTGCATTACTTCTTGGGTCTTGAGGTTAATCATGTCCCTGGTGGGGTACATTTGAATCAGCATAAGTATGTTACTGATTTGTTGCATACCTTTGATTGTGTCTCTGTTTCCCCTGTTGCCTCTCCTCTGGACATTTCTGTCAAATTACATGCTGATTCTGGTGATATTTTGCCCGCTCCTGACCAGTTCAGGAGTCTTGTTGGCAAATTACTATTCTTAACCCATACTAGACCTGATATATGCTTTGCTGTGCAACATCTGAGTCAATACCTTAAATGTCCAAGAGTTCCCCATATGTCTGCTGCCATGCATGTCTTGAGGTATCTTAAAGGCACTTCATCCTTGGGTCTCTTTTATTCTGATGTTGCTGATTTCTCTGTGCTTGGCTACTCTGATAGTGACTGGGCAGCCTGTCCTGACAGTAGGAGGTCTGTTACTGGTTTCTGTGTGATGTTGGGAGGTAGTTTGATTAGTTGGAAATCAAAGAAACAACCAGTTGTTTCTCTTTCATCTGCTGAAGCTGAGTACAGGGCTTTAAGCAAGGTTGCAGCTGAATTGACCTGGCTTTCTCGTTTACTCACTGATCTTGGGGTATCTGTTCCTTCTCCTATTTTTGTTCTTTGTGATAGTCAGGCTGCTGTTCACATTGCTACTAACCCTGTTTTTCATGAGCGTACCAAGCATATTGAAGTGGATTGTCACTTTGTACGCACTATGTTAAATGATGGCTTCCTCCGGCTCTCCCATGTTCCTTCTTCTCGGCAGCTGGCAGATTTGTTAACTAAGGCTTTACCCGGGTCTACTATTTCTACATATTTGTCCAAGTTGATGGTGGTTTCCCCCCTTCAACTTGAGGGGGGGTGTTGAGATATAGGCTATGATGATACACTAATTCTGAGCCTAATAATTGGTCATTTCCTTAATTGTGGCTAATTCTGTAATTCCTTTATTCTTTTGTATTCTTTTGTAAAATAGGCTATATGTGCAAATAGGCTGTATTTGTAAATAGGCTACTTTTGTAATAAGTATATTTAATATATACACTCACATAACTCTTGACCCTTCAGAGGGGTCATTTGTTCAGTTTCTGATAACCGAGTCTTCTTCGAGACTCTTCTATTCTCTCCTCCTTCTCTCTACTTTCTCTCTCTAAATTTTCTCCGATTCTCTGTATGTTTTCATATCCATGTGCTAATATAAGGAATTAATTTAAAGTTCGCAAACAATTATGAACTACAAACTGCATGTAGTCGATTAGAGAAACATTCAAAATGAATTTTGATGATGCATGGAGGTAACTTTTGTAGGTAGTGAAAAATGTAGCAAGTTTGCCAACATAGGTTAATTGCCACGACTGTAGCCATTTTGTGCAATAAGAAATCAATTCTATGTATAAAAACAACTTTATCTAAAGAAATTACATATGTTTGCAAAAAATATTATGCAAATATCTGTATATGCCATAAGAATACAATATTGTTGTTCTACTTCTGCTCATTTATTTTAGTAATCCGGCAAATTATCTAAAAGCAAAAAATGCTCAAAGTACTTGATACTAAGAAGAGTGTTGACAATACAAGATTTAGAAAAACAACAGCAGAACACAATAAGGGCATTAAGAAGAGGTCCATCCAAAACAAAACAAGTAGTGATGGTATTTAAGAAGAGGAAATGGATGTACAATTCATTTCTTTTTAATCACCACAGTTTAGAAGAGCACATGATTATCAATGTTGATAGTGTATAATTCATGAATAGCAAGAAATACCCAAAAACCAGATATGTCAATACTGTGTAACACATATAAGTAAGATGTTAATTTTTTATTCCTTATAAATTATGCAAACTAAATGTTCATTCTAAATATTCCTTCTAAATTTTGTAAACTATATGGTGCTCATCCATTGCAAATTCAGGCACTTTCAATGGTCAATATATAGGCAATGTAATAATCTTTAGAATATTGATGACATAACTTACCAATATGAGATCTTCCAGTATGATAGCAATAAAAACAACACCTTTTAGCAACGAAATTGAATTTGTTGGCGTTCCCCTTAAACAACATAGGCAGATCCCAAGAGCTTCAGTTGCATACTTGCAGCGACAAATATCCAGCATCCAAAAAGTTAAAATCTGGAATAGAACGATTAGGAATCACCACAACATACTTTTGTCATTGAAGTTGTGAAAAATCTCAGAGAACTCCCAAAAAATTGTCACTTGGTCATTTACAAAATTGACCAAAACAAAAAAGCTTAATTAAATCATTCATAAAAATTACCAAAATAGAGGGCAAAGAATTACAATGGGAAAAAAAGAATACTATGAAAAATTTCAACGCCATTAACTCCTGTAGAATGCGTGATCTACATGAAAATTACTTTCCACTTTGGGGGTTCTTTATTATGCTCATCGGGAGATCACACCTCGCACAAAACTCTAGCTTTGAACGAACAATGGAAGAATACATGAAAGGCGATACTATACAAAGCCTCAATTCTCAATTGAAGGGAAACGAAACGGTTCGGTTTCTCAAATAAGTGAAACGTTGCGCTTTTGTGACATTTAGGTCTTGTTGGTTAATTAGGTAAATGAAGAAAATAGGAGGAAATCTAAAAATTGGAGAAAAAAGATAAATGGAAATCTGTGCAATGAGATGTGCCACGTCAACCTATAAGTCACTGCTTTATATTATTATATAGATAGATTGGAAAAGGAAAACATTTTTGATGTGTATATATTCAATTGCTTTTCTTTTACCTTTTAAAGGGCTAAGATAAAGGCAATTCTCGCGTCGTCATCGTCGCTCGCTTGGCTTCGACTTCTGTCAAATAATCATTGATTGGACCAAATTATTTGTACATGTTAGGGATATAAATAAGTTGTCTATTCTCTCGGACTTTTAATATGAATTTCTGACTTTTCCTCCTTTCTTCTGCATAGTTCCTTAAAGAAACACTGTGAATTCAGTAGGCTTAGATTCAATTTTGTTTCTATTTTTCATTTCTATTTATATATTATTTTATATTTTTTAAAATTATTCTACAAATACATAATACTAACACTAAATATCTTCTCTAATCTAAAGCCCTTCTTAGTCAATTGATATTGTGATTGGAATAATCAGATATTAAATTTCACCATTATAAAATATCGCAGTTTTACTTATGTTCGTGTCAGTTAACTAAGAATTATATCTCTTATCATTTTGGTGATGCATCTATCGTGTAACGTGTATCGATTAGTTTAAAAGTTCTGATCGGCAATTAGTTTTTGGCCTCCCAAAGTAATGAATGAGTAAGAGATGACAATTGAGTAGTTATTAAAAAGAATGAAAAAGAAGGAAAGAACATGATGGGAGAAGGAAACCATCAAAGAATGTGGTACGACGGATATGGTTGTACTTGCCTAAACCAAAAATCTTGTGTTCGATCCTTGAATATGCAAAAATTCTTGGTAGGAAATGCTTCCCCTGAATGGGCCTGCCACGATCCGGAATTTCCACCCTCATAAGTTGTAGTGACGCCTACTCATGGAAGCTAAGTAAACCAATAACCTTCACAATATTATCCTATCTCATGTATTACTTGATTAAAATCATTAAATAACTGATAATTTAAGCAATTAAAAGACAACGATTTAATAAAACAGCGGAAGTCTGAACTAAAAATAACAACAAGTCTAAAAACATCCATATAGGTGTCTACCCAGCATCCTGTACCACAACATGTCACGGACTATCTGAGAGTGCTAAATACAATAGTCTAAAACAATGAAGTAAAAGTCTGTCTCGGATACAAAAGGAAACAGTGAATCAAATAGATAGAAGAGATGTCGGGCCTGCGGACGCCTGCAGGACTACCTCGGGATCTCGTGGACTGAAAGATGGCTTCCTGGCTACTGCTCTGCTCTTTAAGCTGCTCCGGTATCTGCACATAAGTGTAGAGTGTAGCATCAGCACAACCGACCCCGTGTGTTGGTAGTGTTTGGCCTAATCCTGGCGAGGTAGAGACGAGGCTAGGACCAAACTCCCGATAAACCTTTGCAGTTATATACAATATGTGGCGAAAAAGTAAACAGGTAATAAGCAGTAGAAGGGCTGGGGTATATGCTTCGGGGGAACAATCTAATCTAGCAGAAATCAAGAAAATATGAAGGAACAATACTGTATCTAAAATAATAAAATAATACTACTGTTTCGGCGCGCAACCCGATCCATATCATATCATACTCGTTACAGTGTGCAACCCGGCCCAGTATATCATATATCTATTGCGGCGTGCAACCCGATCCAATATAACATCTGTTGCAGCGTGCAACCCGATCCAATACAATATTTGTTACAGCGTGCAACCTGATCCAGTGTAATTGCGACGTGCAACCTGATCCAACATATATATATTTTCATTAATAAAGATGTTACAGAGCACAGCCCGTTGCAAATGTACAGCTTACAGTGATCACAACAATATTCTCGGCAAGGGACTAACCATAAATTATATTATCCCGGCAAGGGAACTCAACAACACAAGTATAAACGTCCCGGCAGGGGAGAAACAACTATAACTAATCTCAATTCAACTTCTAATTATCACCACTATCATCATTCTCATCTCTCGAGTACTTCTACTAAAATAAACTAAGCCTTTACTCAATACCACAGATTTTCTCACTATTTCAATCATAACATTATTCAAGAATGCACAAGTATCAAATTAAGACTCACAGTCATGATCGAAACTAATGTATAGATAATCGTCACCATGCCTACACGTCGTACCTAACAAGAAACACATAGAAAATATGGCTCAACTCATATTCCCTTAAGCTAAGGTTAGACCGAACACTTACCTCGAACTTTCAACGCCAATTCAATCCTCAATTACTGTTTTCCCCCTCGAGTTTGGCTCCAACTCAATCAAATTTATACAATAATGACTTTTTATTATCAATATATGCTAAACAAGTCAAACCCAATGCCTAAATATAGATTTCCCAGCTTTCTTCCCAAATTTCTAAAAATCGACCCCAGGCCCGATTGGCCAACACGAGGTTTGGACCAAATTCCACTCATTCCCCCACGAGCCAGAATATATAATTTATTGTCAAATTTGATACCAAAACGAGGTCTAAATCAAGAAAAATTGAAAAGCCCTAACTCTACTCAATTCCCCCAATTTCCACCCTAATTTACATGATTTAAGCTTAGGAATTCAATAACTAATGATGGAAAATGAAGAAATCAAGTTGGGATTTACTAACCCCGGAGGTCTTGATGAAATAAAGCTTCAATGGACTCCTAAGTACATGGGGAAGAAGAGAGTTCGTGTATTTTTTTGTAAAGGAACCGTAGCTACTATTCTGATTTTGTTTAAAAATATAACTGAGCAGAATTTGCCCTTCGCATTTGCGGGAAGGGGACCTCGTTCGCGAATTGTTGGCTCCTTTGACCGTCGCATTCGCGATGAAAAGAATGTGAACCTGAAGAGGAAGACTAGGGAGTCTAAGTAATGGTCTACGCGAATGCGTTGACCCATACGTGAACGAGATAAGGTAAGGTTGGGACCTTACGCGAACGCGGTCCAGCCATCGCGAATGCAGAGAAGGAAAGAGGGTTGTGTCACGACCCGAATTTTTCACCTTCGAGGGCCGTGATGGCGCCTACTAATAAGAGTTAGGCAAGCCAAAGTTAATCACTTTCTTTAAACACATACTCCATTTTAATAATTAACAGCATTAGAATAAAGGCAACAGAATTAAATTCATAAGTGGAAGTCTTAAATTTCAAATAACTGAAGAACAATACGGAATTCCTTACACAAATCTCTACCTAAGAAATGGAGTCACATACTCATGAACATCTAAAAATACTAAGGAACTGAAAGAAACATCTCTGTTTTGTCTCGAATACAATGAGATAACAGTCAAATATAAATGATAGGGGAGATGCCGGACCTACGGATGCCGGCAAGGCTACCTCGGTGTCTCGCTGGACTGGAAACCTGCACCCACGCTACTGGAGCTACTGACCAAAACCTGGATCTGTGTAGAAGAGCATAGAGCATAGCATCAGCATAACCGACCCCATGTGCTGGTAAGTGCCTAGCCTAAACTCGGTGAAGTAGTGACGAGGCTAGGAACATACTACCAGATAAACTTGTACAGTTCAAATATATATACATACAATAGAAAGAAATACGGAAAGTAAACAGTCAATAACAGAAGGGGGACATGTTATGGGGAGGCAACAATTACAATTAGGAAAACACAATATGAAGATGGAAGGAGCCAAAGAATTTATAGCGAATCAATAAATGAATATTTCAAATAAACACAATTGAATCAGCAACTGTTGTGGCGTGCAACCCGATCCTCAATATCATTGTTGCGGCGTGCAACCCGACCCTCAAATATCATTATTGCAGCGTGCAACCCAATTCATGAAATTCATCTAACATTGTTGCGGCGTGCAACCCCACCCTCAAATATCATTGTTGCAGCGTGCAACCGGATCCATGAATGTCATCTAGAATTGTTGTGGCGTGCAACCCGGCCCTCAAATATCCTTGTCGCGGCGCGCAACCCGACCCATAAATATCATTGTTGCAGCGTGCAACCCGATCCATAAGTATATTATTTATCATTGTTGTGGCATGCAACCCGATCCATATCATTTATCACTGTTGCAGCGTGCAACTCGATCTACCAATATCATTCTCTATCATCCAAACAACAGTTACAAATATGGGGCAAAGAAGTAAACAAACAATGGAAGAAAATCATGGCAATGAAATACAATAAAGCAGTTAAATCCCGGCAAAGGAACAATATCAATAAACTCAATAACCCGGCAAGGGAGAAAATCAACAACCAACAAAACGTCCCGGCAAGGGAATAACCAATAAACCATCTCTTTCTTTCGTATCTTACTTTATAATTCACTTTATCATTCGAGCCAATGCTCTAGAAAATCAATAATCATAATGTCTTTCATAGGTTCTTTACAATATATAGGAATTCTCAATTAAGTATGGAATTTCAACAATCATGATAATCGCAATTTAAGGACTCACTATGCTAGACACCAATGTATAGATACTCATCACCATGCCTCCACACCGTACTCGATAATTAGCAAGTAACAAACAAGACTCAACTCCTATTCCCTCAAGCTAAGGTTAGACAAAACACTTACCTCGATGCTTCAAACTCAACTTAAGCCTCAAGAATAGCTTTACCCCTCGATTCCACAACAAAACCGCTCGAATCTAGTCACACATGAATTGAATATATCAACAAATGCTAATTGAATCAATTTGAATGCATAAAAATAAATTTATCAAAATTTTTCCCAAAAATTTCAAAAATGCCCCTGGCCCACGTGGTCAAAATACGAGGTTAGAACTAAAACTAGGTTACCCATTCCCCCACGAGTTCATATCTATGATTTGTTTTGAAATTGAACCTCAAATTGAGGTTCAGATCCCCAATTTGTGAAAAATCCAAGTCTGCCCAAAATCCCCATTTTCACCCATGAAAATCATTGATTTTAAGATGAAAACATGTTTAATGATGTTAAATATTGAAGGAATAATGTAAAAATTGACTTATAAATAATTTGGAGAAGAAACATTTCTTGGAAAATCGCCTATGGGTGTTTGAGTTCGAAAGAATATGAAAAATGAAGCTTAAAATCGTCTAAGTATGAAAAATGCAGGTCTCTGATATGGGAAATACGAACTTGGGTTCGTAATTGCGAACCCTGCAGGTTTGGGAAATGCGAAGTCGAGTTTGCATTTGTGAACTCTAAAGGAAAATGGGAGGTTCGCATTTGCTAGAAATAATGTCGCATTTGTGACGGCTAATTATCGCATTTGCGGACAAATATTCGCATTTGCGAAGAGCGAGGCTATAGGCGGGCGTCGCATTTGCGATGGAATTCTTCGCATTTGCGAAGGATGCTGTCTAGGTGGAGCCTCGCATTTGCGAGGCTGGCTTCGAATCTGCGAAACCTGCAGGTCAGACATACCAGTAGTCATATAAGTTCAAAAAAGCAATCTGTGGCCTATCCAAAACTCACCCGACCCTCGGGGCACAAAACCAAATATGCACATGACCTCAAAATATCCTACGGACTTACTCGTGCAATCAAATCGCCAAAATAACATCGTACACATCGAATCAAGCCTAAAAACACATTATTTCTTCCAAATTTTCATGAAATACTAATTTTCCAATTTAAGTCCAAAATACGTCAAATGATGTCCGTTTTCAACCAAACTTTAGAGATAGTGCTTATATCATATATAAGGCTCGTACCGGGTACCGGAATCAAAATACGCGCCTGATACCATAGTCTTATAATCACATTTTATTTCCATATTCCTTAATAAATTTCAGAAAATAATTTCACACAAAAATTTATTTCTCGGGCTTGGAACATCCAAATTCGATTCCGGGCATACGCCCAAATCCCATATTTTCCACGGACCTTTTGGGAACGTCAAATTACGGGTCCAGTTTCGTTATCCAAAATGTTGACCGAAGTTAAATTTAATCATATTAATATCAAAATTTATCATTTTTCTCGCATAATTCATATTTAAGCTCTCCGTCTACGTAGTCGGACTTCACATGCAAATCGAGGCAACTTCGCACGCAAATTGAGGCAACCCTAAATGATGTTTTCAAGGCCTCGAAGACATAGAATGCATGAGGAAATAGGTAATGACACCTTTGGGTCGTCACATTATGGGCCCTCAGAGTTCAATACTCTATGCGAACGCGATGAAGGATAAATGGGAAGCTTCATGAACGACGGAGTGAGAGTGCGAATGCGAAGAAGGATTCACCTGAGGCTTCGGAACGTGAACAAGGCACCACGAACGCGAAGAAGAAAGGACCTGAGTACCTAATGCAGATTTTTGCAACTTTAGTGTCAAACTTCTCTGGAACACCTCTAAAACACTTTCGAACCCTCGGGGCTCCTAATCAAACACATACTCTAACTCAACAACATTATACGAACTTAACCGTGTGATCAAATTGCAAAAATAAGAAATTCAATTAATCAAACCTCAAAATCACTAATTTTTATTCGACCTTCATAAACTTTAAAATTAGAGTTTTAAGTCCAGAACAAGTCAAACGATGTCAGTTTTAAACCAAATTTCACAAAAAGCTCTTAAACCACATATAAGACCTATACCGGACACCGGAACAAAAATATGGGCCCGATACCAATACTTTCTAATCGATTTTTATTTCAATTTTTCATGAATATTTCAGAAAAATAAGTTCTTTTAAAAAATTTATTTCTCGGGCTCGGGACCTCGGATTTTGATTCCGGGAACGAGTCCCATACTTTTCTACGGACCCTCTAGGACCGTCAAATCACGGGTCCGGATCCATTTATCCAAAATATTGACAAAAGTCAAGTTTATTCATTTTTAACATTAAAATTTAACATTTTTCACCGAATTTCACATTTAAGCTTTCTAGATACGTGCTCGGACTGTGCACGCAAATTGAGGCAACTAAATAAGGTTTTAAGGCCTCGGAAGCACAGAATGAATAAGAAAATAGTTGATGACACTTTGGGTCGTCACATGGGCCCTAAACAATGTGAATTTGAATATAATCGAGCTCCAATACGGGTATCGGACACCGGGTGGGAAATCAAAAAAAAAAGGATGTACTTGTAGAATTCTGGAAAAAAGCTACCAAAATTTAGCGAGCAAAGTTGGTATGTGGCAAAAAGCGACCAAAGTTGGTCGCTAAACTAGAGAAAATAATAAAATTAATAGTTGAAACAAAATAGCGGCCAAGGTTGGTCGCTACTTGGCCGCTATATTAGTCAAAATGTTGATTAGAGTGGTTACACTTGTTTGGTCAAACATTTATTGAGATTAGAGATCAATGTTGGTAGCTAAAGTGGGACCTACATATAAAATTTTAATAATTATATTATTATTATAAAAAATGATTAAATATAAATATATATATATATATATATATATATATATAATATAAAATTGGCGACCAACGTTGGTCGCTACATAAATGGTAGGCATATAGCGACCAATTTTGGTCGCTTAAATGGGACCCAGTTGTAAAATTTTAATAATTATATTATTAATTTAAATAATATATAAAATATAATTAAATCTGAATTAAATTTAGCGACCATCTTTGGTCGCTAAATCAAATTCATGAATAAATAGCGATGACTACTTTTAAATTACAATGGATGAATAGTAATACTAAGCGTGTGTGCGCGTGTCTGTGTGTGTATGTATATATATATATATATATATATATATATATATATATATATATATATATATATATATATATATATATATATATATATATATATATATATATATATATATATATATATATATATATATATATGCTTACGCTATACTATGACTGAATATAAGTGTATTAGGTAATATTATTGTCACAACCCGAATTTCTCACCCTCAGGAGTCGTGATGACACATATTAATAGGAGCTAGGAAAGCCAACTTACTTTACTTCTTTTAGCAATTTTTGATTGTCACACCTCCTTTTTCACTTACACACGCGAAAGGGGCGTAAAGGACTTTTTCCAATTAAAGGACATGCAGAGCAGGATTTATTTAATAATTATTCAGAGTCGCCACTTGGGAGATTTATGGTGTCCCAAGTCACCGGGTTAATCCCGAACCGTGAAAATATTGACTCTGTATTACAGTCTGCGATCCAGAAATCCGGATAAGGAATTCTGTTAACTCGGGAGAAGGTGGTAGGCATTTCCGTGTTCCGTGGTTCTAGCAGTTGCTTAACTGTTGCATTAGATTTTTATCTGATTTTAATACATGCTAGCTTATGTGCCTTTTATTCGTAAGCCGCTTTTATTATTATTTTAACAAGAATTGCAATGTCGTAAAAATGCGTCTCGAATCACGTCACATCAATGCACCAGTGGTTGTTAATATATTTCGACTTCATTGAGATTTGGATTTGGGTCACATAAATGCGCACCCAAATTTAGGAAGGTAAAATTATTAAAATAATGCGCCTAGAGAAACTACGCATTTTTAACTTTGCGAGGGCCATGAAAAATTCACTAAATGGCGCGCCTTGATTTCTAAGAGTTAAAATTAATTAAGTGAAGGTCATGGATTTTAAGATTTTATATGGCATGGCATACCTCGAATTATTTTAAAAGGAAGAGATTGTCCTAAAGTATAGCAAACTAAGGATGTTCAAAATAGTTTAATACCTAAATTTGAAATGAAACAAGAAGCTTATCTATTATGGGATTTCTATATAATGACCTCATAAAACAATAAGTGCCAAGGGATAATGTTGGAAGTATGAAAACTAGGACCAAGGCTATTATAATAGCACTTCTATTAGTAGTACACATTTATGTCTAGATAGAGCAGATTTATCAATTTGTGACTCAAGAAGCCAAAGCAAGAACCTACTGCAAAATGTTTACAAGGTAAACTCTATCACCAAATTTAACTTTCTTGATATTCTTGACCGATTATTTCAAAAGTAAGCATACATGAAAAATAAAACCCACAACCAGAACATGTAATGGATCAGCTTGATATGGATAGCATAACCTTATACATGCTTTACAAACTGTACGAATTAGCAGACAATATTTGACGCTAAGATGCTAAAGAAAATAACCGGCTTATATTCCAAAACAATAAAATCGAAGACTCTTTCTCTGAAGAACTAGTGACAGACTAAGAGAGGGTATGTGAGCAGAGATCAGCATTATATTCAATTGCAAAAAATTAAAATACTACAACAGTTTAATCACCAATTTAGTGAAACCATCATGTTCAATTCATTTTCAAAACGACAAAAAAAAAATTTCAAAAAAAGATATTTTTGGACTAACCTTGACAGCAAATTAGATGGAAATCTACTAAAATAAGAGCCATTATCACTTTCAAAGAGGCATAATCATAAAAGGGAATTTATCATGTGTACCTATTTGTAAGGAAAATCAACTAAAAAAAGCCAAAACCAGATCTGAAACTGGTTGAACAAGAAGGCTTGAACAAATCGAATCAAAAGTCGAGAACAACTTGAACGAATCTCAGCCAAAATTCCAGCAAACAACAGCAACAAAGCAAGCACCGATTTAGTATTTTACTGATTCTAAGAAAAAACACCAAAATCTATACATCTATATCTCAACCAAACATGATGGCATTAACTGTATTCATAAAATATGAATAAAAATGGACATACATCAGCAGCCACATACGATCAATTAATGACATAACACAACACAATAATATGAACTGCTAAAAATAACAAAGAAGCATATAATTATGCACTACCACATCATTGTAAACATATTTCATTGAACCAAAAATGAAAATTACATGACCGAGAAGGGAAACAGTAGCTTAACCACAGCGACAAAATTTCAAATAGCCAAGTAAGGCCGAAAAGCACAGCTACAAGTTGAAACAAGCAGCTAATCGCAAGGAATAGCAACAATAGTAATAGACATCAAAATACCTCAGCAAAACCCAGCAAGAGCGGCTAAAATACTCGAGAAATAGAGCTTGAAACAGCTGATAAAAGGGAAAAATGGAGATGAAGGAAATTCGGCTACAATTTTGATAGCAAACAGCAGAAGAACATCAATGTTGACCTTTACTTCAATCCAAAAACAGCTGAGAATCCCAAAAATTCTCCTAGTAAACCCAACAGAAAATCAGAAAGCCTTTTAAATCCCTTTTTTTTTTGTTTTTTTTTTCTTCTTCAGATCTAGTGTAGAAAGCTAGAATTTAGGGGGTTTGTTTTGGTGTGGATTCCTTAGTGTGTGTGTGTGTGTTATGGCTGATTTTATATGGAGATAATAGAGGTGCTCGGATCGAAAAGAAATAGGGAAAAAGGGTCACGTATTTTCCGTGCCTGTTCTTCAGAGAAAGGAGGGTTTTTTCCGATTTCTTTATTTCGTGTCCTACCAATTTTTGCGTGCTCTTTTTTAATTAAAGGGGGAAGAGGGTCAGACGGGTTTGGGCAGCTACTGGGTCGAATATTCGAGGGGATAATTTGGGCCTAATCTTATTCAAATAAAATGGCCCAAAAAATTGGTCCTTTAATAAGCAATTCTTTTCCTTTTGTTCTTTTTCATTTTGTAATTACTACTTTTATTGCTTTAATTTATTTTGTTTTCCTTTTGTATTTTATATTTTTTTATTTTATTTAAATTCTAAATTAAAACTTAATATCAAATTAACATTAAAATTTAGATTTCCTAATTTCCCATACACTAATTCCTAATTTAAATGCAAACTAAGATAAATTTAAACTAAAAATGCAACAAGGACCACTTTTATTATAGTATTTTATTCTAAAAAAAGTTAATCACTAATTAATCCTAAAATATAAAATTAAACCCTAAATGCAAATGCTAAATGTATTTTTTTTGTATTTTCCATATGATTTAAATGCACAAATAATAAAGAAATTATTTTGTTTGAGTTTTTGGGAATAATTCATATATAGGAAAAAAATCACGTGCTCACAACTGCCCCTCTTTGCTCGAAAACATGAATGGTTTTCATGCAAAGATAAGTGAGCAAATACGAGCGATTTTTGCCTGTTTAAATATTCCATATGAAGCATTTTAAAGAGTTGACAGCTTTCTGCTTCGGAGGTTGTTTACATATCCTGGGCTAAACAAAAATCAGCTCAGTGTAGTTCGGAAGTGTCTGGTAGCTGGGAGTACCAGGAGCTGTGATTTCACTGCGATTGCTGCTGCTACTGCTTGCTGACCTTCCTTATTACACCATGGCATAATAAAAGAAGCTAGATAAGTTATGAACTATGAATTAGAAGATCATATCTAAATTCTTCAAACTTGTTCTTGTACTTCCTTGTTGTCTTGTATTCTCTTGGTGAAACCATTGTTGTTACTTCACTGGTCAACTGAGATATTGTTCCTTCTCTTTAAATTGCTGGACTTGAATGTATTTTTCTGTTATATGGGCGGGCTCCCAACTTTTCAAAAATAGAACAAAGAAAATTTTCTGCCCCAGTTTGGAAAACTAGGTGCTTGTTACCATATACAAAGCTTAAAGTGTAAAGGCTGAAATGTAACTTTAAAATTTAAAGACTGAAATGCATTCCTCTGTTATATGGACGGGCTCCCAACCCCAAAACTTGAAAATTTAAAGACTGAAATGTTTTAAAATTTAAAATTTAAAGACTTAAATGTATTCCTCTGTTATATGAGCGGGCTCCCAACCTCAAACTTGAAAATTTAAATACTAAATTGTTTCAAAATTCAAAATTCAAAATTTAAAGACTGAAATGTTTCAAAACATAAAATTTGAAGATTGAAATGCATCAAAACTTAAAATTTAAAGACTAAATGCATTCCTCTATTATATGAACGGGCTTCCAGCCTCAAAACCTGAAAATTTAAATACTGAAATGTTTCGAAATTCAAAATATAAAGACTGAAATGTATTCCTCTGTTATATGGACGGGCTCCCAACTTCAAATTATCCTAGGTGAAAAATTCATCAAACTAAGATTTTTATCTTAAGTGAAAGATTCAACATACTAAGATTTTTATCTTTATCTTAGGTAAAAAATTCATCAGACTAAGATTTTTGTCTTAGGTGAAAGATTTAATAGACTAAGATTTTTATCTTAGGTGAAAAATTCATCAGCCTAAGATTTTTATCTTTATCTTAGGTGAATGATTCAACAGACTATGATTTTTATCTTAGGTGAAAAATTTATCAGACTAAGATTTCTATCTTAGGTAAAAGATTCAACAGACTAAGATTTTTATCTTAGAGATAAATAATCAAACTAGGTCCAATTTTTCGAATCCATACCTTCTTAATCTTTCAAATTCAAACTTCCTTTCTTTTTTATTTTTTCAAATTCTGCCTTCCTTTCTTTTTCCAAATTATACCTTCCTTTCTTTTTTCCAACTTCTTCCTTCCCATTTTTCCAAATTATGCTTTCCTTTCATTTTTCCAACTTCTGCCTTTATCTTAGGTGAAAGATTGATGAGACTTATATTTTTATCTAGGTGAAAGATTCAATAGACTAATATTTCTTCATCTTAGGTGAAAAATTCATCAGACTAACATCTTTCTTTTAACCATTTCCTCCGAACTTGTTTTAACTACCTTCTAAATTGAATTATTCTCCTTAAGAACCACTTCCCTAAAAACTGGCGTTTCATTCCTCCGAAAATTACTTTTCTTGAAAATGGTGTTTCTTTCTTGAAAACTACTTCCCTCTCTTTTTCCTTTTTAAAAAAAAAAACTTGTATTGACCTTTTTGTTCTTCAGATGGGTACACCGAATTCAAGAAAATTTTCAACACGACAGAAAATTTTCTGCCTCAGTTTGATAATCCTCCTGTAGCATATCTTTCTGCCATCAATAAAATTTCCATACTCCTGATTCAAATCAAAGAAAATTCTGTCAGTTTAAAGTGCGATGGTTGGTTGTGGTACTCCCGTTGGGATGACTTTCCTTTTCACCATTCCATGCTCCGCGTTGTCAGGCCATCTTTGGAGCTTGTTTGATAACTTCCACCCTTCTTGACGACTACCTCTTAATTATTACTTCTAATCTTCTTATCTGGCCCCATATGTTTCTTGACAGCTAATTCTTCTTGAAGATCTTTCTGGTCATTGGTTAACCAATTTTGTCAATCTTACCACGGAATATACCTAATGTACCAAACCTTTGTGTTTCATAAGGATCCCAAAGCACGTTTGTTGCCCCCCACAGTATGTTGATGTCTCTTAGCTTATCTGATGGCCTTGGACATGAGGTCTGTTGCTCCCTTACTTGCCGATAACTTTCATTTTCATTTGAAAACCCCGCTTGTTTCTGGACTAACCACCTCTTTTGTCACCCTTATCACAGGACACACCTCTGCTGCATTCAAAATCTTCTACCTTCTATTTTTTGCACTGCTTCTGTACTGACTTTAACCAATCCTTGTGCCTCACCCCAAAGCATGTTGGGTATTACCAGCCCAATGCTCTTGTTGTTTTTCTTAACTTGTGGTGCTTTGATATGCTAGACAGACCCCATTTTGTGCAATTAGAAAGCTGGTGGCAAATTTTGAAATCATTTCTCACTTGTTATAACTAAAAAAAAGACTCAGGAAGAGGAAGTAAACAAGACAAAAGAAACAGAGTAAAGGACAATAGAAAGAGATGATTCCTAACAAGTAAACTACAAAGTAGAAACCTATGGGATGTGGATGCCGACTCTAATGACCTTGACATGCACCTGCGACCTATTCTGTTAAACAACTTTGATGTTCAACTCTTATTGTACCTTTTCGCCGTGAAGTTGGGTATGCTCCGCTTATCCAATTTGATTCGCTATCCTTATTCGGCTTGTAGTGCCTAAGGGTTTTCACCATCTAACCTATCTCATTTGTTCTTTATCTCAACTTGCCGTCGCCTCAAGGTGCATGTGAAGGTTTTCACCAATAAGACTCTCTCATTTTATTTCTCTCAGCTTTCGTTGCCCTACGATACCCATGAGATTTCCATTACTAACTATTTCATTCTTACTTTCCTTGTTGGACCGGAGTGTTGCCCCAGACACGAATTACAGGCACCTGCTTGACGTGGCATATCTCAAAGACTGATCAGAAGGTCTTCCTTTGGACTGTTATGTGGGATTTTGGATTAGGGTTAGAAAGAAAGGATATAAAGGCTCAAAACAATTCAAAATGTGGATGAAACTACAACTTCGAAATCCGATTTCTTTCAACAATCACAACTCCTGTCCTAGTTTCTTGCTTGGAGACTTTTGGATTTTATTTTGGTATGACTGAACATCAGATAGACCGCCTACGTACCCTTTCGGTATCATATAAATTGCGTTGTTGTGATCTTCTTTCTCTTCTTTTCTTTTTGTTTTTCTTTTTTTTCCTTTCTTTTCTTCATTTTTTTTTTCTTCTTTCTTCTCTTTCTTTCTTTTGTTTTCTTTTCTTTTTCTTTTCTTTTCCTTCCTTTTCTTCCTTTTTCTTTTTTTATCTTCTTCCTTTTTCTTCTTCTTCTTTTTCCTTTCCTTCCGTTTCTTTTTCGTTGTTTTCCCATTTATTATTTCCGGCACCTAGGTTTCTTTGATTGTCACGTTGATTCCGAATGACGGGTATGAAAGAAAACAAATAAGACTCAAAGAGGGTGTCTAAAAGATAAAATTTTTAGATAGAAGAACAAACGCCTTCGTCATTTCAAACTTCAAAATATGCCAAGTACAAACAAGTACAATCAGATTAAAGAAACCATACACATCATCTCTTTACCTCATCGGATTTGATGACCATTTCTACGCATTTTCCTTCTACATCTGTCAGATATAATGTTCCATAGGGCAATACTCTTACTCTTATTCACGATCGACCCCCTGTCAATTTGGCCAACTTGATTTTACGGGGATTTTTTATGTTCTATTTGACCCAGTTTCACAGGGTTCAGGCGTCAAAAAATCTTAAACGTCCAAATATGTTTTTATTTCCTCAAGTGCCCCATCGTTTTCAAAGTATTTTCATTGCTTCCCGACTAACATCGCTTTTAAAGATCCGACTGAGAATTATATGTTCATGTCATGTCACTAGAACCAGCATTAGATAAAAGACAAAGCAAAAGAATAGAAAAGAACTAAACAAAGAAAATGATCGGGAGTAACAAAAGATCGGAATTTGCATTAGACAAACGATGAAATAGTTCGAATAACGAAACAAAGTAAAAAAACTGGAGTACAACCCTAGAATGAACTGAAACAGACCTGGACAACCTTAACAATACACTACAACTAAACAAACTTGACAAAAATGAAAGGATTGATCACAAGACAATATCTGGATTACAACCGTGCAAATAACCGGACAACAGAAATGACAGTAAAATGGACCACCAAAGCTCTTCCCCGGCTGACTTAGGAATGGAGCGTCTTTCCAATTACCAAGCATAGCATCTTAGCTACTAAGCTTCGCATCTATATTGCCATGACCACTATTTGCATCAGTATTTTCAACTTCAATCAACAAGTTCCCAAGAGGATTCGCATGCTCTCTGTCACTGTCATTAACTACAATTACCCCTTCTTGAATCATTCTTTCTATTTTTCTTTTCAAATCCCGACAATTTGCCACATTGTTCCCAGAGCATTGGAGTGGTATTCAAACCTTTTAGATGGGTCAAAGCTTCTCACAGGTCGGTCCACCTGATTTGGAGGAATGGGTGCAATCATGTCATGTTGTTTTAACTTCTCAAATAAGCTTGCATATGACTCTCTTATTGGTGTAAAACTATCTTTCAACTTTTATTACCTTCTTTACCCCTGGCTTGGATGTGGGTTATAAGGTACTTGAAAATTTTGCGGAGGCATATGGAGATTTCATGATACTCGTGCTCGCTCTCTTGGGTGATTTGATGGCTGGACAACATACTGGGGCGGATCAACAGAGTATGCTAGGTTCTGAGGTGGATAGTAATGCTTAATGGCGTCATAATAATCTGATGAGGCTGCACATACCTTCGAGATGTTCTCCTAGGACCTCTTCTCGACCCTGATATCATCATGATTTCTTCATCCCTCTCACTCGTGTTACCACATTCAATTTGGACAACCTAAGCTACAGCTTTGAGAGCTGTTTGACTTATAGTTCTACTTGTCTTAAGACCGTTCTCCACTATTTCTCCCATTTTTACTGCTTCCGGGAAGGATTTACCCACTGCGGATGCCATGTGTTGAAAATAATCTGGCTCTTGAGCCTGTAGAAAGACAATGATTAACTCGTGTTCATCCATAGGTGTCTTAGTTCTAGCTGTCTGTTCTCTCCATTTGATGGCATATTCCCTGAAACTTTCAGTTGGTTTCTTTTTCAGGTTAGAACGGGAAATGCGGTATGGGGTGATGTCGATGTTGTATTGAAACTGTTTGACAAAGGCCCGTGCCATGTCATCCCATACGTACCAGAAAGATGTGTCTTGATCCAAAAATCATTTAGATGCTAATCCCGAGAGGCTTTCCCAAAAATAAGCTATATGTAATTCTTCATTTTTCCCACACCTCTCAATTGGTTGCAACAACTTTTTAGGTGGGCGACGGGGTCTCCATGTCTATTGTACTTTTCAAATTTGGGAACCTTGAAACCAGGCAGCAAGTGGACATCGGGGAACATGCATAGATCTCTGAAGGCAACACCCTTTTGACCTGCCATTGCTTGCGTGTTTTTCAGCTGTTGTTCTAATCTTTTCACTCTTTGGGTTATTTCTTCCTGTAATATCTTTCGGGCAGGCTTCGCGATATTTGCAGGAAGCTCAAACGAGTACGAGTGGTACTCGGGAAAGTGGTATTGTTTTTGCTGTGTAGCAAATCGTGACTCGTGACAAGGCTGTCCTTGGCCATTGGCCCAAGCTTGACGCATTTTGGTCATTTGTTGTTTTGGGGTTCTATTTTCCTCAACCACGGTAGATCCTTGTTGAACCCTCTGACCCTGAGTCTCTTGAGCACTCGTAACAGTTTCGATGTCAGTTCTGATTTTCATTAGATCTTGTGTTTCCAGCTTACCACAAACCAACCACCTCAACTTTCTTCACAATTCAAAACAAAACATTTAGAAGGATTGAGTCGATCCTCATTATTAACAATATCTTTTCCATTTTTTTATTCAATTTTTCTTTTCCGTTTTTTATTTTTTCATTTTTTTAGTTGTGGTCGAATCTAATGGAGATTGCCTACGTATCATTACCTCGCATGAACCAGACCGTGCGTAGTTCTTGCAGATAAAAGGTAAAAAACAATAAAATATTTTCCATTTTCATAATAACAACAAAACTGATCAACTTAACGATGAAATACAGACTCGAAAATTAAATGACCCATATACTCTAATCAAACGTAATACAAAACCAAAAACAAAATGACAGATTTCGTCCCCTATATACCAATTTTGACCCAAAATCCGAACGGTATTCACTTAACCACTGACTCTTTTTCTTGTTTTTCAAATTAAAATAAATGACCCACTATTGCAAACACAGCCTTCTAGCGCCTCCATGACGAAGATTTTAAGGTTGTGAGGGTCAAAAATCAAAATATGACCAAAGGTGATTGTTCATGCAAAGTCAGCCTTCTGGTGTCCCGTTTGGGAACATTTGGCTATTTTTGACAGGAACGGCATCACCCGATTTATTTACTATTCTTTTCTTGTTTGTTTTAAAAAAAAAATTAAAGTAAATTACCCGATGATGCAAACATGGCCTTTCAGCGCCTCGGGGATGAAGATTTTAAGATTGTGAGGGTTAAAAATCAAAACTTGACAAAAGGTGGCTATTTATGCAAAGTCAGCCTTCCGGCGCCCCGTTTGGGAATATTTGGCTATTTTTGACAACAACGGCATAGCCTAGTTTATTTATGACAAAAATTAAATTTTTGACATTTTTTGGGCTATTTTTTGTACAGGAGAGGTTGGACCTGATGAAGGCTTCCTACGTAACTCAAATCCGGTGAGAATAAAACCTGCGTAGTTCGGGAAAATTAAGCAAACCCTTTTAAAATAAGACTCTTTTTTATTTTCATTTTTGGCATTTCATGAAAAAAACTATTTTAAAAACAAGACTCTTTTTGATTTTCCTTTTTTGGGTATTTCAAAAACAAATAACAAAACCACTTTCATAGCACGGCTCTTTCCATTTTTATTTTTCAAGGCAAAAAAACTACTTTCCTTTTCTATTTTTGAAACAAGACAAAATAACGACTCTTTTTTCCCTTTTTTTAAAATTTTTAACACACAATAAAACAACCTATTTTTCCGAACTAAAATAAAGACTCCTTTTCATTTTTTTTTCAACAACTTTCCAAAAATAAAAAACTATTTTTTCTATCTTTTCTTTGCTTTTTAGTAAAACAAAATAAAAACTTTTCCTTTTTTTTTATTTTCTCAAAATTTCGGCAGAGGTTCGACAGTACTTGGGCATTGGGTTTTTTTATAAAAAAGGCAATTAACTCTCTACACTATTATTTCTTCTCTTTTTCTCTTTTTCTCATTTTTACAATATTCCCGATATTCTAACACTTGTCAGATGCAGGCCCGAGACAAATAAATGCAAGGGAAGCAAATAAGATGCAGTAGGATGGTCTTTTCATTTCAGGTTGCTAGTCCTAGACGGACCCAAACCTTGTGTTGAGTCCTCTAATTCAGATGCAACATGATGCAAATAAACGTTCCTACTAGGGATGCGGCATGAAGTCACGTTATTCTATGTTCAAAACCTGGGTCGGTGTTCTAGACCGTGTACCCGAGCGGACAACTCGAGTTGAGGAGGGGGAAACTTTCCGGGAACCAAAAGGCCATCTGGCTTAGTAACTTATCCGAGTCTCTTTCTTATTTCAGGGTATGATACTAATAGAATAGGGAGTCTCAACCAGAAAGCACATCCCGAGAGGTGAGGAGAGAAGGGTGTTGGCACAGTTTATATACAGTTCAAAAAATATCAAAGAGGTAACATTTAGCACATTAAGCATGAAATATATAGGAAAATCAAATATAGCCAAATACAATAATTTATCTAAGCTCGAATTCCAAACCCTGAACAAAACATTCTGGGTTCTTTTTCCAAGCAGAGTCGCCAGAGCAGTCACACCTACTTTTTCACCTACACCCGCCAAATGGGCGTAAATGAATTTTTTCAATTAAAGGACAATCGGAGCGGGATTTATTTATTAATTATTTAGAGTCGCCCCTTGGGAGATTTATGGTGTCCCAAGTCACCGAATTTTTCACGACCCGAATTTTTCCACCATCGGGAGTCGTGATGGCGCCTAATGTCGAAGCTAGGCAAGCCAACCCTTTTAATCATTTTCACAATAAACCTAATCTAAATCAATATACATACTTAATTAATTAAACAAAAATCACACGGATAACTTTTAAAAACAATAACAAAGATAAAGTGCGGAAATTAATAACATGCCTCTACCCAGTATTTGGTGTCACTACTCACGGGCGACTAAAAGAGTACTAAAGGCAACAGTCTGATAGAAATACCTAACAATTCCGTTTTGATACAATAAAACAAACTGGAAAAGATAGAGGAGACTCAGGGCCCGCGAACGCCAGCGAACTACCTCAAAGTCTCTAGACAGAAGGATCGCCCCCTAACTACTGCTGCGGTCTGTAGCTTGTGTCCTGACCTGTGCACAAAAAGGCACAGAAGTGTAGTATCAGCACAACCGACCCTATGTGCTGGTAAGTGCCCGGCCTAACCTCGGCGAGGTAGTGACGAGGCTAAACCGGACCTACCACAATCAACTTGTACAGATATATGTGCAATAACAGAAAGAGAACAAGAATTTAAGCAGATAATGGGGAAGGGACATGCTGGGGGTGTAACAGTTCAATTATATCTTAAACAAATAAGAAATGGAACGACATATATAATAATAAATAGAGAAAACCAGTGAATCAACAACTGTACGGCACCACCCTTCGTGCTTTTACTCTCATTTCTCACCAAAACTGTCAAATATAATGCGCTATCGACGACCCCTTTTTCAAAAGCAAAATCGGGTGTTACGACATTACGGGAAAAACAATTCTCATTCCCGTTTGGTAATTGGTTATGGAATTTGAAGAGTCGCCACATAATGATTATAGTGCATTAGGACACTTTTAAAGATTAGAGGGGTGTTTTGAAAGAAAACCAGAGTTCGGGTAAGGGCTTGAGATTATCTCGAGGGAAGGTATTAGGCACCTCTCAAGATCCACTAGTGTGGTTCCCGACCGTGCTAATGTGACCTTATGAAGAGATGAAGCAAGTAAACATATAAGATTCACATATAAACATTTGAACAACCTAGGATTTTTGAAAAAGAGAAAGGTATAAGTTAAATAAAATAGAAGGGAGAATAGATTTGTAAAAAGAGCATTACTTTGGAAAAACCTTTAAATAAATAAAGCATGCAAAGAAAAGGTGGGTCTTAGGTTTGACTATAATCATTCGATACAATATCCAGCATATATTCCCAAAGAGCGGTCACTTTATGATATTATCGCATCGTCATCATCTCCATATTCTACCCTTCCCACCTCGGAGTAAGCGTGTGGATTGGTCACGAATACTTATTGCATGCTATTACCCGTCCCATCCTATAGCTCCTAGAGGGAATTTAGGATCACTATTCCAACAAGGTAGGAACTAGGCTAAACCTATAGGTTCAAAGGTTAAAATTCTAAACGTCATTTAAGAACAAGTGGGATTTGCACATAAAGGGAATCAAATAAGCATGTAAATGGCTCAAATATCCCTCTAAAGAAGAACACATAATTAGCACGAGTCGAACACATTTAAGGTCTAGGGAAAGAAGAATCTTTCGAAAAAGTGGAATATAAATTAAAAAGAAGTTTGGAGGTTTTGCAGAAAAGTAGCACAAGGGAAAACGTTCAGAACTTTCAAAGAGGTAGTAGCAGTTTAGAAAATCTACGTATGTATTCAATATGTTTGTGGAACACAGTTTTTGGACAAGAAAAATAGAAGAAACAGATATGAAAATATTTTGAGATTGCACAAGTATAAAGGAAAACATGTCAGGTTATGAACTCTTGAAAATTACAAGATAGCTTGACAAAATAGAAGCTAGTGCTGGACGAGAAAACACAGTAGAAATTTTTTTGCATATATGGTTTGAGAATAGTAGGCCAGTTCTGGGAAAAGTAGAAATCACTTGCATAAGTATTAGAATAGGGCAGAAGTATATAAACAATTTAGACAGCTTCCGAAACAGACGAGTTTAGGCGGAGGCAGATTTAGTTCGAACATGACTTAGAGGTGATTAGCCTATTTTATCCGGTCTAAGGCTTGCCTAGATGTTATTAAAGGATGATGAGCATGCACATTTGCTTCCAGTTTTAAAAAGGGAGCGGTTAACCAATTTTTAAACCAGATCAACGAAGTAAACAACTGCAAATAAAATCCTTAAAGGCATGGTATCTAATGCACAAAAGTCATATGATCATGATATATAAATGTGAGGTTACTGACTTGATGATTATTAATTAGTCACGGTTATAAGAATATTCAGAATAACAAACTGAAAGTGAAGAACCAAAGAACATGATTTCTATATATGAGGATGCATGTCCTAAAACATGGTAACTATTGCACAAATAGGTAAATAAAGGCCTATATACATTTTTCTACCCATTCCATTAATTAATCATACATATCCCTCCCAATTCACTATAATTCCCCATTGTTCTTTACAAATTATTACAGTCCAAATAATTAAATTACAACAGTGATAGAAGGAAATAAGAAGTTACTCTATAGAGAGCCTTCATCCAGGCCAAATATCTCTAACCTCACTTCTTTCAAGTTTGACAGCCATTACCAATGCTTGGATGCGGCAAAGTTCCCTAAGGGTTCGTTTGAACCCCTGGCCAATACCAAGCACCAAAATATCATTATTAGACAAGTATAAATGTGGAAGTGCCAGCCTTGTGCGTCAAAGTTCAATGGGTGCTCAAGAGCTCTCAAGGCAATGCTTACACTAAGGGGGCCGAACTTAATATTCTAAGAGTAGTAGATTGTGATAGAATTGAGAGTTAAAAAACAATTGAGAGACAGCTTGAGAAAAATAGTTTAAAAAGTTAAGACAGTTGAGAAAATAGTTGAAAGAGTTAATAAAATTATTTGATTTCAGCCGATTGGGTGTTTAAATAAGAGAATGAGAGAGTATAGTAATAGTAGAGAAAGAGACAATTTAGAGAGTCTGAAGTTGTGAGAGATATACAGTGTGTGTTGGTGTCTTTCAAAGAGAAAGGGGGGAGTATTTATAGTATTGGAAAACGAGTACATAAACAAGCAGTAACCTTTAATTAAGGGACTAGTATCAATTACAATCAAATAAGTATAAGGACTCCCTTTTAATTAAGGAATCCAAGACAAGCGGTAACAAACAGAGGGTTTTAGAAGGAAATGAATCAATTAAACTATTGCATTTACCTTAGTAAGAGTAGTATAGCATATAATATGCAATAAGGGTTAGATACATAGTAATTTAAGTAAGGAAAATATAAGATGAAGATTTTGAAAGCCTGTTCATGCAGAAATATGGTAAGGGAATACAAATTGGTCTGATAATTAGTCAAAGAATCACGGGCAAAACCCAAAATCAGAGTGAATTGTCTCTAAATAAGGAGAGCATGCCCAAATAAGGAAGTAATTTCAAAAGAAATCAGTAAAAGTCTAAGGAAAATCACATACACATCAGAGATTAACAGAGATGTTCAACATCAGTAGTATATTCCGAACGTTGAACAAATTAGGCCTATAAATCCTAAAAAGACAAGAAATTCAAAGAACCTAAACAAGTAAAGGCATGGAAGCAACAAAGGGTCGGAAACCTATCAAGAAAATTAAGACATGAAACCCAGGTTAACAAGGAAACCAAACAAACTCGTAACACAAATAAGCACGAACAAACACATAAAACTCAAGAAAAGCAGAAGAAGTAATTTTGAAAAAAGGGTAAGAAACCCTAATTTTGAGAAAGAAAAAATCATCGGAAAACATGAGACAACCAGAAAGATTGAGTGAGAAATAGAGTAGGAAACACAACTTAAACTAAAAAATCATTTTAAAATAACAAAGATTGAAGTGATTTGAGTAGAAAAAATTAGGGTTTGTAGATGAGTTAGAGAAAGGAGGAACATGGCCGTGAAACTCATCATCAAGGCCATATAGAGCATTATGGTGTAAAAACCACTGGAGAAAGACCGGCACAGACCCAGGCAAGCTTCAATCAACTGTCTTCCATGGCGGAAGCTTCTGGACTTCGAGTCTTAGAGAGAAATAAGGAGATGAGGTACCATGGTGAGTGGTGGTAGAGAGGAGTGAGGGTGGAGGTGGCCGGAACGGCGATGAAGGCCATCGCAGATTAGAGAGAGAACCAAAAGGTTCTAGAGAGAACTCAGAGACGAAGGGTTTGAGAGAGACCGGACTTTGCAAAAATGAGGGTGAGGGATAGGGGTAATTAGGTTTTAATTTAGGAAATGAAATCTGGGTCGTTGATCTCATTTGATCAACGACTCAGATTGAATCTAGGTTGGTGGGGTAAATAAAAAGGGGTATGGGTCGGGTTATTTTGTCTAATTGGGTAAAGAATTGGGCTGACATAGGGGTTCAATTTGGGCTACAATTTAAACAAAATATGGCTAACTTTTAAGTAAGGGTGTAAACTGGCCCGGGCCCGGGCCTAAACGAGCCTCACGGGCCGGGCTTCGCAGTCCCGGGCTTCGTGTGCCGGGCCTGGCGGTCCTGACGGTTGAGATCAGCCCAGATGGGCCTAAGCCCACAGTGGTCCTGGCCCTGGCGGGCTTGGCGGGCCTGACCGGGGGGGGGGGGAGGGTTTAAGGCAATATCTTGTATAGTAGTTATTAGTATAGTGTAAAATATATTTTATATGGTGTACTAAGTTATTAGTTTAGTATATAATATATATTTCATTCTATATTGTGTTGTAGTAATTAGTATATATTGTATATTATGTATATATTGTGTGGTAGTAATTAGTATATATTGTATATTATGTATATAGTGTGTTGTAGTAATTAGTATATATTGTATATTATGTATGTATTATGTTGTAGTAATTAGTATATATTGTATATAATGTATATATTGTGTTGTAGTAATTAGTATATTGTGTTGTACTAATTAGTATATATTGTGTATTTGTATATATGTATATTCCTTATATATTTTCTTGTAGTATATATTGTATCTTATGTGTATATATATATATTCTTTTATATAATTTCATGTAGTATATATATTGTATATTATGTATATATATTTTGTTGTAGTATATATATAGTATCTCTTATGTATAATGTATATATATTCTCTTATATATATTGTATCTTATCTATATATGTTATTACTTATATATTTTCTTGTAGTTTAGGTTGTATGTTATGTATATATATTCTCATATATATTTTATTGTAGTATATATTGTATATTATATATTGTGTGTATATATATATATATATATATATATATATATATATATATATATATATATATATATATATAAATATATATATATATATATATATATATATATATATATATAAATATATATATATATATATATATATATATATATATATATATATATCGAATTAAAGACAAAGAAATTTTGAGAAAAAGATATTCAAGGATCTTTCTTAGTCTTCCTTCTATATATATATATATATATATATATATATATATATATCGAATTAAAGACAAAGAAATTTTGAGAAAAAGATATTCAAGGATCTTTCTTAGTCTTCCTTCCCCCAATGGAATGAGCATAACAAGGTACTAATACCACCATTAAAAGGAAAAAAAACTAAAAGAAGATGTGCCAATGTACAAGTTACATCATAATCTACATTGTATCTCTAACAAATCTCATAAATCCGTCAAGGTTGGGAAGATGTTGTGTTGGTGGTGGTGGAAACGAAGCTTGTTCATCACCACTTCCGGGCGAAGCCGAATCCTCCGAAAGTTCCGCTATCATTTCTTCATAAGCTTCATCTATCGCCAGTTTTGATTATGCAATTCCAAAGTTTCTTCTTTCCGCGCGGATCCAATCTCTAAAAAGCACCAATTTTTCAAGCTATCCCTCATTGCCGCTCTATGATCACCGATTTGTAGTCTTTCTTGACTGAAAGCGCTCTCTGATGCAACAGTTGAAGCTTGAATTGATAAAACATCCCGAGCCATCCTTGCAAGAACTGGAAAATATTTTTCCCTTGACTTCCACCATTCCAAAAGATCGAAAGAGCCGTATGGATTCTCCTTTTAAAGTTCCTGAGACAAGTAAACTTGAAGCTCATTTAGATGTGAAGTTTCATCATAATTATCACCTTGAGAAACCCCGAACTCCGTCCAAGATTTAAGAGCTGTTAAGCCTGCAACTCTTTTAGACGATTGTGAGCTAGACGAAGTAGGGGTTGGAATATTTGGCCTAGCATGCTCAAACGCAACTTCATAAGCATTATAAACAGGTTGAGCATTAATTTTAGTTGATGCTTTTGCATCTGCAAGTGTAGCAATTCGTCGTTTGAAAGATCTAAAGCCTTATAATTATTAGAATACCAAAAATGAGGTTCTCCCAATTTTATTGTAGGATTTAACATTGCAGCAACACCAAAAATAGGAGGGATGGGGAAAAAATATTTTTAAAATTTTGTTTCATTTCATTTATCGAAAGTTCATAAATATCCCCACCCTCGCCAAAATCAACAAACAAATCAGCTAGTGCGGCAATATAAACTAAACAATTTGAAATAGTAGGATAATATTGCCCAGAAAATGCATTTGTAGCAACTTGAAAATGTTTAAAAAATCTAAAAGTATTTTAACATTCGTCCAATCTTGGGTAGTAAGCATTTCATCATCATCCTCACCAACTACCGAGAATTAAGCGTTGCATTAGTTGGGTTTCTATATTCATATGAAACTACTAAACTTTCGTACATACAATTACACCTAGTCGGGCAAGGTTTAGGAACCTTTCTTTCTCTAAGGCCATATTCATCACATTTTTCAAAATACTCTGTAAGTCTAGTTCTACGCTTTGAATAAAAAAGTCAATTTAGAGCCATTAGAACCTTTTCAATTTCTATGTTTAAAATTCGCATACCATCACCAACAATTAAATGGTAAATATGACAAATACATCTAACATGGAAAATATTACTAAATAAAGGATTTAGTGTTTTTGTAAGCATACTTATCGCACTAGTGTTACTAGAAGCATTATCCATAGAAATTTCCATTATTTTATCACTAAAGCAAAAATATCTACAAATATCTGAAACAGTGTTAGCTATAAACTTACCCGTGTGACGTGAATTAATTATTCTATATGCAATTATACGTTTTTGCATTGTCCAGTCCTCTTCTATCCAATGACTTGTAACAGTTAGATAATCACAGTCATTATTACTTCTACCAATATCAGTAGTAATAGAAATCCGATTAGGTATATGAGTAAATAAATAGCGCAAATATTGTTCATATTCATGATTGAATTTATAAATATCGTCCTTAACTGTTGCGCGAGGCCAACCTTTATTAGTAGGATTAAAAACTCTTCTAATATAATGAACCCAATTAGGATTAGAAGAAAAAGTATAAGGTAAACACATAACAATAATCATCTTTGCTAATTCTACACGATCTCTATTTGGATCGTAATGTAAAATACCTCCGGTGACAGTGTTAATTCCTGGTTGAACTAGATTTGAACCTGTACTAGGGTTAACCGCAGAATCTACACTTGCCCCCTCTTGCTGCGCTTGCATTTGAAAAAATCTAGCCCTATATGTAGGGTGTATTTTTATGTGCCGCTACGGTCTCCAGTAAATTTATGAACCAGTAATTCCCATAAGTTTTACACTTGGCCTTATTTATTTCTCTTACTTGTGTAAAATAATTCCAAACTAATGATGTTTCTGCACGTTTAGCAGGTTGTCTACTAAAAGTTGGAGTTTTTACAGGTGCGTGTGCCGGTGCATTACTTTAGTTATGAACAGAACTAGTAGGTGTATCATCTAAATCTGGTGCTTGGGTTTCATCATCATCATTATCATCCTCATTTTCCTCTAAGATAGGTTCCTTAGGATAAAAAGCATTCATAATTTCATCATCTAATCTATCACCTACTGCAACATCTTGTAGAAATTCACTATCGGTAAATTGAAAACAAGGGTGATCACTATCAAGCATTACGGGAGGCGGAGTAAGACGTCTAGGTTGGCGACTACTTTCAACTTGCTTATCTTTTGTAGGTCGGGGAGCCGGTGGAAGGGTAGTATTATGGCCACTACTTTCACCGGTTTTACCTTTTCCTTTACCGAATATTTTTTTCAAAGAAAATGCCATACTAATTATAATTATGCAAACTAAATAACACAAAAATATATTATTAAAACGTAAGAGTTGAAACGAGTTTACCGTATTGCCGAACAACTTCTTGAAAATTTAAAATCATTGAACACTTGAAAATTTCAATTCAACAACTTCACAATTTTCCATGAATTTTTAACAGTAAATTAAGCAATTGTAGTAGAAAGATTGAAAGAGAGATTGAGAGATATTGATGAATTGGTGAATAAAATAAAAGAATGAGGGGATTTATAGTTGAGATATGGGAAAAATTATATTTATATAAAGTTTGGGGGCCAAATGACTATTTTACAAAGTTTCAAACGGCTACTTCTGAAAAGAGCCGTTGCTGATTTTAAAAAAAACAATTTTTTTTTATAAAAAAAGAGCCGTTGGGCCCCCTGGGCCCGCTAGGACCGGCCTAGGCCCGTCTGGCGGTCCCGGGCCTGGCGGTTCTTCACTTTTGGACCGGCTCGTCACAGGCTTATAGGACCTGCAGCCCGAGGCCGTCAGGACCGGCCCACCAAGACCGCCAGGACCGCGGGCCCGGTCCGGTCCCGGTTTAGGCCCGGGCCAGTTTACACTCTTACTTTTAAGTAGCCAATTTCTCCCAATTAATTTTATAAAATAGCTAAAATAGTTTAAAAAGTAAAAATAAAAACAAAGAACTGATTAATAACATATAAATATTATTATAAAAATACTATAAATAGTTTAATAACTATGAAACATAGTTAATTACAAAATTGGCCATAATTGCAATTTTGTGCAATTAGCCTTAAAAATTCCAAATAAATTTGTAAAAAATGTGAAAAAATTTCATAAATTATATTTTTGTTGTAAATATGGGAGTGAAGCACATTATTCACTAAAAATAACAGTTTGGAAAATAAATTTGGCCTTTATACTGTAAAAAAAATAAGCAGTAAATTGATTTTAGAAGATCTCAAAAATTAAAGAAAAATACCAAAGTTCCCCGGTATGCTTATATATGCATATATATAATATTTTGAAAGTATTTTGGGTGAAAAAAATATATAGGGAAAAATTGGGTATCAACAGCTGCCCATCTTTACCCGAGGAGGATGAAAGAGTTGTCGGGTAAAGATAAGATGACCAATTTTGACCTAAATTGACGATTGTAAGAGAGTTTTGAGTGCGATCCAGCCTCTGAGCCACCTACATATCTCTAGTTGTACAGGAATCTGGCCGTATGCAGTTCAGGACCATTGGTGGAACATGCCGATGGAAGTTCGGAAAAGACAGATGCAACGAGGTTTGGGATTTGATAATGGTTCGGAGGTCGGATGGTTGCGAAAAACTAGAGCAGGATCGCTCCTTCTGAGACGACCGTGCCAGCCGGTGTACCTGCAAATGAATGATGTGCGGATATACTGCATAATTTTAACATGATGCAAGTTCCCACGTGGACCATGAATGCTGTCTTCGGACAATTAGGTTGGCGTCCTCAAACTATGACGTCTTGGGCTATGAAGAGCGTAAAAGTAAAGATTCGCAGGCCATGAATTGGTGTTCTCGGGATATGCGGGTGGTGCCTCTGATCTATGACGCCTTTGAATAAGTTGGCAATATTTCAGCCCATGAGAAAGTGGCAATATTTCAGCCGAATCAATGCAAGGGTGGCGATCTTTCAGCCGAGAAAGAATTTAAACTGCAAGGTGGCGATATTTCAGCCAAATGAATGCAAGGGTGGTGATGTTTCAGCCGAATGCATGCAAGGGTGGCGATCTTTTAGCCGGATGTAAAATAAAAGAGGTAGATCTTAACCTCGGAAGGTAGAGAATAGCCTTATGCAATGCAGGATGGAGACAGAGCTTAGTCTCGAAAGGCAGAAGATAGCCTTATGCAGAATGGATGTAGAGCTTAACCTCGGAAGGCATAGCCTTATGAAAGATGGAGGTAGAGATTAACCTCGGAAGGCAGGGAATAGCCTTATGCAAAAATGCAGATGGAGACAAAGCTTAGTCTCGAAAGGCAGAAGATAGCCTTATGCAGGATGGAGGTAGAGCTTAACCTCGGAAGGCAGAGAATAGCCTTATGCAAAATGTAGATGGAGATAGGGCTTAGTCTCGAAAGGCAGAGGATAGCCTTATGCAGGATGGAGGTAGAGCTTAACCTCGGAAGACAGAGAATAGCCTTATGCAAATACATAAAGGAGAGGGTGGTGGTGATTTTCTTTGCTGGTATATGATTGCGATATCATGACTGCTGGGGAAGTGTTGCATGTAGAAGTAAACCTTTGCGAGGCAAGTAGTGGTTTCGGGAATTTATTTTGTAAAGCCCATGTATCGCCTATTTGTATTCTGAATTCCTGCATCCAAAGAAAAATTGTGAGTTCTATAAATGGGAGGTTAGTTTGCATCCCTCGGCTCGTGGCGTCTTGTACCATTTGGTGTAGCGTTGCTGAACGATAGTGATCCAAATGATTTTATGCAAATTTTTGAAATCACGAGACAAACGTATATATATAAAGTAGAGAAAAGATAGTTTATTTTATGATGAACCACAATTGCAACGTGGTTCAAGGCACGACAACCTTGCTGACTCCGGAATTTTGAGGTCCTCCTCAAAATTCTGCCCCAGTTTACTAAGCTGGTGCTGTTTACGGCGGTGCAGAATACTAAAAACGACCTCGGTATTTTGAGGGTCCTCCACAAAATTATGCGCCAGTTTACTGGGTTGATGTTGATGCGAAAACTAACAAATTGACTTCGGAATTTTGAGGGTCCTCAAAATTCTGCCCCAGTTTCAAGCGCCGGGGGGGGGGGGGTGGAATTTTATTAAAGATGTGACCGAACCCATAGGGCTTCCTATGTATCCCCTCTTAAACGGGAATCAGGTTAGCTGTAGTTCAAATTACATTATAAAGAAAAAAACATACTGATTAAATGTAGTATTTCTTTACTGCGTCTGAGTTGATCGGATTTGGCCAAATTTCTCCGTCCATTTCTGCAAGAATAAGAGCTCCTCTAGTTAGAACCCAATGGACCATGTATGGACCTTGCCAATTTGGGGAGAATTTCCCTTTGGCTTCATCTTGATGTGGGAATATCTTCTTTAACACCAGCTGTCCCGGTGTGAATTTCCTTGGTCGAACTCTCTTGTTGAAGGCTCTGGACATCCTGTTCTGGTACAATTGAACGTGGCAAACAACATTTATTCTGTTTTCATCTATAAGGGCTAATTGCTTGTAGCGGCCCTTGACCCATTCTCCATCATCTAGCTCAACTTCTTGTATGATTCTAAAGGATGGAATTTATACCTCGGCGGTGATGACCGCCTGTGTATAGTAAACAAACATGTAGGAAGTTGCCCCGGTTGATGTGCGAACTGTAGTACAATAACGCAATAAAGCGAACGACAATTTCTCATGCCACTACTTATGCCTTTCGATCATTTTCCTTAGTATCTTCTTGATGTTCTTGTTGGTTGCTTCCACATCTCCATTCATCTGAGGTCTATAAGCGGTAGAATTCTTGTGCCTGATCTTGAAAGTTTCGCACATCTCTTTTATCAAGTTGCTGTTGAGATTGGAACCATTATCCGTGATGATCTAATTTGGAATCCCGAATCAACAGACAATGCGATCTCGGACAAAGTCTGCCACAACTTTCTTGGTCACTGCTTTGTATGAGGCTGCCTCAACCCATTTAGTGAAGTAATCAATTGCCACAAGATGAACCTGTGTCCGTTTGATACGGCAGGCTCGATTGGTCCAATAACAACCATTCCCCAGGCAGTGAATGGCCATGGTGAGCTCATTGCAATGAGCTCGTTCGGAGGTACCTTTATCATATCCGCATGTATCTGACAGCGGTGACACTTTAGCATATACTGAATGCAATCTGTTTCCATATTCATCCAGAAAATCCTGCTCGGAGTATCTTATTTGCTAGAACAAAACCGTTCATGTGCGTCCCACAAGTCCTTGAGTGCACTTCCTCCAATAACTTGGTTGCTTCTGTCGTATCGACACACCTTAATAGTCCCAAATCGGGGGTCCTCCTATACAAGATTCCTCCGTTGTGAAAGAAATTGTTGGAAAACATCTGAAGTGTTCATTTTTGAGTAGCATTGGCAAGTTCTGGGTATGTTCCTGTTTTCAGGTACTCTTTAATGTCGTGGAACCATGGTTTTCCGTCGGCCTCTTCCTCAACATATGCATAATATGCCGGTTGATCCTAAATCTTGACCTGGAAAGGGTTGATGAAGTTTGTGTCCGGATGCTGAATCATGGATGATAAAGTGGCAATCGCATCTGCGAACTCATTCTGTATTCTTGGAACGTGCTGGAATTCCATTTTTCTGAACCTCTTTCTCAACTCCTGTATGTGGTGGAGATAAGGGAGTATCTTGGAATTCTTGGTTGCCCATTCTTCTCGAACTTGGTGTATGAGTAGGTCTGAGTCTCCGATCATTAGCAGCTTTTGAATGTTCATGTCAATGGCCAGTTTAATCCCGAAGATGCAAGATTCATACTAGGCCATATTACTGGTGCACGGGAACCTGAGCTTGCGGATACTGGGTAATGTTGACCGGTCTCTGATACCAGGACTGCTCCGATACCAACTCCTTTGAAATTTGCGGCTCAGTCAAAAAACATCCTCCAACTATCATAGGATTCTTCAATGTCCTCTCTTATGAAAGCAACTTCTCATCGGGAAAATATGTCTTGAATGGTTCATACTCCCCTCCTACAGGATTTTCTGCGAGATGATCTGCCAAAGCCTGTCTTTTAACTGCCTTTTGAGTGACATATACAATGTCGAATTCTCACAACAAAATTTTCCACTTGGCGAGCTTGCCGGTGGGCCTGGGCTTCTGAAAAATATATTTTAGTGGATCCATTCGTGATATAAGGTAGGTAGTGTAAACACAGAAATAATGCCTTAATTTCTGAGCTACCCAGGTCAAAGCACAACATGTGCGTTCTAGTAAGGAATACCGAGCCTCGTACGGGGTAAATTTCTTGCTGAGGTAGTAAATAGATTGCTCCTTTCTCCCTGTATCATCATGTTGTCCCAAGACACAATCGAACGCTCCATCCAAAACTGCGCGATAGAGCAATAAAGGCCTTCCAGGTTAAGCAGAACCAAGACTGGAGGCGTAGACAAGTATTATTTGATCCTGTCAAAAGCCTTTTGACATTCATCGGTCAATTTGGTGGAGGCATCCTTCTTCAGCATCTTGAAGATAGCTTCGCAGAAGACAATAGACTGAGCTATGAACTGGCTGATATAGTTGAGTCTCCCCAGGAAACTCATTACCTCTTTCTTGTTCTTCGGCGGTGGTAACTCTCGAATAGATTGACTTTTGATGGATCCAGCCCTATTCCTCGGCGGCTCACGATGAAATCCAATAACTTTCCCGCGGGGACCCCAAATTCACTCTTGGCGGAATTCAGTTTCAAGTTATACCTCCTTAGTCTGTTGAAAAATTTTCGGAGGTCCTCCATGTGATCTGCAGCCTTCCTGGACTTAATGATGATGTCGTCCACATATACCTCAATCTCCTTATGTATTATTTCATGAAAGAGGGTAGTCATGGCCCTCATATAAATAGCTCCCGCATTCTACAATCCGAACGACATCATTTTGTAGCAATACATTCCCCAAGGCGTGATAAATGCCATTTTATCTGCATTTTCTTCATCCATCCATATCTGATGGAACTCCGCAAAGCAATCGACGAATGACTGCAAATCATGCTTGGCGCAATTGTCGATCAGAATGTGTATGTTTGTCAAGGGGAAATCATCTTTGGGACTGGCCCGGTTGAGATCCCGGTAGTCGACACAGACTGTGAATTTCCTATCATTCTTCGGTACTAGCACGATGCTAGCTAACTAGGTTGGGTACTCTACCACTTGAAGAACTCTAGCTTTGATCTGCTTGGTGACCTCTTCTTTGATTTTTAAACTCATATTTGGTTTGAAATTTCTGAGCTTCTATTTTATCGGCGGACATGCAGGGTCTGTCGGCAACTTGAGAGACGATGGATGTGCTGAGACTAGTCATATCGTCGTAAGACCATGCAAAGATATCCTCATATTCCCTTAAGAACTTTGTATATTCCTCTTTCTCTGTCTGTGATAAGTGCACAGTGATGCGCGTATCTTTGACATTCTCTGTATCTCCCAAATTGACGACCTCAGTTTCATCCAAGTTGGACTTAGGTCTATTCTCAAAATTCTCGACCTCTGTGACAACCTCTTCTTGTATATCATCTTCCTCTGAGTCTATGTCCTTTTGTTGCATAACCTCGTTACAAGTTACAGTTGTTGGTTCATCATCAAGATATGTAATGGTAATGTTGTGTGGAAATAAAGTAAATAGCATAGAAAAGTAATGAATAGCGAGATACTTGATAAACTGAAAATGCTTTTGATTAAATTCATAAATGTTCAAAACATCGGAGCTATTTTGGAAAGTAAAGACAATGCGGAAAGTAAAGAAGATAACTAAAACAAAGATGCATGATGGTTGTTCAGCCTTGCTTACCCCGATGATTTTCGGGCGATGATGGACCTGATTGACCAGTTGGTGAGGTGCTCCCCTTGGTTCACAGCCAGAATGGAAGGGCCTTCCTCCCCTTCATCTTCAAAAGTCACACAACAGTCCATGTTCTCCTCCAGAAATAGGTTCTTCATTGCCACAAGAGCCTCATCTTCTTCTGACCCGTAGAGAGTGTCGTCTGGTTGAAATGTCCACTCCAACTCAGGTATGGGGTATTCCAATGGGTAATATGGGCCGCGCCATGGTGGTGACCACTTTTTGAAATTTTGCCAAGTGTACTCGTACCCTAATCCGAAGGTAGCACCGTGCTTCTTCAACTGGATAGGTTTGGTGATGCCTTGAAGATTCTTACCAAGTCCTTTCCCTGGTTCATACCCTCTCCAATTCAGAATGTTTCAACCTTGTTAATCCACCATCTGTCCTTGTGCACTGGGTTGACTCGCTCAATATGATGATATGTTTCTCTGCCTATTTTTCTTCTACCTCCGATCATTGTAATGGTCTGGAGACTTTATATGGGGTTGCTGCCATTGACATGGATGATCACTTCCTTGATGGTTCCATTCGAAATTCACGGCCTGATGCAAGGTTCATGCCGCAGCCCCAGCGACGTGGATCCAAGGTTGTCCCAGCAATAAGTTGTAAGATGTTGGTATGTCGATAACTTGGAAATCAACATCAAACCAAGTGGGGCGCATTTGCAAACACAGGCTAATCTCCCCGAGGGTGGTCCTCTGAGAACCATCAAAAGCCTTAACGTTAATAGCCCCATCCTCTATCTCATGCAATTATTTTCCCAACTTCTTGAGGGTGATCAATGGACAGATGTTGAGGCTAGAGACTCCGTCGACTATGATCCTGGTGATGAAATGATCTTCACATTTCACAATGATGTGTAGTGCTTTGTTATGACCAAGCCCTTCTGGTGGCTGTTCATCCTCGTGGAAAGTGATTTTGTGACTTTCCAATACCTGCCCTATCATGTTCGCCACCTCTCCTCATGTTATGTTGCTCGGGACATAAGCCTCGCTCAATATCTTCATGAAGGCATTTGTATGGGACTCTGAAATCTACAGCAATGCCAAGATGGAAATATGTGTCGGGGTCTTGTTTAGCTGTTCAACAACTGAATATTCTTTAGCCTGTATCTTCCTCCAGAGATCATCAGGTCCAGTTTCAATGGGACATCCAGAGGCCTGCTTGCTGGACTCAGCTAGGTGCTCTAGTGTGTACACCCTGGCCGTTCTAGTCATACCTTGCGCGGCAATTGCTTCGCCCATGTGTGCTTTTCGCTTCCTTCTTGCCTCGGCTGTGTAGTCCAAGGTATGGCATTTGACTGGAATGGGGTTATGTCTGACATGGTCACCGGAATGAGTATCCTTGGAGACAACATAGTTACTTCAATTGGTGCGGGCGTCTTTGGAGACCCGAACTCCACGTCAACTGGTTTTGGCACTTTTGCAGGAGGTGCCTCGAACTCAAATGGTACAGATATATTCATGACGTTGCCTTCAGATGGTTGGATTCACACAATAATAGGATTAAGAGTGACCGCCGGATTCTTGGGCTCATCTTCTTCAGATATCAAATTGATTGACCTTTCGGGGTCCCAGTCGTCTTCAACCTCAATCATGTGGATGCATCCACCTTTATGGTCTGGTAGAGGGTTGTTGCAAACATTTGGAGTAGGCTCTTTAGCTACAATAACCTTGTTATCAATTAAGATCTAAATTTTGTCTCTCAACGAACAGCACTATCGATGGTATGGCCCTTCATCCCCAAATGGTATGTGCAGATTTTATTTGAGTTGATCTATTGGGAAGGGTTTTCTGGGGTTATGGCTGGGATGGACGTAACATATCCAATGGCTTTGAGCTTCTCATACAATTGTTCAATGGGTTTGGCAATATCGGTGTATTGTCTGGGCGGTTTGCTGTCATAATTTGGTCTTGTTCGTGGAAAGTTTTGGCGGGTAGGTGGTGATAGATAGTGAGGAGGTTGGGAGTTGTAAGCTTGGTATACAGGTGCGGGTGGGGAATATCCCGGCGAGGTGGGCTGATATGTTGGTGATGGAGATGTTTGGTAGACGGTATGTGGATTTGATAGGTGGGTGAAGGTGCATGGTAATTTAGAGAGGGTTGGTACGTGAGTGGAGTTGGAGGGTAGGGTTGATATTTCATGGGGGAGTGGTTTCTCTGCGCAACCATTACGGAGTTCACGTTCTTTTTCTTCGACGTATGACTAGATTGTAAGGATTTGTTGGCGGCTTGCAGTGCCTCAAGGTTAGTAACAATACCATTTTTGATCCCCTCTTCGATTCTTTCTCCCAATTTGATGATATCAAAGAACTTCTGCCCCTCTATTAGCATCAATCTCTCGTAGTACTGAGGATCCTGAGCACGGACAAAAAACCTATTTATTTGTTCTTCTTCCAAAGCCGGTCTGACCGTGGAAGCTTCCGACCTCCAACGAGTAGCATACTCGTGAAAGGTTTCATTAGGCCTTTTCTTCAAATTCTAGATATATAATAAGTCTGGCGCATTCTCAGTGTTGAACCCGAAACGGTCAACGATATCGGACTCCATATTTACCCAGCTCGTCCACTTCTTCGCATCTTGGCTGATATACTAGGATAAAGCATCACCTTTCAGGCTCCTCATGAATAGCTTCATGCGGATATTTTCAGCTCTACCAACTCCCACCAACTTGTCACAATACATCCTGAGGTGAACCCTGGGATCACCCGTACCATTGAACATTTCGAACTTAGGAGGTTTTTACCCCTCTGGGAGTTCGACATCAGGTTGAACACAAAGGTCTTCATAATTCAGACTCTCCATACCCTTATCACCTTCCACGCCTTGAACCCTTCTAGTGAGTTTCTTGAGTTCAGCAGCCAAGTTCTAAATGAGTGAGTCTGATTTTGAAACATTTGATACGGGCTGTGTATAGTACGACGCAGTATCCACAAAGATAGGAGTATTTTGGTGGTTTGGAGCATTTTTGGGGCTCAGGGATGAGCGGTGGAACATTGTTGCGAGCTTGGGTTGGGGTCTTCTGCGGAGGTGCAAGGGCCTAATTGTTGACATCTGCAGCAGCAAGGGAGATGGATAAACTTGCCAAACTTCGAACCTGGTCTAGTTCCTCTCGGAACCTTAGCAAAGTTTTCTCCAAATGAGTAGCAGTCTCATTGGTGATCGGGGTGCCTTGGGAAGTTCCTTCAATTTCCATTCTTGCTTCATTATCTCCCATCTTTCCTTTGTTCTTTTTTCTGGGGGGGGGGGGGGGGGCACGGAGGAGGAGGAGGAGGACCCTTAGATCTTGTTGAGTATGTTGATTGTGCCAGAATGCATGAACTAACCTTTGGGGAGAGGAATAAAATAAAAGAAAAACAAAAAGGTAAAAAGTTAGTGCGAATTCTGAGAAAGAAAACATTGCGGTATTTAAACACATTGTTTCAACAATATAAGTTGTTCCCTATTTGGTTACCTCGTTGTGCCCGAGGTAGGCCTAGCGACAGATATGATTTGGAGAACTTATAACATCAAGTGCCTCACTTTATCGATAGAAAATTGAACGAGTCAAAACAAACTGAATTAAAGATCAATTGTCACTAATGGCTTGTGGCCTTATTACATTAAGAAAGCAGTAAAAATCCTAACTACTTGGTCCCAGAAGGACCTTCCCCAAATTTGGTATCTTTGCCTCCCTCGTACAGTTTCATCAACTCGCGCAGTCCCAACAACAAGTAAGCCCAAGCCAAGTGCCCACCTTCGTTACCTTCAGCTTCCTGACAGTCGTTGATCCTTTTCAGAAACTTGCGTTCCAGCTCCACTAGACCCCGTTCCAAGTACCCTAAGTGCTTGTTTGCGCGGACCGCCATGTACTTCCACTCATTGATTATCTTCTCTTGGGCCTCTAGTATTTCCCAATGTTCACTTTTACACTCTCGCATCCGTTTGCATAGCTGATTATACTTGACCTTTGCTACAATCTTCTCATCAATAACCCTATGACTATGGACGAAACCTGTTTTCCCCAAGCCAATATGATCGTCTTCCAACCATTCCAGATAAAGCGGCACATGCCGTGCTTGATACATGTTTGGTTCCATAGATTCCTTTTCCAAAATGAATTTGGAATGCCACATATGCTGAGCCTGACACCTATGTGGGCTATCGTCATCTTGGAAGTCAGCCCTATAGTGACCCATCTTTTCTACCCTTGGTATAATCTTCTTTCTTCCCGCTTGCCTATTGACTCGGAGAGGGACATAAGGGTAAGTTCCTCTTAAGCTGATGAGTACAAGGAATGGCGTGTCCCTAGACCGAATGATAAACTCCCCAGTTGGAAACCACTCGTACATCTATTGTACCTGCTCTTCTTTCAGATTCTCCAATAGTTCTACCCATCCACTGGCGTTTTCCGGGTGAGCGAACATATCCGTCATGAAGTGCATTCTCTTTGGATGATGGAAAGCGATATGGTCATCCCAATCTCGGCGTACGTTCTCTTGTGTATAATCCCCCTTCTGGAGATGCTGAATGAGCTAGAGTTGTAGTAGCAAATTGCACTATTCAAAGTGTGGTGCCCCTTCTTGACATTTCTCTAAGGCTCGGTACAGTTCGGCAAGGATCATGGGTGCTATGCTGAATGTCTTCCCGTCAATACCCTCCATTATGGATTTGGTTACCATGGCTAGTCTCGTGTGGATTCTAGCCTTCTTCATTGGAAAGATTATCATGCCCAGGAAACAGAACATGAATACAAAGTCTCTCCTATGTATGCGCGCTAAAGAGGTGAGGGCGAATTCATCCATGTGAGTGCGGTAAGATTTTCTATGTCCGAACCTTTCATACATGAAGTCGAAGGATAGGTATGAGTCATTCAACTGGCCAGATTAGGATTCTTCCTGAGCCCATCATTTTCAAGAACCCTCTACCTTTGCGGTTTTCTGGCATAAGTAGACTCGGGCTATCCCAAGGAATTCTGGCCAGACCCCCAATTTCTTCCAACAGCGACGTCATTTCAGTACCCCCAAAGCGGAAGACAAATCGTTCACTATCCCAAAACATAGTAGCAGCTTCCTCAATCCTTTTATCTAGCCTAACTTCCAGGAGTGAAGGAAGATTTCCTAAGTGCTTGCTAACAAAAACCCGATCACTATCATGCAGATCCTCCCACCAGCTTAGTAACTTTGGGTGAATGTTTAATACCATACCGAATCTGGGGACCTCGTGCCTCATTTCCTTCCAAAATAGATAGTTACGCCCTTAACCCCACTGGACTCGACTATTTAAATCAATAATTATAAAGAGGTATTTAGTTCTCCAAATCAATGCACATAACGTGAATGTCCGTTTGGGTTTCGAGGAAACCCGATGGACTATTGGTTTAGGCTATCCTAATGAGTCATTATGCGGACAACATAACTGACTCGGCTAAGTTTGACCATGATGCATGAATAGTTAAACAGAGTAAGATTTCTACTTTTGAAGTGCTATACAAGGTACCCTTGAGCGGACAACTCAAGAGGGAAAGGCACAGAACCGTCGACTACACCGTTGATCGACTGGTTTTACCGCAAATATGCCTTTGCCAAATTTAAAGAGTTTGTCATATTGGAAGAGCGCAACCACTCATTATAAGCGTTGCTATGGGATATGTTTGGCACGAGTGGAAAATGATATTGAAGGATGAAATTACAACACTGAAATAAGTACATGTATTTTCACGTTCATACAATAATGATTACAATAAATGCTTGGAATTTAAGACGGAATTGAAATAAAGTAAAGGCAGTAAAGTAGTAAAATAGTTGAAAAAAGGAAGACATGAAGAAACAAGTTAGTAATTATGAAGAAATGATTAAAGGAATAAAGGTAGTAAAGAAAGCAATAAAGTCACAAAACACGTAATGGTAAAAGCCTTAAATAAAAAGTCCCCATCAGAGTCACCGCGCTGTCGACGCTCCCCTTTTTCAAAAGAAAAACCGGGTTTTACGACATTATGGGAAAAACAACTCTCATTCCCATTTAGGAATCGGGTTATGGAATTTGATGAGTCGCCACCTAATGATTATAGTGCATTAGGATACTTTTAATGATGAGAGGGGTATTTTGAAAGAAAACCAGAGTTCAGGTAAGGGATTGAGATTATCTCGAGGGGAAGGTGTTAGGCACCCCTCAAGATCCACTAGTGGGGTTCCCGGTCGTGCTAATGTGACTTTATGAAGAGATGAAGCAAGTAAACAGATAAGATTCGCATATAACATTTGAACAACTTAGGATTTTTGAAGACGGAAAGGCATAAGTTAAATAAAAAGAAGGGAGAATAGATTTGAAAAGAGAGCATTACTTTGGAAAAAACTTTAAATAAATAAAGCAAGCAAAGAAAAGGGGGGTCGTTTTATGATATTATCGCATCGTCATCATTTCCCTATTCTAAACTTCCCACCCCGTAAGGTTATTTAAGCATGTGGATTGGTCACGAATACTTATTGTGTGCTATTACCAATCCCATCCTATAGATCCTAGAGAGAATTTAGGATCAGTATTCCTATAAGGTAGGAACTAGGCTAAACCTCTAGGTTCAAAGGTTAAAATTCTAAACGTCATTCAAGAACAATTAGGGTTTTCACATAAAGGGAATCATATAAGCATGTAAATGGCTCAAATATCCCTTTATGACAAACACATAATTAGCACGACTCGAACACATTTAAGGTATAGGGAAGGAAGAATCTTACGAAAAAATGGAATATAAATTAAATAGAAGTTTGGAGGTTTTGCAGAAAAGTAACACAAGGGAAAACGTTCAGAACTTTCAAAGAGGTAGTAGCAGTTTAGAAAATCTACGTATGTATTCAAAATGTTTGTGGAAAAGAGTTTTCGAACAAGCAGAATAGAAGAAACAAATATGGAAACATTTTGAGATTGCAGAAGTATAAAGAAAAACATGTCAGGTTATGAACCCTTTAAAATTACAAGATATCTTGAAATATAGTAGCCATTGTTGGACGAGAAAACACAGTAGAAATGTTTTGCATATATGGTTTGAGAATAGTAGGCCAGTTCTGGTAAAGTGTAAATAACTTGCATAAGTATTAGAATAGGGAAGAATTTTATAAGAAATTTAGACAGCTTCAGAAACTGACGAGTTCAGGCTGAGGCAGATTTAGTTCGAACATGACTTAGAGGTGATTAGCCTATTTTATCCGACCTAAGGCTTGCCTCAACGTTATTAAAAGATGATGAGAATGCACATTTGCTTCCAGGTTTTAAAGAGGGAGCTGTAGTCCAATTTTTAAACTAGAGCAACGAAGAAAACAACTGCAAATAAAATCATTAATGGCATGGTATCTAATGCACAAAAGTCCTATGATCATGATATCTAAATGTGAGGTTGATGACTTGATGATTATTAATTAGTCATGCTTATAAGAATATTCAGAATAACAAACTGAAAGTGAAGAGCCAAAGAACATGATTTCTATACGTGAGGATGCATGTCCTAAAACATGGTATCTATTGCACAAATAGGTAAATAAAGGCCTATAGACATGTTTTCTACTCATTCCCTTAATTAAACATGCATAGCCCTCCCAATTCCCTATAATCCTCCATTGTTCTTTACAAATTATTACAACCCAAATAATTAAATTATAACAGTGATAAAAGGAAATAAGAAGTTACTCTATAGAGAGCCTTCAGCGAGGCCAAACATCTCCAACCTCATTTCTTTCGAGTTTGACAGCCATTACCAAGGCTTTGGTGCGGCAAAGTTCCCTAAGGGTTCGTTTGAACCCCTGGCCAATACCAAGCACCAAAATATCATTATTAGACAAGTACAAATGTGGAAGTGCCAACCTTGTGCATTAAAGTTCAATGGGTTCTCAAGGACTCCCAAGGCAATGCTTATACTAAGGGGGCAGAACCTAATGTTCTAAGAGTAGTGAGATTGTAATATAATTGAGAGAGTTAACAAACAATTGAGAGGCAGCTTGAGAAAAACAGTTAAAAAAGTTGAGACAGTTTGAGAAAATAGTTGAAAGAGTTAAAAAAGTTCTTTTGAAATCATTTGTACCTTTTCAGAGCATCACACAAAAGGGGCAAAGGGGAAAAGAACAAATAAGTAAAGTGAACTACTCACACAGACAACATATTGGAGGAAAGTAATCATACATGGTTGCAGAATCAGGGATTTAGTTCCTACTGCACCAAACCCCAATACACTTAGCCTCAAGCAGAGGTTTTAGGCTGATCAAGTAGCCAAGCAGCCTTGGGCACATAGTAGTAATGCACAAAGTAAAGGAAAACATTCATTGAGACAGTGAAGGGGTAAGGGGAGCATGTTAAGCTAATCTAAGTAGACTAGTAAGTGCATGCTAGTGACAAAAATAGCAACAAAACCATAAGTAAAAGCACACAAGAAACAATATGAAATGCAAAATTAATAGAAACATGTTGTTTTGGAAACTATATCTTAAAGGGGTGACATACAAGTTACAAGTAATAGAACACAATAGCAGTGAGTAATAGTGCCCAGAGGAACAAAGTGATCTGAGTGTGTGAGTAGCAAAGAGAATAACAATGTGCAGCAGTAGTATGAGAATAACAGCAATATCAAACCCAAGTAAACAAACAATAGTAGTATAGAAGTAATAAACCCAGGCTACTCAATCTTGGCTTTCATCCGATTGAGTATTCAAATAAGAGAATGAGAGAGTATAGTAATAGGAGAGAAAGAGAGAATTCAGAGAGCCTGAAGTTGTGAGAGATATACAGTGTGTGTTGGTGTCTTTTAAAGAGAAAGGGAGGCGGGGGGGAGTATTTATAGTACTGGAAAACGAGTACATAAACAAGCACTAACCTTTAATTAAGGGACTAGCAATCAAATTAGTATAAGGACTCCCTTTTAATTAAAGAATCAAAGACAAGCGGTAACAAGCAGCGAGTTTTAGAAGGAAATGAATCAATTAAACTATTGCATTAACCTTAGTAAGAGTAGTATAGCATATAATATGCAATAAGGGTTAGATACATAGTAATTTAAATAAGGAAAATATATGCTGAAGATTTTGAAAGCCTGTTCATGCACAAATATGGTAAGGGAATACAGATTACTCTGACAATTAGTAAGAATCATGGGAAAAACCCAAAATTAGAGAGAATTATCTCTAAATAAGGTGAGCATGCCCAAATAAGGAAGTAATTTCAAAGAAACCAGTAAAACGTCTAAGGAAAATCACATACAAATTAGAGATTAATAGAGATGTTCAAAATCAGTAGAATATTCCGGACGATGAACAATTTAGGCCTATAAAGCCTAATAGACAAGAAATTCAGAGAACCCTAAAAAGGTAAAGGCGTGGAAGAAGCAAAGGGTCGGAAACCTAGCAAGAAAATTAAGGCATGGAACCTAGGTTAAGAAGGAAACCAAACAAACTCGTAACACAAACAAGCACGAACAAACACATAAAACTCAAGAAAAGCAGAAGAAGCGATTTTAAAAAGGGGTCAGAAAACCTAATTTTGAGAAAGAAAAAAATCATCGGAAAACATGAGAAGAAAAAAATCATCGGAAAACATGAGACAACCAGAAAGAGTGAGTAAGAAATAGAGTAGGAAACACAACTTAAACTAAAAAATCATTTTAAAAGAACAAAGATTAAAGAGATTTGAGTAGAAACAATTAGGGTTTGCAGACGAGTTAGAGAAAGGAGGAACCTGGCCGTGAAACTCATCATCAAGGCCATATAGATCATTATCGTGTAAAAAACCACAGGAGAAAGACCGGCACAGACCCAGGCAAGCTTCAATCGACTTTCTTCCATGGCGGAAGCTTCTGGACTTCGAGTCTTAGAGAGAAATAAGGAGATGAGGTACCATGGTGAGTGGTTGTCGAGAGAACTCAGAAATGAAGGGTTATAGAGAGACCATGCTTTACAAAAATGAGGGCGAGGGGTAGGGGTAATTAGGTTTTAATTGAGGAAATTAAATCTGGGCCGTTGATCATATTTGATCAACGGCTCAGATTGTATCTAGGCTGGTGGGGTAAATAAAAAGGGGTATGGGTCGGGTTATTTTATCTAATTGGGTTAAAAAATTTGGTTGACATAGGGGTTCAATTTGGGCTACAATTTAAACAAAATATGGCTAACTTTTAAATAGCCAATTTCTCCCAATTATTTTTATAAAATAGCTAAAATAGTATAAAAAGCAAAATTAAAAACATATAAATGATTAATAACATATTAATATTAATCCAAAAATACTAGAAATAATTTTATAACTATGAAACATAGTTAATTACGAAATTGGCCATAATTGAAATTTTGTGCAATTAGCCTTAAAAATTACAAATAAATTTGTAAAAAATGTGCAAAAATTCCATTAATTATATTTTGTTATAAATATGGGAGTGCAACACATTATTCACTAAAAATAATAATTTGGAAAATAATTTTAGCCTTTATACCGTCAAGATATTAGCAGTAAATTGATTTTAGAAGATTCCAAAAATTAAAGAAAAATACCAAAGTTCCCGAGCATGCTTATATATGCATACATATATTATTTTGAAAGTATTTTGGGTGCAAAAGATATATACGAAAAAATTGGGTATCAACATGCACGGCATCACACTTTGTGATTTTGCTCTCCCTTCCCCACCCAATCAATGGTCACAACCAAATAGGAAAGGAATAAATAAAAAGCCAAAATATCCCGGCAAGGAAGAATAACTCAACAATAAATCCCGACAATGGAGAATAACTTAACAATAAATCCTGACAAGGGAAAATAACTCAACAATAAATCCCGGCAAGGTAAAACGGCTAAATAATAAGTCTCTGCAAGGGAAAAGTACCAAAATTTCCTCTTTTAGTTTATTTGCTTCTCAACTATCACTTCATAGTTCATTTAATAAGTAATTAGCATAAATTTTCACTTCTTTCGAAATTTAATAGCAATTATGACTCACGGTCATGCTAGACTCGGTCGCATTGGTAACCGTCACCATACCTATACACCGACTCTACATAGCACATAGCAAATATTAACCTAATCCTATTCTCTCAAGCCAAAGTTAGATCAAACACACCTCGGATCCGAAAATAGCAACCCAAAGCTCAACAATCACCTTTCCTCTAGAATACGAACCCGAACCAACGGTATCTAACATAATTCAATTCAATATTATCAATTATATCACAAGGATACATTTTCCTAGCTTAGAAATGCATTTCTAATTTTTCTTCAAAAAATACCAAAATCCGACACCGGACCCACATGGTCCAAACACGAGGCTCGGACCAAATTCCAATTACCCATAACCCCACGAGTCCAAATATATTATTTCTTTTAAGATTCGGCCGCAAATGGAGGTTGAGTCGCCCAAAATTCTCAAAAACCTAATTCTACCCCAAAGCCCTAATTTCTACCATGATTCTACGATTTAGGGCTAGAAAATGGACGATTAGTTGAAGAAATAATGGAAGAATGAAGTTGGAATCACTTACCCAAAGAGTTATGGTGAAGTAGGGGATTGGAGTTCGTCAATGGAGAGTGTAGGAGGAGAGCTCGTGTTGGAATTTTTGAAGAAATACAGAGAAAACAATGTTCTGGACTAAATTAAATCGCTGAAGGAATTTGACCTATGCGATCGCATGAACAGGGTTGCGATCGCATAGAGATAGGGAAGGCTGGTCAATGAGATCGCGGAGGGGATGCGTTCACATAGAAGAAAGACGGGGTCTGTTCTGGGTAGGGTCTATACGTTATGCGATCACGATAGAGGTTATGCGATTGCAATGAAGTAACTGGTTAAGCTATGCGATTGCAGGTGGAACTATGAGATCGCATTGAAGAAAATTGGAGGGCTGGCAAGGTACTCTATGCTATCGCAGGGGAGCCTGTGGGATCGCATAGAAGAAGATATCTGTGCAAACATTGCAGCAAAAAATGCTAAGTCTAAAGAACCAAAACACCCTTAACCACCCCGGAAAACACTACCGAGTGCTCGAGGCTCCCAACCAACCACAAACACTAACTCAATATCATCCTACAAACTTTCTCGAGCGATCAAATCGCCAAAATAACATCAAAATCGAAGAATCAACTTCCAAAACTCATGATTTTCATTTCAAAGTTCAAAACTTTCAAATTTTCCATTTTTAAATTTTCCATTTTTAGTCCACAACACATCAAACGGCGTCCGTTTTCAACCAAAATTTACAGAGAGCGCTTAACGTCCATTTAAGACTTGTACCGGACATCGAAAAAAAATACGAGCCCGATACCTTTACTTTTGATCAATTTTTATTTTCATTTTTCCTTAAGCATTTTCAGAAAATAATTTCACAGAAAAGCTCCGTACTCGGGCCTAGGACCTCGGATTTCGATTCCGGTAATACACCCTGGTCCCAAATTTCCTTAAGAACCCTCCAGGACCGTCCTTTCACGGTTCCGGGTCCGTTTACCGAAAAATATTGACCAAAGTCAACTATAGCAATATTATTATCAAAATTCATAGTTTTTTGCATAGAATTCAAATATTTCCACATAAAAATTTTCCGCCTTCACGCCCGGAATGCACACGCAAATCGAGGCAACCAATTATGAGGTTTACAAGGCCTCAGAAGCACAAGAAAAGGGAGAATTACGATGATGACCCTTTGGGTCGTCACATCCTCCACCTCTAAAACAACTGTTCGTCCTCGAACGAACAAAAGAAAGAACTTGAGTCGGGGAATAGATGGGGATAAGAGCTCCGCATATCAGACTCAGACTCCCAGGTCGATGCCTCGGAGGCTAACCTCTCCACTGAACATGCACTGAAGGAAAACTATGCGACCTCAACTGTCGAGCCTGTCGGTCTAAAATAGCCACCGGCTCTTCCTCATATGACAGATCCTTGTCCAATTGGACAGTTTTGAAATCTAACATATGGGTGGGATCACCGTGATACTTCCAAAGCATTGATACATGAAAAAACAGATGCACAACTGACAAGCTAGGCGGCAATGCAAGTCTATAAACCACATTTCCCACACGGTCCATAATCTCAAATGGGCCAATATACCTAGGGCTAAGCTTGCCCTTCTTCCCGAATCTCATCACGCCCTTCATAGGCGATACACGGAGCAATACCCGCTCACCAGCCATGAAAGCAACATCATTGACCTTACGGTCTGCAAAACTCTTCTACCTAGACTAAGCTGACCGAGGTCTGTCCTGATTTATCTTGACCTTATCCAAGGCTCCCTGTACCAAATTTGTACCCAATAATCCAGGCTTTCTCGCCTCAAACCATCTGATTGGGGACCGACACCGCCTACCATACAACGCATCATATGGAGCAATCTGAATACTTGACTGGTAGATGTTGTTGTAGGTAACTCTGCTAAAGGCAAGAACTGGTCTCATGAGCCTCCAAAATCAATAACGCAGGCTCGAAGCATATCCTCAAAAATCTGAATAGTCCTCTCGGACTGTCCGTCCGTCTGGGAGTGAAATGTAGTACTCAATTTGACCTGGGTGCCCAACTCATGCTGTACCGCTCTCCAGAAATGCGAGGTAAACTGCAGACCCCAGTCCGAAATAATAGATATGGGCACCCCATGAAGGAGAACAATCTCTCTGATATAAACCTCAGCATACCTCTCAGATAAATAGGTAGTGGCAACTGGGATTAAATGCGTTGAGTGGGTCAGCCTATCAACAATAACCCATATAACATCAAACTTCTTCCGAGTCATGGGAAGGACAGTAACAAAATCCATGGTGATTCTCTCCCACTTCCATTCGGGAAGCTCAATCCTCTGAAATAACCCACCGGGCCTCTGATGCTCGTACTTAACCAGCTGACAATTTAGACAATGAGCCATATATGCAACAGTGTCTTTCTTCATTCTGCGCCACCAATAATGCGGTCCCAAATCTGGATACATCTTTGCGGTGCCCGGGTGAATAAAATATTGAGAACTGTGGGCCTCCGCTAAGATCGACTCTCGAATACAATCAACATTAGGGACACAGACTTTCCCCTGCAACCTCAATATGCCCATCATCCCCCAAAGTCATCTCCTTGGCATCTCCCCGGTGAAACGTGTCTCTCAGGACACTCAAATGGGTATCATCAAACTGTCGCTCCCGGATATGCTCCATCAATGACGAACGAGAAACCGTGCAAGCCAACACCCTGCTGGGATCAGAAATATCCAATCTCACAAATCTATTGGCCAAGGCGTGAACATCCAAGGCAAGTAGTCTCTGGCTGACCGGAATATAGGCATGGCTACCCATTCTGGCAGACTTTCTACTCAATGCATCGGCCACCACATTGGCTTTTCCTGGGTGGTATAAAATAGAAACATCATAGTCCTTTAACAACTCCAACTGCCTCCGCTGTCTCAAATTCAACTCCTTATGCTTGAAGAAGTATTGAAGGCTCTTGTGATCCGTGTACACCTCACACTTCACACTATACAAATAATGCCTCCAGATCTTCAAGGCATGAACAATGCTACCAACTCTAGGTCATGAACTGGATAATTCTTCTCATGGATCTTAAACTGTCTCGAAGCATATGCTATGACCTTGCCATTCTGCATCAACACTGCGCCAAGCCCGATGCGGGAAGAATCACAATACACAGTATACGGCCCGGATCCCGTGGGCAAAACCAATACCAGTGCCGTAGTCAGAGCTGTCTTGAGCTTCTGGAAGCTCGCCTCGCACTCATCTGACCACCTGAACTGGGCAACCTTCTGAGTCAATCTAGTCATCGGGGTTGCGATGAATGAAAAACCCTCTACGAAACATCTGTAGTAACCAGTTAACCCCAAGAAGCTCTGAATCTCTGCAGCTGAAGCTGGTCGAGGCCAGGTCTTGACTACCTCTATCTTCTTTGGGTCCACCTGAATACCCTATGGTGATATGACATGACTAAAAAATGCAATTGAACTCAACCAAAATTCGCACTTTGAGAACTTGGCGTACAACTGACTATCCTTCAAAGTCTGAAGAACCACTTCGAGGTGATGCTCATGCTCCTCCTGGCTGCGAGAGTATACCAAGATGTCGTCAATAAATACAATCATAAATAGATCAAAATATGGCCTGAACACTCGGTTCATCAACTCCATAAATGCTGCTGGTGCGTTGGTAAACCCAAACGAGATGACCAAAAACTCATAATGCCCATACCGAGTACGAAATGCTGTCTTAGGGACATCAGACGCCCTAATCCTCAGCTGATGATAACCTGACCTCCAATCTATCTTCGAGAATACCCTGTCACCCTGGAGCTGGTCGAACAAATCGTCAATCCTTGGCAGTGGATACTTGTTCTTTATCGTCACCTTGTTCAATTGCCGGTAATCAATGGACATCCTCATCGACCCATTCTTTTTCTTCACAAACAACACTGGTGCACCCCAAGGTGATACACTGGGCCTAATAAAACCCTTATCAAACAAGTCCTGAAGCTGCTCCTTTAACTCTCTCAACTCTCGCGGGGCCATGCGATACGAAAGAATGAAAATAGGCTGAGTACTATGAGCCAGATCAATACAGAAATCAATATCCCTGTCGGACGGCATACCCAGCAGGTTTGAAAGGAAAACCTCGGGGAACTCCCGAATAATGGGAACAAAGTCGATATATGGAACCTCTATGCTGGAGTCGCGAACATACACCAAATATACTAAACACTCCGTCTCAACCATACGTTGAGCCTTGACATACAAATAACACTACAGGTGGCATGACCTGGGGTCCCCCTCCACTCAAGTCGGGGCAAATCTAGCAAGGCCAATGTCATGGTCTTGGCGTGACAATCGAAGATAGCATGATACGGGGACAACCAGTCCATCCCCAATATAACATCAAAGTCCACCATGTCTAAAAGAGATAAGTCGACACGGGTCTCAAGACCCTCAAATACCACCACACAAGAATGATGCACTCGGTCGACCACTATAGAATCACTAACCGGTATGGACACATATACAGGAATACCCAGAGCCTTGCTAGGCATGATCAAATAGGGTGCAAAATAGGATAACACATAAGAATAAGTATATCGCGGATCAAATAATACTGAAGCACCCCTATCATAGACCAGAATAGTACCTGTAATCACCGCATCAGATGACTCGGCCTCCGTCCTAGCTTCCAATGCATAACAACGAGGCTGGCCCCCACCTCCCTGAATTATATCTCTGGGAAGATCTACTGCGGTCTGACTTCTGCCTCTGGCTGTCCGAGCTCCACCTCTACGGTCTCTCCCTCCACCTCTATGATCCCTACCCCTGCCTCTAGCTGGCTAGACGGCCTGTGGATCACCTGCTGCCTAAATCATAGGGCGAGGTCCCTGCTGCTGAGAACTACTCGAGGCTCGAGGGTAAAACCTAACAACATGACCTATGTCACCACAACCATAACATGCCCTCGGCAACTGAGACTGCTGGAACTATCGACTGGCATATCCTCCCCCGAAGCTTTGAAGTGGAGGTGCATTGATATGGGCTCTTGGTGCGCTAAAGGACTACTGATCCGAATAATACTACTGATGACCACCTCCGCCTGGTGTACCATGAGAAACCTGAAGTGCCGACAGGAAAGTTCTCGGGGGATGGCCTCTTTCATAGAAATCCCTAACTCCAGATGAGGTACCACTAAATCTGCCAGAATATTGAGGCCTCTTGTCTGAACGCCGACTACCTCCTCGACCCATTGCCATATCTACCCGGCCGGCCACATTGGCCGCCTCCTAAAAAGTAATATCACTGCCAACTCCCATAGCCATCTGAAGGTGAATTGGGTGAAGCAATCCATCAATGAACCTCCGGACCCTCTCTCGATCTTTAGAGAGTATCACTACTGCATGGCGTGCCAAGTCAACAAATCTGGCCTCATACTGTGTAACTGTCATGGAGCACTGCTGAAGGCGCTCAAACTATCTGCGAAGTGCTCCCGCTGAGTGACGAGGAGAAACTTCTCTAAAAATAACTCTATGAACTAATCCCATGTTAAAGCTGGTGACCTTGCTGGTCTAGATAGGCAATAATCCCTCCACCAAGTCTTGGCGGATCCCACAAGCCTGAAAGTGCAAAAATCGACCCCATTGATTTCTACTATCCCCATAGTCCTGAGGATCTCATGACAACTGTATAGAAAATACCGGGGATCTTCCGATGAAGCACCATTGAAAGTAGTAGTGAAAAGCTTGGAGAACCGATCAAGTCTCCACAAAGCATCCAAAGACATGGCCGTCCCATCTCCGGCCTGAGCTGTACTGACTGTCTGAGCTGCCTCTGCGGGCTGAACCAACGAAACCCTAGTCGGGGGATCTACATGCTTCGGAGTACGTGTAGTAGGAGTCTGAACCCTCCTCTAGCCTGAGAAGTGGCTGGTGGAACTAGTAGCAATCCCGCTCTAGCGAGACTGTCCATAAAGCCTGCTATGCGGACAAGAGCATCCTGAAGATCCGGGAAAAACATCACTCCTCCTGGGACCTGAGCTGGGCCCACTGGAGCTGGTGGAGCTGAAACCTCCTCATCAAAGTCAATATGAGGCTCCACCTCTGGAACTACTGCCTGAGGCTGAGCTTTTCCCCTGGCACGGCCTTAGCCCATGCCCCTCGCAGGAGCTACTGCTCGGGGCTCGGGTTGCTGCTCGGAGGAAGAAGACGCACGTGTTCTTGCCATCTGCGAAAGAATAGTGTAGAATAACAATCAATATTGAGAAAAAGAATCTCACGATAAGAATGAACAAAGTGAAATTTTTCCTAACTCTGTAGCTTCTGGGGGATAAATACAGATGTCTTGGTACCGATCTCTCAGACTCTACCAAGCTTGTCCTAGAGAGTGCTCTGATACCAACTTGCCACGATCCGGATTTTTCACCATCGGTATTCGTGATGACGCCTATTGTCGAAGCTAGACAAGCTAACGCTTTTTAATCATTTTCACAATAAACTTAATCTAAATCAATATACATACTGAATTAATTTAATAGAAATCATGGGGAATACGTTTAACAACAATAACAAAGATAAATTGCGAAAATTTATAACATGCCTCTACCCAGTATCTGGTTTCACTACTCACAGATGACTAAAAGAGTACTAAAAGCAACAGCCTGAAAGAAATACATAACATTTCTGTTTTGATACGATAAAACAAATTGGAAAAGATAGAGGAGACTCAGAGCTCGCGAACGCCAGCGAACTACCTCAGAGTCTCTGGACTTAAGGGTCGCCCCCTAACTACTGTTCCGGTCCGTAGGCTGTGTCCTGACCTGTGCACAAAAAGGCACAGAAGTGTAGTATTAGCACAACCGACCCCATGTGCTGATAAGTGCTCGTCCTAACCTCAGTGAGATAGTAATGAGGCTAAATCGGACCTAGCACAATCAACCTGTACAGATATATGTGTAATAACAGAAAAAGAACAAGAATTTAAGCAGATAATGGGGAAGGGACATGCAGGGGGTGTAACAGTTCCATTATAACTTAAACAAACAAAAAATGGAACTAATTATATAATAATAAATAGAGAAAGCCAGTGAATCAACAACTGCACGGCACCACCCTTCGTGCTTTTACTCTCATTTCTCACTAAAACTGTCAAATAAAATGCACGGCATCACCCTTCGTGCTTTTACTCTCCTTCCTCACCCAATCAATGGTCACAACCAAACAGGAAAGGAATAAATAACAAGCCAAAATATCCCGGCAAGGGAGAATAACTCAAATAAATCCCGACAAAGGAGAATAACTCAACAATAAATCCCGGCAAGGGAGAATAACTCAACAATAAATCCCGGCAAGGGAGAATAACTCAACAGTAAATCCCAGTAAGGGAAATTAACTTAACAATAAATCCCGGCAAGGAAAAATAACTCAATAATAAGTCCCGGCAAGGGAAAAGTACCAAAATTTCCTCTTTTAATTTGCTTCTCAACTATTACTTCATAGTTCATTTAACAAGTAATTAGCATAATTTTCACTTCTTTAGAAATTTAATTACAATCATGACTCACGGTCATGCTAGACTCGGGCGTATAGGTCACCATACCTATATACCGACTCCACATAGCACATAGTAAGTATTAACCTAATCCTATTCCCTCAAGCCAAAGTTAGATCAAACACTTACCTCGAGTCCGAAAATAGCAACTCAAAGCTCAATAGTCGCCTTTCCTCTAGAATTCGACCCCGAACCAACAATATCTAACATAATTCAATTCAATATTATCAATAATAGCACAAGGATACAATCTCTTAGCTTAGAAATGCATTTTTAATTTTTCTTCCAAAAATACAAAAATTCGACACCGGGCCCACATGGTCCAAACTCAAGGCTCAGACAAAATTCCAGTTACCCATAACGCCACGAGTCCAAATATATGATTTGTTTTTTTATTCGACCCCAAATTGAGGTTGAATCACCCAAAATTCTCGAAAACCTAACTCTACCCAAAATCCCTTGTTTCTACCACGATTCTATGATTTAGGGCTAGAAAATGGATGATTAGTTGAAGAAATAATGGAAGAATGAAGTTGGAATCACTTACCCCAAGAGTTATGGTGAAATATGGGCTTGGAGTTCGTCAATAGAGAGTGTAGGAGGAAAACTTGTATGGTAATTTTTGAAGAAATGCGAAGAAAACACTGTTCTGGACTTAATTAAATCGTTGAAGGAATTTGGCCTATGCGATCGCATGAGCAGGGTTGCGATAGCATAAAGATAGGTAAGGCTGGTCAATGTGTTCGCAGGGGGATGCATTGGGTCTATACGCTATGCGATCACGATGGAGGTTATGCGATCGCACTGAAGTAACTGGTTAACCTACGAACTTGCTCGAGTGATAAAATCGCCAAAATAACAACAAAATCAAAGATCAACCTCCAAAACTCATGATTTTCATTTTATAGTTCAAAAGTTTAAAATTATCCATTTTTAGTCCGAAACACGTCAAACGACGTCCGTTTTAAACCAAACTTTACAGATAACGGTTAACGCCCATTTAAGATTTGTACCAGGTGTCGGAACCAAAATACGAGTATGATACCATTACTTTTGATCAATTTTCATTTTCATTTCTCCTTAAGCATTTTCAGAAAACAAATTTACAGAAAAGCTCCGTACTTGGGCCTGGGACCTCGGATTTCGATTCCGAGAATACGCCCAGGTCCCAAATTTCCTTACGGACCCTCCAAGACCGTCACATCACATGTACGTATAATATTGGAAGAATGATAACTGGGACCAAGGCTATTATAAAAGCACTTCTATTAGTAGTACACATTTATGTCTAGATAGAGCATATTTATGGATTTGTCACTCAAGAAGCCAAAGCAAGAACCTACTGCAAAATGTTTACAAGGTAAAATCTATCACCAAATTCAAGTTTCTTGATATTCTTGACCAATTATTTCAAATAAAGCATACATGAAAAATAAAACCCACAACCAGAACATGTAATGGATCAGCTTGATATGGATAACATAACCTTAAGCATGCTTTACAAACTGTATGAATTACCAGACAATATTTGACGCTAAGATGCTAAGGAAAATAGTCGGCTTATATTCTAAAATAATAAAATTGAAGACTCTTTCTCTGAAGAACTAGTGACAGACTAAGAGAGGGTATGCGAGCAGAGATCAGCATTATATTCAATTGCAAAAAATTAAAGTACTACAACAGTTTAATCACCAATTTAATGAAACCATCATGCTCAATTCATTTTCAAAACGACAAAAAAAAAATTAATTCAAACAAATATATTTTCGGACTAACCTTGACAAGAAATTAGATAGAAATTTACTAACATAAGAGCCATTATCACTTTCAATGAGGCATAATCATAAGAGGGAATTTATCATGTGTACCTATTTGTAAGGAAAATTAACAAGAAAAAATCAAAACTAGATCTGAAACTGGTTGAACAAGAAGGCTTGAATAAATCGAATCAAAAGTCGAGAACAACTTGAACGAATCTTAGCCAAAATTCCAGCAAACAACAGCAACAAAGCAAGCCCTGATTTAGTATTCTACTGATGCTAAGAAAAAACACCAAAATTTATACATCTATATCTCAAGCAAACATGATGGTTTTAACTGTGTTCACAAAATATGAATAAAAATACACACACATCAGCAGCCACATACGATCAATTAATGGCATAACACGACACAATAATATGAATTGCTAAAAATAACAAAGAAGCATATATTTATGCACTACCACATCATTGTATACATATTTCATTTAACCAAATATGGAAATTACATGACCGAGAAGGGAAACAGTACCTTAACCGCAGCAACTAAATTTCAAATATCCAAGTAAGAACGAAAAGAAAAACTACAAGTTGAAACAAGCAGCTAATCGTAAGGATTAGCAACAACAATAATAGAAAGAAAAATCCGTCAGCAAAACCCAACAAGAGCGGCTAAAATACTCGAGAAATAGAGATTGAAATATCTGATAAAAGGGCAAAAACGTAGATGAAGGAAATTCAGCTACAACTTTGATAGCAAGCAGCAGAAGAACGTCAATGTTGACCTCTATTTCAATCCGAAAATAGCTGAGAATCCCATAAATTCTCCTAGTAAACCCAACAGAAAATCAGAAAGTCTTTTAAATGCTTTTTTTTGTTTGTTTTTTTCTTCTTATGATCTGGTGTAGAAAACTGGAATTCAGGGGGTTTGTTTTGGGGTGGATTCCTCTATGTCTGTGTTATGGCTGATTTTATATAGAGATAATGGAGGTGCTACGATCGAAAAGAAATGGGGAAAAAGGGTCACGTATTCTCTGTGCCTGTTCTTCAGTGTGACGAGACCGTAACTCAAACACGACGATCTGTCCGGCCTAGCGAACTTTCAATGCCAAAGTTAGCTAGTCAGCCTACCCGGATGCTTAGTAGAACTTAAGAAAGACTAAGCTTGTAGAAACTTGGCGAAGGAAACTAGTAGTTGGAAGAAAGAACTCTTTTATTAAGAGAACTTGAGAGCTTTACAATGCTTTGGATGCTTTACAACTTTGCTTGATTGCTTGCTTTCTTGCTTGATTCCAAATGAATGCCTTAGGTGCCTATTTATAGTTGGCTACCTAAATGTCTAGACTTTTCCTAAGTATCTAGAATCTTCCTAAATGAATATCTAAGATATTTACACAAGGTTGCTGCCCTCTAGAAGCCTCCACATGATTCTAGACTTGTCTTCAACAATCTGCACAATTCTAGAGTCTTCTAGAGTCTTCTAGAGTCTTCTAGAGTGTTCTAGAGTGTTCTAGAGTGTTCTAGAGTGTTCTAGAGTGTTCTAGAGTCTTCTAGAGTCTTCTAGATTTTTCTAGAGTCTTCTAGAGTCTTCTAGAGTCTTCCAGGACCTTCCGGGGTATTCCGGACTGTTCCGGAAGCATTTTGGAGCTGTTTTGAGCTTGTTTTGGGGCGAAAATAGTGCCGTCCATGACATTCTCCCCCGCTCAATCTCGCGACGACCTCGGCGCGTGCTCCTTGTAAGCCTGGATGAGGTCTTGGAGATTCCACAAAGTTAGCTCATGCTCCCAGCTCGCCTCGCTGTCAGGAGACCCTTTCCACTTGACAAAGTATTCAATGTAGCTTGGGTGAGTCCCCCGTCTTGGAATGATACGGTGCGCAAGGATCTCTTCTGCTTCTTTCTCTGGCACCGTTGTGATGGCTGTTGGTGCTCGTTTAGACTCTCCTCGGCTTAGATCTTCCTTGTCTTGATGATATGGTTTCAAAAGACTCACATGGAAGACCGGATGCATTTCTAAATGTGATGGAAGAGTCAAGCGATAGGCTAGTTTGCCAATGCGTTTCTCTACTGGAAACGGTCCCTCGTAGCGCATTACTAGCCCTTTATGCACCTGGCCGGATCTTCGACGCTGGTGAGGAAGGAGTTTTACCATGACCAAGTCTCCTTCCTCAAACTCCAAGTGACGCCTCTTAGCATCTGCCCATTTCTTCATTTTCTGTGCCGCCTTTGCTAAGTAGGCTTTTGCCAAGTCTGCCTTTTCGTGCCAGCCTTTGGCAAACTTGTATGCTGACGGATTGGGCCCTTTGTAACCAATGGCCAAAGTTTGTGGCGTCATCGGTTGTTGTCCTGTTGCTATCTCGAACGGACTTGCCCCTGTTGACTCGCTCTTCTGCAGATTATAAGAAAATTGGGCAATGTCCAATAACTTGGCCCAATCTTTCTGGTTGGCGCTGACAAAGTGGCGAAGATATAGCTCCAGCAAAGCATTCACCCGTTCCGTTTGCCCATCAGTTTGAGGGTGAAAGGCTGTAGAGAAGTTGAGCTCGGACCCCATTATTTTAAAGAGCTCCATCCAGAACCTTCCCGTGAAGCGGGGGTCCCGGTCGCTGATAATGGTCTTTGGAATGCCCCAATACTTCACCACATACTTGAAAAATAATCGAGCAGCGTCCTCGGTAGTAAGCTTTGTTGGACCGGGAATGAATACGCCATATTTGCTGAAGCGGTCCACTACAACCATTATGTTGCTGCAGCCTTCGGACTTGGGTAAAGATGTGATGAAGTCCATGGAAATGCTTTCCCATGGCCTCTCCGCAATAGGCAAAGGCTCCAAAAGACCCGCGGGTGAGCGTTGTTCAACCTTGTCTTGCTGGCACACAAGACAAGTTTTTACGTATAGCTCTATGTCATCCCGCATTTGGGGCCAAAAGTATGCTCGCTCGATCAGCGCCATCGTCCTTCGGACTCCGGGATGGCCCGCCCATCTGGAGTCATGACTTTCTCGGAGGATTTCCTTCCTTAAGCTTCCCTATTTCGGTACGTAAACCCTATTTCCCTTGGTGAGGAGCAGCCCGTCCTCTAGCCAAAACTGGTGTGTCTTCCCTTGACGTGCCAATCCCAACAAATTTTTGGCTTGTGGGTCATGCTCCAGCCCCTCCTTGATGCGATCAACTATAGGGAAATTTGGGCTTGTGATGGAGGCAAGTTCGGCCTTTCTACTTAGTGCATCGGCCACGACATTACCCTTGCCCGGCTTGTACTCCATCACAAAATCAAACTCCACTAAGAAAGCTTGCCACCGAATTTGTTTTGGGGTAAGCTTCTTCTGCTTAAGGAAGTAACTTGTGGCAACATTATCCGTCCTCACGATGAACTTGCTGCCCAGGAGATAATGTCTCCACGTCCGTAAACAATGCACTACAGCAGTCATCTCTTTCTCTTGGACTGTGTAGCGTTTCTCTGCATCATTCAGCTTACGACTTTCGTAAGCCACAGGGTGCCCTTCTTGCATTAGGACGCCTCCTAGGGCAAAGTCAGAGGCGTCCGTCTGCACCTCGAAAGACTTGGTATGGTCGGGCAAAACCAATACCGGCTCCTTGATCACGGCGGCCTTTAACTCCTCAAATGCTTGTTGGGCCTTATCAGTCCACTCCCAGGTCCGGTTTTTCTTCAGTAGATCTGTGAGTGGCGCGGCGATGGAAGAGTAGCCTTTGATGAACTTCCGATAGTAGTTAGCCAAACCAAGGAAAGACCGAAGTTCTGGAACTTTCTTCGGCGGCTCCCAATCCTGTATAGCCCGAATCTTGGACTCATCCATCCGTAGCTTTCCCTCACCAACAATGTGTCCTAAGAAGGAGACTTCTCATCGAGCAAATGCGCATTTCTCCTTCTTGACATAAAGCTCGTTCGTGCGGAGTACTTTGAAGACTTGTCTTAGATGATTTACATGATCCTCCAGTGTGTTGCTATAGATGACAATGTCGTCCAAGTACACCACGACGAACTTGTCTAAGAAAGGTTGTAGGACTCGGTTCATGAGGGTGCAAAACGTTGCAGGCGCATTGGTGAGTCCGAAAGGCATCACAAGGAATTCATATGAGCCGTACCTTGTGACGCATGCTGTCTTAGGCTCGTCTCCCTCCGCAATGCGGACCTGGTAGTACCCCGATCGCAAATCCAGCTTGGTGAACCAAAGAGCTTGCCCAAGCTGATCGAACAAGTCGGCAATGAGTGGTATCGGGTACTTATTCTTGACCGTGATCTTGTTAAGCGCCCGGTAGTCAATGCAAAGTCGAAGTGACCCGTCGTGCTTCTTCTGGAACAATACCGGCGCTCCATAAGGTGCTTTTGATGGACGAATATAGCCCATGTCCATCAACTCCTTCAGTTGCCTCCGTAATTCCTCAAGCTCCGGAGGCGCCATCCTATAAGGCACGGCAGCTGGCGGGGTGGCACCTGGTTCCAGCTCTATCTTATGATCCACCTCCCTTTTAGGTGGTAACCTCTTTGGTAGCTCTGGTGGCATGACGTCTTGGAACTCCTCCAAAACGTTCTGGACCTTGGGTGGCATGGACTCGGTTGTAGGAATGACAGCTTCTTCCTTTAAGGCAACAAGGTAGGTTGGCTCTTCCTTCTTGATGCCCTTTGAGAGTTGCATGGCTGAAATTTGTCTTCCTTGGAGTCGGGTTTCCCGCTCTAGTGGAACTAGATGGGTGTTGCCCTCCTCCAAGATGCATAAGGAGTTCGCAAAGGGAATTGGGATGGCCTTGACCCTGTCCATGAACTCAATACCCAAGACGAGTGGATAATCGTCCATGGTCACGATCGAGAAGTTTATGTGGCCGTGCCAATTGCCTAAGTGAACCGGCACATTGCAGGCAACTCCAAAGGTTTCTGTTGGTGCAGCATTAACTCCCTTGAGCCAACCTCGGCTTGTCTCGTACCGGATGCCCATCTTCTTAGCCTGCTGGAAAGTGAGGAAGTTGCTGTCGGCTCCCGTGTCAACTAATGCCTTCACGGTATGCTCCCCAATCTTGGCCTCGGCAAACAACCTCCCTTTTTTCTCATTCTTGGGCACCTCAACTTTTGCCTGAATTGAGCTTAGAAGCCGCATGGCCCCAATCTTTGCTTCCTCCTGTTCGCGATCCTCGATTAAAGCAGAAAGCTTACTCTTTTTGGGGCACTCCCTTGCATAGTGCGGTCCATCACAAAAGAAACATCGGATAGGTTTAGGAGGGAAATCTCTACGTCCCTTGGCCCTTTCTGACGCCTCCTTGCCCTTAGGCGGGTCTCCCCCACTCTTTCCCTTGCCGCCCTTGTCCTTGGGTTTAGGTTTTTCCACTTTCCTAAACTCAATAAGGGACTCGGCAATGGATATGGCAGTGGTCAAGTCTTGGGCACCACGGCGTTGGATTTCAAGCCTTGCCCACTGCTGTAACCCGTCCATGAAGGCAAAGAAAGCTTCTTTATCAGGGTAGTCAGGGATTTCGAGAAGTACCTCTGTGAACTCTTTGACGTACTCCCGGATGGTTCCTTTGTGCTGAAAACGTCTTAGCTTGCCACGAGCTTCCTCCTCGACGTTGCTTGGGTAGAATTGCTTCTTGAGTTCTGCCTTAAAATCTGCCCAAGTGTCGATAGAGCAGGTGCCTTTCTCTATGTCGCTTTGTCTTCTCCTCCACCAAACCATTGCGGTGTCCTCGAGGAAAAGACTACCCATGTTTACCTTTAGAGCCTCGTCTTGCATGTCGAGAGCCCTAAAGTATTGCTCCATGCTCCAAACAAAGTTGTCTAGTTCCCTCGCGCTTCTAGACCCTTTGAAGTATTTGGGTCGGGGAACATCTCTAGTGGAAGGGGTAGTCCTTACCTCGGACGTTGTGGCAGTGCCTTGTGCAAGAGCCCTTTTGCACAAGCTGAGCTCCTCCGTGGTGTTCTCCAGCTCATGTGAAAGCCTCCCTAACTCTTCCCTCATGAGCGAAATCTCGGCCTGGTGTTTCTCCTCCACCGCCTGAAGACATTGTGCCAGGACTTGATTCACGGCGGACTGCATCTCCTCCCGCAATCCGTCTAGGCCCTCCTCGACCCTTTGTTCGACCCCCTCGAACCTTTGGTCGGCCTCCACGAACTTGTCCTGCCCATCGGCAATGGCCAACTCCACCTTGGCCAGCCTTGTCTCCAACTCCCCCATGGCGTCCCTGGAGCGAGACCTTTGGCCCTTAGATTTGTCCCTTTCGGTTCGGGTGATTTCACTGCTGCCTTCCATACTCCCTTAGATGTTCCAACGAACCTGATGCTCTGATACCAATTGTGACGAGACCGTAACTCAAACACGACGATCTGTCCGGCCTAGCGAACTTTCAATGCCAAAGTTAGCTAGTCAGCCTACCCGGATGCTTAGTAGAACTTAAGAAAGACTAAGCTTGTAGAAACTTGGCGAAGGAAACTAGTAGTTGGAAGAAAGAAATCTTTTATTAAGAGAACTTGAGAGCTTTACAATGCTTTGGATGCTTTACAACTTTGCTTGATTGCTTGCTTTCTTGCTTGATTCCAAATGAATGCCTTAGGTGCCTATTTATAGTTGGCTACCTAAATGTCTAGACTTTTCCTAAGTATCTAGAATCTTCCTAAATGAATATCTAAGATATTTACACAAGGTTGCTGCCCTCTAGAAGCCTCCACATGATTCTAGGCTTGTCTTCAACAATCTGCACAATTCTAGAGTCTTCTAGAGTCTTCTAGAGTGTTCTAGAGTGTTCTAGAGTGTTCTAGAGTGTTCTAGAGTCTTCTAGAGTCTTCTAGAGTCTTCTAGATTTTTCTAGAGTCTTCTAGAGTGTTCTAGAGTGTTCTAGAGTTCTCTAGAGTCTTCTAGAGTCTTCTAGAGCCTTTTAGAGTCTTCCAGGACCTTCCGGGGTATTCCGGACTGTTCCGGAAGCATTTTGGAGCTGTTTTGAGCTTGTTTTGGGGCGAAAAAAGTGCCGTCCATGACATCAGGGAAGGGAGGGTTTTTTTCCGATTTCTTTTTTGCGTGTCCTTCCCATTTTTTCGTGCTCTTTTTTAATTAAAGAAGGGGGAAGTGGGTCAAGCGTGTTTGGGTTTCTACTGGGGCGGATATGTGAGGGCATAATTTGGGCCTAATCTAATTGATTTAAATGACACAAAAAATTGGTTCTTTAATTAGCATCCCTATTCCTTTTGTTCTTTTTCATTTTGTAATTACTACTTTTGTTGCTTTTATTCTTTATTTTTCTTTTGTATTTTTATATTTGTTTCTGATTTAATTAAAATTCTAAATTAAAACTTAAAACCAAATTAACACAAAAATTTAGATTTCCTAATTTCCCATACACTAATTCCTAATTTAAATACAAACTAAGACAAATTTAAACTAAAAATGCAAAAAGGATTATTCTTGTTATTTTCTTTGTATTTTATTCTAAAACAACTTAATCTCTAATTAATCCTAAAATATGAAATTAAACCCTAAATACAAATGCCGAATATTGTTTTTTTGTAAATTTTTTATAATTTAGGTGCACAAATAAAATGCAAAAATTATCAGAAAATAACACAAAAATTCACAAAAATTGTAAAATAATAAAGAAATTTTTTTGTTTGTGTATTTGGAAATAATTCATATATAGGGAAAAAATCACGTACTCACATTGCACACTTAGTAAAAACAAACATAATGTGTTATATTGGAAGTCTTAAGTTTAATTAAACCAATACAAGTGCGGAAATTCAATTACAGCTCTACCCAAGACTAGAGTCACTACTCACAAACATCTATAGAATACTAAATACATGGTTTGAATGAAACATAAAAACTGTCTGCTTCGGTACAAGATGATAACAAACTGAATAAATAGAAAGGGACTCCGGGCCTGCGGACGTCTACAAGGCTACGTCGGTGTCTCTGGAACAAAAGGCTCGCTCCCAGACTTCTACTGCTACCCAAATGATGCTCCAACACCTAAATCTGTGCAAGAGAGAACAAAAGTGTAGCATCAGCACAACCGACCCCATGTGCTGGTAAGTGCCTGGCCTAACCTAGGCGAAGTAGTGACGAGGCTAGATAGGACTATCAATCAAACCTGTGCAGATATATATACAAGTACAATAATAATAACATCAGACAGTAATAATTAAGACTGGGCGGGGAATATGCTTTTGCGGGATACAGATAAAACAGGACATCAAGAATATATAATGAAAATATAACTGATTCCTCCTAACACATATTAAGTGGTCGGTGTGCCACGCGATCACATTTCATAATATGTATAAGTGGTCGGCGTGCCACAAGATCCCATTTTATAATATGTATAACTGGTCCGCGTACCACACGATCCCATTTCAATCAATATCTGGTGGTAGGCGTACCACTCGCTCCCAATTCAATGTCATGTTTGGTAGGCGTACCACTCGTTCCCATTTTAACATCATTTGTGGTAGGCGTGCCACTCGCTCCCATTTGAATATCATTTGTGGCAGGTTTACCACTCGCTCCCATTTCTATTTCATTTGTGGTACGCGTACCACTCGCTCCCATTTCAATATCATTTGTGGTAGGCGTACCACTCGCTCCCATTTTAATACCAATTGTGGTAGGCGTACCACTCGCTTTCGTTTCTTTCAACAGAATACTCAATATAATCCCGGCAAGGGAAAAGATAAAATAATGATTTTACGGCAAGAGAATAAGAATATTAAATCCACTTCCCGGCAAGGGAGTTCCAGCTATAACTAATCCTATTCAATTCCTACTTAAAACAGTTAAAACAAATATTCAGTGTCAAGCCTCATCAAACAAGTCTTTTATAAAATCAACTAAGAATACACAATTATCAATTTAAGCCCCACGGTCATGCTTGACACCAGTGTATAGATACTCGTCACCATGCCTATACACCGTACTCAACATTTAGCAATTAACAAATAATATTCTAATCCTATTCCCTCAAGCCATAGTTAGATCAAACACTTACCTCCAATTCTCTAAACTCAACTCAAGCTTCTAGTACAACTTTACCCCTTGAAATCAGCTCCAACTCAGTCAAATCTATGAAATAATGACTTTACAATATTAATGCATAGCTAAACAAACTAGACCCAATGCCTAAATATGGATTTCTAAGCTTTCTTCCCTAAATTCCAAAAATCGACCCCGGGCCCGCTTGGTCAAAACCCGACGTTCGAGCCAATTCTATATCACCAATTCCCCCACAAGCCCGAATATATAATTTATTTTAAGATTCGACCCCAAATTGAGGTTGAATAACCCAAAATTCCCAAAAACCTAACTCTACCCAAAACCCCTAATTTCTACTTTGATTTCATGTTTTAGGTCTAGGATTTCAGTAATTAATGAAAAATAGTGAAGGAATTAGGTGGGAAATTGCTTACTCAAATGACTTTAATGGGTTCTGTTTTGGGCATGTTTTTGGCACTTAAATTAACTGGGCAAAAATTCTCTACGCGATCGCGGGCCAGTGATGCGATCGCATAGAGGAGAGGTTGCTTGGTCACTACGATCGCGAGGATACAGTGTGATCGCATAGAAGAAATATCGGGCATCTGAAGCATACACTATGCGAACGCGGAAGGGTAATGCATTTGTATAGACACAACTGGGTCCCTGAAGTTTTTACACAATGCGATCGCATAGAACGAGGAACTGAGCAATAGCAAATCATAATTTCTGCAACGTTTTCCTAAGTTTAAAATACCCCGAACCACCTCCAAAACACTCCCGATCACTCGGGGCTCCTGACCAAACACTCATACTAACTCAATAACACCTCATGAACTTACTCGAGCGCTCAAATCGCCAAAGTAACATCAAAATAAATGAATCAAACTTCAAAATAATCAATTTTCATTCTAGCTTCATAAACTTCAAACATTAGATATTTAGGTCACAAACACATCAAACGACGTCCGATTTTGACAAAACTTTACAGAAAGCGCTTAATCCATATTTAAGACTACTAGGCGCCGGAACCAAAATAAGGGCCCGATACCAATATTTCTAATTCATTTTCTTTCCAAATTTCCATATTAAATTCCAAAAAGCAATTTCTTTCAAAAATTCATTTCTCGGGCTCGTGACCTCGGATTTTACTTACGAGAATAAGCCTGAGTCAAAATATTTTTCTACGGATCCTCCGAGACCATCCATCACGTGTTCGGGTCCGTTTTCCCAAAATATTGACCAAAGTCAACTTTTACCATTTTAAAGCCACATTTTATCAAATTTCATATAATTTCACACACAAGCTTTCGGCTACGCGCCCGGACTAAACACACAAATCGAGACAACTAAAAGTGAGGTTTTCAATGTCTCGGAAGCATGGAAAAAGGGAGAAATCCGATGATGACCCCATTGGTTTGTTACATTCTCCACCTCTAAAATAATCGTTCGTCCGATAGCGGACAAAAGAAAAAAGTACATGAGTTGGGAAATAGATGAGGATAACGGCTCTGCATATAACAGACTCGGACTCCCAGGTTGATGCCTCAGGAGGCTGACCTCTCGACTGAACACGCACTGAATGAAAACTCTTCGACCTCAATTGTCGAACCTGCTGTTCTAAAATAGCCACCGGCTCCTCCTCATAAGACAGTTCCTTGTCCAATTGGACAGTGCTGAAAACTAACACGTTGGCTGGATCACTGTGATACCTCCGAAGCATGGATACGTGAAAAACTGGATGCACGACTGACAAGCTAGGCGGCAAGGCAAGTCTATAAGCAACATCTCCCACATGATCAAGAATCTCGAACGGACCAATAAACCTAAGGCTAAGCTTGCCCTTCTTCCTGAATCGCAACACACCCTTCATAGGTGACACCCAGAGCAATACTCGCTCCCCAACCATGAAAGCCACATCTCAAACTTTGCGATATGCATAACTCTTCTGCCTAGACTTAGCTGTCTGAAGTCTATCCTGAATGATCTTGACCTTATCCAAGGCCTCCAATAACCAACTGGAGACTGACATCGCGTACCATACAATGCCTCATATGGAGCCATCGGAATGCTCGACTGGTAGCTGTTGTTGTAGGAAAACTTTGCTAAAGGCAAAAATTGGTCCCACGAGCCTCTAAAATCCATGACACAGGCTCGGAGCATATCCTCCAATATCTGAATCGTCCGCTCGGATTGACTGTCCATCTGAGGATGGAATGCTGTGCTCAACTGAACCTGGGTGCCCAACTCCTTCTGAACTGCCCTCTAGAAGAGCTAGGTAAACTGTGTACCCTGATCCGAAATGATAGATACCGGCACCCCATGAAAGCGAACAATCTCTCTGATGTAGAGCTCGGCTAACCTCTCTGAAGAATAAGTGGCTGCAACAGGAATAAAATGCGCTGACTTGGTCAGCCTATCAACAATGACCCAAATCATATCAAACTTCTTCCAGGTCAACGAAAGTCCAGTAACAAATCCATAGTAGTCCTCTCCCACTTCCACTCGGGAAGCTCAATTCTCTTAAATAACCACGAGGCCTCTGATGCTCATGATACTGCTGACAGTTCAAACATCGAGCCACATATGCAACTACATCCTTCTTCATTCTACGCAACCAATAGTGCTGCCTCAGATCCTGATACATCTTCGCATCGCCCGAATGAATAGAATATCAAGAACTATGGGCCTCCACTAAGATCAATTCTCGAATCCCATCAACATTGGGCACACAAACTTGCACTTGAAATCTCAAAATACCATCATCATCTAAAGTCACCTTCTTGGCATTTCCACACTGCACCATGTCTCTCAGGACACATAAATGGAGACCATCAAACTGCCAATCATAGATATGCTCCAATAAAGAAAAACGAGCGACCGTGCAAGCTAACACCCTACTAGGCTCAGAAATATTCAACCTCACAAATCGATTAGCTCAGCGCTGAACATATAAAGCAAGTGGTCTCTGGCTGACCGGAATATAAGCAAGACTATCCATCTAGGTGGACTTCCTACTCAATGCATCAACTACCATATTGTCCTTCCTCGGGTGGTATAAGATAGTAACATCATACTCTTTCAACAAATCCAACCACCTCATCTACCTTAAATTCAACTCCTTTTGCTTGAACAAGTACTGAAGACTCTTGTAATCCGTGTACACCTCACACGTCGCGCCACCTCTAAATCTTCAAAGCATGAAGAATGTCTTGCAACTCTAGATCATGAACCAAATAATTCTTCTCATGGATCTTCAGCTACCTCGAAGCATAGGAAATAACTTTGCTATCCCGCATCAATACTGCACCAAGCCCAATGCAGGAAGCATCACAATAAACTATATAAGGCCCTGAATCCGCAGGCAAAACCAATACTGGTGTCGTAGTCAGAGTTGTCTTGAGCCTCTGGAAGCTCACCTCACACTCATTTGACCATTTGAATCGGGCACCCTTCTGGGTCAATCTGTTCATCGGGGCTGCAATAGATGAAAATCCCTCCACGAACTGATGGTAGTAGGTGCTAATACCAAGAACTCTGAATCTCTATAGTTGAAGCTGGGCGAGGCCAGTTCTTGACTGCCTCAATCTTCTTTGGGTCCACTTGAATAGACTTTGCTGAAACAACATGACCCAGAAATTCCCGAACTCAACCAAAACCCGGACTTCAAAAACTTGGCATATAACTAACTATCATTCAGAGTCGGAAGAACCACTTTGAGGTGCTGCTCGTGCTCCTTCTGACTGCGAGAGTATATCAAATATCGTCAATGAAAACAATCACGAACAAATCCAAATAGAGCATAAACACTCGGTTCATCAACTCCTTAAATGGTGCGGGGCATTCGTCAACCCAAATGACATGATCAAAAAACATACTGCCCATACCGAGTGCGGGATGCTGTCTTAGGGATATCTAACACCCAAATTCTCAGCTGATGGTGGCCAGATCTCAAATCTATCATTGAAAACGCCTTTGCACCCTGAAGCTGATCGAATAAATTGTTTATCCTCGGCAGTGGATACTTGTTCTTTATCGTCACTTTGTTCAATTGCCGGTAATCAATGCACATCCTCATCGACCCATCCCTTTTCTTCTCAAATGACACCGGTGCACTCAAGGCGATAATGAAACCTATATCAAGCAAATCCTGCAGCTGCTCATTTAACTCCTTCAATTGTGGCGGGGCCATGCGATACGGCGGAATGGAAATGGGATAAGTTCCGAGAGCTAGATAAATATAGACATCAATATCCTTGTCGGGCGGCATACCCAGCAGGTTTGAAGGGAAAACCTGAGGGAACTCCCAAACAATAGTAACAAAATCAATAGACGGGACCTCTTCGCCAGAGTCGCAAACATATGCCAAGTAAGCTAAACACCCCTTCTCGGCCATGCGTCGAGCTATCACATAAGACATAACACTATGGGTGGCATGATCTTGGGTCCCTCTACACTCTAGTTGGGGAAAATCTGGCAAAGCCAAGGTCACGATCTTGGCGTGACAATCCAAGATAGCATGATACGGGGACAACCAATCGATCCCCAACATAACATCAAAGTCTACCATGTCTAAGAGCAATAAATCAACACGGGTCTGAAGATCCTCAAATACTGCCACAAAGGAACGATGCACTGGGTCGACCACTATAGAATCACCCACCGGTGTAGATACATAAACAGGAATACTCAAGGCATCGCTAGGAATAACCAAGTATGTTGCAACATAGGACAACACATATGAATACGTAGACCCAAGGTCAAATATCATTGAGGCATCTCTATCACAAATCAGAATAGTACCTGTAGTGTCTACATCTGAAGATTTAGCCTCTAGCCTTGCAGCTGGCTGGCCTCTACCTCTTGCCAGCCTGAGCTCTACCTCTATGACCTCTGCCACCACCTCTGACTGGATGGGCAAGCTAAGGAACCTCTAGTGCTTGAATCATTGTATGAGAACTCTGATACTGAGCGTTGCTCGAAGTTCTAGGGCAAAATTTGACAATATGCCTCGGATCACCACAAGCATGGAAAAATCTCGTCTGCTGCGGCTGAGCACCCCTCAACCTTGGGTGTTTCATCCTATTATGATCATACTCACCACATTCATAACATCTACACGAACGCTGCAGCTGAGGAAACTGAGGCTGACCCTGTCGACTTGAATGAACAACCGAAGTACCATATGTGACATAAGGAGCTGACTGAAACGGCCTGGGAGGATGGCCTCCACCATAAGTACCTCTACTTCAAAATGAGGTACTTGTGAATCAGCCTGCATGACTGGGCCTCTTAACCAACCTATGACCGCCTCCCTATGGTGGTCCTACCTCAACTCTACGCCCCACATTGGCCGCCTCCTGAAAAGTGGTCTCATACCCAGCCTGAGCCACTGTACTCGGCTGACCTGACACCGCTGGCTGAACTTCTAGAAGAAAACCCACTCGAATGACGCTCACCACAAAGCCTACCAATCTCACCAAAGCAATCTGAAGAACTAGGGTGGCTATGAACCCTTCTGAGACCTGAGGTGGGCCCCTTAGAGCTGCTGGGGCTGGAACCTCCTCCTCAAACTCAACCGGAGGCTCTGTCTCTAGGGCTACTGCTCGGGGCTCGGACTGCTGAGTGGTAGATGAAGAAGCGCGTGTTCTTGCCATCTGTGGAAGAATAAAGTAGAAATTCAATCGGTGTTTGAGAAACGGAAATGTACGACAAGAAAGAACAAATGTGGAGTTTCCCTAACTCAGTAGCCTCTGGGCGATAAATACAGACGTCTTCGTACTGATCCCTCAGAATCTACCAAGTTTGTCCGTAAGTTGTGACACCTATGTAACCTAGTACTCTGATACCAACTTGTCACAACCCGGATTTCCCTCCCTCGGGAATCGTGATGTCGCCTACAAATAGGATCTAGGCAAGCGAACTTACTTTACTTCTTTTAGCAATTTTCGACCATTTAGTAAAAACAAACATAATGTGATATAGCGGAAGTCTTAAGTTTACTTAAACTAATACAAGTGCGGAAATTCAATTACAACTCTACCTAAGACTAGAGTCATTACTCACGAACATCTATAGAATACTAAATACAAAGTTTGAATGAAACACAAAAACTATCTGCTTCGGTACAAGATGGTAACAAACTGAATAAATAGAAAGAGACTCCGGGACTACGGACGTCTACAAGGCTACCTCAGTGTCTCTGGAACAGAAGTCTTGCTCCCAAACAACTACTGCTACACAAATGTTGCTCCACCACCTGAATCTATGCAAGAGAGCACTAAAGTGTAGCATCAGCACAACCAAACCCATGTGCTATTAAATGCCTGGCCTAACCCCGGCGAAGTAGTGATGAGGCTAGAAAGGACTACCAATCAAACCTATGCAGCTATATATACAAGTACAACAAAAATAACAGTACATAGTAATATTTAAGACTTGGAGGGGAACATGCTTTTGGGGGATACAAATAAAATAGGACAGGAAGAATATATAAGGAAACTACAATTGATTTCTCCTAACACGGAACAAGTGGTTGGCGTGCCACACAATCCCGTTTCATAATATGTATAAGTGGTTGGAGTGCCATACGGTCCCATTTCATAATATGTAAAAGTGGTCGGCGTTCCACATGATCCTATTATCTTGTGGTAGGCGTACCACTCGCTCCCAATTCAATGTCATTTGTGGTAGGCGTACCACTCACCCCCATTACAATGTCATTTGTGGTAGGCGTACCACTCGCTCCCATTTCAACATCATTTTTGGCAGGTGTACCACTCGCATTTCAATATCATTTGTGGTTGGCATACCACTCACTCCCATTTCATTTTCATTTGTGGTAGGCGTACCATCTCCCATTTTAATATCATTTATTGTAGGCACACCACTCGCTCCTATTTTTATATCATTTCTAGTAGGTGTACCACTCACTCCCATTTGTTTCAACACAATACACAATATAATCTCGGCAAGGGAAAAGATAAAATAATGATTTTCCGTCAATACAATAAGAATATTAAACCAACTATCCAAGCAAAGGAGTTCCAGCTATAACAAATCCTATTCAATTCCTACTTAACACAGCTAAAACCAATATTTACTGTCAAGGCTCATGAAACAAGTCTTTTATAGAATCAACTAAGAATACACAATTATTAATTTAAGACCAACGGTCATGCTTGACAACGGTGTATAGATACTCGTCACCATGCCTATACACCGTACTCAACATTTAGCAAATACCAAATAATATTCTAATCCTATTCCTTCAAGCCAAAGTTAAATCAAACGCCCACCTCGAATAACTTAAGTCAAGCCTCTAGTATAGCTTTACCCCTCGAATTAGGCTCCAACTCAGTCAAATCTATGAAATAATGACTTCACAATATTAATAAATAGCTAAACAAACTAAACCCAATGCCTAAACATGGATTTCTAAGCTTTCTTCGCAAAGTTCAAAAAATTGACCCCGGGCCCGCTTGATCAAAAAACGAGGTTCGAGCCAATTCCATATCACCAATTCGCATACGATCCCGAATATACAATTTGTTCTAAGATTCGACCTCACATTGAGGTTGAATCACCCAAAATTCCTAAAAACCTAACTCTACCCAAAACCTCTAATTTCTACTTTGACTTCATGTTTTAGGTCTAGGATTTCAGTAATTAATGAAGAATAGTGAAGGAATTAGGTGGGAAATTGCTTACCCAAACGACTTTGACGAAGGGGGGCTTCAAAAATCTCCCTAGAGCTTTGGAGAAGACAAGTTTTGGGAAAATTGGGAGAATTCCCGTAATGGGTTCTGTTTTAGGCATTTAAATTAAACTGGAAAAAACTCTCTATGCGATCACGGGGCCAGTGATGCGATCGCATAGAGGAGGTTGCTTGGTTACTGCGATCGCGAGGATACAATGCGATCACATAGAAGAAATTTCGGGCATCCGAAGCATACACTATGTGAACGTGGATGGGTTATGCATTCAAATATAACAAATGGACCCCAGAAGTTTTTACACGATGCGATCGCGGGGCAAGCTATGCTATTGCATAGAAGAAGGAATTGGGCAACAACAAATCACAATTTCTGCAACATTTTCCTAAGTTTAAAACACCCAGAACCACCTCCGAAAAACTCCCGAGCCCTCGGGGCTCCTAACCAAACACACAAACTAACCCAATAACACCCTACGAACTTACTCGAGTGATCAAATCGCCAAAACAACATGAAAACTTCATTTTTCATTCTAACTTCATGAACTTCAACCTTTAGATATTTAGGTCTGAAACACGTCAAGTGACGTTTATTTTTGATAAAACTTCACAGAAAGCGCTTAAACCATATTTAAGACATGCACTGCACGTCAGAACCAAAATATGGGCCCGATACCAGTACTTTCTAACTTATTTTCATTTCAAATTTCCATATTAAATTCCAAAAAGTAATTTCCTTCAAAAATTCATTTCTCAGGCTCGAGACCTGGAATTTTGATTCCTGGAATACGCCCGAGTCCCATATTTTTCTACGGATCCTTCGGGAACGTCACATCACGGGTTCGAGTCCTTTTACTCAAATTGTTGACCAAAGTTAACTTTAACCATTTTAAAGCCACATTTTATCAAATTTCACATAATTTCACACATAAACTTTCCGGGTACACGCCCAACAAGAGGTACACGAGTACACAATCAATACAACATAATTAATGTTAAACATACGAAGGAGTATGATCTCTATGATCCTTTCATAATGGCACATAATGTAAGGCAAGTGTGTTATGCTCCTTATCCATTGCGTCGGAATAAGTCCGATTGGTGGGTCGTAATAAAAACTAGCATGTGGGTAGGGTGGAAGTCAAGAATGTGTTAGATGTTGCGTGTCAAAACGACATCTCTAGTGTTGACGAAATAGTGGACGAAGTTTTAGAAAATAATTTGGAACAACCTCAACACACATTGGAAGAATTTTATATACATATAGTAAATTATAGAAAACGAGGAAGAAGAATCAACTGATGAAGCTCAGACTATTAAGGAAGAAGAATGCTCGGACGAGGAACTATACGTCGATGAGTTTTAAAAAGTTGGTTTCTTCAATAACTCTCGTTTATAGCTAGTTTCTTTATATGTTTCAATCTAAATATGTATTATATTATCCAGATAACAGGCAAGGGTCTAGAAAAGACTAAGAAACCAAAGAGGAGGGTAGAAGATAATCCTCCATCTTTTCCTTCCTCTTCAGAGATGCCGATGCCTATGCCTATGACAGGGCCTCCACCCCAGGTCTATTCTAATATGCCACAGCATATACAACCCTACACCTTCATGCAGACACCAGATATTTCATTACAGGGCCACAGGGTTGTATGTCCGACATACAATCCAGTTGCCCGACCACGTGGATCGTAGCCATCTGCATCGCATGGATCGCATCGATCTATGTCACATGCATATGTATCACAGGCATCAGTGTCACAACCACTTAGGTCACAGCTATCAGTATCATGTCCACTTGCGGTCCATACAGCTATGTCGCAGTCACAAGGCTCGCAGCCATCTTCATCTGGGACTCCGCCTATTTTAGGAATCCGCTTGCGAGATACTAGATCTGAGCCCCATACACCTTCCACACATTCCTCTAATATACATGCTTCGGACGGTGATGATGATGACGAGGAGGAGGTGCATTATGATCAATATGGCAGATCATCATAGTCCCTGATGGTGATGGGTAAGAGTTATTTGTTATTTTTACATTTATTGTTTTGTACAGTTTTACTAAGAAATTAATGTATTGTTTATATTAAATTGCAGGTTCCTCCCTAGTAATATTACTACAAGGATAATCACCAAAGCCACCAGAAAGCTTTATGATGGCCCTTATATGTCTTGGAAAGATTTCCCATTCGTGCTGAAGGAGCAAATTTTCAATGAATTTAAGGTATAAATGTTCTTTTAAGCAGTATAATAATTTATATTTATGATATTTTCGTCTAAATATGTATTATAGAATATATATATAATATATATATATATATATATATATATATATATATATATATATATATATATATATATATATATATATATATATATATATATATTCTATGCACTAAGTATTAGTGCATTAGCTAATATTATCGAATATAGCTTTAATATATATTCGATAAAAGCTTAGTGCATTATTACATAATTATCCAAAAGTTAAGTGCATTGATACTTAGCTTTTATTAGCTAATATTATATTCGATATAATATTAGCTAATGCAATAGTACTTAGTGCATAGTGTATAATATTAGCTAATGCACTAATATACTATATACTATATTATAAACAGTTAATGCACTTAACTTTTGAATAATTATTAGCTAATAAAAGCTATGTATATATATCGAATATAGATTTTATGATATTTCCATATAATACATAACTTTTGAAAGCTAAGTAGAGTATATCGAACACTGCTATTGCGCGGATGGGGCAGCAAATTTTCATCTCGAAGCTCGCAATCGGTTGTCGCTGTAACGACCCGATCGGTCGTTTTGAGCCCTATCGCGTCGTTCAGCAGTCTAAGGCCATGAGTAGATTCATTCCAAGTATTGTAACTTGTACGCGTGGTTAGAATTGAACGGGAAATTTAAAGTTAATTCGGGAAGAGAATTCTCATTTCGGACACTTAAAGTTGAAAGAATGAACTAGGATTGGATTTTTGACTAAATGACCTTGGAATCGGGATCTGAAAGTTTCAGCAGGTTCGTATGATGATATCGGACTTGGGCGTATGCTCGGTTCGGGTTTTGGGTAATCCGTGAGCATTTTGGCATTTATTGTGGAAGTTAGCATTTTGGCTGTCACGACCCTGGTTCACCAATTGTGAACATGTCATGACGGCACCCAGCCTTCATGACTAGGTAAGCCTAACACATAGCGGAATTAACAATCATTACGAAAACAATAACAGAATACCGAAACACATAAATGAAATGTATAGGTTTGCCGCTTGGAACATACACTTTAACACTAAAATTCTAAAACAACTCCCAAGACCCGGAATCCCATGGGCAACATAGGCTATAGGAGAACATACACTGTTCTAATCACCAGAATAGTCTAATACAAAGTAAAAGGAAATAATATCTACCTAACTATGGGTAGAATGAGAGGGGGAATCTGCAGATCTGCGGACGTGGTAGATGTATATCTCAAGTCTCTGAAATGCTCCTGACAGCTACTGACGGTACGCCTGCTAAGATGTACCTGGATCTGCACATGAAAAACATGCACAGAAGAGGCATAAGTACACCACAGCGGTGCTCAGTAAATGCCAAGCCTAACCTTTGTTGGGTAGTGACGAGGAAGGTCGAGGCCCTACTGAGAAAAACATAATAATCCAAGTGAAAATGACTAAACAAAAGGGATACAGTTTATATCAAGAATCTAGCAAGATGATAAGTAAAACGGGAAACAGAATACAATACACTTTATGAATAAGGATCAAACCACTACTGGCTATTTATCATCGGGGATCTCCTGGTATTCTCATCATATGCACGAGGGATCTCCAACTATCCCAAGGATCTCCTCATATCCTCTTATTCATACTCGAGGGATCTCCAAATATCCAGAGGATCACCTAGTATACTCCGTATCTTAGAGTATAGACATACAAGGGAACTCTTGGGAAGTCGTCTCGTAGTACCAAATCGCAAATATGTTAGGATTTATGCCCTTCACTGGAGGGGGGGGGGGTGAATAGTGAGGCACGAGAATATCGGTAAATTTTGCGGAATTAAAATTGCACGAGTAAAGTAAGTGCAGTAATTAAAAGAGTAAGGAGAGGACACACCAAATATATACTGGTTCACCACAACGTGTGGTTAGTCCAGTCTCCCGAGAGACTCTCTCGAGTTTACACTAACTCCGTTAAGCTTACGGGTGCCTAACAAATCGTTACACTTGCTCGTAGATGTACGCTCTACAAGACTTCAACTTGCTCGAGAATACCTCACCTCAAGACTTCACCTTGCTCGTGGATACCGCACCACAAGACTTCACACACTAAGAATAAAGGTACTTAGCAAACCCAATGCTCAATGAGAAGGTATGGTCTTCTCAAGAACCTTTCTCTTTTACAACAAGAACTCTCTAAGAAGAGTAGATAAAGAGATACAATATTAGCTCTATGAACAACACAAAAATTGTATCTCAAATGGCTCAACAAAAGCTCTAAATATGATGTAGAAATGTTATCAATATGTTCAAGAATAATGAGAGATATTGTTCATATCAAATGAGTCAAAAAGGCCTCTATTTATAGGTGGTAGAGGTTGTATGTCCGTTGCTTAATAGGCAATCAATAATGCTGATTTTATGCCAAGATAATCATTATCTACTTTACATAATCGATTATCTTCTCAACGTTCATAAAACTGAACGTTGGAAGGCAACGGTTAGTGAATAATCGATTATCCCATATGTGATAATCGATTATTTGCCTTCTCTGGAATTTCCAGTTTAAGCTGGAAAAGGCAGATAATCGATTATCTACTTTGTGATAATCGATTATGCAGCCATGCTGAAATTTCCAGTTTTGGCTGGAAATCCAACATAATCGATTATCTTCATAAGGATAATCGATTATCTGGCTGTTCTGTCCAGAATCGAAAACTTACTTCAAAAATCATTTTGGTTAAAATGAAAATGTTAAAAATTATTTTGTTTGAAGTATATGAAAATGTTTATGATATTTATGATTTGATAAAATGATTTTATGCATATTTATGATGACCTATGTTGAGCCAAAAGACGAGATAACTTAAACGTTGCTCTTACATTGGTTCTACCTAACGACCTACGCCTTGGGTCTTCGGTCTTGAACTTTTGAGCTCGTCTTGGCTTTTCCATGCAATCCCTTCATCGATATGCTTCTCAACATTCAATCTTGATTGTTTGTCATATAATAACGTTGTTTGACACTTGACTTAATTGTTTGTCATTCATCAAAACCTATACCTGGAAATCATGATTGGTTCTACCTAATGACCTACGCCTTGGGTCTTCGGTCTTGAACTTTTGAGCTCGTCTTGGCTTTTCCATGCAATCCCTTCATCAATATGCTTCTCGACATTCAATCTTGATTGTTTGTCATATAATAACGTTGTTTGACACTTGACTTCATCGTTTGTCATTCATCAAAACATATACCTGGAAATCATGCTAATACAACCAAAGCACACATATCATGTATAGAATGATTTCCTACAATTTCCCCCTTTTTGATAATGACAAACAATAGGAGATATGCATATCGGATTCCCCCTAAAGCCATGCAATATCTCAACACATAAGTTATGCAAAACATTCCCCCTTAATTGAGTATTCCCCCTCAATTAAAGCATACTAGAAGGTGGAGATATTCCCCCTTATTAGATGCATATCGCCTAATTTCTTCCCCCTTTTGGCATTAGCAAAAAGAGAGTATACACAGGCTACTTTCCCCTTTTGACACTTCCCCCTTTTGGGAATACCAACTGTTAGTGTCAAACATAAGATAGGAAATACAATGAGGAATATACATGATGACGATTTTCAAAAAATCATACCAACATAAAATGATACCAAATGTTAGCAAAAACATAACAACCATAATAACGGTTATTTTTAGCAAATCATATTACTTAACAACATATCAACTGTTAATTTTTGACAAACCAATAGTTGTATTAAAAACATGAATCATTTATTTTTCAAGAATATACCGACTGTTATTCAAACCAAAAATAATATTCATCAAAACATGAATCAATCATTATTTTTAACAAAAATAATTGATACCAATTGTTATTCAAAATAAAAGTTATCAAAAAACATGAATCAACAAAAATAATTGATACCAGTTGTTAACAAAGATATATCAATCATTAACACATATCAACTATTACGTTTTTATCAAAAAATATGATAACTAACCGAAATTCCCCCTCGATGCAATAAGGTTTCGTGCTTGGTGCATCTACTACGATATTGTAGTCTTCAAGCACACCTGCAAACGTACCTAAAAATAGGTTTTAGGTACCCAAGTACTTTTGGGTCCTTGGGGGGTTAGGCAAATAATAATCATAGCTAAAAGATAAATCTTTATGTTTTGCAAAACATACGGGTGCTATGTGTCCTACCCGGTTGCAATAATGACATATAACATTTGGGTTGTGCATATGTCTTGGTTGAGCCAAAAACGTTCTAGGTGATCTAAAGTCGTTATTCCTAGAAGCGTTGAAATTCCTAGAGTCATTTCTAGGCGGTCTAAAATGATTAATTCTAGACTCATTAATAAAATTCTTAGAATTATTTCTAGGTGGTCTAAAATGATTAATTCTAGACTCATTTACAAAATTCCTAGAATTATTTCTAGGTTGTGCATCGCAATTTCTAACATGATTCTTATTCTTTTTACGCCTTTTATTTTTCCTGGGCCTTTCCTTTTTAATTTCTTCAACTATTTTAGGATTGTCTACACTACGTTTTTCTAGTGTGTTCCTAAGTTCTATGTTCTCTAATTTCAAAGAATCACAAGATGAACAATTAGAATTTTGATCAATTGAAGAATCTTCATGCATCTCCTTAATTTTATTTATAAGATCAACATTGTCATTTTCCAAAAATTTATTTTCCTCTTCTAAAACTTTAATTTTAGCCTAGGCCTCTTTGGAGATTTTTGAAGACTTTTTCAATTCATCATATAATTCTTGAAAAGCTTCTTGTAATTCTTCAAAAGAATAAGAGTTAGAAGTACTTACCTCTTCTTCCTCGTTGGCCATAAGGCATAGGGCGGCAGTTTCATCACCCGAGCTGTCCGAATCCCATGTCACGCGCCTTTGGTGTTTTTTCTTCTTCTTGTCCTTGGGTTTTGGACAATGTGACTTGGTGTGGCCAAGTTTTCCACAATTATTGCATGAAGGACTTGGTTCTTCCTTCTTTATTTCCTTCTTCATAAACTTATAAAACTTTTCAATTAAATCGTTGGAAATAGTATCATCATCGCTTTCCGAATCACTTACTTCTACTCTTTTAGAAGATGAGGCTTTGAAGGCAATACCTGGACTTTTCTTATTTCCAAATGAGGGTTTAAGAATTGTGCTTTCATAAGTTTTGAGGTTACCTCTTAGTCCATCAATTGTGACGTCCGTGATTCCTATCGACTCTTGGATGGCATTGGCTTTGGAACGCCATTCGGGAGTGAGACTCCGCAGGATTTTTCGAACAAGATCTTTGTTCGAATATACTTTCCCAAGAGCATGGAGATCGTTGATGATCATTGAGAATCGATCAAACATATCATCGATGCTTTCAGGCTCCTTCATTCTAAAGAGTTCATATTCATGTGTTAGAAAATCAACTCTAGCTTCTCGGACTTGAGGCGTACCTTCATAAGTGATTTCAAGCTTATCCCACATCTCTTTGGCGGTTGTGCATCAAGAGATCTTCCGATAGTCATCCGAATTCACGGCACAATACAACATATTGATGGCCTTTGCGTTATTTTCAACCTTCTTGATGTCTTCGGCATTATATTCATCTTCCTCCTTTGGAACCATGGTTTTCCCAACTTTCTTCGTCGGCATTTGTTCACCGTTCTTGATGATGTGCCATAATCGAAAGTTATTTGATTGGATGAATATTCTCATCCTCTCTTTCCAATATGTATAATTGGTTCCATCAAATAGTGGAGGCCTAATGGTAGAGTGTCCTTCGCTCATCATACCTGCGTTCAACATTCTCAACAAAAAATATATATCGTTCTCTCTACCGGTTAAGGCTTTCAGAGAGTTAGGCTCTGATACCAACTGTTAGGATTTATGCCCTTCACTAGAGGGGGGGGGGGGGGTGAATAGTGAGGCACGAGAATGTCGGTAAATTTTGCGGAATTAAAATTGCAGGAGTAAAGTAAGTGCAGTAATTAAAAGAGTAAGGAGAGGACACACCAAATTTATACTGGTTCACCACAACGTGTGGTTAGTCCAGTCTCCCGAGAGACTCTCTCGAGCTTACACTAACTCCGTTAAGCTTACGGGTGCCTAACAAACCGTTACACTTGCTCGTAGATGTACGCTTTACAAGACTTCAACTTGCTCGAGGATACCTCACCTCAAGACTTCACCTTGCTCGTGGATACCGCACCACAAGACTTCACACACTAAGATTGAAGGTACTTAGCAAACCCAACGCTCAATGAGAAGGTATGGTCTTCTCAAGAACCTTTCTCTTTTACAACAAGAACTTTCCAAGAAGAGTAGATAAAGAGATACAATATTAGCTCTATGAACAACACAAAAATTGTCTCTCAAATGGCTCAACAAAAGCTCTAAATATGATGTGGAAATGTTATCAATATGTTCAAGAATAATGAGAGATATTGTTCATATCAAATGAGTCAAAAAGACCTCTATTTATAGGTGGTAGAGGTTGTATGTCCGTTGCTTAATAGGCAATCAATAATGCTGATTTTATGCCAAGATAATCGATTATCTACTTTACATAATCGATTATCTTCTCAACGTTCATAAAACTGAACGTTGGAAGGCAACGGTTAGTGAATAATCGATTATCCCATATGTGATAATCGATTATTTGCCTTCTCTGGAATTTCCAGTTTAAGCTGGAAAAGGCAGATAATCGATTATCTACTTTGTGATAATCGATTATGCAGCCATGCTGGAATTTCAAGTTTTGGCTGGAAATCCAACATAATCGATTTATCTTCATAAGGATAATCGATTATCTGGCTGTTCTGTCCAGAATCGAAAACTTACTTCAAAAATCATTTTGGTTAAAATGAAAACGTTAAAAATCATTTTGTTTGAAGTACATGAAAATGTTTATGATATTTATGATTTGATAAAATGATTTTATGCATATTTATGATGACCTATGTTGAGCCAAAAGACGAGATAACTTAAACGTTGCTCTTACATTGGTTCTACTTAACGACCTACGCCTTGGGTCTTCGGTCTTGAACTTTTGAGCTCGTCTTGGCTTTTCCATGCAATCCCTTCATCAATATGCTTCTCGACATTCAATCTTGATTGTTTGTCATATAATAACGTTGTTTGACACTTGACTTCATTGTTTGTCATTCATCAAAACCTATACCTGGAAATCATAATTGGTTCTACCTAACAACCTACGCCTTGGGTCTTCGGTCTTGAACTTTTGAGCTCGTCTTGGCTTTTCCATGCAATCCCTTCATCAATATGCTTCTCGACATTCAATCTTGATTGTTTGTCATATAATAACGTTGTTTGACACTTGACTTCATTGTTTGTCATTCATCAAAACCTATACCTGGAAATCATGCTAATACAACCAAAGCACACATATCATGGATAGAATGATTTCCTACAAAACACATCACAGTAGTTAATATTATGTAAAGCTACGTAAAGAAAACAAATAGAATCTAGAGTCTAACATGCTTCACGGAGAGCAGATATTGCAGTATAGTCAAATAGAACAAATAAGTCAACTAACACGCTTTTCTTAAACTAACACAGGTAAACTTGCACTTATGACAGTCAATTAAGCCAGGAAACACAGTTTAAATAAGTCAAGTAAGGTGAATTTTCAACAATTAGCACAAGTACATGCTCGTCACCTCGCGCACAGGAAATTTAGAACAACAGTCAAGATATCCTAAGGGGAGAGGTCCCCCACACGAGGTTAGATAAGCCACTTACCTCGAACCGGTACAAAAATCACTATGAAATGATACCATTGCCACAACTATCCAGCTCCGAGTGGCCCAAATATATTAAAACAAATTAAATATTGTAAATAACATCGCAAGTACCCAATTCCACTATTAAAATTAAAGCTAAGGCGCGAAAACATTTAAAATGACCAAAACATCCCTCAAGCCAACATCTTGGAATAAAATAATTTTTCACATTTTTGGAAACCTCGCACCCTTACGAGTCTAACCATATAAAAATCTCCCAAATCAAAGGTCAAATGCTCCATCAAATCCTCACAATTAGGTCTAAGAACTTTACCCCAATTTTCATTCAATATCTGAAATTAAAGGTTTAATTTGAGGTTAGATTAGTTGGTATTAATCATAAGAGAGTAAAGAATCGTTACCCAATCGTTACCTCTGAAAAGCCCTCGAAAAATCTCCCAAAACCAAGCTCTCTAGTTTGAGTTTTTTCTTAAAAATGAAAGAAGAGTTCGCGTTTAAAATATATGTACTGGTCAGGGCCTTGTTTCATCGCGAACGGGGAGGGAATCTTGCGTTCTTGGAGAGGAAAATCTCAAGGCTGGAAAAATGACGTTCGCGAACATGAAGTTAGGGATGCGAACACGATGATCTAGGATGGGACCCTACGTGAACGCACTGAAGAAACTGAAGGCGGTCCGGGGCTTGGCCTTCTCAAACGCAGAGGATGGAACGCGAACTCGATGGAGGAGATGACTGGACTTCATGAATGCGGGGAAGGGTACGTGAACACGATGAAGGGTAAGGTCACAGCTACGTGAACGTGATGCCCTCTTCACGATCGCGTAGAAGAAAACACTGACTGCAATTTTCTGTTGCAATTTTCAGAACTCCAAGTGCTCCGTTGAGCATCCGAAACACACTCGAGTCCCTTGGGACCTCAATTAAGCCTACGGACATATGCCATAACATCATTCAAACTTGTACCAATCCTAAAACCACCTAAAACAATGCCAGTTACTTGAATTAACCAATGATTTGAACCTAAGAACTCCAAAACTCAACCAAACTCGCTTTCGATCAAAAACCTAACTAAACCGAGTACGATTGACCTGAAATTTTTCACGCACGTACAAAATGACATGATGGTCCTACAACAACTTGCAGAATCCCGTTCTGACCTTCGGATAAAAATTTCACTATCTGACCTTAAATCTCCAAATTCTAACTTTCGAAATTTCTAGCCTAAATGAGCTACGAACATCCAAAATACATTTCGAACACGCTCCGTACCCTGAAATCACTTAACGGAGCTAATGGAACCATCGACTTTCCGTTCCGAGGTCGTCTTCATATTGTTCTTATTAGGGACCAGTTTCTAACACTTAATCTCTCATTTATGGACTAAGTGTCCTAAAACACATGGAATTCTATCACCGAACGTTTGGCAACCAAAAATAGCATAAATGAACTTAGGGAAAACTGTTAATGGGGAAACGGGGCATAAATTCCAAATATAACCAGCCGGGTCGTCACATCCTCCTACACTTAACATTCATTCATCCTAGAACGAGCATAGAGAACATACCTGAAGTAGCAAAAAGATGAGGGTATCAGTTGCGCATATCCCGCTCGGTCTCCCAAGTCGCCTCCTTGGCCGGCCGACCCCACCACTGAACCTTTACTGAACCTATATCCTTTGACATTAGCGTATGGCCCTGCGTGTATAATATTACCACTGGCTCCTGAACATAAGACAAGTCATTGTCCAACTGGACTGAACTGAACTCCAACACATGAGACGGGTCACCGTGATACCTCCGAAGCATCGATACATGAAATACCGGATAAACCCTGGCCAAACTAGAAGGTAAAACAAGCTCATAAGAAACTTCCCCAACTCACTTCAAAACCTCAAAAGGGACAATGAACCTCGAACTCAACATTCCTTTCTTCCCAAACCTCATGATGCCTTTCATAGGCGATACTCCTCACCAACCATAAAGGAAACGTCACGAACCTTCCGGTCTGCGTATCTCTTCTGTCTGGACTAGGCCCTACAGAGTCTATCCTGAATCACCTCAAACCTCTCAATCGCATCCTGGACAAAGTCAGTGCCCAATAGCCTGGCTTTACACGGCTCGAACCAACCTACCAAGGATCTGCACCTCCTATCATATAGGCCTCATAAGGCACTATCTGAATGTTGGACTGATAACTATTGTTGTACGCAAACTCAGCTAATGGCAAGAAGTGATCCCAAGACCCTCTAAACTCCATCAGGCACGCACGGAGCATATCCTCAAGAATTTGAATGGCGCGTGCAGACCGTCCGTCTGTCTGAGGGTGACGTGAGTTACAGTTGGTAAACTAACAAAGGGAAGAATTTGATTTAATCACAGAATTGAATCGGGTCTCATCCCTTCGATTCCTCGGTGCATACTTCAATGAGAAAGGAAAAGAGCTTTGTTGCAAAGTTGTGCTCATAGTCACTCTGGAACCCAACTCCTGCTGGACGGCTCTCCAAAACCGTGATGTAAACACTGAAACCCTGTCTGAGATGATAAAAATTGGAATGCCGCGCAGACGGACAATCTCCGTGATATAAATCCCCGCTAACCGCTCTGCTGAGTAAGAAGTACACACTGGAATGAGATAAGCGGACGTGGTCAGCTGATCCATAACAACCCATATAGAATCAAATTTCTTCGCCGTCAGAGGGAGACCAGTTGAAAAATCCATAGTGATCTTCTCCCATTTCAACTCTGGGATGTCCATCTGCTAGAGTAACCCTCCCGGTCTCAGGTGCTCAGCTTTTACCTGCTGACAATTGAGGCATCTAGCTACAAACTCTGCTATGTCCTTCTTTATCCACCTCCACCATTAATGCTATCTCAGATCCTGATACATCTTCACGACACCTGGATGGATGGAGTACCACGAGCTATGGGCCTCTGCCAATATCAACTCTCGAATATCATCAACATCCTCAATACCCTGTCATCTCCAATAGTCACATCCCTAGCATCGTCATGCTGAACTGTGTCCCTGAGGACAAGAAAATGAGGGTTATCGTATTGCCGCTCCCTGATAAAATCAAACAATGAAGACCGAGAAACCACACAGGGTAGAACCTGACTGGGCTCTGAAAGGTCCAATCTCACAAACTGACTGGCTAAGGCCTGAACGTCCATCGCCATAGGTCTCTCTGAAACTGGTAAATGTCCCAAAATCTCAAAACTCTCCGCCGACGACTCAAGGCATCGACTACCACAGTGGCCTTGCCCGGGTGATAAAGAGTAGTAATATCATAATCCTTCAGTAGCTCCAACCATCTGCTCTGGCGCATGTTCAGATCCTTCTGCTCTAACAAGTGCTGTAAACTCTGATGATCCGTGGAAATCTCACAAGGCATGGCGTACAAATAATGACACCAGATTTTCAAGGCATGAACAATAGCAGCTAACTCAAAGACCGGATAGTTCTTTTCATGTACCTTCAACTGTCCGGACGCGTAGCCAATCACCCTACTATCCTGCATCAACACTGCTCCAAGTCCGACTCGTGAAGCATCACAATAAACTGTATAGGACCCCGAATCAGTTGGAAAAATCAGAATAGGGGCTTAAGTCAAAGCCGTCTTAAGCTTCTAAAAGCTCGCGTCACACTCGTTTGTCCACTGAAAGGGAGCACCCTTCTAGGTCAATCTGGTCATAGGGGCTGCAATCGATGAGAACCCCTCCACAAAATGACAGTAATACCTCGCCACGGCAAGGAAACTGCAGATCTCTGTAGCTGAGGAGGGCCTAGGCTAACTCTGCGCGGCCCCCGCACTCGATACCCCGTGGCCTAGTAATGCCACAGAACTTAACCATAACTCACATTTTGAGAACTTTGCATATAATCTCTTTTCTCTCAGGATCTGAAGCACTGCCTTAGATGCCGCTCATGATCTTCCCGATTTCGAAAGTATACAACAATATAATATATGAAAACAATGATAAACGAGTCGAGATAGGGCCTGAATACACTGTGAATCAAATCCATAAAAGCTGCTGGGGCGTTGGTCAGCCCAAATGATATAACAAGGAACTCGTAATGACCATACCGAGTCCTGAAAGCAGTCTTCAAGGATATCCACCTCCCGAATCTTTAGCTGGTGATAACCTGAGCACAAATCAATCTTAGAAAACACATGTGCGCCCTGAAGCTGGTCAAATAGATCAACCATACGAGGAAAAGGATATCGGTTCTTCATTGTGACCTTGTTCAACTGGCAATAGTCGATACACATGCGCATAGAACCGTCCTTTTTCTTTACGAACAAGACAGGAGCACCCCACAGTGAAGTACTGAGTCGAATGAAACCATTATCAAGAAATTCCTGTAATTGTTCCATAAACTCCTTCAACTCAGAAGGAGCCATACGGTAAGGACGAATGGATATGGGCTGAGTGCCCCGCAATAAATCCATACCATAATTAATGTCCTGATCGGGAGGCAAGCCCGAAAGATAAGCTGGAAACACATCAGGATAATCCCGTACCACTTGGACAGAGTCAACAAGAGGGGGTATCAGCAGTGATATCTCTCATGTAAGCTAAATACACGGCGCACCCCTTCTCAACCATACGCTGAGCTTTAAGAAAAGATATAACTCTAGTGGGAGTGTGATCAAAAGTACCACTCCACTCAATACGCGGAATACCTAGCATAGCCAGCGTCACAGTCTTAGTGTGACAATCAAGAATAGCATACTAGAGCGACAACCAGTCCATGCCCGAGATAATATCGAAATCAACCATATCAAGTAATGAAAGATTTGCCCTGGTCTCAAAACTACGAATAGTAACCAAACATGACCGATATACGCGATCCACAACAAGGGAATATCCCACAATAGTAGAAACATAAATAGGAGAGCTTAAGGTATCTCGGGCTGTACCCAAATGCGGAGCAAAATAAGATGACACGTAATAATAAGTATAGCCTGGATCAAATAGAACCATGCCTCTTTGTGACTAACCAATATAATACCCGTGATAAAAAAATCGGAGGCGACAGCCTCGACACGATCAGGAATAGCACAAAATCTAGCCCTGCCCCTCCCTCGACCTCTATCTCCCCAATCTCCGCCCCTAGCTAGCTGGGCAGGTGGGGCAGTAGCTGGAGCTGAAATGATGGCTTGAGAATCCTTTTGGGTACGTTGTGGCTAATAATGCTATGGAGGTGCACTCCTCCCAAGCCTAGGGCAATCCCTCACTATATGGAGCGTGTCCACTCATAAAAAGCTCTGGGAGGGCACAGTGGTTATGACTGACTGGTCCCACCCCTGCTAGATTGACTTCTGGAAGTACCCCATGCAGAAGGCACACTAGAAATCAGAGGTGCATAATAAGTCTCCTGAGATCTGGGAGGAGCTAGAGTACTGTTGGATGAAGGAAGAATTGAGTGAACTAGGTCCTGCTACTAATTCAGTGTAGCAGAGCAGTGACCCGACTCTCGAGACCTCTTGGCCTCTCTCTCCTCTCGCTCTCTGGCGTGCATACCCTCTATCCTCATGGCTATGCTCACTACCTACTAAAAGGGTATATCCATCCATAGCTCTCTAGACATGCCAGAACTGATAGGAGGAATAAGACTCTGAATAAACCGGCGAACCCTCTCACAAACAGTAGCCACCAAAGTTGGCGCATGTATGGCTAACCTAGTATAATGGATGGCATACTCAGAGAAAGTCATAGGGCCATGGCTCAAATTCTCAAACTCTGTGTGACATGCATCTCGGAGGCTCTGGGGAAAAACTCTCTCTGAAACGTATATGAAAACTGAATTCAAGTCAAGGAGGCAGCCTCGTCCGGACTGTCTAACTCAAAGGTGCCCACCAATCATAGGCGGCTCACTGAAGGTGGAAAGCTGCAAAAGAAACCTCGCTCGAGGCTGTAATACCCATGGTGCAAATGATGCGGTGACAATCCTCCAAGAACCCCAAAGCATCATCTGTAGATAGTCCGCCGAAAATAGGAGGGTCATGCTTTTTGAACCTCTCCAGTCTACGCTGCTCATCCTTAGAATCAGGTGCCCCATCCTCGAGATGAACTGGGACTACAGGCTGGACAGGGATAATATCTGGAACCTTTCCCATATGCACTCTCTTCTCCAGAGTGCAGGCTGCGGGAGTCTGGTCTCCTCCCCCGGCCTAAGACGCGGCTACGAGAAGGGGAAACAATCCCGCATGCGACAACATAGTATACATGCTCATAAACTGTGTCAATACCTCCTAAACAGCTAGAGTAGTGGTGGTTGTGGGCGTGTCAGGTGCCTGAGTCCTGACTGGATCCGCTGGTGGTCCTCAGCGGTAGCTCGGGCAGGTGATCAGGTTGCACCGCGCGTACATCCACAACCCCTGCCCCGGCCCCTGCCTCTAGCTACTATAGGAGGGGGTGCAGGTGCCTGATCGTCTTGGGTCGTGCGTGTCCTCACCATTTGTTATAGAATAGGAAACCGAAGTTTAGAGTCGATGTCAAAAATATAGCATGACAAGGAATTCAATGAAGTGAAGATATTTTTTCTAAACAGTTACATAACCTCCCATAGATAACTACAGATGTCTCCGTATCGATCGGCGAGCCTCTAATAAACCGGTTTGTGTCCCGCGATTCCTATGAACCTAGAGCTCTTATACCAACTTGTCACGACCATAGTTCACCAGTTATGAACATGTCATGATGAAACCCAGTATTCACGACTAGGTAAGCTTAACACATTGCGGAATTAACAATCTTTATGAAAACAATAACAGAATATCGAATAACATAAAGAAAATATATAGGTTTGCCGCCTGGAACATACAATTTAATACTAAAATACTAAAACAACTACCAAGACCCAGAATCCCACGGGAAACACAGGCCATAGAAGAACACACACTGCTCTAATCACCAGAATAGTCTAATACAAAGAAAAACGAAATAATATCTCTATAGGTAGAATGAGAAGAAGACTCTGCGGATCTGCGGATGTGGCATATGAATACCTCTAGTCTCCGAAATGCTCCTGATAGCTTGACAGTATTCCTGCTCAGAAGTACCTGGATCTGCACATGAAAAACATGCGCAGAAGAGGCGTGAGTACACCACAACGGTACTCAATAAGTGTCAAGCCTAACCTCTGTTGGGTAGTGACGAGGAAGGTCGAGGCCCTACTGAGATAAACATAATAATCCAAGTGAAAATGACTAAATAATAGGGATATAGTTTATATCGAGAATCTAGCAAGATGATAAGTAAAACAAGAAACATAATTTAATACAATCTATGAATAAGGATCAAACCACTACCGGCTATTTATCCTCGGGGATCTCCTGGTATCCCAAGGATCTCCTGGTATCCTCATCATATGCGTGAGGGATCTCCAAGTATCCCTAGGATCTCCTAGTATCCTCTTTTTCATACTCGAGGGATCTCAAAGTATCCCGAGGATCTCCTAGTATCCTCCATTTGTAGTCAATTCGGTTGTCACGACCAAGATTTTTCCCACCATTGGGAATCGTGATGGCGCCTACTGTCGAAGTTAGGCAAGCCAACATTTATAATAAATTTCACCAAAACTTAAATCTAATACAAGTTAAATACTAAGATAATTAATTAAAAATGCGGAAGTCTTTTAACAACAATAGCGAAAACAATATGCGGAAACTAACAACATGTCTCTACCCAGTATCTGGTGTCACTACTCACGGACGACAAAAGAGTACTAAAAGCAGTAGTCTGAAAGAATTACATCACATGTTTGTTTGATACAATAAAAACAAACAAGAAGGACAGAAGAGACTCGAGGACCGCGAAGGCCATCAATCTACCTCAAAATATCTGGACTGAAGGATCGCCCCCTATTTACTGCTGTGGTCCGTAGGCTGTGTCCCTACATGTGCACAAAAAGGCACAGAAGCGTAGTATCAGCACAACCGACCCCATCTGCTGGTAAGTGCCTGGCCTAACCCCGGTGAAGTAGTGACGAGGCTAGATAGGACCTACCATAATTAACATTTGCAATAATGATGTACAAGTTCGGGAAAGAAACAATAACAATATAATACGAATAAAACTAGGGGGAATACAAAATAAAGATGGAACATCAATAACAACAATAACTTTATCTCAGCTTTTGATGATCTACTCATCTTTAGTGGACAGCGCGCCACACGATCCCGCGGCATCTTCGGCCAATAACAACAAGTGGAGGGCGCGCCACACGATCCCATGATGTATTAAATAAGTTGACGGCGTGCCACACGATCCCATGACATATTAAATAATTGGACGGCGTGCCAAACGATCCCATGTTATATTAAATAAGTGGACGGCGTGCCACACGATCCCATGATGTATTAAATAAGTGGACGGCATGACACACGATCCCATGTTTTATTAAATAAGTGGACGGCGTGCCACACGATCCCATGATGTATTGAATAAGTGGACGGCGTGCCACACAATCCCATGTTATATTTGAATAACTCCAACAATCTCCTCAAAGGAGGCCCCATTAGGAAAGTTCGTCAACATAACATTTAAACCCGGCAAAGGTACAGCTAACAGTCCAAGAATATCTCAGCATGGGAGACTAAATAAATAGCAAGTCCCGGCAAGAGAAAAATAAATCAACAATAAGTCCCGGCAAGGAAAAGATAAATCAACAATAGGTCCCGGCAAGGGAAAACACCACACTTCCTCCTTTAACTCATTTACCTTTCAACTATCACCTCATAATTTATTTAGCGGCCAATTAACTCAATTAATTCACATCTTTTGAATTTAAAGACAACTACGACTCACGGTCATGCTAGACACCGGTGCATAGATACTCATCACCATGCCTATACACCGTACTTAATCATTTAGCAAATAGCCATCAAATACTCGAATCCTATTCCCTCAAGCCAAAGTTAGATCAAACACTTACCTCGAAAGCTTCCAACTCAACTCACGCCCCTAGAATAGCTTTAACCCTCGAATTCGCTTCAAAGCCAATTGAATCTAACCTCAATTCACTCAAATGTATCAACAAATGCTAGTTAAATCAATTTGAATGCATAAAATAAAATTCCCAAAGTTTTACCCAAAAATTCCAAAAATGCCCCTGCGCGCATGTGGTCAAAAATTGAGGTTATAATCAAAACCGGGTTACCCATTTCCCCAAGATTTCACATATGCAATTTGTTTTAAAATCGGACCCCAAGTTGAGGTCCAAATCCCCAATTTTATGAAAACCTAGGTTCTATCCCAAATCCCCGTTTTTAACCATGAAAGCTTTGATTTAAAGATGAAATCATGTTAGAAGATGTTAAAAGTTGAAGAAAACCAATAAAAGTTGACTTACAAGTGGTTTGGGGACGAAGGGGTTCGAGAGAAATCGCCTATGGAGGTTTTGGGTTTTTGAAAATATGAAAAGTGAAGTTTAAAATCGGTTAAGTATAAGTTGCACAGATGCAGGTGTTGCAAATGCGATATTGACGTCACATTTGCAAACTGGGCAGAAATAAAGGGGATCTCGCATTTGCGAGTTTGGGTTCTCAATTGCGAACTATGCAGGAAAATGGCGGAAGTCGCATTTGCGAGAAAATCTTCGCAATAGCGAACAAGGCAGAAATGGGCGGGACTCGCATATGCGAGTAAGTCATCGCATTTGCAAAGACTGCTAGGGAGAGCACTCCTTCGCATTTGCGAAGGGAACCTCGCAATTGCGAGTTTAGAAAGCGACTGACCCTTTTCACATTTGCGCACCAGGCTTCGCAATTGCGAAGCCTGTAGGTCTGTGACACCTGAAGCATAGATCCTATATGCAAAAATGGACTCAACACCTATCCAAAACTCACCCGAGACCTCGGGGCTCCAACCCAAACATGCACCCAACCTCAAAAACATCATACGGACTTACTCGTGCGATCAAAATCACACAATCAGCCTCCAAAACTCAAGATTTTCATTTCAAAGTTCAAAACTTTCAAATTTCCATATTTAGTCCGAAACACGTCAAAGACGTCTGTTTTCAACCAAACTTTACAGATAGTGCTTAATGCTCATTAAAGACTTGTACCGGGCGTCGGAACCAAAATACGCGCCCGATGCCGTCACTTTTGATCAAATTTTAAATTTCATTTTTCCTTAAGCATTTTCAAAAAACAATACACAGAAAAGCTCCGTACTTGGGCTTGGGACCTCGGATTTTGATTCTGGGAATACGCCCAGGTCCGAAATGTCCTTACGGATCCTCCGGGACCGTCATATCACGAGTCCGGGTCTGTTTACCTAAAACGTTGACCAAAGTCAACTATAGCAATATTATTACCAAAATTCATAGTTTCTAACAAAGAATTCAAATATTTCCACATAAATTTTTCGGGTTCGCGCCCGGACTACGCACATATATCGAGCCAACCAACTAAGGGGTTTTCAAGGCCTCAGAAGCACAAAAGGGATAATTACGGTGATGACCCTTTGGGTCGTCACACCGGTGCCATGGATCTCTTAGTATCCCGCAGTCCCAATCTTAGAGTATAACACGTATCGAGTGTGACCACGTGATTTTTTCCCTATATACATGAATAATTCCCAAAAATTCAAACGAAATGACTTTTTCTTATTTTCACCATTTTGTGATTTTTTGTGATATTTATTGTTATTTGTTTGCATTGTATTTGAGCGTTATAATTTGCACGAAAATACAAAAATATATACACTTGCTTTTTTGTATTTAATTCTATATTTTAGAATTAATTGTCAAATTAGTTGTTTTGCAAAAATAAAAAATTATAAAAATAGTTCACTTTAGCATTTTAATTGTTTTAATTTTAAATTGTCGCAAAATAGGTTTTAAATAATTTTTGAAATTAATTAGTTTAATTTATAATATTCGGATATTATTTTTTAGCTATTTGCATATTTTTTAAATTAGGAAATATAAAACAAAAAAATACAAAGAAAAAAGGAGAAATAATTAAAAGAAAAGGGTCTTAATAAGGTACCTTGATTGAGGCCAATTTTCGTGTAATATTGGCCCAAAATCCCGGCCCAAGCCAAATTTCCATGCCCAGTCCAACCCCAGCCCAATCCCAAACCCGGCCTGCCCCCTAGTAAACGAAATGACGTCGTTTCGTTGCTGCTAGATCTGGGCCGTCGATGTTTTATGATCTAACGGCTCAGAAGCTGGGGTACACTTATATATATATATATATATATGTCCGAACAAAACCCCCCCTCCCTCCTCGATCTGTCTTTCTCACCTCTTACCTTCAGAGACCAAACATGAACCCTAATCAGCCGACACCCAATCCTTAACGTCTCCGGTGGCGGCACCACCTCCAATCCCTCCCAAAATCACACCCCTGAACCATCTCGCCCCCCCCCCCAGTCCAAATATGAGACTACTGGCCGTCGAATATCAACCAAAAGCTCCAAAAATCAAAATCAAATTTGGCGTTAAGTTTCAAACTCGCCCAAATAAGATCAAATTAACACCAGAGAGTCTGTGGGTCTTTTTCACCATCAAATCCATTTTAGGGTTTATCGTTCATGCTGTTTTGGAAATTTTCAGGGTCGAGTGTCTTTTCATAGTAAGTATACTTTAGGTCTTGCGGTTTATTTCATATTAGTGTAATTTAACTTCTCCTCTTCTTCTTCCTGTCTGTTTTGTTGATATCGGACTCTTGGTTCGTACTTGATTTTAATTTCATGCATTTATGTTAGTTTAGACATAATTTTAACCTGTTTACAATAGTCTAATTTGGTTTTGGATTTCATTGTATCAGTGTGGTCAGATTTATTTCCATCAATATTAGTTTGGTTCCTTGTTAGGTCTTGGTCTATTAGCTTAACTAGTTAGTTGATTTAGTTCACAAAAGGGTAGTGCTCAATCTGAATTCATAAAGGTTGGATTTTGGTTTATTTACGCATGTTCTTCTGCTGTTGGTTCTCTCCGTTCTTGTTTATGTGACAATTCTGTGTTTGTATTAGCTGGTTGGTATAATTAATGTTGATGAATGTGAATTATAGCCATTTGCAGTTAGTCTTAGCTTTGATTATTCAACTCTAGAATTATGTTGGTTATAGCTGAGCATTATCTTTTAGTTAACTATAGTTAGTTTCTAACTACGGTGAAAGGGGTCTGGTTAGGCTACGTAATTCAGAAGGGAATCAAAGGGCTTTTTAGGCATAGGAAATGGTAGAATCTTTTAGAATAGTAATTGCTTAAATGAAATAAGGGTAATATAGGAATTGCAGGGGCATAGAACATAGTAGAATAGGCCTATAGTGTAAATTTCAACAAAAGCTTAGGTAATACTTGGGACACAAGGCAGAAAATTATGGGTTAAAGTGAAAAACAAGTAGGGACCAATAGTGCAAACTGAAACTTGGGGGCCTGCCCTACTTTACTTCTATATAGAGGCATCCAATCCCTTGGAGAAGGGTCTACAAATTTTAGCTGAAAAACGCACGAAAAATCTGACTCTTATTCCATTTTCAATTTCATTTTAGCTTTCTCTAGCATTTAGATATAGAAAATAAAAAAAAAGGGTCTTCCTTTTCATTTAGTTTCAGATTAGCTTGGAATTCACATACAGAAAAACTACACAAAAATATATACAAAAAACGCAAAACCAAAAAGAGATGATGATTGTTCCATTGGTTTAGATATAGTTTCAGCCGAGATCTCTTGTTATTTTGTTGTTTGGGTTTCAATTTCGAGTCGTTTGAATCAGATTTCAAGGCTGTGGTAGTTGGTTGTTGTGCTCTATGGTCTGGGTATATTTTTGGGTTGGATCTGCTAGTTCTTTCTTTTAAAAACTGGGTTTGAGCATCTCAAAGTCTTTTTCTTTCATCTGGGTTACTGTGTCTTCTATTGTTGTTGGTACTGGATAATTTCAATTACTGCTGACTGTTTTCCATTCTCCCTGTTATGCTAAATTCAGGTACACATCTTGAGGCCTTGTTGATGTAGTTTAACTTTGAAATTGAAATGAGAACGAGACTGCTATTTGCTGTGGAATGAAATTTCTTGTTATGTTTAATTAAATTTTCGTTGAGATTCAGTAGTGGTTTGTTTGCTATTTATATTGAAGTTATGGATTGTATGTGAATTGTATAGTAGCTGGACTGTTAGAGTGGATTAGATTGTTGCTTATGTCGAGATAGGTGGATTGATAATATGGTGAGTATGAATATATTAGCTAGGTGAATATTTGTGTAGTTAGAGATGGACAGGGATTTTAATCATTCTCAAATCTGTTTAAGAAGAAATCAGCCAGTACAACTGAAACTAAAGGGAAAATAGTTTGAAATCGGAACTTCAGTTGTCATCTGCATGTGTTGATTGTAAAAACAAAATCCAAGGTGAAAAGTGTGATTAAGAAAACTGTGTATCATCACTAAGATTCAAACCAGTTCTTTGGCATTTTGCACGTTTAAGACTAATAATTGTTTCCTTCACCTGCATTGGAACTCCATCGTTGGAGATTCGATCCTCTCCCTGGTCCCTCGAGATTTTGCACGTCAGATTTCCCAAGATCCTTTGGGCCTTGTCTCACGGATTGATGGCCCAACTTTCACGATATGCATTCGGCAATAGCCAAGCGTTTGCTAGAATTTAGACTTGCCTGTGTCTTTTGATTTGGGCCAGTTGGGCCAAGGATTACAATAAATACTGATTCGTTAGTTCTTGACGAGTAATACGCATTTGGGTTTTGAGTTAAGTAGCGGGTTTTAAACTAAAAAGTTTGTCCTTTTGTTTGGACACGAACTTGAACTCAAAACACGAGCTTCAATAATAATCAATTAGGAATTTTTCTTTTCTTTTAGAGACAAAAACAAGAATAGAAAATATCGTCGCTTTGTAGGTTTATCCTTTAAAAATAGTTGATATGAGCCTCGCCCAAAACAAAATATAAAGTGTGGGACCTCAATAAAGGTTTAAAAAATATTAGAAAATCGAGAAGGGTCGTTTCGCGAATTTCACGACCCTCCCAAAAGATAATAACACGCTAGAATCTTTCAAGCGCGGCTTTAATAAATTACATTCCTAAATACGGGTGGGCATTTTATCCGGCCCAAATCCAAAATCCTAAAACGTTGAATAGAGTGTGTCTAGGATTTCGGGTTCATTTGATGCGGCGCAATCCGAAAACATATTCTTAACGACGTTTACTTTCTTAAAATAAATATTATATTAAATAAAAGCGGTAAGAGTAAAAATTGGCACATAGGCTCTTCATGTAGTAAAATCAGATAAAAATAAATGCAACAGTTGAGCTACCGTGCTAGAACCATGGAACCCGGAAATTCCTAACACATTCTCCCAGGTTAACAGAATTCCTTATCCGAATTTCTGGTTCGCAGACTGTAACAGAGTCATCTTTTTCCTCGGTTCGGGATTCAATCGGTGACTTGGGACACCATTAATCTCCCAAGTGGAGACTCTGAATCTTTAATAACCAAATCCCGTTCCGATTGTCCTTTAAGTGTAAAAACTCATTTACACTCCCTTGCGGGGGTGTATAGTGAAAAAAAGAGGTGTGACAGCTCTAGCGACTCTACTGGGGACAAGAACCCAGAACGTTTTGTTCAGGGTTCAGAATTCGAGCTAAGAATAATTGTTGTGTTTAGTTTTATCTACTTTTGTTACAGGATATGTGCCTAATGTGGTAATTGATTGCTTTTACCGCTTTGATATTACGTGAATATATAAACTTTTCCGAACCAAATCTTCTCTTTGAGTCTTCTGAATTGTGAAGAAGGGTGTACGGTGTACGACCTCTTTTCTGTCTAGTAATCCCAATTTAAAACGAGATTCGAATAAGTCGCAAAGCTGGCGAAGCTTCTGTATTCCTGGATTACCACCTCCCTCTCGGCTAGAGCTGTCCGCTTGGGTAAGCCAGGTCTAGAACAAACACCCAGGTTTTGAACCAAGAATAACTCAGCCTCATGCCGGATCCCTAGTAGGAACGCTTGTTTGCATCATGAGAATTTTGACTTAGGGGACTCAACACAGGGGTTTGGTCCGTCTAGGGTTAGCAACCTGAAATGAAAAGACCATCCTAATGCATCCTACTTGGTTTTCCGTGCATTATCCTGCATGTTGACTGGCTTTTAAATCTCATAAATGTGAGAAAATTTAAAAAAAGAAAAAAATAGAAAAATAGCAGTTGCAGAGTTAATTAATTTTTTTAGAAAAAACGACGTCCAAGTACAGTCAGAGTTCTACCGAAATTTTGTTTAAAAAAAAAAAGAGAACAAAATAGAAAATATGATATCTTCTTTTAAAAAATAGTTGTTTCATTCAAAAGAGTCCGTCATTTTTTATATTTGTCTTGTTTGCAAAAATGGAAAATGAAAAATATAGTTTATTTTTCCATAAAAATAAAAAAAAAGTTTTTGCTTTCTTGCTTTAAAAATAGCTTATTTTGCAACAAAAATGGAAAAAAAGAGTCTTTGTTTTTATCCTTTTTGCGAAAATAAAAAAAATAGTTTGTTTTAGAATAGTTCGGTTAATTTGCCCGAACTACGCATGGTTTGATTCTCACAGGGCTTTGAGATACGTAGGCAATCCTCATCGGTTCCAACCTCTACTTTACAAAAATAGCCAAAAATATGTCAGTTTTTGAATCCTCCCGCAAATAAGGTCGCATTGTCAAATTAGCCAAATAGGACGCCGGAAGGTTGAATTTGCGTAAGCAGCCGTTTTGGTCAAATGTTATTTTGGTTGACCTCACAACCTTAAAGTCTTCATCTCCGAAGTGCTGAAATGTCGTGTTTAAAAATCGAGTCTTTTATTTTTCCAATCTGAATACACAGAAAACAACATATAAATAGTTTTTGAGTCCAATCAAAGTTTTTCTTTTGCCTAATCTCCTTAATAATAAATGTGAAGGATGAGCACAAATCAAATTGAATCGTTCTCAGTTTCCAGCGAGGTCCCTCTACAGCTCCACATGTGGTGGAATGATATAGGAGATAAGAGTAAAAAGACAGTGGAAAGAATTTTGGAAGGTCTCGTCGATCTAATAAATGTCAAGCCAATGGTAGCGTCATCGAGGCTTTAGTACCGTTCTGGGATCCAACTCGCAATGTGTTCCGCTTTACAGGCTTTGAGCTTACACCCACACTAGAAGGAATTGCGGGTTATGCCGGTTTAGATGAAAAATTGAGGGGAAAATATCTGCTTTCACCTAGACTGGTGCCTGCACATTGGTTATTGAATTTTCTACACATGAATCGAGAGGTGAAAAATGACGATCTGTCAAGAGGATGTTGTATTTTCCAATTTTTATATTAACGGTATGGTGCTCCTCAGGGTTTTGAAACCGAACTTTGGGATAACTCATGATAAGGACAGAAACAAATAGGAACCAAGACGTCCTTTTGCTTTCCTGACGTCCTTCTTGGGAATCGTGATGTGTCCGCGCAAAGATAAGAAAATAGAGATAGGCCTTGTAAGGATGGTCGATGTTGTAATTAAAAGGCCTGACAGCACTGTGATCTCTTTGGTGCTATCCGAAATACACCGAGCTCTAACTGTGTGCTGAGAGGGCGGCGATTTTTTGCAAGGTTGTAATCTACTACTTTAGTTGTGGATGCAAGAACACCTCTGTCGTCGAGTAGGATACATGAACCATGGGTTGACTAGAAGGGAATGCATCAATGGTTTTGAGAAACGGGTAATGGGCGTTGAATTTCCTGAAAGCTTCGAAGTGTGGTTCGCACAATTGAGCTCATTAACAACTAATGAAATTGAGTGGGCATTTGGATGGTTACCTGAAACTGAGGTAATCCACATGGCAGCCGAAGAATGTCATATTCTTCTGATGGAGATTCGTAGTATCCAGCCTTATGCTCCTCACCAAGTATTGCGCCAGCTAGGAAGATTTCAAACAATCCCCACTGAAAAATATTTGAGCAAACATGTCATTGAATTAAGTCCAGGGGCCACATTTCCCGAAATGGAAGTTCGAAAGCTATTGAACGAGTGTAGGTTTCTTGAATCAAAAACCATGGTTCGAGAATGGGCTAAAGGGAAAGTAGATCCGAAATATAATGCTTGGTTTGGGAAAAGGTTTCAAGTCTAGAGACACACTAAAAGAGCTCATGTTCAGCAATTTACAGATGATTCGCAAGAACAGTGGGGTTGGTTAGCAAAAGAGGATAAATATCAAGCTAAAATTGGAAAGTTGAAGCAACAGATTGCAAAATTAACTTTCGAGAGCAGTGTACAAGTGGCGGCAGACCAAAGGGAAAAGAATAGGTTAATTCAAGAAAATGAGATGCTCAAATCTCTAATCCAACAAATGAAGGTAGCCGCCAAGAACCAACAGAGGAGTGTATCACATGAAAGGCTCATAAAAGGTTTGAAAAATGAGATCAATGAATGTCGGGACGAGTTGGAAAGATCCGAGAACATTGGGGCGGAACTGAAGGCACAATGGGCTAAAAAATCAAAAGAGCGAGGTAAATATCTCCAGCAACACAAAAGGGACCATGCAAAACTTGTGGCTAACTTGCAAGAAAAAGTGGTGGCCCTTGAAAACAAAATGGTAAAACAGGCTAGAAGTTTTGAAGTTGAGAGTGGGCATTGTTATGACTTGCTAGCCCAACTGGAAGTAGAGGTACAGTAGTTGCAAGATCAACACCTCCAGGATTCTCAAAGAGTGAAAACATGCAATGACCACATAAGGCGTTTCATTACGGAGAAAAGGAAAACGAGGAACAGGATAAGGGCCATTGGTCACGCCATTTATATGAGATGCCAGATATGCGAAAACATGACTTTGACTACTTTTGTCAAAGCAGTAATAGTATATGTGAAGAGAACTATGAATCATTTAGAGCAGCTGGAAAGGGATTTGGCACCTAGGTCCGCGGCAAGGCCGAACGACGCCCCGCAGAAACCTAGATTTGAAGTATTGGAATATGCCTAGTTAGTGTCTGTATATTCCCATTTTTGAGTTTGTTTGTCCGCCGTTTTTCTTATCAAATCGAGTATGTAGTTTTGCAGTTTGTAGTTGGTCTCAGTAGGCGTCTTTCCTTTTGCAAAGTGTTAGTTGTAATAGTTTGTGTTATTAATGAAATATTGAAAATTCCCAAAAATTGTTCTCGTTTTATTTTCGCATTTATTTTCACAAACTACGCTTGGTCTGATTCGTGCGGGGTCACGATACGTAGGCAATATCTATAGGATTCGAACGTAGTCTTAAACAAAAGAAAAGAAAAAGAAAGGAAGAAAACAGTGAAAAATCAAAGGCAAGTATAAAAGAAAAGAAAGAAAAGAAGAAGCGGAGAACAAAGGTTGGAATAAGAGTGGAAAAAGAACAAGAGCGGAAAAACAAAAGTGGGAATAAAAAAGAGAGAGAAAAGAGCGGGATAGATTCAAAAAATGAAACAAAAAATGTTGGGATGATACATTTGGTCGAGCAAATGCATAATAGAAATGATTGACTGTATAGGTGCATTCATGCCAACGTGCTGTTATCAAATCTATTAAAACTAATCATTAACCAAGTGGTTGCTTAAATGTGTGAGTTCAGGCAGGTGGTTAGTTGATTGGCAGTTCTGGCAACTCACCCGTTCAATACCCGGTCGAAAGATAAGATGACATGACAGAAATCTGACTCCGGTATTGTGGACCCTACAAAAGAGCTCAAGGTGAATGATGTTGTTTCCATGAAAGAAGAGATGAGGAAGTTGAAAGCATAGATGGCTGAAATGTACCAAGCTTGGTCTCAAGGGCACCCGACACCTTTGTATCCTGCCAACCCGTCCTATATCCCACCATTAGTGCAAGCTCAGGAGCCTCCTACAACTAACACATCTCCATCCTTCCCATATCATACCCAGGGCTATGCTACCACTTCATATGCTCCACCGGCTCCATCACCCAAACAAAATCCTCCTCCACCCGTGGCTCCAATCTTTGTGGCTCCTCCTCCACCGGCTCCATTACAAAGGTCCTCTAGTGAACCATTATTACAAGCCCATAACACCTGATATTACCCACATGAGCCCACTTTCAAGGCTCCTAAGCCGTATTCATATTCCCCTCACTTTGAGATCCTAGAAGAAGTCCAGAAACCAGTTAAAAATGCAGAACAAGAGGAAGCAATTCGTAAAGTCAAAAGCCTTGAGAAATCCTTCAGGAACATGCATGGTTTAGGAAGCCAAGTCAGCTTGGCGTACAAAGACTATGTCTATTTCCGGATGTTCAGTTGCCTGCGGGGTTTAAAATGCCTAAATTTAACTTGTATGAGGGACAAGGTGACCCGATCGCTCACCTCCAAGGATTTTGTAGTAAGATGAGAGGTGCCAGAGGAAACTATGAATTGGTGATAGCCTACTTCGGTTGGATCTTGAGTAGGTCTGCACTGGAATGGTACACCAGATAGGACCCTAGCTGATGGTACACTTGGGATGATCTGGCACAGGCGATCATTGGCCACTTTCAATATAACCTCGAGATAGTCCCTGATCGACTGTCATTGCTGAAGTTTGAAATGAAGCTAGGAGAAAGTTTTAGAGAGTTTGGTTTTCGTAGAGAGAGCAAGCTGCAAGAGTGGATCCCCAAATGAGGGAAAACGAGATGGTAGATTATTTATTGCAAACGTTGAAACCGACATACTTAGGTCACCTAGTGACTTCTGTGGGTAAATCATTCAATGAGGTAGTGAAGATGGGCGCTACGATCGAAGAGGGTTTAAATTCTAACAAAATTTAGAGTTATTCAGCATTGAATGCAACCACGGAAGCCATACAAAGCAGTACTGGTGGTGTGATAGGTAAGAAGAGGAAGGAAGAAGTGGCCACAGTGGAAGCTAGCACCTGCTCCAGGCCCAGAGATCCTCCCCCCTACCATATCCAACCAAGAACCCACAACCCATATACCCCATACGGCCCACCACAACACTATTACCCACCACCATAGCCCCATTTCTCTGTCCACCATGCCCAGACACACACGCAACCCCCGGCACATCCACAATGGCGCGCGTCGGATCCCCAAAACACATATACACATCCACAAAACACCCACCACAGGGCTAACAGACCAGGACGCGGCTTCTGCCCGAACTAGAATTTTCGGAATGAGAGGTCCCAAAAGAAAAGAACTTTTACCCTGTTGGGAGAATCGTACACCGCTTTATTCCATAGACTGAAGCAGTTGGGAATGTTAACCCCAATTGAGCCCAATGTACCAAACCCACCTCCCAAAAACATGGACTGGTCCGTCAGTTGTAAGTATTGCTCGGGAATGCCAGGGCATGAAACTGGAAAATGCTGGAAGTTAAAAAAGCAGTACAGGAGCTTGACAACCGCCGAATTGAAGTACAGGCCTCAGAGGCGCCGAATATCAATCAGAATCTGCTTCCAGCACATCAAGAGGCTAACATGATTGAGTTAGTACACAAGGATGCGGAAGTGAAGAAGCCCTCACAAACCGTGATGATGATTCGTGCTGTTGAGGATAGTTCAAGAGAAAAGCTGACAGGGGACAAGAAAGGGATAAAATTGAAAGGTACAAATGACAAACCAGTGGTAGTAATGGGGAAAGAATTATCTGTTGTTGCAAAGAAACAAGAACCGGTTAAGTTGGTAGTACTAGGTAGGGGTGTTCATCGGGCGGATTGGGCGGCTTTTACTCTTAACGGTTTGGCTTAACAGTTATCGGCTTTTAAATGTATTAATCCGTTAGCCACCCGATAAGATATCGGGCGGATTGGTATCGGGTTAGCTCTTACAGGGCGGTTAATGGGCGGTTTATCGGCCTAACATACATGTTCACTAAATATCTCTTATTTTCCCCGTCTTAGAAATAATGAATTGCCATAAAAAATAATATTTTAGAGCAATATGATGTAGCTAATGAAACAATCGCCATCAGCATGTAGATTATAAAATAGATAAATTCACTACTAGTTCAGTATCGAGAAAAATAAAACAGAACTTATCTTCTGTTAGAGGCCACACTACATGTGTACTCATAAGCTTCGGATATAACCAAAAAAGTCTGTCGCGCAAATTTCCAATCAGCTCCCACAATGATCTTTTAAAAACTGAAGTGCTCTGGTAAATTCTACTCTCTACACTCCTCTTCTATAAATAACTATCGTTCTCCATTTTCCACAAGCAATCATCCAAAATGCACAAATTTATTTCATGGGGTGTCGTTCCTCTAGTCATAACCAACCTTTCAATTCTTCTTTTTCCATGACACACATAGAACCATATATGTATTAGACAACTCGATTCTATCACCAAAAATTATATATATATATATATATATATATATATATATTTTATATTCTTAATGGGTTAACGGATTAGCCGTTAAGAAAATTGAATAATCCATCCCCAAACCGATAAGCCGTTAATAAAAAAAATTCAATCCGTTCCCCATCCATTAAGTCGTTAAGCCGTTACCAATAAGCCGTTAAGCTTCGGTTTGGATCGGTTTTTGGTTTCGGATTGGTTTTGAACACCCCTAGTACTAGGGGCGTCACCCGCGCCGGTGGTTGTTGTAAAAGGTGCTTACATAGAGCTAGTGATCATCAAGTCAGTGGTTCAGTTACCCGTGGTTGATAGCAAAGTTGTGCCATGGAAATATGAGAAGGTGATAGTAACATACAAAGGAAAATAAATTGAGGAAGGCAGATGTGAGGCACAAGGGTTGACTCTGTTAGATAATACGCTTAACGCTAAAGGGGGGGGGGGGTGAATACCGTTATAATAAAAATTAGCGTAAACTTGCGGAATTTAAAAATTTCAGGAAATAAATAAGTGCGATAAGTAAATAAATTAGAACAAACGCACCGATGTATCCTGGTTCACCACAACCCGTGGCTAGTCCAGTCCCCGAGAGACTCTCTCGAGATTTCCACTAACTTGTTAAGCTTACGGGTGCTCAACAAACCGTTACAACTTGAGGACACAAGCCTCAACAACCTTTGCTCGGAGATACAACACTCCAAGACTTCAACCAAGGAAACACAAGTTCCTTCTTACAACACAAGGGACTAACACTTCCCTTCAAGTGTACAAAAACACTTAGCACTCAAACAAGACACTCCTTTAAGAGTAGATATGAGTAAAAAGAATACGCTCAAGATCGCAACAACTTTCGACAAGAATTTGGCTCTCAAAAGCTTATGTAATGAATATAAAATGATAAGCAATAAAGTATGCAAGCTTTAGCAATTGTATGATCAGTTGTTGTGCTTAGAAGACTGAATTGAAGCTGTATTTATAGTTGAAAACCTTTGTATTACCGTTGCCTAATTGCCAATTAAGAATTGCTGATTTTACTCTGTGACAATCGATTGTCAAATTACGACAATCGATTGTTTGCCAGTTCTTCCAAAAATCAATCCCAGATTTTACGCATAACAATCGATTATCTAAGATCAATAATCTATTACTGGTAACGTTCAAAAAATCATTTCCAGATTTTACTTAAAACAATCGATTGTCAGAAATCTACAATCGATTACTCAGCAACGTTCAAAAAATCCTTTCCAGATTCTAATTAAAACAATCGATTATTGGAAATCAATAATCGATTACTCAGCAACGTTCAAAAAATCCTTTCCAGATTTTAATTAAAACAATCGATTATAGGAAATCAATAATCGATTACCTGACGGTATTTGAAAACATTTTGGCAACGGTCAGTTATACAATCGATTATATTAAGTTAACAATCGATTATATATCAGTCTTGAAAAATCAAGTTAGACACTGCCTCTTGACAATCGATTGTCATAAGTTCACAATCGATTATTTTTTGACTTTGAAAAATCTGATGGACACTGTCTCTTCACAATCGATTGGCATTAGCTTCAGAATCGATTATTTTGAGCTTTGAAAAACTTTGATGGACACTGCCTCATCACAATCGATTGTCATTAGCTTCACAATCGATTATTTTGAGCTTTGAAAAACTTTGATGGACACTGCCTCATCACAATCGATTGTCATAAGGTTCACAATCGATTGTCATGCAGATTTGAGAAGATCTGATGCGCACTGCCTTAACACAATCGATTGTCATAAGTTCACAATCGATTGTCAAGCAGCTGACTTAAACATAATCGATTATCATAAGTACATAATCGATTATCTTAGTCCAGATTTTAGAGGCATGTTTAAAAATCATTTTGACTAAAGTAAATATGCATTATCTAAAATCATTTTGCTCTAAACTAAATATGCATGATTTATTAAAAATATTTTTACGAGAGAAGCCAGGTCTTGAGTTTAAGTTGTCGGATCAAGATCACAATTAAATACCGACTCATATAAAACTTAATCTCGATCTTTGTCTTGTGCTTGAATCGCGTTATATATCAATTTTGCGCTTGTGCTTGGACCTCGTCATATGTCAATTTGCGCATAGTTTGTCATTCATCAAAACCTACAAATATGAACACATGTTTAGTATAATGCCTTGAGAACATGTTTCCAACAGACTCGATCAGGGCGTTGCTTCTCTCTCGAATAGCTGAGAAAGGCTAGGGCTACTAAAGACAGTCCATCATTAGTCAAGAAAGCCGTTACGGAGGAAGAGGCAGAGGAGTTTCTAAAAAGATGAAGGTACAAGACTATTCTATTGTCGAGCAGTTGAAGAAAGCACCGGCCCAGTTTTCGATGTTGTCGTTGTTGATACACTCTAATGAACATCGCCGAGCTTTGCTGAAAATACTAAATGAAGCCCATGTAGCTGATAAGATTTCAGTGAACTCTTTGGAAACAATTGCTAATAGGATCTTCGAGGTAAACAGGATAACGTTTTCGAATGATGAGTTGCTTGTGGAAGGAACGAAGCACAATAAAGCCCTTTTCTTGACAGTTGAATGTGAAGACTCAGTGGTGACCAGGGCATTGGTAGATAATGGGTCTAGTGCCAATATTTATCCGATGTCGACAAAGAATAAGTTAAAGATCGATAATGACAGAATCCGAAGAAATAGTATGTGTGTCCGAGATTTTGACGGGGGCGGAACCGACACGGTTGGGGACATTATCCTTGAGTTATTCATTGGCCTAGTTGAGTTTACCATTGAGTTTTAGGTGTTGGATGCGGCGGCGTCATACAATCTTTTGTTGGGAAGGCCATGGATCCATGCAGCTAAAGCAGTGCCTTCTTTACTGCATCAAATGGTCAAATTTGAATGGGATAGGCAAGAGGTGGTGCTACACGGAGAAGACCCCACGAACACTGTAAGTGGTGATATTGTGCCCTTTGTAGAAACTAATGACGATAAAGGGCCACGGGTCTATCAGGTTTTTGACACGATCAATGTGAACAAGGTACTAGAGGGGAAAAGTATCCCACGTCCCCAAGTAGCAGCCGCAACTGTCATGGTGGTTTCAGAAATGATGGGTAATGGGTTCGTCCCGGAAAAAGGTCTAGGTACCAAGATTTAGGGCATTGTTCAACCCGTATCCTTGCCCAAGAATTTTGACACCTTTGGGTTGGGGTTCAAGCCAACAACAACAGATATCAAAAGGGCCCGCATGTTGAAAAAGAAAGCTTGGGTTCTTCCTAAATCAATTCCGCATCTGTCCAAGTCCTTTGTCAGGCTGAGGGTCAAAAAGCAGTTAGCAACACAGGCGACAGGTTCATAGATGGGAGCAGAGGGTAATTTGGATGAAGTGTTTGAAAGAGTATTTGCAGAAGTAAACATGGTTCAGGCTGGTGAAGGTTCCAGAAATGCAGACATTCAGTACGTTGGGCCACATGCCAGGATCAATAATTAGGAAGCCATTCCTCTGCCAGTTTGGAGGGAGGCGCGGTAGTGGGACTTTTATTTTATTTTGTTTTCACCTGGGGTATTCCTGGGTTTGTAATCCTTGTGACTATGTTCCGTCCGTTTCGATGAGCTAAGCCATGTTATTTGTACGTTTTAATGAAATGCAATTTCCTTCTTCTTTCCTAATTTTGTTTGCATTTTTCTTTTCTTTTCTGTACAGTTCTTTTTATGATGAAATCAATGACATGAAATGCATGAGGACTTCTCGGCCCGGTCTTATAAGCCAACCTAACTCAGAAATAATAATACAAGAAATTGAATGTGATGATGAAGAGGATTATGATGATGAAGCATATGAGGAAATCAGTAAGGAATTAAAACACTTTGACGAAAAACCTAAACCAAACATAAATGACACAGAAGTAGTTAATCTAGGGGACAAAATTAACGTCCTAAACCATTTCTAGGTTTGTTGTATCTAGGATGAACATTTGTTTTATTTATCCTAGGTTGAGCCTTAGGTGGTTGGGGGTTGGCTTCAACTTTCTCTTTAGGCTCGTTTCTAAAACCTATGCCATGCTTGGTCGACTTCAAATTAACAAGCACTTCATTCAAATTTTTATGAGAAGAGTTAAATTTATCTAAGGTGCCCTTAAGCCTTTCTACTTCATTTTTGAGATGCATGCAAGAAGTACAATTTCTAGAACTCTCGGGCTTGTCGGCGCTTCTCTTGCCAAAAAATTTGTTTTCCTCTTTCAACTTCTCATTTTCAAAAATTAATTTTTCCAATTCCTTTTCTTTCCAGTATGTATAATTTGTACGATCGAATAGGGTGGTCGGGTGGAGCATTGTCCTTCACCTATTCCTGCAAAAGAATCACGAGTAGAAGCCATGGATGTTTCTCTCAAACGGTTAAGTCTTCAGAGAGTTGGGCTCTGATACCAATTGTTAGATAATACGCTTAACGCTAGAGGGGGGGGGTGAATAGCGTTATAATAAAAATTAGCGTAAACTTGCGGAATTTAAAAATTGCAGGAAATAAATAAGTGCGATAAGTAAATAAATTAGAACAAACGCACCGATGTATCCTGGTTCACCACAACCCGTGGCTAGTCCAGTCCCCGAGAGACTCTCTCTAGATTTTCACTAGCTTGTTAAGCTTACGGGTGCTCAACAAACCGTTACAACTTGAGGACACAAGCCTCAACAACCTTTGCTCGGAGATACAACACTCCAAGACTTCAACCAAGGAAACACAAGTTCCTTCTTACAACACAAGGGACTAACACTTCCCTTCAAGTGTACAAAAACACTTAACACTCAAACAAGACACTCCTTAAGAGTAGATATGAGTAAAAAGAATACGCTCAAGATCGCAACAACTTTCGACAAGAATTTGGCTCTCAAAAGCTTATGTAATGAATATAAAATGATAAGCAATAAAGTATGCAAGCTTTAGCAATTGTATGATCAGTTGTTGTGTTTAGAAGACTGAATTGAAGCTGTATTTATAGTTGAAAACCTTTGTATTACCGTTGCCTATTTGCCAATTAAGAATTGCTGATTTTACTCTGTGACAATCGATTGCCAAATTACCACAATCGATTGTTTGCCAGTCCTTCCAAAAATCAATCCTAGATTTTACGCATAACAATCGATTATATAAGATCAATAATCGATTACTGGCAACGTTTAAAAAATCATTTCCAGATTTTACTTAAAACAATCGATTGTCAGAAATCTACAATCGATTACTCAGCAACGTTCAAAAAATCCTTTCCATATTTTAATTAATAAAATCGATTATAGGAAATCAATAATCAATTGCTCAGCAACGTTCAAAAAATCCTTTCCAGATTTTAATTAAAACAATCAATTATAGGAAATTAATAATCGATTACCTGACGGTGTTTGAAAATATTTTGGCAACGGTCAGTTATACAATCGATTACGGGCAGGGTATTATTGGCTTACAATGGAGCGGGATTGTATCAGCTTTATACGCAAATGTCATCAGTGTCAAGTGCATGGAGATTTGATTCATTCTCCACCGTCAGAATTGCATACGATGTCAGCGCCGTGGCCTTTTGTTGCTTGGGGCATGGACATTATTGGGCTGATTGATCCAGCGGCATCAAATGGACACAGGTTTATCCTGGTAGCAATAGATTATTTTACCAAGTGGGTGGAGGCAAAGACGTTCAAGTCTGTGACTAAGAAAGCTCTGGTGGATTTTGTGCATGCGAATATTATTTGTCGGTTTGGTATACCAAAGGTGATTATCACAAATAATGGGGCTAATCTCAACAACCATTTGATGAAGGAAACATGTGAGCATTTCAAGATTACTCATCGTCATTCTACTCCATACCGCGCCAAAGCTAATGGAGCGGTTGAAGCGGCCAATAAGAATATAAAGAAGATACTGCGGAAAATGGTCGAAGGTCTAGAGAGTGGCATGAGAAGTTGCCTTTTGCATTTTTAGGATATCGCACCACCGTTCGTAACTTGGTGGGGCCACTCCTTATTCATTTGTGTATGGCACCAAGGCAGTGATACCCGCAGAAGTGGAAATTCCGTCGCTCCAAATCATTGCAGAGGCTGAAATCGACAATGATGAATGGGTGAAGACCCATCTGGAACAATTGAGTTTGACCGATGAGAAGAGATTGGAATCAGTGTGCCATGGTTAGCTGTACCAATGAATGATGGCAAGAGCATATAACAAGAAAGTGTGTCCGAGGAAATTCAAAGTCGCACAGTTAGTTTTGAGGTGGATTCTGCCTCATTTGGCCGAAGCAAAAGGAAAATTTGCCCCAAATTGGCAGGGGCCATTTGTAATAACCAGGGTGTTGTCTAATGGTGCATTGTATTTGATAGATGTAGAAGGGAAATGCGTAGAAATGGCCATCAATTCCGATGATGTCAAGAGATATTATGTATAATTTCTTTATTCTGAATGTACTTGTTTGTATGTGGCATATTTAAAGATTGAAATGAAGAGGCATTTTGTTCCGCTATCCAAACACTTTTATCCTTTGTTACCCCTTTTGAGCCTTAAATATTTTTTTTCATACCCCTCTTTCGGAATCAACGACACAATCAAGAAACGCATGTGCCGAGCATAAAGTAATGGAAAAGGAAAACGAAAAAAAGAATGACTGAAAGAAAAGAGAAAAGAAAATAAAGGAAATGAAAAGAAAAAGAAAAAGAAAAAATAAAGAAAAAAAGAGAAGAAAAGAAAAGAAATAGAAAAGAAAGAAATGAAAGAAAAGAAAACAAAAGAGGAAAAAATCACAACAAAGGTAATTACGATAAAGTGAACTACGTTTGACTTGATCCCGAAAGGGTACGTAGGCAGCCTTACTCTGAGGTTCAGTCATACCAAAATAAAATTCCAAAAGTCCCCAAGTAAGAAATTGGGGCAGAAGTTGTGATTGTTGAAAGAAATGGGATTCCAAAAGTTATAATTTTAACCCATTTAGAAATTATTTTCGAGCCTTTAATACCCTTCTTTCTAACCCATGTAAAAGCCTATATTACGGTCCAAAGACGTACCTTCTGACCAATTTTTGATAAATGCAAAGTCGAGCAGGAAAATGTGATTTGCAACAAGGACAACACTCTGGCCCGAGCCGGAAAAGTAAAAAGAAAAATGAAAATGAGAGTCTTATTGATGAAAACCCTCATGGGCACCATACGGCAACAGGAGCTGAGAGAAAACAAATGAGAGAGTCGTAGCGGTGAAAACCCTCATGGGCACCCTAGGGCGAAAGTGAGATTAAGAAATGGCAAGTTGAGAATGTCTGTTGGTGAAAACTGTGTCGTGGCATCGCGGGTTAAGTGAGGATAGGATTTGGGTAAAGTAATCAAGTAATGGAAGTCTTAAGCAACAAAGTATGGCAGCTGAAGAGCGGGTTAGCTGGATCGGTTAGGCTGGTTAGTCCAAAATGGATGTCATGATCATCGGTGCCAGTTGTTCCGGTCAGATAAGTTTCTTTCCTTTCCTTTTCTTTTTCAATAGTAATCTGGTTTTGGGTTCTTCTTATCACTTAACTCATAAATTTATTGCATTTCATTCTCTTCTGGGGGTTTGTTTGTCTAAAATATTCCAGTATTGGTTTTTGTTCAATAAAAAGGGGAAAAGAATTTCAAAGCCCACTACCAGCTTCCGAAAATGGTAAAGCATAAGTGGCTAGAGCATGTCAGCAACAACATGATGTAAAGTGAGATAGGGAAATCGTCGAAAGTTTCATTGGCAGAATATCTGGGAAATGTTGAGGGAAATGCGAAGGTTTAGACAAAAGGAGTCAGAAAGGTGAAACAACAGTGGGAGTACAAAAGCATTTAGGTTGTCAGAATTGGGAAATATGAAAGTAGGTCAGAAAGTCAAGTAGTTCAGAGGAAGTCAGGCAACACAAAGCAAGGCAATGGAAGGCTTATGCAGCGTAGAATGCCATCAACTAACCACCATTTTTAAACTAACAAATTTTCGGTGACTGAAAACAGGGGCAAAAAAATTGTTTATCAGGAGGAACTCTCCATGAAAAGAGAAGCGGGCAGTCGTCAAGTTTAATCACAAGTGTGGCATGGGAACAATGCAAGAAAATGAGGAGTAACATGAAGAGGTGTTGAAGTCAGGCGCCCGCCTGAAAAACAAAGGAGTACATTTCAGAATTTAAATGTTAAGCGTTACGCTTCAGTTTCATCGCAATTCAGGTTTAGTTTCAAGTCAAGTTTTAGGTTCATCACAATTCAAGTTTTAGTACGTGGTAACAAGCCCTAGTTTTCCCATACTGGGGCAGAAAATTTTCGTTATCTTGCTTATTTTGTCAAAAATCAGGAGCCCGCCTGGAGAACAGAGGTCTACAATTCAAGTCGCAATCAGGAGCCTGCCTGGAGTATGGAGGTGTTAAATTGCAATTTGCAACTGAAGTCAGGAGTTCGCCTGGAGAACAGATACGTACATTTTGAATTTCAATAGTCAGGAGTCCACTTGGAGAACAGAGACACACAATTCAAAAATCAGTAGTCAGGAGCCCACCTGGATAACAGAGGAATACCTTCCAATTCAAGTTCAGCAGTCAGGAGTCCACCTGAAGAACAGAGACATACGATTCAATTTCAGAAGTCAGGAGCCCGCCAGAAAAATAGAGGTGATACAATTTTAATTTTAATTTTCGATCAGTTTTCTTGTTTATTTTGAAGTCAGGAGTCCGCCTGGAGAATAGAGACATACATTGCAAGTTCAGCTATCAGGAGCCCGCCTAGATAATAGAGGAATACATTCAATCTCCACTTCAGTAGTTAGGAGTCCGCCGGGAGAACAGAGACATCCAATTCAAATTTTAGCAATCAGGAGCCTGCCTGGAGAATGGAGGTGTTAAATTTCAACTTGCAGTTGAAGTCAGGAGCCCGCCTGAAGAACGGAGGTATTACAATTCAAGTTTTATTTTTCAAATTCCAAACTGGGACAGAAAGTTTTTTTTGTTTTGTCTATTTTATGAAGTCAGGAGCCCGCCTGGACTACAGAGGAATACAATCAAGTTCAAATTTAGCAGTCAGAAGTCCGCCTGGAGAATAGAGACATATAAATTCAAGTTTAGCAATCAGGAGCCCGCCTGAAGAACAGAGGAATACAGTCCAATTCAAGTTCAGCAATGTGGAGGAAAGGAACAACACTACAGTGCATGATTTGAAGTAACAACAAGAGGAAGTATAGGACAACAAGGCAACAGGAGAGAATACAAGATTGCACGACAACAAGGAAGTACAAGATGCAAGTTCGAAGATTCTAGATAGGACTTTGTAATTCGTAGTTTGTAGTTTAGGTTAGTTTCTTTTAATTTCGACATGGTGTACTAAGGAAGGTCAGCGAGCAGTTGCAGGAGCAGCAATCGTAGTGAAATCAGAGCTTCTGGTAGTCCCAACTACCAGACACTCCGGAACTACACTGACCTGATTCCTGTTTAGCCCATGATATGTAGGCAAGCTCTGAAGCAGGGCGCGGTCAAATATTTTCAAAATGCTTCACAACGGAATTTTCAAACGGGAAAAATTTGCTCGTATTTGCTCACTTATCTTTGCCAGAAAATATTTCATGTTTCCAAGCAAAGAGGGGCAGCTGTGAGCACGTGATTTTTGCCCTATATACATGAATAATTTCCAAAAATTCAAACAAAATGACTTTTTCTCATTTTCACGATTTTGTGAATTTTTAAATATTTTTTGTTATTTGTTTGCATTTTATTTGCGCGTGATAATTTGCACGAAAATACAAAAATATATACATTTGCTTTTATGGATTTAATTCTATATTTTAGGATTAATTATCAAATTTGTTGTCTTGTAAAAATGAAAAATTACAATAGTTCACTTTAGCATTTTAATTGCATTAATTGTGAAATTGTCGCAAAATAAGTTTTAAATAATTTTAGAAATTAACTAGTTTAATCTTGAATATTAGGACTTTTTTTTTAGTTTTTTGCACATTTATTAAATTAGGAAAGATAAAACAAAAAAACTACAAAGAAAGAAGGAGAAATAATTAAAACAAAAGGGTCTTAATAAGGTGCCTTGATTGGGGCCAATTTTCATGTAATATTTGACAAAATCCCGGCCCAAGCCAAATTCCCACGCCCCAGTCCCAGACCGGCCTGCCCCTAGTGAATGAAACGACGTCGTTTCGTCGCTGCTAGATCTAGGCCGTCGATGTTTTATGATCTAACGGCTCAGAAGCTTAGGTGCACTTATATATAAATGTCCGAACAAGATCGCCCCCCCCCCCTCCTCGATCAGTCTCTCTCATATCTTACATTCATAAACCAAACATGAACCCTAATCAGCCGCCACCCAATCCTCACCGTCTCCGTTGGCGGTGCCACCTCTAATCCCTCCCAAAATCCTACCCCTGAACCATCTCGCCCCCCCCCCCCCCCCCCCAATCCAAATATTTGATTATTGGCCGTCAAATATCAACCAAAAGCTCCAAAAATCAAATCAAAATTGGCGGTTAAGTTTAATAAGATCAAATTACCACCAGAGATCCTGTGGGTCTTTTTCACCATCAAATCCATTTTAGGGTTCATCGTTCATGCTATTTTGGGAATTTTCAGGGTCGAGTGTCTTTTTACAGTAAGTATACTTTAGGTCTTGCGGTTTATTTCTTATTAGTGTAATTTAACTTCTCCTCTTCTTCTTCCTGTCTGTTTTGTTGATATCAGACTCTTGGTTCATAATTGATTTTAAATTAATGCGTTTTTGTTAGTTTATCCATAATTTTTACCCTGTTAAAATAGTCTAATTTGGCTTTGATTTCTTTGTTTTAGTGTGCTCAGATTTATTTCCATCAATATTAGTTTGCTTCCTTGTTAGGTCTTGGTCTATTAGCTTAACCACTTAGTCGATATAGTTCACACAAAAGGGTAGTGGTCAATCTGAATTCATAAAGGTTGGATTTTGGTTTATTTACGCCTGTTCTTCTGCTGTTAGTTCTCTCCGTTCTTGTTTATGTGACGATTCTGTGTTTGTATTAGCTGGTTGGTATAATTAATGGTTGATGAATGTGAATTATAGCCATTTGCAGTTATGTTTAGCATTGATTATTCAACTCTAGAATTATGTTGGTTATAGCTGAGCATTATCTTTTAATTCACTATAGTTAGTTTCTAGCCAAGGTGAAAGGGGTCTGGTTAGGTTAGGTAATTCAAAAGGGAATCAACGGGCTTTTTAGGCATAGGAAATGTTAGAATCTTTTAGAATAGTAATTGCTAAAATGAAATAAGGGTAGTATAGGAATTGTAGGTCCATAGAACATACTAGAATAGGGCTATAGTGTAAATTTCAACAAAAGCTTAGGGAATACTTGGGAAACAAGTCAGAAAATTAGGGGGTCAAAGTAAAAAATAAGTAGGTACCAATAGTGCAAACTGAAACTTGGGGGACTGCCCTACTTTATTTCTATATAAAGGCATCCAATGACTTGGAATAGCGTCTAAAATATTTAGCTGTAAAACCCACGAAAAATCTGACTTTTATTCCATTTTCAATTTCATTTTAGTTTTGTCTATCATTTAGATACAGAAAATCAAAAAAAGGGCCTTCCTCTTCATTTAGTTTGAGATTAGCTTGGCATTTACATACAGAAAAACTGCACAAAATACAAAAAACAGAAAACCAAAAAGAGATGATGACTGTTCCATTGGTTTAGATATAGTTTCAGCCAAGATCTCTTGTTATTTTGTTATTTGGGCTTCAATTTTGAGTTGTTTGAATCATAGTTCAAGGTTGTGGTATATGGTTGTTTTGCTCTAGTAGTCTGGGTGTATTTTTGGGTTGGATCTGCTAGTTCTTTCTTTTAAAAATCGGGTTTGAGCATCTCTGAGTCTTTTCTTTCTTCTGGGCTGCTGTGTCTTCTGTTGTTGTTGGTTCTGGATAATTTAAATTTTTGCTGACCTTTTTCCATTCTCCATGTTCTGCTAAATCCAGGTACACATCTTGAGGCCTTGTTGATATAGCTTCATCTTTGAAGTTGAAATGAGAACGAGACTACTAATTGCTGTGGAATGAAATTTCTTGTTGTGTTTAATTAAATTTTCGTTGAGATTCAGTAGTGGTTTGTTTGATGTTTATATTAAAGTTACGGATTGTATGTGAATTGTATTGTAGCTGGACTGTTAGAGTGGATTAGATTGTTGCTTATGTCGAGATAGGTGGATTGATAATATGCTGAGTATGAATATATTAGCTAGGTTAATATTTGTGTATTTAGAAATGGACAGGGATTTTAATCATTCTCAAATCTGTTTAAGAAGAAATCAGGCAATACAACTGAAACAAAAGGAGAAATAGTTTAAAATCGGAACTTCAATTGTCATCTGCATGTGTTGATTATTAAAACAAATTCCAAGGTAAAAAGTGTGATTAAGAAAATTGTGTAGCATTACTGAGATTGAAACCAGTTCTTTAGCATTTTGCACGTTTAACCCTAAGAATTGTTGCCTTCACTTGCATTGGAGCCCCATCGTTGGAGATTCAAGCCTCTCGCCAGTCCCTCGAGAGTTTTCACGTCAGATTTCCCAAGATCCTTTGGGTCTTGTCTCACGAATTTAGGGCCCAACTTTCACGATATGCATTCGGCAATAGCCAAGCGTTGCTGGAATTCAGACTAGCCTGTGTCTTTTGATTTGGGCCAGTTGGGCCAAGGATTACAATAAATATTGATTCGTTAGTTCTTGTCGAGTAATACTCATTTGGGTTTTGAGTTAAGTAGCGGGTTTTAAACTAAAAGGTTCATTCTTTTGTTTGGAAACAAACTTGAACTCGAAACCTGAGCTTTAATAATAATCAATTAGGAATTTTTCTTTTCTTTTAGAGACAAAAACAAGAATAGAAAATATAGTCGCTTTGTAGGTTTATCCTTTAAAATAATTGATATGAGCTTCTCCCAACAAAAATATAAAGTGCGGGCCCTCAATAAAGGTTCAAAAAACATTAGAAAATCGGGAAGGGTCGTTTAGCAAATTTCACGACCCTCCCAAAAGATAATAACGCGCTAAAATCTTTCAGGCGCGACTTTAATAAATTACATTCCTAAATATGGGTGAGCATTTCATGCGGCCCAAATCCAAATCCAAAAATATTGAATAGAGTGTGTCTAGGATTGCGGGCTCATTTGATGCGGTGCAATCCGAAAACTCATTTTAAACGACGTTCACTTTCTTAAAATAAATGTTATATTAAATAAAAGTGGTAAGAAGTATAAATTGGCACATAGGCTCTTCATGTGGTAAATCAGAAAAAAACTAAATGCAACACTTGAGCGACCTTGCTAGAACCACGGAACCCGCGAATGTCTAATACCTTCTCGCGGTTTAACACAATTTCTTATCCGGATTTCTGTTTAGCAGACTGTAACAGAGTCATCTTTTTCCTCGGTTCTCGATTCAACTGGTGACTTGGGACCCCATTAATCTCCCAAGTGGCGACTCTAAATCTTTAATAACCAAATCCCGTTCAGATTGTCCATTAAGTGGAAAAACTCCTTTACTCTCCCTTTGCGGGGGTGTATAGTGAAAAAAGGAGGTGTGACACAGAGGAACTCTCGGGATGCCGTCCTGTAGCCCCAAATCATAAACACATCAAAAGTTAATATTATATAAATCGAAGTAAAGACAACAGACAGAATCTAGAGTCTAACATGCTTCACGGAGAGCAGATATTGCAGTTTAGTCAAATAGAACAAATAAGTCAATCAACATGCTTTTCTTAAACTAACACAGGTCAACTTCCATTTAAAACAGTAAAGTAAGCGAGGAAACACAATCTAAATAAGTCAAGTAAGGTGAATTTTCAACAGTTAGTACAAGTACACGCTCGTCACCTCGTGCACAAGACGTTTAAACAACAGGCAAGATATCCTAAGGGGAGAGGTCCCCACACAAGGTTAGACAAGCCACTTACCTCTAACCGGTACAAAAATCACTATAAAACGATGCCCTTACCACGACTATCCGACTCTAAGTGGCCCAAATATATTCAAACCAATTACATATGGTAAATAACATCGCAAGTAACCAATTCCATTATTAAAATTAAAGCTAAGGTGCAAAAATAGGTAAAATAACCAAAACGGCCCTCAGGAAAACATCTCGGAATAGAATAATTTTTCGCATTTTCAGAAACCTTGTAATCTCACGAGTCTAAACATATAAAAATATCCCAAATCGGAGATCAAATGCCCCCCCTCAAATCCACACAATTAGGTCTAAGAACTTTACCCCAATTTTTATTACAAATCCAAATTAAAGGTTGAATTTGAGGTTAGATTAGTGGGTATTAATTATAAGAGAGTAAGGAATCATTACCTAATCGTTTCCTCTGAAAGTCCTCGAAATATCTCCCAAAACCGAGCTCTCTAGCTTGAGTTTTTGTAAAATGGAACAGTTCGTGTTTGAAATATAAGTAATGGTCAGGGCACTGTTTCATCGCGAACGCGGAGGGAATCTCGCATTCGCGGAGAGGAAAATTTCAAGGCTATAAAAAATACCTTAGCGAACGCGAAGGTAGGGATACGAAAACGATGAGCTGGGAGTGGACCCTACGTGAACGCATTGAAGAAACTGAAGGGGGGTCCAAGGCTTGATCTTCATGAATGCAGAGGATGGAACGCGAACGCGATGAAGGGGATGGATGGGCTATGCGAACACGGGGAAGGGTACGCAAACATGATGAAGGATAAGGGAACAGCTTCGTGAAAGCAATGCCCTCTTTGCGATCGCATAGAAGAAAACACTGACTGTAATTTTCTACTGCAAATTTCAAAACTCCAATTGCTTCGTTGAGAATCCGAAACACAAGTGAGGCCCCCGGGACCTCAACCAAACCTACAGAAATATCCCATAATATCATTAAAGCTTGTACCAATCCTTAAACAACCTAAAACAATGCCGGAAACTCGAATTAACCAATGATTTGAACCTAAGAACTCCAAAAACCAAACTCGCTTTCGATCAAAAGCCTAACCAAACCAAGTCCGATTGACCTGAAATTTTGCATGCGTGTCCTAAATGACATGACAGTATCGCAATAACTTCTGTAATCCCATTCTGACCCTCGGATCAAAATTTCACTATTGGACCGGAAATCTCCAAATTCTAACTTTCGACATTTCTAGCCTAAATGAGCTACGAACATCCAAACTACATTCTGAACATGCCCCCAACCCCAAAATCACCTAAAGGAGCTAACAGGACCATCGAATTTCCATTCTGAGGTCGTTTTCATGCTATTGTGATGACGGACCACTTTCCAACGCTTAAGCTCTCATTTAGAGACTAAGTATCCCAAAACATCCTGAATTCTATCACCGAATGTTCCAGAAACCCAAAAATAGTAGAAATGAAATTAGGAAAAATAGTTAATGGGGAAACGAGGCATAAATTTCAAAGACGACCGGCCGGGTCGTCACATTGGAAGTAATTTCTTAAGTTTGGCTTAAAGTGCATTTCAGCACTAGTGATGTCCTTTTGGGATTCTGATACTCAAAGTAGCTCCGTATGGTGATTCTAGAGTTGGGAGCACGATAGAAAGTGAATTCGGAGGTCCGTAGGTCATTTTAAAGCTATTTGGCTAAAGATAGAAATTTGAAAGTTTTTAAGAAGTTTGGCCGGAAGTGGACTTTTTGATATCGGGGTTGGAATCCGATTTTGGAAGTTGGAGTAGGTCATAATGTAAAATATGACTTGTGTGTAAAGTTTGAGATCAATCGGACATGATTTGATAGGTTTAAACATCTGAAATAGAAGTTGGAAAGTTCAAAGTTCATAAAAATTGAATCGGGGTGTAATTCATGATTTTAGCATTGTTTGGCATGAAGTGAAGCCTCGAGTAAGTCTGTAATGTGTTTTGGGATTGGTGAGTAAGTTTGGTTGAGGTTCCGGGGGTCTTGGGTGGATTTCGAATGGTTAACGGATCAAAAATGGATTTTTGGAAATGGTGAGTTCCGGTTTCTGGTATTTTCGCTTATGCGATGGAGTGATCGTAGAAGTGGTACCGCAAAAGCAGCAGGGGAGCTGGAGAAGTGGTTTTTGATCAGGGGTGTGAGACCCGCAAATGCGGTCAAAGTTTTGCAGAAGCGAGATCGCATCTGTGCAAGGAGCATCGCAGAAGGAGAAAGGGGAGCTGGGAAGGAGCCGCAGAAGCGACCTGTTGACCGCATAAGCAGAACCACTGATGCGGTATGGCTTCTGCAGAAGCGGTAGTACCTGGAGGCAGCAAGATTGTTTTAAATCGTGGGTAGAGTTCATTTCTATCATTTCTTCATGGCTAAGGGCAATTTTGGGAAGCTTCAAGAGAGGGTTTTTCATCATCAATGATAAGGTATGTTATCCCACCTATTACGAGTTAAATACATTGATTATGTATGGATTTTAGCATGTAAATGGGTAGAAAATTGCGGGTTAGAGAAAGACCTAGAAATTAGTATTCTTGAATTTTGACCACGATTTCGAATATAAAATTAAGAGAAAATTATATATTTGAGTTCCTAATGCCATGGGAAAAGTTTTTCTTCAAAAAGTTTTGGATTCGGGGCACGTGGGCCTGATGGAATATTTGTAAACTTTTCATTCGGGGTTAAAAATTATTATAACTTAGGTTGTAAAGTATAATCGAGCCTATATTAATAGATTTGTATGGTCGTTGGCTAGTTTTGGAGCATTGTGCGTTTGTGCAAGTCTTCGAAAGAGTGTAGAATGCTGGTTGTGGATCGTCGAAGCGAGGTGAGACTCCTTTCTAATCTTGTAAGGGGGAATTTACCTATTGGTGAGTTAAATTGTTTATGTGTTCCTTTTTATGGGGGCTACATAGGCACGAGGTGACGAAAGTCCGTACATAGCTACTATTATGCTATTGTCCGGGTAGTCTACGACCCAAAATCATGTTATACTTGGATTAATTGTGAACCCCTTAATGGCTTGAATTTCTTAAATCACATTAAATTAATAAATGTATTTTTAAAAAGACTTAAGCTTCGTTTTCTCAAATTATTAAAGAGAATTGGCCTTTCTTGGATAATTGCTCCATGTTGGCTTCTTGATTGATTGTCTATCTGTGTGTGTTTATTTTTGGAACGGGCCGAACGCCTCGATAGATTAATAGATTCATCTATAGGCGTGTCGTTGACCCTTGGCAAGTGCACAATTATTTTTGTTTGATTGGGTTGTCGCCTCGGTGTGATTTGCGCATGCTTGTATTGCTGCCTGAGAACTTGTTTAAGTTGTTGCATGCCTCACTCTAGCTCGAAATCATATTGTTAATGATGAAAAGGAATTTCGAAAACTTTCCTATGAAAAGAATTATGTGATTACTTGTTTCCTTATCTGGATTAAAAATCATGTTTATAATATAAATCCACTATTTGATACATATGTTTAGGATAAATAGTCATTTGACTACTAGAAAGTTTCAAAGTTGACCATCTCGTCTCTATCCCTCCAGGATTAGGCGAGACTCTCATTGGGTACACATTGTTTTGTACTCATACTACACTTGTTGTGCATTTTGTTACGCAGGTATATGTGACTCCAGTGGTCTGCTAGGCATAGCAGCACAAATGATTATGGGACTAAGTGAGTTGCATCATTCGAGATGACCACAGCTAAAGTAGTCCCTTCCTTTGTACTGTATTTACTTTCCATCCATTTTATTCCGGGCGGATGTCGTACTTTATTTCTCTTATCAGTAGATGCTCATGCACTTGTGACACCGGATTTGGGATGGTTTGAAGTATTGTATTAATCACTTAACTTTTAAATTTGATTTTAAAATACATTCTTTAAAATTTCTAAATAATGTTAAGGAAACATCCTGTATTTCAAAAATGTAAAAACGAGATTTAATTTAGTATTTGAGTTGGCTGGCCTGACAGCAGTGTCCGGTGCCTCCATGAACCTTAGGGGATTTTGGGTCGTGACAACATGGTATCAGAGCACTAGGTTCCCATCGGTCTCGCGAGTCATGATCAAGTCTAGTAGAGTCTCGCGGATCAGTACGGAGACTTCGGTAGTTATTCTCGGGAGGCTACAATGCTGTTACGAGTACTTTCCTACTTGATTTCCTTATCGTGCGATTTGATTCCTTTGAGGCTTATGACTTCTATTCCTTCCTACTCAATCTTACGTGATGCAAGAGCATGTTAGAAGTCTAGAATTTGATGAATTGAAATGGCACTGCAAATGTGGTGCGGGATGATTCTCCTTGTATAGTTGATCGGACTATTATAGTCACTTTATGGAAGGATATTCTATTGTTCAGCTCAGTAACAGGACTTCTAAGAGCCTTGAGGATAGGCACAGGTTTTCAAGATACTATGAGCAATTATTATGCAGTGTTTTTGTGATGGTAGGATGTTTGCCTATGTGTCGGGGCAGTGAATGGATTGAAGGGAGGTTTACTCAGTTTGTAATCAAGGGATTCGGTATTTATTTCCAGCAAGGTAAAGGCAGTCACACTAAGGATCGTCAGATATGGGCTGGTGGAAGTAATGAGACCGGGTACTTGCAAGTGTGGTGGAGCTTTTTCCTATGATGGGCTATTGTGACCCTAATGGAACATACTAAGTTTGTTGGTGTTATAATCCGCTACAATTCGCCTTCATGGTAAGATGTTGCGAAATAGTATTGGAGATTGAACTGTCAGTTAGCGCATGGTATGGCGGTTTGATAAAATTAGAATTTCTATTGTTGACGGCTCGAGGAAGATGACCTTTGGAAAGGATTAAAGTTAACAGCAATGGTGGATTCAAGTTCCACGAAGATAGATTTCATTTAAGGCAACAATTGAGCAGCAAAGTATGAGGAATGACATGTGGGAAGTGTCAAGTGGTGTTTAAAACTTCTAGAAGGCCAAGTATGAGGAGCAAGGTGGAATGGTTAATTAAAGAGATGAGTTCTGCCAAAGTTGGGAGAGGAGCGGATGTTGCATATGGCTTGGTAGTTGGATGACTACGCGCCCTAAGGAGAGTTTGATCGAAGAGAGGATTTTAATGGTTGGTGATTAAAGCCAGCGGGTATGATGTAAAGTATGGACTATTATGTGGTAGAATATTGATATGGCGGAAATGAGCTGCTTGAAGTGGAGGAGGGTGCAGCATAACCCTACATTTGGAAGGATGTTGCAGCACATTTAATTAATGTTCGCGAGGGGCGAATGGACTTGTGCAACTGGAAGGTGGGCCCGGAAACAGGATGGGCTATTGGTATCATAGTGAATGTACCCCGTGCAGCGGAGTGGGAAGATGTCGGGAGGCAATTCCCCTAGGTGGGCTATCCCTCGTGAGCAGGTTAGCGGTCGCGTGGTTGGCGAAGCTTCTGCAAAGATTTATATTGGTTGTTCAACAAATAGATCGGTTGTGTTAATGACTCAGAATGTGAAAGATGGGAATTTACAGGAAGATTCCGAGAAATTTTTATAATTGATGGCGCGAGGTTAAGTCAATAAGAGGTAAAATGGTCGGGCGAACTCTAGAATTGTGAAATAATGGCTTCAAGCTTAATGGGAGAGTCCCACCGCTTATGATTGGGTTGTATGATTAGCTACTTGTGTGATTTTTGGCTATTAGCATATTGGATTATTTCAACTATGAGAAAAGACTATAAGTGGTAATTCGAGAAAATGAATTGTTGAAGGCATGTTATGGTTGGCCTTATTGGCTCGTGTTTGGACTTTGAAAAAAGGTTCAGGATTTATGCCTCGTATAGATGTAGGTTTAGAGGAAGTGATTTCGATGGGTGCTTCGCGGAGAGAGTGTTCGTGTGTGATAAGATATATAGAGTGAGTTATATTCGGGACCAAGACAAAGCAGGTGGCTCTCAATAATGGTCCTAGTGAATTCAGGAGTTTATGTGTGGTGCTCAATAATTTCAAGCCTATGGGTACATATAAGAATCAAGCTTTGTAGAAGCATATAAGAGGGTGCCCAGTATGTTCTATGATATTTTGACTCAGGGTGTAGCGTTTGAGTTATACACAATGGTTCGTGGGAATTGAGAGAGCCTTTTCTCGTGCTTCATGGTCACTCGGGGAGAGTGTAGATGGAGTATGTTATGTTTGAATCGAGTTAGTCTTATTTCTAAGGCAAGCAAGGATGATTTGGAAGAAGGTAAAGTGATTAGCCATAGTTGAATTGGCATAGTAGGGTCAGTGATCAGTTCGGTCCGCGTGATCAGGTTATGTGTATGATTTGTGGCGGTACGTGTGAGGCTTATCGGCCGTCATAATTGATGTTATTTAGAAGCATTCTTCTATTATGGCTTGTAAAGTAGAGGCGGATTCCGGAAAAAATATGGTGGCTGGGAGCACTACTAAGAGATTTGTATATTGTACGGTTATGGAAAGTTACCTGTGTGTTGCTATGATTCTCCTGAAGTGAGTTAAGTGAAAAGTTCTTATGTGATGAAGTGTTAAAATATTAAGACTTTTGGAGTTGCGATGAAAATTGTGTTCTAATATATGTTGGCATGTTGGGTGCAGTGAGTAGCATGGAAATACGAAGTGAGGAGCAAGGTTACAGTTCTGTGTTGACAAGGATGTTATGGGCTCGGATGAGCAAGGAATGGGCTAAATGATTAAGGTAAATTGGTATTGTCTTCAGCTTCACCTAAGATCGATGTGTTATGGAAGAGGTTTTGCATCCTGGTTAAGGGTTCTTGATCGCTTTTCAGCGTTAGTGTGTCCGGTGGTTTAGACGTATGGACCCGTTATTTATTTCGAAAAGTTGTGGGAGCGTGATCCATGGGAAGATTGTATAAGTGTGCATGTAGTCACTTGATTGACTAAAGATTTAACCAAGCATGAGGATTGTGGTAATATTATTAGTTTGAGAATGTATGCCTGGAGGACACTTTGTTTATTCGGTTATGAAATGAGGAGGTTGCTCATGGTTGTTCTTACGTGTTATTAGGTAAAGGGTAGTTACTATGGACCTTTGAAAGGTTATTAGCCAAGTTGGTGCAATCAAAAATTGGCTTGAGATCAGTGGATTGATTTATATGTGAATAGGGCTTATATACGGCCAGTTGTGTGTGTTTCAGTGAGCGTTCCTTATGGAGGAACAGTTGAGGTGTTATTTTGTCATCAGCTATTCCACGAAATGATTTATTGCCGTATGAGTTGTGAGATGGCTTGCTAAAAATTTTATGTGTTGAGGTTCCGCGCGGCGATGAAGTTATGTGAGTAGAATGGCTCTTGGGATTCAGATCTTGTATCAAACCTCAGTTGTGCCTGAGTAAGCCTATAGTGCTATGTGTTTTCTCAGGGATGGTATTATGAACTTAACGTTCTTGCGATCAAAATTTGATATTTTTATTGTAATGAGCATATTTAGCTCGAAGTGCAATCTCCATATGAGAGATTTATGTGTGGATCGGGTGGCATGCCGCCATGGGTATGTTATTTTGATCGGGTTGCGCGCCGCAACAGGGTGATGTCGAGTCTGGTTTCCTATATGCAATTTTTGTGTGTTTCACTTCCTATCTTTTAAGGAAAGTCCGTATTAGTGCGGGAGTTTGATTATTCTTCCAGAGTTCGAATTCCTATTTATGTTGTGTTCAAATTGGTGGCCTTTTGGCACATTGTGCCGTCATATGAGACTTTTGATCGCATTCGGAGTGGCTTATTGCCTGAGCAATTCGTACTGAGTGAGACAAGATTATGGGATTTAGGATCACTACAATCTGAATATATGAAGTATATTAAAGAGCATAGATCATTATTTGGTTCAGAATGTGGTATTCTTTTCAGAGGTGTAGACTCAATGATTTGTTGATTCAGCAGTTGGCTATGCATTTTGGTGCATCTCTTCTGTCGTGTTAGTGTTATAAAAGTTAGAGTAAGACCTATGTAGGTCATGAATTGCAATGGTAGCATCTGATTCGTTGAACTTTTGGCTACTTGATCAGAAAATGTTATTGTGGTCCGATGAGTAAAGTGATGCAAAGTGTGAATTCATCAATGTTATGCAATCATGCTGGGTACAGCGTGTGGTGAATGATTTGGTGGTCTTATGTTGAAATCAGGCCTCCATAGAATTCCGGATGTTGGAATTGGGCTCTAAGGCTTATTTTCCTGAATAAAAGGAATATCTTCAGAATTTATCAAGCTAATGTGCTCATCTAAGTTTTGGTAGCATGGGAAGGTGCATGAGCTGCTAAACAGTGCTACATCAGTATAGTTCTAAGCACGTTCGAGGATGAACGTATGTTTAAGTGGGAGAGAATGAAACAACCCGACTGGTCGTTTTGAGCCCAAGCGCGTGGTTCAGCAGTATGAGGCCATGAACAGCTTCATTTCAGGTATTGTCACTTGTACGCGTGGTCGGAATTGAGTTTCGGGAAGTTTAAAGTTTATTCGGGAAGAGAATTCTCATTTTGGAAGCTTAAAGTTGAAAGAATGAACTAGGATTGGATTTTTGAATAAACGAAATTGGAATCGAGATCTGAAGGTTTCTGCAGGTTTGTATGATGATATCGGACTTGGGCGTATGCCCTGTTCGGGTTTTGGGGTAATTCGAGAGCGTTTTGGTGCTTATTGTGGAAGTTAAGATTTTGGAAGAAATTTCTTAAGTTTTGCTTAAAGTGCATTTTAGCTTTATCGATGTCCATTTGGGATTCCGAGACTGGCAGTAGCTCCGTATGGTTATTCGGGAGTTAGGAGCGCGATTGGAAGTGAATTCGGAAGTCCGTAGGTCATTTTGAAGTCAATTGGCTAAAGATAGAAATTTGAAGGGTTTTTGAGAAGTTTGGCAGGAAGTGGACTTTTTGATATCAGGGTCGGAATCTGATTCCGAAAGTTGGAGTAGTTCCGCAATGTCAAATATGACTTATGTGCAAAATTTGAGGTCAATCAGACATGAATTGATAGCTTTAAACATCGGAAGTAGAAGGTCGAAAGTTCAAAGTTCATAAAGCTTGAATCGGGGTATAATTTATGATTTTAGCATTGTTTGATATGATTTAAAGCCTCGAGCAAATCCATAATGTGCTTTGGGATTGGTGGGTAGGTTTGGTTGAGGTCCCGGGAGCCTCGGGTGGATTCCGGGTGGTTAATGGATCAAAAATGGATTTTTAGAAATGGCTGGGTTGCTGGTTGCTGGTATTTTCGTAATTGCGGTGGAGTGACCGCCGAAGCGGTACCGCAGAAGTGGCAGGGGAGCTGCAGAAGCGGTATTTGATCAAGGCCGTGAGAACCGCAGATGCGGTAAAAGTTCTGCAGAAGTGGGACCGCATCTGTGAAAACTTCATCGCAAAAGGAGAAAGGGGACTGGGAAAGAGCTGCAAAAGCGATCTGTTGACCGCATAAGCGGAACCGGTGATGCGGTATGGCTTCCGCAGAAGCAGTAGTACCTGGAGGTAGCAAGGTTATTTTAAATCGTGGGTTGAGTTCATTTCTCTCATTTCTTCATGGCTTATGGCGATTTTGGGGAGCATCAAGAGAGGGTTTTTCATCATCAATGATAATGTATGTTATCCCACCTATTATGAGTTAAATGCATTGAATATGTATGGATTTTAGCATGTAAATAGGTAGAAAAATGAGGGTTAGAGAAATATCTAGGAATTAGTGTTCTTGGATTTTGACCATGATTTTGAGTATGAAATTAAGAGAAAATTATATATTTGAGTCCTAAGGCCATGTGTAAAGTTTATCTTCAAATATTTCGGATTCACGGGCACGTGTGGACATTTTTTCTAGTTTTTCGTTGGGGGTTAGGAATTATTATAAATTGGGTTGTAAAGTATAATCGAGCCTATATTAATGGATTTGTATGGTCGTTGGCTAGTTTTGGAGCATTGTGCATTGGTGCAAGTCTTCGGAAGAGTGTAGAATGCCGGTTGTGGATCTTCGGAGCGTGGTGAGTCTCCTTTCTAATCTTGTGAGGGGGAAGTTACCCCATAGGTGAGTTAAATTGGTTATGCTCTCCTATTTGTGGGGCCTACGTACGTACGAGGTGAGAAGAGTCGGTGTGTAGCTACTATTATGCTATTGTCCGGATAGTCTAGGACTCAAAAGCATGTTATACTTGGATTAACTGTGAACACATTGATGAATTGAATTACTTAAATCACGTTAAATTAATAAATGGATTTTTAAAAAGAATTAGGCTTTATTTTCTCAAATTATTAAAGAGAATTGGCCTTTCTTGGATAATTGCTCCATGTTGACTTCTTGATTGATTGTCTCTGTGTTTGAGTTTATTTTTGAAATGGACCGAACACCTCGGCCGATTAATAGATGCATCTATAGGTGCATCTTTGACTCTCGGCAAGTGCATATTTATTTCTATTGGATCGGGTCATCGCCTTTGTGTGAATTGTGCATGCTTGTATTGCTGCCTGAGAAGTTGTTTAATTTGTTACATGCCTCACTCTGGCTCGAAATCATATTGTTAATAATGAAAAGGAATTTCGAAAACTTTCCTATGAAAGAATTATGTGATTACTTATTTTCTTTAGCTGGATTAAAAATAATATAAATCCACTATTTGATACATATGTTTAGGATAAATAATTATTTGACTATTAGAAAGTATCAAAGTTGACTATCTCGTCTCTACCCTTTCGGGATTCGGCGAGACACCCATCGGGTACACGTTATGTTTGTACTGAGACTACACTTGTTGTGCATTTTGTTATATAGGTATATGTGACTTCAGTGGTCTGCTAGGCATAGCAGCGCAGATGATTCTGGGACTAGGTGAGTTGAATCATTCGAGACGGTCGCAGCTACAGTAGTCCCTTCCTTTGTACTATATTTACTTTCGTCCACTGTATTCCAAGCGGATGTTGTACTTTATTTCTCTTATCAGTAGATGCTCATGCACTTGTGACATCGGGTTCTAGGATGGTTTGAAGTATTGTATTAATCGCTTAACTTTTAATTTTATTTGAAAATACATTCTTCAAAACTTTTAAATAATGCTAAGTAAACATCATGTATATCAAAAGTGTTAAAACGAGATTTAATTTAGTGTTTGAGTTTGCTGGCCTGACAGCGGTGTCCGGCGCCACCACGACCCTTAGTGGATTTTGGGTCGTAATAGTCACATTATTTCTCCAAAGCTAGAAATTTGAACAAGAAGCCTGGCTGGTTGGTTCACAATTTATGGAAGCATTTGCAAAGGCAATGGCTTACTCCAGAGTTCTTAGAGAAGAGCGAAAAAGGAAATAAAGCTCGCGCATCTGAGATGTCAGGACCCAAAATCCACTAAGGGTCGTGATGGCGCTGGATACCGATGTCAGGCAAGTCAACTGAAATATTTATTTAAATTCTTGTTTTAACAATTTTAAAAACACTTCTTTTATACGATTGAAACAACACACCAGTATAATCTTCTGAAATAAACAATGTAATATTTATATACTTGTAAATTTCTGAACAATACCCATGTACATCCCAGAACCCGGTGTCACAAGTACATGAGCAATCTGTAAGGAAAATCAAATAAAGTAGAACATATGTCCAGAAAATATTTGGACAGAAAATAAATAGAATCCTGAGGGAGACTATACTAACTGCGGATCGCCTAGAGGAAATACAACTCACCTAGTCTCCCCGTCACAATGCTGTTATGTCCAGTAGGCCACTATAGATGCATGAGCATGTGCAACAAAAATGCACAGAAGTGTAGTATGAGTACGAAAATAACGTGTACCCAATGAGTATCCCGTCTAATATTGAAGAAGTAGAGACGACATGGTCAACTTTGACACTTACTAATGGTCCAATAATAATTTATTCTTAATATATTAAATGTGAATTTTTATAAACATGATTTTTAATCCAAATAAAGGAAACAAGTAAACTTTATTTCTTGTATAGGAAATTTCCAAAATTTCCTTTTTTTTATTAGCCAATTATCTTGAGCAATGATGAAGCAATAACAACTTTAATAAGTTCAAGGCAGAAACACAAGCATGCGCAAATCATGTTGAGGTCGACGTCCCGCTCCAACAGAAATGTAAGCTGTGCGCTGTCGAGGTTCCAACGGCACGAACCATATATGCATCTATTAAATCTGTCGAGGCGTTCGCCGTGCTCCAAAATTTAAACACATACCCTGCTCGTGAATCATATATGAGATGCAGGTACACATCGAAAATCATGCGCAAATAGTCAATTAGGAATTTATCCGGGAACAATTATCTAATTAAAGCAAATTCTCATTTAATCAATTTAATAAAATGAATTTCGGTCCTTTTAGAAACTCATTTACTAGTTCAATATGATTTAAGTAATTCAATTTGTCCATAAGTTTATAATTTTTCCAAGTATAGCATGCTTTTTGGTTCTAGACTACCCGGACAATAGCATAAATAGAAGCTACGCACGGACTCTCGTCACCTCGTGTGTACGTAGCCCCCACAAATAGGAGCATATAACCAATTAACTCACCGATGGAGACAATTCCCTCTTACAAGGTTAGAAAGGAGACTCACATAGCTCTGAAGATCCATAGCCGGCATTCTACATACTTCCTAAGACTTGAACCAACACAATGCTCCAAAACTAGTCAATGATTATACAAATCCATTAATATATGCTCAAATAAACTTTACAATCCAATTTGTAATAATTCCTAACCCAGAACGAAAAGTTAATAAAAATGCCCTCAGGCCCACGTGCCCGAAATCCGAAATTTCTCGAAGATAAAGTTTACCCATGAACTCACGAACTCAAATATATGATTTTTTTTCTTAATTCAATATTCAAAATCGTGTTAAATATTCAAGAATACTAATTTTCTAGGTCTTCCCTCAAACCCAAGTTTTTCTACAATTTTCATGCTCAAACTCATACATAACTGATGTATTTAACTCAAATAGGTGGGGATAACTTACCTTATCATTAATGATGAAGATCCTCTCTTGAAACCCCTCCAATAATCGTCCAAGCCAAGAAAATATGAGAGGAAATAATCAAAAATCCGATTTTTAAAACACCCTCACTGCCTCAGTAATTTCCGCTTCCGCGATTTCGATTTTGCGGACAATACGCCGCTTCTACGGATGCGGGCTCCAGCCCATTTTCGCTTCTCCGGATAGGTCGACCACTTATGCGGTTCCACTACTGCATATCTAAGGCCACTTCTGCAGTCCTGGGCTGTCTTCACATCTAACCGCTTTTGCGGGGCCTCAAATCATATCAAACAATGCTAAAACCATGAATTACGCACCGATTCAAGCTTTATGAACTTCGAAATTTCAAACTTCTACTTCCGATGTTTAAACCTATCAAATCACGTTTAATTGACCTCAAATTTTGCACACAAGTCTTATTCAATATTACGGACCTACTCCAACTTTCGTAATCAGATTCCGACCCCTATATCAAAAAGTCTACTTCGAGTCAAACTTCTCAAAACCTTCAAATTTCCATCTTTTGCCAAATGGCTCCAAAATGACCTACAGGCCTCCGAATTCACTTCTTATCGTGCTGCCAACTCCAGAATCACTATACGGAGCTACTCCAGTCTCGGAATCCCAGACTGTCATGACCCAAAAATCCCTCCAAAGAAGTTGTGATATCACCTAGTCTTTAAACTAGGAAAGCCTAACATTAATTGAAATAACATTGATACTTATAAACTCAGAATAAAATTTCTCAAAACAATTTACCGTTCCCAATACCAGTAGTACAAGTCACAAGCCTTTTTAAGAGTAGTTATACAATATAATTACATCATTGTTCCGAAATAAAGGAAACAAATGGAAATAAGTACAATTGAAGGTGACTCTGAGGACTGCGAATGCGATAGCAGGTTTACCTTGAGTCTCCACCGCAACAAATAGCTACCATCGATCAAATGCCCGGATCTGTACAAAAAATGTACAGAAGTGTAGTATCAGCACAACTGACCTCATGTGCTGGTTAGTATCTAGCCTACCCAGACGAAGTAGTGACGAGGGTAGGACCATACACTCACATAAATATGTGCAATCTATGGCGTACAAAATGATTGGAAGCAAATAACAATAATGGCAACAATGATAAAACAAGTGAAATGAATAGCAGGCAACAAGAACACCATAATTGCTTCTCAACAAATATAAATACGTGCAATCAATTAATCGAGTCCTTCAAATATAAATCTTTCACCTATACATCCTTCAAGTAATAATCTCTAAGATAATATACTTTTCAATAAATATATTCCGAATATATTTCCATTAAATAAGTATTTCCCTAGTAAGCATCTTTCGAATATAATTCTCTTGGGTAAAGGTCACCGTGTGATGCCTCATTTTATGATCATAAATAATATAGGTCTCAGCAAATTTTCATATTATCACGGCACCTCGTGCCCACATATTCCTGTCTCATATTGCACAAAAATATCCTAATATTATTCAGTTCACATGTTCCATTAATGAAGAATGTTCAAGAAGACTCATTCACTTAACATAAAGTAGATTACATCTCCCAACCCGAATGGAAATCAACTAGAAAACATTATGTTGTTTTTAGAATATCAGTCGATTTAGAAAAATACCCTTTCAATTGAAGTACAATATCGAATGAATCATTACGTTTAATATGATAAATACATAATTGAAACATAGTAGAAATTCCTTTTTAAGTAAAGCAAAACCTCAACGGTTTAAGGAAAATAAAGGTATATTTCACTTTCTTTTCACATCTTGTTGCAGGCGTGCAACTCGATCCCATTTCATGTATATCGTGGTAAGGCGTACCACCCGCTCCCAATTCAATATATCTTGTATCTTGTGGTAGGCGTACCACTCGATCCCATTTCAAAATATATAAGTAATCAGCGTGCCACACGATCCCAATTCAAAATGCATAAGTGGACGGCGTGCCACACAATCCAATTTCATAATTCATGAGTGGAAGGCATGCCACACGATCCCATTTCATAATTCATGAGTGAACGGCATGCCGTCACACCTCCGGAACCCTTCGGGGTTAGCCACCAGATGCTTCGTCCGGACGTAGAAGAATCTCTTCCAATAGCCACGGTTGGCCTTGTCATCAAACTGTACCATGAAGCTCTTCTTGCCGCGGCACGTCAGATGCAATATCGAATCCCTCAGGTAACTTGCATTGAACATTTGCAAATGGTGGTATATCGTGACCACACACCCAGCTCTCTCTCCGCGTGTGTGGTAAGTACCCTACACACTTTCAACGTATAAGGGGTGAGTTGATCCGGGCACGCCCTAATGAAACGGAAAAGTTCCTCTGCTAGAGGATTGAGCGAGAAATTGTAGCCGATCCGGAATGCATACTCGTAGAACGTACAGAACCCGGGCCTGTGCACGTTGGCATAGTCCTCTCCAGAAGGAACTATATCGACATGATCATGAAACTCATACGCCATCCTTAGGGCATCCAACTGAGAGAGAGTCAATTCGCTTCTTTCCCGCTGTGGAGGTAAGCTTTTATGACTAAAGTCATTCCTTTTATTCATGTTTTTCGGAAGAACATTCTCCACCGACAGAGGAACGAGAACCTCTCCGACCACCTCCGCCTCACCGTCGGTGGGAGGTGAAACCCTAGAGGGGGCGTTATCTCTGGACCTCTTGCTCCCTTGAGATCGTTTCACCATGATTGAGTTTACAGAGAAGAGTGTTTTAATAATGCATAGTTCGACCCGTAGAAACAATAGCTCTCAAGAAAAGCAGTGATTGCCGGAAAATAGGATGAGGGAAAGGGAGAAATGTCCTTTAAAGATTCGAATGGTGAATCGTTTTGAACCACTCCGATGTTTATAGGGGTGAGGTACACGGAAATCAAAGTGGCATCATTAAAAAGCTGGCACGGGAAACCCAAAAGTCACGTCAGGATCTGAACCGCCTCGGGAGCAAAAGTAATGATGATGCACGTGATCGGTGATTTCACTCTAAAAAGGAGCCAAGTGTCAACAACTTTATATCGCCACATGAGCATACATGTCCGTCCATTGAAGACGTCCATCGAGAACGCCTCCAACGGACGGAGGGACAAACTGTATGTGGTAAATCAGGCTCGCCCCGCTCCCGTCTAAGCAGACGTGTCCTTGATGACAATGCCAACCTCAAAATCGCGTCGCCTCAGGCAAGGACGACCCAAACAAGGACGCCCCAGTCAACTAGGTAGAGGAACGACGTCATTTAAGGCTTGGCTTCCTTCGTACGAGGAAGAGGAAGCCACCAAGTTCTGTACTTTTCTTTTGATTATTTCGAGGAAGGTGTCCTAATATATAAATGGGACCTTCATTTTGTAACGGACATGTGCTTTACTCTGAATAATATTATCTCTTTTCTTTCTCTTTCTAATTTTATCAAACAAATTATCTCTCTATTTTTCTCTTTGATGCTTAAGCTCTCTATAACCTTGTATATTTTCAGATCTATCACATTCTTGGATAAGTAATCTCTTCTATCACTCATTATACTTGATTACGATTTACCCAAACACTTTTTGATTGTTTTTTAGCTTACAAGGCGTGTGAATCTTTTGAGCACAACACAGATGCTAAAACTATAGTCAATGTAACACTGAAAAAAATGTCCAACACTTCAATTTCAAATCCTATAGACTTCAAAAATTAAAAGATGACAAATTCGGCAGTCAGCAGATGAAGAAGCTTGAAATTAAAGCCAGAGAATACAGCCATAGAGAAGGGAACGAAAAGGAATGAAAAATTTTATTTTGTATCTCACATCATTAATACTAGTTGTGTGCGGTTTTTTTTTTATCTCACAAATTTATAATATCAAAATTTTATGGATTTAAATATATAAATTATAAGTCCACAAATATATAAAATTTAAATAAAAAAATAATTCATACAACTATTGTCAGTAGTGAGGCAGACCATAAAATCACTCCAAAGGAATGGACTAGGCAGATTCAACGGAGAATTGAGTTAAGAGTACAATAGAAAGATGGTAAACAGAGATGAAATCGAATTCGGTTGCAGGTCTAATGACACGTTGTTTAGGTATACCCTCACTTTGTAATTTATTGACAAAACAATATATCGCATAAAACATATGAGAGGTACCTAAATCATTTTTTTAAAAACATTTTCCCTTCAGAAAATTAATATAATGCGAGCCTCTAGACTATTATAAATCTAAAATAATATAATTATATGATTTAAATTAATTTACATGTACATATACAAATTAAATTATAATATCATATAATATATAAATTTGACATTTCGGTTTAATCAACATTTTTAAATAGAAAATTGGAAAGTTTTTTTAGCCCTATATTATCGTGCTGAGAAATTTTAACTTTCCCGTTTGTTCTAGTTGAGCTGATTTGTTAATTCTGGTTAACAAAAATAAAAAGCCTTGCTACTTGCTAGTGTCAGGGGTTCATTACGTCACTTATTCCCTCTATTTATTCTTTCTGTTCCTTTTTTTGTTTTGCGATTTGTAGGTATCACAGTTATGTTTGTTTACCAACTATTGTTTACTCCCTACAATATATAAGCAATTTGTCATTCGTAATATTACGTGGCGCCTTCCTGAAATTCCTTAGAAGGGCGACGTAAAGCTAAGCAATTAATGTCAATGCAGTTACTGTCCCGCCAACTGAATTCTCCTCTGTACGCTAGACTAGATTGTCAGTGCCGTACGGGAAAACCAATGTCAAAAGCAATTGAGAGAATATAAATGAGAATTGAGATTGAAAGAAAGCTTGATTGCATTAATGAAGGCCAATACAGAAAGCAACACTGTGCTGAGAGGGAGAGACACCGGTACAAAGAATTATTTACTTGCTAGAAAGTTTTGATTGCTTGATCACCCTAATAATTCTTAAAAAATAAAACCAAAGCTACAAGACTAGACTTTCATAAACTAGAGAAACATAATGAAAGTGCATGAAATAGAACTACTCTATATTTATAATAAAAAGGACTTAATTTTCTACAAGGCAGAAACAGGTCCGTTGTCAGCAGCAACGTCTTTGGCATCACGTCGGCGCACCCGGCTTTGTCTGCGCGTGCAGCGCTGTTGGCATCTGCATGCAGCTAGGCACTGGCGAGGGATATCGGTGGGACGACAGAGGCACATGCGCGCTTGTCACTTGGCACGGCCAAGACCACGGGGTCGTCCGTGGCGCTAGGCATTGAGAGGCTTGCTAGGACACCACGGGGCGCGCCCAAGGGGTCATGGTGCATGGCTGGAAAGCCGCCTATAACATTTTCCCCCACCTGAGTTGGCGACGCCTTGGCGCCGTAGTTGCAATATAATCTTCAATTAGGATCTTGTAGGTCTTGAGGTTTGTTCCCCTCTCCCAAGTATTCACCTATGCATCACATCCCTGCCGTTTCACAATAAACTCTTGGTGATCTTTCCTTGAGGCATTAATCACTCTATCATTAAGGATATCTTCAACACGCCTTTTCCCAGTTGAATTTGGACCTCGAATACTAGGTATTGTGAGCTGGCTCCGTGAAGGGACCTTCTTATCTTCCCGAAAAAATTTTCAGGAGGCTAACATGGAAGACAGGATGAATTTTCCACCAAGCTAGGGTATCCACCCGGTATGCAACTTTCCCAATGCGTCTTTCAATGGGCAAGGGTCCAATGTACTTTTACAATAGGCGAGGGTCATGTAACTGCGCAAATAAGTACCGCTTTGGAAATTTGACGATCACTTTGTCTCCTACTTGGTATTCAACAAAGCGATGATTCAGATCAGCATGCTCTTCATCCGTTTTTGAGCTTTGACAAGATAGCTCTGCACTATCTCCAAATTTCGCTTCTGTTCTTTTGAGAAGCTAGTAGCTCGAGGAGATTTAGAAATATTTGGTGCACTCATAGTGTGTGGGAGTAGCGGTTGCTATCCAGTAACAATTCAAAAGCGCTTTTTTTTGTACTAGAGCTTTTTTGTGAATTGAAACACACTTGAGCAGCATCCAAAAGCTTCACCCAATTTTTATGTGATCCTGTTACAAAGTGGCGGAGATATTCCTCCAACATACTATTGAACCGCTCCGTTTCTTCATCAGATTGCGGATGAAAACTTGAGTTGTGACTCATTTTGACCCAATACACTTAAAGTGCTGGGTCCAAAAGTTTCTAGTGAAGTGTGAGTCGCAATTATTAATAATATCTTTGGGCAGACGCCAATACTTTACGATATGAGTGAAGAAGAGTCGATTAGTATCTTCTGCTGATATATATTGTGGGGCTGCAATAAAGGTAGCATACTTGGAATATCAATCTACCACAACCAAGATAGTTGTGAGATCTCCAACCTTGGGCAGTCCGATGATAAAATCTTCCCAGGGTCTTTTTGGGACAATTAGTGGTTCCAAGAGTCTCGCTTGTGTCAAGAGGTCTGACTTGTCCTTCTGGAATACTATAAAAGTTTTCATATACTGAGCAACGTCGTCGGCCATTTGAGGCCAATATTATGCACGGGGAAGCAACACCATGGTGCGATCCTCACCGGGATGGCCTGCCACAGAGTATCATGACATTCCGCCAGAAGAGCCTTTCGCATATTCCATCCTTTAGGAACATAAAATTCGGTTCCTATTCGCTTTCAGGAAACCATCTTCTATATAGAACTGGCGAGTCTTGCCCTGTCCTACTAAATCAATCAAATATTGTTCAACAGGATCGTTGATGAGTAGATCCTGTATCTGATCCTTGATGAAGGTAGCTACTTCGCTCCCCCTTAAGGTGGCGAGTAGGAACACCGATGCTAGATCAGCTCTCCTACTGAATGCATCAGCAACATGATTGGTCTTCCCACTTTGGTACTCGAAGATGGAGTGTAATTCAACTAGGAGTTCCTGCCACCTGGCTTGTCGACCATTCAACTTAGGTTGGGACATGAAATGGCTAACAGTTGTGTCGTCTGTCTTGACCATGAATGGGGTCCCCAACAGATGGTGCCTCCAAAGGCGCAAGCAGTGGACGACATCCAATAATTCTTTCGCATGGGCGGTATAGAGCCTCTCTGCATCCTTTAGCTTACGGCTCTCGTACGCTACAGGATGCCCTTCATGTAGCAAGACTACGCCGAGGGCATAGTCAGATGCATCTATTTGTACCTCGAATGGCTTGGCCAAATCAGGGAGGGACAAGACAGGGCTACTAGACATAGCCGCTTTTAATACGTTGAAGGCCTCTACTCTCCTCGGACACCAATCCCAAGGTGTGACCTTCTTGAGGAGTTCTGTCAACGGCATTATGATGAGGGAGTAGTTCTTCGATAATTTCCGGTAGAAATTGCATAGGCCAAGGAACGCCCCCAAGGCGTGGATATCCTTAGGCGGCGGCCAGTCTATGTTTCCTGGACCATTTGTTGGTCCATCTTGATCCTCCCTTCCTCGATGACATATCCGAGGAAGTCAATTTGCTTTTGCGCAAAGGAGCACTTGGATAGCTTCGCATACAATTCATGCTCCCCTAATTGAGCTAAGACCTTCCACAAGTAAAACAACTGTTCTTCCAATGTTTGGCTATATACCACAATGCCATCCGAGTATACCACCACGAATTCATCAATTCAATCTCGGAAAACTTGGTCCATCAGGGTAAAAATGTGGCTGGGGTATTAGTCAAGTAGAATGGCATAACCAAGAAGTGGTACGACCCGTATCTTGTCACACAGATCTTCTTGTGTTCATCACCCTCTGCGATCCAAACATGTCAATAGCCTGTCTTCTGGTCTATCTTGGTGAACAGCGTCGCACCACCCAGTCTATCGAACAAATCTGCCATTAGTGGAATAGGGTACTTGTTCTTAACTGTGATTTTGTTTAGAGCCCGATAATCCCCACAGAGTCGTAGGCTCCCATCATGTTTCTTAGGAATAGAACAGAGGGACCATATGGGGACTTAGAGGGCACAACGATCCTTGTACGTAGCATCTCCGTCAATTTTCTCTGGAGCTCGCTGAGTTTAGGTTGTGACATTCGATAAGGTGCTCGGGCAGGTGGCTTCGCGCCCAGCACTAACTCAATTTCATGGTCCACAGTGCACCTAGGTGGGAGTTTCTTTGGAATGTCTTGTGGCATGACATCTTCAAACTCCAGTTGCATCTCCTTCACGGGTTCAGGAATGGGACCCGATGACGTTCTATATCTTCAATGCAGAGGGTTGCCAGGAACATAGGTTCATGTCTTTGACCCCCTTCTTCAACTGCAAGGCCGAATAATTCTCAACGACTATATTCATGGGCAAGCACAGGATAATGCAGGGCTTGGTTCCATTTTTTCCCATCATCAATATCATGTCATATGGTACGGGCATAATATTGATTTGCCTTAATAATCCCAACCCAACTATCAACTCGAAGTCATCTATGATCACCACTCGTAGGTTGAATTTTCCTTCGTAAGGGCCAAGCTTCACCGGTACATCTTTGGCTATTCCACCCACTAGCTGAGGAGGTGAGTTAATAGCCTTCACGACCTTTGCCTTTTCCTACAACTAGACCAAGGTGCTCTACTAGAGTTGAGACTAAGTAGTTATGGGTAGCACCCATGTCTATCATCACCCGAATGGGCTTGCCATTCACCTTCATCTCGAGGAATATCAAGGTCCTCTCTTGTTTAAGAGGAGTCCCCTCATCCGCCTTCTTTTTCCCTTTCTTGTTGATTGGGCTTGGGTCCTTCTTCTTTTGGATACTAGCACTGGTCTCCGCTAATGCCCCAGAAATAGAACCAACAATTTCATTGAAGGCACCTAATAGTTCAGCCTCATCTGCATCGTATGAGTCGTCATCAGTCCCATCATCAAGAGCTTGATGGTCGTTTATTTGTGCATATGGGCATTCATTGTTCCAGTCTGGCCTGTCGTAATGACGGCATCCTGAAGGAGGCTTTCTCCCCCGGTCATTGTTGTTTGACGCAGCATTGTCCCCCATTTCTGCTATGGCCACCATTGCTAGGCTGTCCCCCTTTGAATCCCACTCGGGCAGGCAGCTGAGACCTATACTTTCGAGCTTCCATTTGATAGTCCCCAAGGCATTCAACTGCTTGGATTGCCTTGGGCAGTGTATTTATCCTTTGTCTTTGTAGCTCCACGCGGGCGTAAGGTTTCAACCCTTCAAGGAAAGTGGAGAGGTTGTCTTGGTCCTCCATGGCACGTATGCTTAGCATGATTGCGGAGAATTCCCGCACGTAGTCACAGACTGATTTGGTCTGGCAGATGATAACAACTAGGTCAGAAATCCAAACTAGAGTAAGAATTTGAGAAGTAAGTGCAGAAGTAATAACAAAAAGGAATTGACCAACTATAATTAAATAGATGAAAATAAAGTATATGGGAAAATTCAGGGAAAGAATTCCAAGAACTTCAAAGAATGCAAGTTCTATTGCCTTGACAAGGTCAAAGTAACAACGTCTTAATTTATGGAAGAGATCAAACACTTTTATTTAAAAAGCAAACTAAAACAATAGATTCAGATCTTCACCGCTTTACGAGTAACTTGAGACAACAACTAATAAATAGTATTAATCGCCTTCTAAGAATACCGCAAAGGAATCAAAGATATCATAAAAGAGAAGAAATGTTACTACCTTGAACTATAAACTACTAAAGGTTGAAAGAGAAATCTCAAAGCACAAGTAACAAAGGTTCAAAAGAACTCTCAAAGTATGATATACTTAATCGATAATGTTGTGTCTTATGAATAAGAAGAACTCCCTATTTATAAGAGAGTACTAAGGCATAAAATTCCTTAACAATAGGGAGGGTGATTGCTAAGGCATCCAAAGTCATTACAATTAGGTAAGATGATTGCTAAGGCATCCAAAGTCATTACAATTAGGTAGGATGATTGCTATGGTATGTAAAGTCATTACAATTAGGTACGGGGCGGCCAAGACTCTTTTGGGGCATATTTGGGCCTTAAAACAACTATTTTGGGCAATTGGTTTGGAATCCAATCGGGCTCCTTTTGTAACACACTTCCTTTTGGACCTCTTTTAAGCTCATTTTGTACCCATTTGATGGACTTCAAAGGCTGTTGTGGGTGATCCACCTCTTCTTGGACTACAGCTTGAGCCACCAAATAATTGTAAAAATTTGACAATTATTCTCCTTTGGGCTTGAGCACTTCATCTATAGTTAGAAGATTCTTTATTTCCAATTGAAGTCTAGCAACCTTTGTCTGCAATTCTTTACCTTGATATATTGTAAATGGCCTTCTTGGAGCTTCCAAAACTCTATCCTTACCAGTGATGCTATCATTCCCCTCTTCTTGGAAAGAACTCGTCCCCGAATTCGATCCTACGTCAAATAACATTGAATATAGCACTTACTTGAAACTTACCAGGAAGATCCAACTGTTCTTTTTCCTCAAGCTCACCTTTTATCCTTCCCCTTGGTTTTCCCATTGTTTCACTCAATCTCTTTTGATCTTCAAACACTTGAGAAGGAGATAAAGATGCAAGAGTAAATTTCCTGCCATTTAGTTCAAGAGAATATTTATTCTTTCTTCCATCATGAAAAACATTCCTCTCATACCGCCAAGGACTACCGAGTAATATATGGCAAGCTTGCATAGGTACTATATCACAAAGAATATCATTCTCATATCTACCAACATTAAATGAAGTCATGCATTGTTTGTTCACCATTAGTTCACCACTATCATTTAACCATTGGAGTCTATAAGGAGTAGGGTGTTTCATGCATGCAAGTCCCAGTTTTTCTACAAAGTATGAACTCGCCGCATTAGCACAACTACCACTGTCAATGATCATAGAACAAGTTTTTCCCTTTATCCCACACCTAGTATAGAATATGTTCTCTCTTTGTGCTTCACTATTGCTTCCCAAATTGAAAGTCATAATCCTCCTAACTACCCCAACCATTCCATAATTAGGTAGTTCTACATCATCTTCATCACTCACCTCTCCCTCTTCTTCTCCCTCACTTTTTTCACTCTCATATCCTCCATCTTCTCTAAGAATGATATTTCTTCTACTTGGACATTCATGCATCATATGTCCCCTTCCTTTACATTTATGACATTGAATAGAACCAGAAGGTGTAAAAGGTTTAGGGTTAAAGGTTTTACCTCCCTCTTTGTTCTCAAATTTACCTTTACCCTTGTCTTGAGGTTTAGAAGAACTCCTCATCTCATGATTTGGCCATTGCTTCTTGGAAATGGTGCCTGTCCTGCCTTTCCACAAGCTAGTATGCTTTCTTTTATTTTGATTTCTTCTTTTACACACAAATCAACTAACTCATCTATTGTTATATATTGTTGTAATTCTACTACATCAGTTATTTCCTTATTTAAACCATTTAAAAACCTACCCATTGTAGCTTCTTTTTCCTATGTACAATTAGCATAGATCATAGCTACATCCATAGCCTTAAAGTACTCATCCACGGACATGGACCCTTGCTTCAATGTTTGAAGATGTTGTTGTAGCTCTCTTAGAAAGTGTGATGGCATGAATCTCTTCCTCATCACCCTCTTCATCTCAGCCCAAGCAGTAACTGGTGCTTGTCTTTCTTGCAATCTATCCCTAGTTGCTTTTCCACCAAATAGCAGCATAGTCAGAAAACCAAACAACAAGTTTAACCTCCTTACCTGCAGAGTAGTTGGGACAGTCAAAGATGGCTTCAACTTTTTCTCTCCCTATCAAGATACAAGTCTGGATCCCTTGTTCCCAATAAAGATGGCATCTTCGTCTTTATACTACTTACATTATCATCTTCTACTCTACCTCTATGTCCCCTCCTATCACTTCCCACCCTATGAAAATCAGTATCCTTAAAATCATATATAAAGTTTTCTTGATTTACAATGGGAGCACGGGGTACATTACTCCTAGCTTGGGGCCTAACGTTATTTCCCTCCTAAGTTCAGCTATTGTATCATTTTATCGGCAATTGTTTCTCTCATTTCTTGGAGTTGGAAATTCAACCTTTCAAATTATTGATGCATAGCTTGCAAGGTAAAATTGTTTCTTGGAGAACCCTTCGTTCATCATCACTACCTGTATGCGACATCCTTTCCAAAAAAAAATAAACGGTATCACACAAATTAGCTTCTCTTTTTTTCTCTCAGATTAACCTTTGAACAAAATACGTTGTTGATTTACAGTTAAACCCAATTTGTATGACGTTCTTAGTAGTAAAATTCAGATTTATTTTTGGAAACTAATGAAAGAAAAACCTAATGCTAGAACTATTAGGCTAGGTTGAAACAAGACGCGAACAAAGAGGGAAGGATATAAATATGTAGATTAGAATAAGAAAGAATATCTAGGATCCCCTCTTCTTGTTTCCTTTGCTAACTTTTTTGAAACAAAATTAGATACAAAGAATTTTTTTGTTGGGAGGAAGCAATTCTATTTTTTTTTAAATTGATTTTTGTTTTTTTTTCTTTTGTTTTTTTTCTTTGCTCTTAGTATTCAAGAAATCCCAAGACTTACCAAGAACGGAATCTTGATAGAACCGCTCTGATACCACTTGATAACAACTAGGTCAGAAATCCAAACTAGAGTAAGAATTTGAGAAGTAAGTGCGGAAGTGATAATAACAAGGAATTGAACAACTAGAATTAAATAGATGAAAATAAAGAATATGGAAAAACTCATAGAAAGAATTCCTAGAACTTCCAAGAACGCAAGTTATGTAGCCTTGACAAGATCAAAGTAACAACGACTTAATTTATGGAAGAAATCAAACACTTTTCCTTAAAAAGCAAATTAAAACAATAGATTCGGATCTTCACCTCTTTATGAGTAACTTGAGACAACAACTAATAACTAGTATTAATTTCCTTCTAAGAATACCGTAAAGGAATCAAAGATATCATAAAAGAGAAGAAATGTTACTACCTTGAACTATAAACTACTAAAGGTTGAAAGAGAAATCTCAAAGCACAAGTAACAAAGGTTCAAAAGAACTCTCAAAGTATGATATACTTAATGGATAATGTTGTGTCTTATGAATAAGAAGAACTCCCTATTTATAGGAGAGTACTAAGGCATAAAATTCCTTAAAATTAGGGAGGGTGATTGCTAAGGCATCCAAAGTCATTACAATTAGGTAAGATGATTGCTAAGACATCCAAAGTCATTACAATTAGGTAGGATGATTGCTATGGTATGTAAAGTCAATACAATTAGGTACGGGGCGGCCAAGACCCTTTTGGGCATATTTGGGCCTTAAAACAACTATTTTGGGCAATTGGATTGGACTCCAATCGGGCTCATTTTGTAACACACTTCCTTTTGGACCTCTTTTAAGCTCATTTTGTACCCATTTCATGGACTTCAAAGGCTGATTTGGGTGATCCACCTCTTCTTGGACTACAACTTGAGCCACCAAATAATTGTAAAAATTAGACAATTCTTCTCCTTTGGGCTTGAGCACTTCGTCTAAAGTTAGAAACTTCTTTATTTCCAATTGAAGTCTAGCAACCTTCGTCTGCAATTCTTTACCTTGATATATTGTAAATGGCCTTCTTGGAGCTTCCAAAACTTAATCCTTACCAGTGATGCTATCATTCCCCTCTTCTTGAAAAGAATTCGTTCCCGAATTCGATCCTACGTCAAATAAAGACAAGTCAGCAACATTGAATATAACACTTATTTGAAACTCACCAGGAAGATCCAACTGTTCTTTTTCCTCATGCTCACCTTTTATCCTTCCCCTTGGTTTTCCCATTGTTTCCCTCAATCTCTTTTGATCTTCAAACACTTGAGAAGGAGATAAAGATGCAAGAGTAAATTTCCTGCCATTTAGTTCAAGAGAATATTTATTCTTTCTTCCATCATGAAAAACATTCTTCTCATATTGCCAAGGACTACCGAGTAATATATGGCAAGCGTGAATAGGTACTATATCACAAAGAATATCATCCTCATATGTACCAACATTAAATGAAGTCATGCATTTTTTTTCACCTTTAGTTCACCACTATCATTTAACCATTGGAGTCTACAGGGAGTAGGGTGTTTCATGCATGCAAGTCCCAGTTTTTCCACAAAGTATGAACTCACCGCATTAGCACAACTACCACTATAAATGATCATAGAACAAGTTTTTCCCTTTATCCCACACCTAGTATGGAATATGTTCTCTCTTTGTGCTTCACTATTTCTTCCCAAATTGAAAGTCATAATCCTCCTAACTACCCCAACCATTCCATAATTAGGTAGTTCTACATCATCTTCATCCCTCACCTATCCCTCTTCTTCTCTCTCACTTTTTTCACTCTCATATCCTCCATCTTCTCTAAGAATGATAGTTCTTCTACTTGGACATTCATGCATCATATGTCCCCTTCCTTTACATTTATGACATTGAATAGAACCAGAAGGTGTAAAAGGTTTAGGGTTAAAGGTTACCTCCCTCTTTGTTCTCAAATTTACCTTTACCCTTGTCTTCTTGAGGTTTAGAAGAACTCCTCATCTCATGATTTGGCCATTGCTTCTTGGCGATGGTGCCTGTCCTACCTTTCCACAAGCTAGTATGCTTTCTTTTCTTTTGATTTCTACTTTTACACACAAATCAACTAACTCATCCATTGTTATAGATTGTTGTAATTCTACTACATCAGTTATTTCCTTATTTAAACCATTTAAAAACCTACCCATTGTAGCTTCTTCTTCCTCTGTACAATTAGCATAGATCATAGCTATATCCATAGCCTTAAAGTACTCATCCACGGACATGGACCCTTTCTTCAATGTTTGAAGATGTTGTTGTAGCTCTCTTTGAAAGTGTGATGGCATGAATCTCTTCCTCATCACCCTCTTCATCTCAGCCCAAGCAGTAACTGGTGCTTGTCTTTCTTGCAATCTATCCCTAGTATGCTTTTCCACCAAATAGCAGCATAGTCAGAAAACCAAACAACAACAAGTTTAACCTTCTTACCTTCAGAGTAGCTGTGACAGTCAAAGATGGCTTCAACGTTTCTCTCCCTATCACATACAAGTATGGATCCCTTTTTCCCTATAAAGATGGCATCTTCATCTTTATACTACTTATATTATTATCTTCTACTCTACCTCTATGTCCCCTCCTATCACTTCCCACCCTATCAAAATCAGTATCATTAAAATCATTTATAAAGTTTTCTTCATTTACAATGGGAGCACGGGGAACATTTCTCCTAGCTTGGGGCCTAACGTCATTTCCCTCCTAAGTTCAGCTATTGAATCATTTTTATCGGCAATTGTTTCTCTCATTTCTTGGAGTTCCAAATTCAACCTTTCAAATTATTGATGCATAGCTTGCAAGGTAAAATCGTTTCTTGGACAACCCTTCGTTCATTATCACTACCTGTATGCGACATCCTTTCCAAAAGAAATAAACTGTATCACACAAATTTGCTTCTTTTTTTTCTCTCAGGATAACCTCTGAACAAAATACGTTGTATATTCATAGCTAAACCCAATTTGTATGAAGTTCTTAGTAGTAAAATTTAGATTTATTTTTGGGAACTAATGAAAGAAAAACCTAATGCTAGAACTATTAGGCTAGGTTGAAACAAGACGCGAACAAAGAGGGAAAGATATAAATATGTAGATTAGAATAAGTAAGAATATCTAGGATCCCCTCTTCTTATTTCCTTTGCTAACTTTTTTGAAACAAAATTAGATACAAAGAATTTTTTTTTTTGAGAGGAAGACATTACTTTTTTTAAAATTGATTTTTGTTTTTTTGCTTTTATTTTTTTCTTTGCTCTTAGTATTCAAGAAATCCCAAGACTTACCAAGAACGAAATCTTGATAGAACCGCTCTGATACCACTTGATAATAACTAGGTCAGAAATCCAAACTAGAGTAAGAATTTGAGAAGTAAGTGCGGAAGTGATAACAATAAGGAATTGAACAACTAGAATTAAATAGATGAAAATAAAGAATATGGAAAAATTCATAGAAAGAATTCCTAGAACTTCCAAGAACGCAAGTTATGTAGCCTTGACAAGATCAAAGTAACAACGTCTTAATTTATGGAAGAAATCATACGCCTTTACTTAAAAAGCAAATCAAAACAATAGATTCAGATCTTGACCGCTATACGAGTAACTTGAGACAAAAATTAATAACTAGTATTAATCGCCTTCTAAGAATACCACAAAAGAATCAAAGATATCATAAAAGAGAAGAAATGTTACTACCTTGAACTATAAACTACTAAAGGTTGAAAGAGAAATCTCAAAGCACAAGTAACAAAGGTTCAAAAGAACTCTCAAAGTATGATATACTTAATCGATAATGGTGTGTCTTATGAATGAGAAGAAATCCCTATTTATTCGATTACTAAGGCATAAAAGTCCTTAAAATTTGGGAGGGTGATTGCTAAGGCATCAAATGTCATTACAATTAGGTAGGATGATTGCTAAGGCATCCAACGTCATTATAATTAAGTAGGATGATTGCTAAGGTATCCAAAGTCATTACAATTAGGTAGAGGGCGGCAAAGACCCTTTGGGGAATATTTGGGCCTTAAAATGACTATTTCGGGCAATTGGTTTGGACTCCAATTGGGCTCCTTTTGTAACACGTCCTTTTGGACCTCTTTTAAGCTCATTTTGAACCCATTTGATGGACTTCAAGGGCTGATTTGGGTGTTCTAATCCTCCTCTTGTTGGACTACAACTTGATCCACCAAATAATTGTAAAACTTAGACAATTCTTCTCCTTTGGGCTTGAGCACTTCGTCTATAGTTAGAACCTTCTTTATTTCTCATTGAAGTCCAGCAACCTTCGTTTGCAATTCTTTATCTTGAGATCTTGTAAATGGCCTTCTTGGAGCTTCCAAAACTCTATCCTTATCAGTGATGCTATCATTGGAGCTCCTGTAGCTTTCTCCTTCCATTGTATTCCGCATTTTCGGGGAAGAACTGTAGGCGTATGGCTGCCTTCAGTTCAGCCCATGTCTCGAGAGCATCTTCACCAGCCTTGATGGCCTCGTACTTCACTTGCCACCAGAGTTTAGCATCACCTCCAATTTACATGGCAGCAGTTTCTACCTTCTTAGCTTCTTCTAGGCCCCCAACATTATCAAAATATTGTTCGATGTCACAGATTAAGTTCTCCACCTCCTTAACATTCCTAACTCCACTGTATGTATTTGGATCATGAATTCTTAGTTTTTGTGTCACGGAAGTGGGGTTTACAACGCCCCCAATTTGGTTTCCACTGCCTTGAAGCAGGCTCTGTAAAGTAGCATTGGCAATATTGAGCTTGTCTGTTAAGTCGTCAATAGTATGTTGTATGGTAGTCATCCTGTCTGCCTCTTGTGCCATGTAAGCTAAATCCTTGGCACGCTCTTGTTGGAGTCCCTCAAAATTATCAAAAAATTTGGGTACCTCTGTGGCTGTCATTTGCCGGTCCCTCAGAGTCGCGACTGGTGTTTTCTATGTCAACTTCAGCCTGGAGCACCCTGCGGTCCAGGTCATCCAACCTTTGCACTAGGCTGTTTCTTAGTTCAGGCACCGTATCCACGATGAGCCGTAATCTATCAACCGTCTGTTCAAGGGCCGCAATGCGGTCCCCATGATTCGCCATGGTCAGAAATGGTGGTAATGGCAATTCGCCCCCTCGTTCGATGTCGAACCTAGGCTCTGATACCAACTGCTACGCGGCGCCTTCTTGAAATTCCTTGTAAGGGATGTAAGGCAAAGAAACTGATGTTAGTGCATTACTGTCTGCCAACTGAGGTCCCCTCCGTACGCTAGACTTTATTGTCAGCATCGTACGAGAAAACCAATGTCAAGAGCAATTGAGAGAACAAAAATAAGAATTGAGAATGAAAGAAAGCTTGATTGCATTAATGAAAGCTATTACAGAAAGCAAAACGGTGTCGAAGGGAGAGACACCAGTACAGAGAACTGTTTGCTTTCTAGAAAGTTTTGATTGCTTGATCCCCCCTAATAATGCTTCAAAAAATAAACCACAACTACAAGACTAGACTTGACTAAACTAGAGAAACATAATAGAAGTGCATGAAACAAAACTACTCTATATTTACAATGCAAAGGACTTAGTTTTCTACAAGGCAGAAACAAGTCCGTTGTCAGCAACAACATCTTTGCCATCACGGTCGTCGCACACGGCGTTGTCTGTGCGCGGCACTGTTGGCATCTGCCTGCGACTGGATGCTGGCGACGGATATTGGTGGGGCGACAGAGGCACATGCGCGTTTGTCACTTGGCGCGGTCAAGACCACGGGGTCGTCCGTGGCGCTAGGCATTGAGAGGCTTGCTAGGACGCCAAGGGGTGTGCCCAAGGGGTGATGGGGCATGGCTGGAAAGTCGCCCATGACAGTAAGCATGGACCATAGCCAGTCTTCGGACTAGTAATTGAAAAATTGCAATGTATGTAAAGTTATTAAAAATGGCCACTATTTTAACTGAAACATGAAAAGTTCTAGCATAATATGCTAGATTATGGAGCTCCTGCGTATAAACTTCCAACATATTATGGTGGAACTCCAGTATATTATGAAACTCCAGCATATTATGCTGGAATCATATGTAAAAAATTCGAACTTCAACATATTATGCTAGAGTTTTTCCAAAATTTTAAGGGTGTGTTTGTTTAAAATTTAACTTTACATGAATATGTGGCTAAATTTTGATTATGTTTGAAACTGTGGTTATTTTTCAATTGCCAGTTATAAATCAAGCTATTTTTTATTTTTCCCCCCATAATAAGCTAACTATCCAAAACCCTAAATATGATTGGGCAAAATACAAAACTAGTCGGTCCGCGAAACTAATTGAACTTGCTAGCATAAACCTATATAAAATGTGTATAGTTTTTGTATATAATACACATACATACAAAACATATATATTTTTTATCGGCTATTATTTCTATGAGCGGCTAAAAATATATGTTTCTCAACATGATTTGATTCGTCTCAGAACGGCCTACAGTCCAAAACCTGTCAATAGTGCAGATGATAGTTCTAATAGCTTAGGGTTTACTCACCCATGAAATGCTAAAAGAGAAAATTCCTCTTTATGTTTTGCTAAATCACAATGCGTGAAGTGATTCGTAGTTAAAGAAGAGAATTATAAGTGAATAGTTCCTAAGTTCTCCAAGAAGAATTCTTAGACTGCAAATTAATTAGGTCTTAATCACTTAGGGTAAACACTCGGGCCACATTTTGAACATAGAGCCTACCAATGATCCTTCAACGACGAGAACAAAACTTTGTGCCATCAAGAGCAGTTCAAACGCTCACAGCAATATAAGTAAGACTACCTGAGCTACCCACAAAATTCTAAGATGAAAGAATCCTTGCCAAGGTGGGTAACCAAATAGGGTGTGTGCTTAAGGTGGATACATGCACCTCTGCAGCCCTTCGTGGTCGTTATGCCAAAATATGTGTAGAATTACCCTTGAACAAACAGGTCAAATCCTTCATCTGGATTAGATCACACAAGCAACAGATACTATACAAGTGTGAAAAGCTCCTATGCCTCAACTATGGCTTCCTAGGTCACTCATCCAGTAAATGCCTTAAAATCAATTCCCAAATAAAATCACCAATCACAAAAGCAAAAGAAGATTCGCAGGGAAAAACACAAGAGAGCAAGTTACAAGTTGAATAATGAAAAGCTACCCAGAAGGAGCTTCTCAAAATAGCAATGGAGGACACTACTGAAAAAGAGTCTCATTCAAAAAAGGTACCAAAAAACAAGCCACAAGCAAAGAACCCCCATCAACCCCAGTAACTAATGTCAATGTCTTTAATGCTTCCACAGGTAAATTTCTTACTACTCAAGTCTTTAATTACAAAGCCAGATATAATCACAGTAATAAAGTGTACAATTTGATAGACAAAAATCACGCTTCAGATCACTTCTCCCCTCTCACTTATCAGAATACAGTTTTGGATAACCACCAAAACCACCGGGATAATGACCTAGATAGACCCCTAAGTCCCTCTCTACTAATACCCCTACTAATAACCTGAATAGTAATAATTATACTATCAATCCTACCACTACCAACATTCAACCTCTTGTTATTTTAAATTTTAAATAATAAAAAAAGACCTTCAGATCCTAGGGCACCTCTCACAACACCCTACCCCTTTGTAACTAATGGGGACAGCAACACCAACACCCCAACCACTACACCCCTTAACATCCCTCTAATCCCCCTACTAACAAGTGCACCTCACTTGATAAAAAACACTTGGCAACAACCAAAGAATCCCCTTTACAAATGGACACTGTCATTGCACATGTAGATCAGAAACAAATAAAATTCACTTCTATAAATGACAATACGCTATCCCAGACATGCAACATGCAAATCGGTCTCATAATCATTGCTTCTGATTCTGAGTATTCCCAAGAACAAAAAACTCCCTCTCCAACTCTACAATGCCTAGAATTCCTCTTTCCACCCGGAGACACTACAAATTAATCCAACTCCTACGCCTTCATCAAAAACTGGCAAACCAAAATAACCCCAACACTCCACTCTAGACTCCAATAATCCTAATCCAACCCCCCATGCCAGAAATCCATCAACCTCAAACGTGGGTGGAATTGGGCCTGATGGGTCAAGCACTATCCTTTACGATAGTGCTGAATGAGAGGGACACCATTATTGTCCTCCACAATTCTCACTACCCTGCTCAACTGATTTCGGAAGGAGTCCGCCTTGCGATTAACAACTACCTAAATCACTTCTGGCTGAGCAACATTCTTCAGCCAATTGCTCCAAACCTGCCTCCTCATGCAACCTAATCAATGATAGGGGAATGGAAAATGCCACCCCATTTTGTCCCTCTTCAAATAACCATGTATGTCTCGAGCCTCCCATTCTTCACTCCGGAAATAGCCACTTCCTTGAACCCAGTATTCACTCCATGGGACATGCATGCACCACAAAATCCAAATGTCCACAATGCAACAACTCAACTCAATCACCCCCAACCCCAATCCACAACCAAACAGCCAGCCACAAGAGGCCGTGATGGAAGAAGCAGTGGAGCCTCACATCTTAATACCAGAACTAGTGATCCAAAGTTCAAGCCTAGAAAACGTAAAAGACTTCATCTTCATTGATGGGCAGGAATAGAGGCAAATTCTCAAATGCCCTCTAGCTCTGTACAAATGTACAATGGACATTATTCCACCAGCAGACCCTTCTATGGGTCATCATGCAATGATTCTTGTCCCATTCCAACAAAGTAACCTAGTGCATGCCCCACGAAATCTGGAGGATGGGAACCTCCACAACTGGAATCTAACCATGAATAGGCCCATCTATTTTATTATCTAGAATATTCATGGAGGTAACAACGAAAATTTTAAGACTTCATTTGAGGGAAATGATCGATACTCACAAACCTAGCATGGTTACTCTCCTGGAAACTCGTATGGACAATCACATGCCTCTTCTCAATCTTTTCGGTTTCACTGATATGATTGAAATTCCCTTCAACGGCCAATCAGGAGGTATGGTTGTTCTTTGGAATCATACAGTTGTATATGTGCACAACTTTTAGGAGAAGTCAGGAAGTAAGTGCTATCATCGAGGTAATTCCTTCTAACATTACTTGGATTTTTACATCAGTTTATGCTAGTACGAAAATAAATAATAGGAATCAGCTTTGGGAAAACTTGTTAGCATGCTTGACCATCATAGAGCTTCCTGGTTAGTAGGGGAGACTTTAACGATGTCCTGGATTCTAACGAAAAGCTGGGTGGTAACATGGTTAGTAGCAGACGTACAAAATTCCTTTGGGATTGTATCAACAAGTGTGGCCTCTCAGACTTAGGTTATAAAGGCTGTAAATTTACTTGGTCTAATTGAAGGAGAAAGAATAAAGGTCTTATCATGGAAAGACTTGATAAAATTTTAGCCTATAGTGAGTGGATCACTGCATTCCCAAATGCATCTGTCACCCATTTACCAAAAATATGCTCCGGCCATAATCCCTTACTACTCTAATTAACTACTGATAAAACTCATAGATTTTCTAGGCCTTTTAGGCTAGAATCCCTTTGGTGTAGACACCCTAGCTTCCCAAATCTTGTTAAAGATAATTGGAAAGGTGTTGATTACCATGAATCCTCAAACAATTTTATTAGGAAAGTCAAATATTGGAATATTTGATATTTTTGGTAAAATACTGCAAAGAAAATAAAAGAATTCTTGCCAGACTAAAGGGCATCCAGATTCAAACAACTATTATAACATCACCTACCTCCAAAATTTAGAACAATCCCTTCAGTCTGATTTTGATAATTTTTTTAAAATGGAAGATGACTATTGAAAACTTAGGGCTAGAATTAACTGGATCCAAGATGGGCACTCTAATACTAAGTTCTTTCATATTATGGCCACCAATAATAGAAGGAGAAATAAAATTAATTATTATAAAGATGACCAGGGTAATTGGATTAACGACCCTATGGGCCTCCTAAACCATACCAAACAGTTCTTCATAAAAGCTTTTACCACTTCTCTTGAATATTCTAAGTGGCAAGACTGCAATCTTAATCTTTGTTTCCACAATATTCAAAATTTAACCAGCTTGGACAATCCCCTAAAACTCAGTGAGATTACCAACGTTGTTTTTTCCTTTAAACCCTTTAAGGCCCCTGGGCCGGACAGAATCCATCCCTTATTTTACCAGAAATTTGGAATGTTGTCGGACCCTCAATCATCAAGGTTGCTATCAAACTTTTAGAAACAAATGCTTTCCAACGGGGATCAATGATATTTACATTTTTCTTATCCTTAAATTCAATAAGGTTAATAACCTTAAAATTTTCAGGCCAATTGTCCTTTGTAACACCTTCTACAAAAACATTACAAAAATTATAGCTAACACAATAAAACCCTTTCTCAAGAATGTGATCAGCCCCTTCCAAGATAGCTTCATTAAAGGAAGAAGAACTAGTGATAATGCCATTCTGGTCCAAGAAATCATTAATCACTTCAAAAAATGATCTGGAAAAGGTATTTGACCGTCTTGAATGGTCCTTCATCCACAAGATGCTCAAATTCTTAAACTTCCCTCAAGCCATCTCAACCCTAATCCTAAATTGTATTTGCTCCAATAGAATCGCTATACTAGTTAATGGAACCATGAATGATTTCTTCAGCCCAGTAAGGGAATAAGACAAGGGTGCCCCTTATCTCCATATATCTTTATTCTATGTATGAAAATGTTCTCCCGTCTAATCTCCCACCAAGTGGATATATGTCAATGGGATCCTATCCATCTCAACCCAAAAGATAGCGAATATCCCACCTCTTCTTTGCTGACGATCTAACCTTCATGTTAAGACTCAATGATAAATCCTGCAAGACAACAACAAAACACTGTCTTTCCTACTTTTGCAAAATGTCTGGGCAAAACATTAACACAGAAAAATCAAATATTTTGGGTAAGTGTCACCCTAACACTGCTCAGGAAGTTGATTCTTTCTTCAATATTAAAATAGACAAGTCCTTTGGAAAATATCTGGGTTACCCAATCTTTAACAAACACCCAACTCCAAGGGATTACTAGTACATCATTGACAATATGCATAGAAAGCTCTCATCCTGGTAAGGCAAATTCCTCAATAATGCTGGAAGAACCACTCTAGCAATCTCAATCCTAAACGCTATCCCTGGCCATGACATGAACTACACCCTCCTCCCCAATGAAACTCTAAAGCAAATTGATCACATTCAAAGAAATTTATATGGGGTAATACAAACAATGACTCAAAAAAAAATACACTACATCAAATGGCAAAACATTGCCAAACCAAAAGAGGAGGAAGGTCTGAGCCTCAATATTGCAATAAACAAAAACCTAAACTCCCTATCTAGTCTTACTTGAAGACTATTAACCAACCCAACTGCTTTATGGGCTAACACAATCATCCACAAATACTGCAAAAGCAAACCAGCTAAAACATCTTCCTTTGTATGGAAAAGTATCCTCAAAGGTTGATCCACCTGCTCCAAAGGAATAACCTGGCATCCAAGTAAGAACTCAAGTCTTAACATCTGGAACTCCTCTTGGATTCCTAACTGTCTACATGTTAGACAGTGTTTTCAAGGACCTCTCAATAAAATGGATAGTAATATGACTATCATGGATATCTTTGTCAACAATAAATGGAATTTCTCTAAACTCTCCTTCACTATTCCTAAAGAAATTTCTAACCAAGTAAATAAAATTCCTCTCGCGCTTAACAAAAATCGGGACACACCCATCTTGTCCCTATCGCCCAGTGGCAGCTTCACATCCAAATCTTGTGCAAAAATCCTTCAGGAAAATCCCGGCCCTCACTTGAACTTTAACTGGCTTTGGAATCTCAAATGTCCTAATAAAATAAAATATTCCCTGTGGCAGTGTCTACACAATAGAATTTCTTGTTGTCAATACCTCCAACACATTGGCATCAACATTGATACAAAATGTACCATCTGCCATAACGACGAGGAATCCCCTAGCCACATCTTCCTCTCCTGCAAAATTGTCCAAAGGCTATGGGCTCAATTAGGCTTAACTAATAACTACAACACCAATGATCATTGACTGCTCTGTCTCAAAAATTAATCCCCAAAACTAAGTAATCCTCATATTGACTAGCAACAACTTTCTCCTTTTGTGATGCGGGGAATTTGGTTAATTAGAAACAACAACAACATAAACAACATGACCTTTTCCCCTCACTCAAAAGATGGTACAACATGCCACGGAATTCCATTTTATGACCTCTCACAGTTACCCCATTATTCAAAGAATAACCATCAATAACAAGTGGCACCCCCCTCAAAAAGGATGGTATAAACTCAACATCGGTGGTGCTCATGAGAACCTCAAAAGTGGCATAGGTGGAGCCTTCCGAAGTTGCAATGGAAATTGGATAATCGGCTTCCAAAAGAAAACCAATGCCTTGTGTCCTCTACATGTGGAACTTTAATCCCTCCAGGAAGGACTCAAACTAGCTCACTGATTCATGTTATTCCCTTTAGAAATTGAAACTAATTCAACTGACGTCATCAAAGTCATTAACAATGGCCATGATATATTTAAGGATGTAATTATCTTTTGCAGGTCATTAATGCTTCAAATGAAGGACCCACTACTGAGGCATAATTTTAGAAAAGGCAACAAGGTAGCGGATGCACTAGCAAAGAATGCAAAAAACCAGGGTGATAGTAAAAGCATGCATGAAGAAGTTAAAATATTAGCAACACCACCAATTTTTGTACAAGAAATGCTAGCTAGTGATATGAGTGGTGACCCTACTTTGTCTAAAAACTTATCTAGTAGTACCTGTAATATGCTATTTTGTCTAGGAAATCAAAACATTATACAGAAGGGGCTATCTGATTCTTCACTCGTGGCCTTAAGCGAGGGTCAATGTAATATGCCAAACGTTGCTTAATATATATATAATAACGTTCAAAAAAAAAAGTCTCCTTCAGAGCATTGTAAATAAGCAAAAGGCACTATGTTACCCAAAACTGCAAGTTAGACCTAACCATCGACAAAAGCTAAAAATCCAGATTGTTAAGTACATCATGAACACTTCCGCGTCCTTCCAAAAGATTGAAGTTGAGACATACATCTAGTGTTAGCTAAACTGACCCTAAGCAAAGTTTCATCCAGTGTCACTTTCCAGAGAACCTCAATGGAGTCATTTTTTACGGCAAATATGAGAAATTGTCCATTTTGAACCACACCTATAGCAGAACTGATATTCACACCTGCAAGTCATGTGAATACATCCCTCTGTCTTCTCAACAAATATTTTACAATTAGGACATTTCTGCCAGCTTTTCTTCTTGGCAAGTGTCTTCACCATGTCCTCTTTTCCCCCCTTTTTGGCGTTCAGTTTCTGGAACTCTTTGCATGTAAACTCCGGATGCCATGGAACTCGACATGCTGCACAGAATGATCTCTTGCACAAAGGGCATTTTATCTTTTGTATACTAGCCCCAGTATCATTAACTAACAGGGCTGAGCAATCAAGGAAAGGGCAGTACAGCTTTTGAGAGTCAGGAATGATTGATTGGCATAACGATTCATCCCACCTGATTAGTGCCTCTTTGGGAATCATAAACCTACAAGCACTAATATCAAGTGCAACGCTGCAATTTACTCCGGGGCAACCAATAACTTTTGGCTTTTCTGCAATCCTTGCCATAATATGCATACTTGTGCACTCGTAACAGAAGGAATGAGAACAACTCTCATTTGTAAACATCTGCCAACTTTCTTTGTCATCCAAGCAAATCTCACAGAAGCTTTTAGATTGACCATCACCTTCTTTTTCAAGCTTCAACATCTCTGTTGTCAAGAATGGTCCTCCTTGTATAGATGAAGATGCATAATTGCTGCTTGGACCAGTGTAAAGTGAGGCTAGTAAAGCTTCTTGGAGCTGCAACTCTTCTGCATATTCAGCATCACGATGGACAAGTATCTCACTTATACGTCCTCCAACAAATTCTGCGACATGAGTATTTGCAAATATATGGATCACAGAGAAATACTTAGTATAAGAACAAAGATAAATATAGTTTCGAATTGGAATACGTAAAGACATCGAAGGTGTATCAAAAAGATCTAAACATTACTTACTGAAGTAAAATTTCAAGAATGTCTGAAGAGGAACTATTTTGAATTTAATCAAGCCTTGCGTGACATGAGTTAGTAAAGATTTCAAATCCAGATGCTAATTTTTGATATGTGATTATCTCACTTCAACTTCTTTAATTGGTAGGGCTGTGGTGCATCTAAACATTACTTACTGAAGTAAAATTTCAAGAATGTCTGAAGAGGAACTATTTTGAATTTTATCAAGCCTTGCGTGACATGAGTTAGTAAAGATTTCAAATCCAGGTGCTAATTTTTGATATGTGATTATCTCACTTCAACTTCTTTAATTGGTAGGGCTGTGGTGCAATTTTTCTAAAGCAATGACAATTCATACCCCATCAGCTTCTTGTTTTCACCCTTTCCTAAAATCTTTGTTTTCTATCTATCACATGGTATGAGATTAACAGAGAGCAAAAAACAAGGAAAACAAAATGAAGATCATCTCTGCAGCATCACTTTAGCATGGCTTCCTACCTATGTACAAGATCTATAACTCACTCAAAAAGTCAATACCGACAACCAACATTACCAATTACCTAATGAGACAAGAACTTAATTCAAGCTCATAAAATGGGTTGATAAGTTGACGGATTTATGACAGATTAAGGATGAAACTTGATGAAGAATAGCAAAGTGAATCTGCTATTTAGACCAAATAACCATGCATCAAGAAGAAGAGACTCACACATCACGCTCCTCCTTACAATCATCATTCAAACAAACAGTTGAGACGTGATATTCACTCGGATAGAATGCAACGGAAATTCCACAAAAGTTTTGTAAGCAAATCCAAGAAAACACTATCCTGACTCCCTGGGTAGCTCTTTTACTGTGTGGGAATTAGGAGCCCCCATAGAGTACTTTGAGGCAAAAATATATTTTTTATGACCAAGAATCCTAAGGGCCAGTAAAACACGGTTCAAAACTCAATGGATAAGGAGCCGCTCATCTACCCTTCGTCACTTAAATACTAGGTTTTTTGTCATATGCAGGGTTCAAACCAGGGGACGTGTGCTTTACCAGAACTTGGAGAATAAAAGTACACAATATTTACTGATCACTAGATTTCCCAAGAACAGAAAAAGGGAAAGTTAGACGATTAATTTCCATACATGGCTACAATAGACTAAAATCTAAAATTAAAAACATTAAAACGGCACACTAACACACTATTCAACTTCAAGCAAAAAAAGAATGTAAATTTCTATAAGATCGTGTAAGCTTGGTGAAAATAACAAGGTAAATTTGTACACAAGTTGATCAGAAGAAAAGATAAAGAGAACTTGCTAGGCAAAACCAAAACGCCAAATTGATGAAACCATACAATTTTAGTACCATTCACATGAGGATCAAACGTCGAAGCCTCGGTCAACTCACGATCGACATTAAACTGAGGTTTACTTTTGCTTTTCTTAAAGTAAAAGAACCCCGGGATTGCGACGGTTACGAGCAAAATCACACCGGCGGATGCTGCACTGAGATCATCGGTGACCGGTGAAAGTCGTCCGAGAGAGTTAAGAAGGGAACCCAAAACCGCCGGAATATGGCCGGAGAATTGGTTTGCCGGGAAATCCATGTAACTGAACTCGGAAACTAGAAAAGAAATTATGAATATGAGAAAGAGTTATAATGGAACTAAAATCAATGGCGATGGCCGATGGGGGTGGTGGGGACTGGGGATAGTGTGCAATTTTGTTCATAGTACTAAGGGGCCGGGTTGAGTAGGGCATTTGAAAATTTGACTTTCTTATTAAATTAGTTTCGAAAATTTGGAAAAAAAATAAAATAAAATAAAATTAGTCTTGAAAAGGACCAATTAGGTGTACTATTCTTGGTATTTAACATGGTTGCTTTCATTATTTAAAAATAGAATGCAGTTGCTTGTAGATATAAAGAAAAAATCACTTGCTTTCATCTTGCTAAAAAATATATACAGTTGCTTTCAATTGAATACAAAGTTAGACAAGTGATAAATGAGGATCAGACCACATTCTTTGACATTTTTTTACAAGTCAAAAGTTATAATTCACTGGAGTATTAGCACTTTTGGTCACTCAAATATTACTAATAAATTTTTGTTTTTCGAGTTTGTGATGTATAATTAAGAATATTTAATCTCCAATAACTAAAATGCATGTTTTTTGTCCATTTAGATGAGAAATGTGGTACATTTGAATTATTCTTAGGAATATTTCCCTCATATATGAAGTAATATTACAAACTTAACATAATAGGTGAATAATTAAATGATGTAGTGATTAATAATTCGTTATTATTTTTTAAGAAAAATGCAAATAGAGGGATCAAATTCAAATGTATAGTCCAACGGACCAACCAATTGAAAGTTAAATGTACTTAATCTGATATTACAAGGACCAAAATAGAAATTTGTTGATTTTTGAGGGACTAGAAGCATAAATTTCTCTAATTAATTTCTTCACCATTTTCTTGATAATGGAGAGAGATGACCAATTGACGTAACCACTAGAATTTAAATTGTAATCTCTTCACTTTCGAACTGTCCTTTTAAGCTTCATATTCATCAAAATATTTAATCCAAGTTTAAGGAGCAACCATGACAAAATATAAGTTGGATTTGGGAAAGAATAGCGAATCTAAATCTATGAGATTGATCCAAATAATTTTCACAGGTACAACAGCTTATAACCAACATTCAACAACTTATTAAGATATTTTTCGATGTACTTTTTGTGGATCATTCATGGAAATTATCTAAATAGATTTAAACAAAATAAAAACCAAATGGAATTAGTATATCTTACGATTTTAAAGGTTAGTTTATTAGGCTACACACTTGTCTATATTGATTGTTGAAATTTCTCAAAGAGTCTTGGACTGTTTTATTTTCAATGTCCCTTTTATATGTAACTGTCACGATCCAAAATCCATCGATCGTAATGGTAACTAACCCAACCCGCTAGGTAAGCCAACTAATAACTATTCAATTCCGCTAATATTAATAAGACAATTAAACAAAAGGAATTATCTAAAACTTATACATTCACCAAAAACTGATAGTACAAATCATAAGATTCTAAGAATAGAATTTACAAAGTTAATATGAAGTAAATAAATCTTCTGTTTGAAAAGTACATAAACATAGTTTTTTTTTTATAAATCTAAGGCTACCATGAACAAGAGGCAGCGACAACAGGAACGCAGGTACATCTTCAAATCCGGCAACCATCAAGCACAGCAACAACAACCAGCCAACATCTGCATGCAATGTGCAAAAGTGTAGTATCAGTACAACTAATTTCATGTACTGAGTAAGTAACAAACCTAACCTTAGGTTGAAAGCAGTGACGGGCTGGAACATAGGTCGGATCCAACACCAATAACCAATAACAGTTCATAACAACGTAAAGCATATACATAAGAAAGTAACTCAGAGATAAAAATGCTCAGCTCTTTCACAGTTTTCCAAAAAAAGTTTCACTTTTCAAGAATATCAATAAAAACTCAAATGCTTTACCGAAATCGTCGTGAAATGATGAGATAGTTTGAGAACTGTAAATTTTTTCAAAAATCCTTTCCATAATAAATTAGATATTTCGTTTTCTTTCTACATAGCAAGTGTAAAATACCTCTTTATACCCATATATCAATGTGTGTAAAAAATCATGAATGACATGATACCGTACAGCATGAGAAAAAATACATCTCTATGCATGTATGTCATGTGTGCATGCCAATGCCATATATCTCATAGATGAATCATGTAATCACACTCTCAGAGTACTCAATCTCAATGTCTCACACTTTCTACTCATCATGCTCAACCACTCGGTACTGTATATGGCCCATACTACCCATGACAATTTATCCCAAAACATATACAATACTAACTATAGTCATCCAGTACCGAGAAAAAAAGGTAATCCAATCCTGTGGAGAAATCCATCTCTATATATCAAGTACTTCGAACAAATCCATGTTCAGGGAAATCCATCCCCTCAATAATATCATCCGCGCTCACTGGAATTTGTACAGACTCTAGAGGAACTCCTACAGCCCAAACACAATCATATGCCAAATTCAGGCAAAAATTAATATAACATACTGTGACGTGTAGCCCGATTCCATAACTATCACTCGATTTCAGGCTCTCACCCTCACTCGGTCATCAATCTCTCTAGTCACACTCGCGGGCTCACAATGTCATGAAACTAGCCCGACAACAATAATATGATGTATCAATAAATGACAACAGAGATTAAGATCTGATATGAAGCATGAATCTGACTGAATACGAAATGTCAATAAAATCAATGAGATGACAGCAAGAAACAACCACCATGGGACCTAACAATATCATCATAAAGCCTAAACAGGTTATCTAGTATGATTGATAGCTTAGTTACTTGATCACATGGAGATTGTTAGATCATGTTTTAGTAATGCAAATAATATACATGTGCAGGAAATCAAGTTCAACAAGTAAAGAAGACTACTGGAATGGTTCATGTCTATCAATTTCTTATATCTAGTCGACTATTTGAGTAATAAGTCAACTGATACAGCAACTAATTTTTTAATTACTGCATTTTACAAATGTTTGAGCTTAAATGATTATGAATTGTACTAAATTCATGATGTATGCCTTGAAGGAACAGTTTCCAACATAAGAATTAATTTGGGATCAATTTAAGTAATTTGAGGCTTTGAAGTCTGAGTAAAAACTAAAAAAATCAAGTTGGAATCAAGTTGAGTAAAATGCCCATAACGTTTTGCTCAAAACTCCGTTTGGGCTCCATAATATATCGATGGAAAGCTATTTAAAAGAGATACAACTTTGATTTTTCGAAGTTTACCGAAAAACCCCTCTAGCGCGGGCTGTGCGCTGGTTATGAGCTCCCGCGCTAGTTCAGCGATTTGGACAGAAAGAAACTCAATATGCGCTGGCTGTGCACTGGACATGCGCTCCAGCACTAATCCAATATGGGAAATGCATAATTGAGGGGTAAAATTGACAATCAAGAAGGATCCACTCAACTTAAATAAAGTAAAGCTTCATTATTGAGATCTAGATCAGATTTGGAGGAGAAAAAGCCATAGAAGAAGGGGGAGCTTCATCTTCGAGCTAAGAAAGTGAAGAAGAAGACTCTTCTAAACTTTCTTTTAGTTGTTTATTTATATTATGTTTAAGAATTTTATTGTGAGTTTTGTATGATCATGAGTGGCTAAAACACCCATTGTTCTGGGGTTGTGATTTAGCCATGCATATTGTTGTTTGAGATTAACTTGATCTTGATTATAATTCATTCATATGGTTATTTTCTTCAATTCTATGTTTAATTGCTTAATTGTTTGGCCAGCATTTGGGTTTTGTTTACTATCTATGCTATGCTTGGAAAAGCCATGTTTTAATTAGAGAAGAATTGAAGAAAGCATGATCTTAACCCTTAAGGGGAGTAGATTTGAGGTTAGGATAGTAATATACCTAATCACCTTGCTTAATTAAATATCGTGATCTTAATGCGTTCTTAATAGATTGATTTCATAGGAATATTGATGTTAATCTATTGAGAATAGGTGAGTAGTACTTCGGGAGAAGGCTATGAGAGCATTTATCGATTAATTAACAACCATGAGTGAAATATATGAAAAGACGAGTTAATTAGAACACAATATAATTGGTGAATTAATAACAACTCCGGAATATTTGTCTCTATTAATTACACAACAATCAATGTGTTACTTGATAATTTAGTTGTTACTTAAAATTATAATTTAGCACAACCAAACTCTTGAACTCGAACTTGGCTTGACGGAATAACAATATTGGTGTATTAGTGAGTTGTTGATATAAGTTTCTGTGGGTTCGACACTCGACTTATTATTTTATTACTTGCACGACCACGTATACTTGCGTGTGCATTTGGGAGCGACAAGTTTTTGGCGCCGTTGCCGGGGAACTTAATACTAGCTACTTGCTAGTTTATGCTTTAATTGTCTATTTCGTCGAGTCTAATTTTACTCGATTGTTGCTCAAATATCAGGAACATTGATTGAATGTGTAGGGTCCGAAGTCAGGACAGACTTCAAGGCTTTAATCTGGAACCTGAGAGAACATTTCGTAGGAGGTTGAGGGAAGTAAGGGATTCGAACAATATTCAGGCACTTGTTCAACTTCGTGTGGACATGGCAGAAGAGCCACCCATGGCTGCTCAGGAGGTGGCGATGCCAAGCATTGCTAATGTCACCTCCAGTATAGTGAAGCCCAGGATCACTGGGCACTTTGAACTGAAACAAAGCATGATGAAGTTGCTTCATGCAAACAGGCAATTCATTGGTCTTCCACACGAGGATCCACAGCTGCATATTCTGAACTTCTTGGAGATTAGTGATACTTATATCACTAACAGAGTCACTCCAGATTATATAAGGCTCACACTCTTACCAATTTCTCTGTTAAGCGAAGCTAAGTGATGGCTAAAGTCAAAACCAGCTAATTCTATTACATCATGGAATGATTTGGCAAGAAAATTTCTGGCAAGGTTCTTTCCTTCCGGAAAAACGCAAAAATCCGAAGTGAAATAGTTGCCTTCAAATAGAAAGCAACATAATCTTTATATTCAGCTTGGGAGAGGTTCAAGGGGTTACTCAGAGACTGCCCTCATCACAACCAGACGAATGAGGTGTTAGCCCACACTTTCATAGAAGGGCTACATTCTGAAACAAAATTTGTGGTAGTTGCTGCAGCTGGAGGTTAGGTATTGGAGAAAAGCTTTGATGAAATATATGCATTAGTGAACAAATTCTCTAAGAGCAATCCAGATTGGCATTTTCCAGGGGTTTTTGAGTTAGATGTCATCTCGGCATTATCAGCACAAATTTTTGCACTGACAAATAAAGTCAGTCAGATGAACTTGAGCATCAACAAGCAACAAGTACAACATGTTCAAACTTTTTGTGAAATATGTGGAGAGGGTCACATGAGCAATCTATGCCCAGTAAATCCAGAGTCCGTATACTTTGTGGGTAATTCAAATCGAGGCAAAACAAATCAGTATGGGGATACTTACAATCCTAACTAGAGGAACCACCCAAACTTCTCTTGGGGTGGAAACCAGGGCACACAGAATCAATACAGGCCTCAAGCACCTCAACAACAATATAGACCACCTCAGTATGAACAACAAGCGAATCCTACAAGCCACCTGGAAGACATGTTTAAAAAATGATGGCTAAACATCAAGCCCTCGCCACAACAGTGAAAAATTTGGAACGTCAAATGGGACAGCTTGCTAGTGCTCAAAACACTAGACTAGCTAGAGCTCTTCCAAGTGATACTGAGCCCAATCCTAAGGCTCAAGTAAATGCGGTTACCTTGATAAATGGAAGAGCACTAGAAGAAATTCCAAATAAAAAGAAGAATACAGATCACCCCGAAGGATAATTAGCCCCTAAGCCAGTTTAGGGGAATAAGAAAGATGATAAAGGATCCAAGCCAGTAATTGAGACTAGGCCACCACCTCCGTTTCCACAAAGACTGCAGAAGAAAAAAGATGATGCTAAGTACAATAAATTCCTAGATATTTTGAGCCAAGTGAGTGTAAATCTGCCTCTGGTGGAAATTTTGTAGGAAGTGCCTAAGTATGCAAGGTATCTCAGAGATATTGTGGCAAACAAACGAAGACATACAGAATTTGAAACAATTGCACTTATTGAAGAGTGCAGTGCCAGAGTTCAGAGTAAACTTCCTCCTAAGTTGAAGGACCATGGGAGTTTCACAATTCCTTTGTCTCTTGGAAAACAAGAAGTTGGTAGATCCCTATATGATTTAGTGGCTAGTATAAATTTGATGCCATACTCTTTGTTCAAGCAACTTGGATTGGGTGTGCTCAGACCTACTACAATTACTATACAGTTAGCAGATAGGTCACTACTCACGCCTGAAGGAATCATTGAGGATGTGTTAGTTTGTGTGGGGAAGTTTATTCTTCTTTATTGTTCTTGATTACGAGGCAGATGAGGACGTGCCCATTATTTTGGGACGACCATTCTTAGCTATTGGTGGAGCATATTGATGTGAGAACAGGAAAGTTAAAAACGAAAGTTGACGATGAGGAGGTCACTTTTAATGTGTACAAGGAACTTAAGCTTCCTAAGCATTATGAGGACTTGGGGCATGATTACCGTAGTAGAATCGAATGGGATAAAGCAGGGTCCTTATGTGAATTGTGGTGATCCATACGGGTCAACTGAATTAGAGGAGGTAGTGTTTCCAGATGAGCATGTTAAGATGATTGAGAAAAGAGCCAGAGATGAAAGAGGAGACCTTCCGAGAGCGTGCAAAAGGGATAGAATTCATCGGAGAAAGAAGAAGAGAAAGCGCCCATCCTGAGCAGAGTAGTAGCGTCATGCCGCGACGTTAAATTAAGCACTTGTTGGGAGACAACCCAATTCTATTTCTTTCTCTTTTATTTTTTTTCCTTTTATTACGTTATATTTTTTTTTTGTGGTGTTGTTTTTGTATTTTATAGGACTACGAGCATGGAGTCAAAGCCAAAAGGAGATATACAAAATTGAGCAGGTGGTTGAACTAAGTGTGGGGTATCCGCACACAGAATCATACCTGGGAGAAGTCTAAGTATCTCGTGAGCTGCTAATTCTTCAGCCTTTGGCTTACCAGGGAGTCTCTTTTACCCTCTTTTTAGTTATAGTTTGCATTGAGGACATAGCATTAAGTGTGGGGTGAGGAGATTGTCTGACTGACTTTCTATGCCATTTTAGTTGTGTTAGTTTAATTGAATAATTTTTTTTAATTAGAAAAACGAAAAATGAACTTTTCCCGACGATGGATCTCTTAGACAGTTTTCTTGAGGGATTTAAGTCTAAAGAAAAGGGACAAAAAGATTTTCTTTATAGGCATTATAGTAATTCTCCTTGGTTTTTCTTTATGCCATGGTTCTTTTTCAAGGGTGTATTTGAACCGGGTATAGTGTAAATTTTCTAGTTCAATTGAATAAAAAGTTCCTGATTTACAGAGTTAATTCTCCTCAAATACACATGCTTGAAAAGAGGTATATGCCTTATTTGTGATGTTCAAATCTCAATTCTTGATTCTAAAATAAGTGCATTATATTGTGTAATTATGACTATGCTTAACTGCTTTGACTAGAGAGTCGATACATATCCAAGTTTGAGTGATTTGTATGCCAATGTGTGAGTAAGGATTGTAGAAATATTCTGTGTATAATAGTTGATGTCTAGAACTTGCCCCAAGTGTTTGCAAAGCGAAATAGTAGCAGAATTCAGTTTAGGAGATGATATAGGCATTTCTTTGTTGAACCACTTTGATAATTATTTCCAGCTAATTGTAAATGTCCTAGTCAACCTTTTGAGCCGTTAATCCTATTTTTTTGGCACCCACGTATAAACCTTACCATTTTTATAATATATCAGTTGTTTGCACCTCTATTTCTCATGAACACTTAATGTTGTTTTGATGTTGAAGAAGTTGAGAAGAAATTGGTTTGTTTATCATTAAAAAAACCAAAAAAAAAAGTGAAGAATAATTCAAATATGTATATATATAGGGATGAATTTTCAAAGTAACATTCCCTAACCTAAGGTGGTTAAAGAGAATGAAATTTGTTGTTAGTATGTAATATCTCAAAAAAGTTGAGATGGTTTAACATAGGAGTGATGTCGAAATTATGAAATATGTTGTATGTATGGAAGTATTCAAAGAGGTGTAGTTACTACATTCTATATTTTTCACACATCATACATTACAGCCAATTAAAGTCCTACTTGATCCTTGACTGAATAAGCTCAATTAGTAGAGTATTACACTAGGGGCAAGCATATGGTATGTCATCTGTTGCACATGAATTTCTATTCTGAGAGTGGGTTAATTCTTCTTATTTTGAGTTCCTAAATATTCTTGATTATTATTTTGAGAGGAACTAGCCTATATTATTTGTGGGAGGGCACATGATTTGTAAAGGCAAGGAGAATTTTTTACCTTTGTGTTAGAGCAAGTAAACAAGTAATGAAAATGCGTGGCATTTGTGAGTTACGTCTTGAGGTTGAATTATTGTGAATAGGTACCTAAGTGTCGGCATGTGCTGTTACAAGAAATTATATGATAAAAAGGTTGTCAATATGTAAAATATATGCTAATTGCTCGAGGACAAGCAATTGTGGGGTGTTGATCATAGGCTAAAAACTCGTGTTTTAGTCATTGTAACAACAGTTTAATTACCGCATTTTACAAATATTTGAGCTTAAATGGTTATGAATTGTACTAAATTCATAATTTATGCCTAGCAGGAAGAGTTTCCGACTTAAGAATTAATTTGGGATGAATTTGAGTAATTTGAGGCTTTGAAGCCTGAGTAAAAGCTAAAGAAATCAACTTGGAATCAAGTTGAGTAAATGCCCATAACTTTTTGCTCAGAACTCCCTTTGGGCTCCATAATATATCGATGAAAAGATATTTAAAAGACTACTACTTTGAATATTTGAAGTTTATAGAAAACGCCCACTAGCGCGGGTTGTTCGCTGGTCATGCGCTCCCGCGCTAGTTCAGCGATTTGGACAGAAAGAAACTCAATATGCGCTGGCTGTGCGCTGGACATGTGCTCCAGCGCTAATCAAGTCTGGGAAATGCATTATTGAGGGGTAAAATTGACAATCTATAAGGATCCACTCAACTTATATAAAGTAAAGCTTCGTTATTGAGATCTAGATCAGATTTTGGAGGAGAAAAAGCCATAGAAGAAGGGGGAGCTTCATCTTGGAGCTAAGAAGTGAAGAAGAAGACTCATCGTGGGGCAAGGATTTATCAAGTTCTTCTTAAATTTCTTATAGTTGTTTATTTATATTATGTTTTAGACTTTTATTGTGAGTTATGTATAATCATGAGTGGCTAAAACACACATTGTTCTAGCGCTGTGATTTAGCCATGAATATTGTTGTTTGAGATTAACTTGATCTTGATTATAATTCATTCATCTATGGTTGTTTATTCACTTCTTTGTTTAATTGCTTAATTGTTTGGCAAACAGTTGGGTTTTATTTACTATCTATGCATGCTTGGAAAAGCCATGTAAGAATTGAAGAAAGCATGATCTTAACCCTTAAGGGGAGCAGATTTGCGGTTAGGATAGGAATATACCTAATCACCTTACTTAATTAAATATCGTGATCTTAATGCGTTCTTAATATATTGATTTCATAGGAACATAGACGTTAATCTATTTAGAATAGGTGAGTAGTGCATCGGGAGAAGGCTATGAGAGCATTTATCGATTAATTAATAACCATGAGTGAATTATATGAAAAGACGAGTTAATTAGAACACAATATAATTGGTGAAGTAATCACAACCCTGGAATATTTGTCTCTAATAATTACACAACAATCAACGTGTTACTTGATAATTTAGTTGTTACTTATATTTATAATTTAGCATGACCAAACTCTTGCTCGAACTTGGCTTGACGGAGTGAAAATATTGGTGTATTAGTGAGTTGTTGATATAAGTTTCTGTGGGTTCGACACTCGACTTATCATTTTATTACTTGTACGACCACGTATACTTGCATGTGCATTTGGGAGCGACACTTAACAGCTTGTAAGAAAAGATCATGGCAAATCAAGTTACCATAGGAGCTCTCTTTCAGGAAAGAACATCATACACCACCATACTTCAATGGACAACATTTCTCTCACTGGAAAGTACGAATGGAAATTTTTGCTAAAGCATATGATGTTAAAGTTTGGAGAGTCATTAAAAAGGAAAACTATAGGAAAACTATCCCCAACCTGCTAACACTCCACCACTTGTTGATCCTGATGAAATAGATTCATACTCAAAGGAGAAACTGGAAGCGGTACAAGTGAATAACAAGGCAAGAAATCTGCTACACAATGCTATAAGTGGTGAGGAATACAAGAAAATATCGAGTTGTGATATAATCAAAGAGATGTAGGATAAACATGAGGTCACCTATGAGGGAACCAGTCTAGTAAAGGAAACTCATATCAACAAGCTAGTTCACGACTACAAACTCTTCTCAATAAAAGAAGGAGAATCCATCGAAGAAACATTTTCCAGGTTTAGTAAGATAATTAGTAACTTAAAGGTATTTGGAAAGCCTACACCAGTGTGATTAAGTCAAAATAGTTCTCAGAAATCTGCCAACCACTTGGCAGACCAAAGTAGTCACTTTGGAATCTCAAGACCTAAACAAATTGTCCTATGATGAATGCGAGGAGAACTCATTGATTCCGAAAGGACGCATTTGAAAAAGACAAACAAAGAGGAGAAAAAGAAAATAGTTGCATTCAAAACCTCTAATGAAATGGATGAAAATGAAATTGATGATCCTGAAGCTCTAGAAGAAGAGATTGTTATGATGCCTAGAAATATGGATGGGCTGATGAGAAGATACAGAAACACAAAAAAGGAAGATTCCTACCAAGACGATCGATGCAATACAATTAACAGGATAAGAATGATGGAAAATGCTACGAATGTGGAAAATTTGGGCACATTCAAGTTGAATGCCCAGAACTGAAAAGGAAGATCTCTGGAGGCTTCAACAAGAACAAATCCTTGGAAGCTGGAGCGATGAGGACGACTCAGACCATGAATAAATAGTAAATCTTTATTTCATGAAAATTCTGGAAAATGAAATAAACAAAACCTCATGATGATAGATAGATGAAGATGATTCAGATGACGAGAACTGTTTCATGCTACGAGGTGAAACTAGTGAGGTAAGATCTTATGACTGCGAAAGGTGTCAGGATATTCTTGATTCAAACTTAAAAAAGTCTCAAAGAATGATGAATCAACTTAAGAGACTCACTAGGAAGGTTAAAGAGAGGAAACTCAAACATGAAGTATGTCAAATCGAAAAAGAGGTACTTCAAGAAGAGTTTGAGGAGTTGCAAATGCAGCTTAACAGCTTGCACAAATCCACCAGTCACAATTCTATTAGGTCAAACCAGACGACTTACAAGCCAACTGGATCAGAACAAAGTCGACTAGTCGGTCGGACTATATGACTTACAAGTCAACCGGGAAAAAACCAGCTAAATCTATGTTGGCTAGTTCTAACACTTATGAAAGATCAATAAACAGGTCTGGAGCTAAATGTCATTACTGTAATAAAAGTGGGCATAAGTATTCTGGTTGTCACTTTCGTAAACTAAATGTGTCAGGATGGGTTTGGAAACCAAAAAAATCTAAACCTAGTAACATTAACCCATCAGGACCCAAGCAAGCTTGGGTACCTAAAAGAAAATGATCATCTTGTTTTGCAGGAACACCACAGAGTAAGCCGCAAAGGAAAATGGTATCTAGATAGTGCGTGTTCCAATCATATGACAGATAACAAAAACATGTTCAAGGAAGTTACAAAGATCGATGGTGGAAGTGTAAAATACGGAGACAATTCAAGGGGAAAAATAGTTGGCACTAGAAGTATATATCTCGTTGATGGCCTAATCTATAATATCTTGAGCATAAGTCAACTCTGTGACTCAGGATATAAGGTAAAGCTTAATAGAACAGGGTGTGCTATTGTAGACAAATCAGGTAAGATAATTCTTCCTGGAAAAAGGTATGGAAATATTTATATATTTGATGGCTTTGAAAAGATAGATGACCACATTTGCTTATCCTCTATGTCTGATGATCCATGGTTATGGCATAGAAGACTTGGCCTTGCTGGCATGCATTTGATTGAAAAACTGTCCAAACATGATTTAGTTATTGGTCTGTCTAAACTGAATTTCTCTACAACTCATATTTGTAATACATGTCAAATGGGTAAGCAAATCAGAAATTCTTTCAAAAATAAAGATATAGTATCTACTTCAAAACCTTTGCAATTACTTCATATGGATTTATTTGGGCCTACCAGAACTATTAGCATAGGATGTAAGAGGTATGATTTTGTTATTGTTGATGACTTTTCACGTTTCACCTAGGTAATCTTCTTGTCTCATAAGGATGAAGCCTTAAGAAATTTTGAAGTATTCTGCAAAAAGGTTGAAAGAGAAAAAGGGACATTTGATCTCAAAAATTTATAATGACCATGGAGAAGAATTTGAAAGTAGAGCTTTTGAAAACTTCTGTAACGATCAAGGATACACTCACAATTTCTCTGCACCACGCTCACCACAGTAAAATGGGGTTGTGGAAAGAAAGAACAGAACTCTCCAAGACATGGAAAGAACCATGCAACTAGAACATTCAACTGTCAAACCATTTTTGGGTAGAAGCCGTAAGTACTGATTATTACATCCTCAACTGTTGCCTCATAAGGCCAATTCCTAAGAAGAACCCTTATGAACTCTAGAAAGGTAAACGTCCTAATATAAGTTACTTCCATCCCTTTGGAAGCAAATGTTTAATTCACAATAATGGTAAAGATAATCTTGGAAAGTTTGACCCAAGAAGTGACGAAGGTATTTTTCTTGGTTGCTCGCTAAATTGCAGATCTTTTAGAGTCGACAATAAACACACTTTATGTGCAGAATAATCTGTACATGTTATATTAGATGAAAATAATCCCTTGGTCGATAAAGGAACTATTGTAGGTGAAGAAGATCAAACTCAAGAAGCTCAGGACAAAGAAAAATAAAAGGAGTTGACTAGCACATCTGGGGTGATCGAATCAACTGGAGAAAATTGTAGCAATACTCCATACCCATAAGTCGAGTCGACTACAAATATAATTCGACCAAATGAATAAAGAAGCGTACCTGAAAATCCTTAGAAATCAATTATAGGGGATCCAAACGAAAGAATGAAAACTAGGGCTGCCCTCAAGAAGAAAGAAAATATTGCATTGATTTCTCAAATTGAGCCAAAAAGGTATAGGAAGCACTGAATAATTCAAGTTGGGTGCAAGCTATGCAGGAGGAATTAGATTAGTTCAGCAAGAATCAAGTGTGGAAACTAGTACCCAAACCTGAAAATGTGTCTGTGATCGGAACAAAATGGGTATTTAGAAACAAATTGAATGAGGATGGAAGGTCATAAGAAATAAAGCGAGACTAGTTGCATAGGGCTATTCATGGTAGAAAGGAGTCATCTATGATGAGACTTTCGCCACAATGGCTTGTTTGGAGTCTATACAAATTATTCTGGCATACGCATCCTTTAAAGGATTCAGGCTATTTCAAATGTATGTTAAAATCGCCTTTTTGAATGGATTTATCGAGGAAGAAGATTTTGGAAAATAGCCTCTAGGCTTTGAGGATTCAAAATTTCCATACCATGTACTGCATGGGTTGAAACAAGATCCACGTGCCTGGTATGATAGGCTGAGTACTTTTCTTATTGATCATGGCATTATTAGAGGTAAAATAGACACTACTTTGTTTATTAAATGATCATCAGAAGGTAATCTCATTATTCAAATTTATATTGATGATATTATATTCGTTAGTGTTAACCCTCTTATGTGCAAGGAATTTTCAAATCTTATGCAAAGCGAGTGTGAAATGAGCATGGTGGATGAACTCACATTCTTCCTTGGGCTACAAATCCAACAAACTGAAGAAGGAACTTTTATTCGTCATACCAAATATACAAAAGATCATATTCAAAAATTTGGTATGAACAATTCAAAATCAATTGGCACTCCTATGAGCCCCACTACAAATCTAGACAAAGATGAACATGGCACCCCAGTTGACAAAACCAAATACAGGGGAATGATTGGATCACTGCTATATCTGACAGCAAGTCGACCAGATATTTTGTTCAGTGTATGTAAATGTGCTAGGTTTCAGTCAGCTCCAAGGAGTAACATATAACTGATGTAAAGAGAATCATTCGACATTTCATTGAAACTGTATCTCATGGATAGTGGTATTGTCGCTCTATCTCTTTTAAATTTGAAGATTTTTCAGATACTGATCTTGCATGTGATAAAGAAGATAGAAAGAGCACAAGCGGTACTTGTCAATTACTAGGAAATATATTAATATCCCGGAACAATAAAAAGCAAGCATCAGCCGTCTTGTCCACTACTGAAGATGAATACATTGCTATTGGTCAATGTTGTGCCCAACTACTATGGATGTCTTATCATTTGGGTGACTATGAGCTTTCGTTTAAACCTGTACAATTTTATTGTGATAGTTCTAGTGCTATTTGTCTTTCAAAAAAGCATGTACATCATTCTAGAGCAAAGCATATATTTATTAAGCATTATTTTATTAGAGATCATGTTCTTAAGGGAGATATAGAAATAGCCTTTGTTGGGACCTCTGCTCTATTAGCCAATATTTTTACTAAGCCTTTGTTAGAAGAAAGATTTTATACTTTGAGAAAATTACTTGGTATTATTCACTTTTCTAATAGCTCTTAGGACCTATGTGCTCAATTACTTTAAAGTTCTATAATTGTCCTTTTCCCATGCATTAATTACGCCTCCGATTTTTTCCCTCTCTTTTCACTTCGTTCACATCAGTTTGCAGTTCGTAGATGGAAAGCCAATCATCACGTCTTCTCAAATAACAACTTTTTCTTTTCTGTACTCAACCTTCAAAACCCTCTTCTTAAGTTAGAAAACCCTTTCAGTCACTCTCATCTCCATCTTCTCTCCAAAACCTCGAGCAAATCCCCTCTTCTACAATGGCGAAACATTCCATCTGCCTCCAACAGAAAAAGTACCCACTCTAAGGAAAAATCCCCTTTTGCGCCTCCTGAGCAAGTAGACCTAGGGTCTTATCACTTTGAAGGCTTCGCCTTATCTTAGAGTGATTTCTCTGAACATTCCCAACTTCTAGGAGAAAAAACCTTAGGCAAACGACCCATGGAAGATCCTCCCATTTCATCCACCCCAAAGCAATCAAAGGTTGATTTCTCTACCTTACTCGAGTCTGACCTAAATTTCCGGGATACCCCAAATAGGGATCTTTTCATTACTCTTAAGGACAAGCCCATCGCCCATGGAAGGATCGTGGATGCTGATGATATGGAAGCCCTCAACTGTAAGGTTAAAGAACTCTTTGTTTATCAAGGGTGGGAATCTCTATTCCTCCGCCTAAGGTATATGAACCCCTGGTCAAAATATTTTATGCAAATCTTCGCTAGTAAACCAGATAGGCTAGAATCTCTAGTGCTAGGTAATCGCATTGTTCTTGATTATGCCTTGTTTGAATCTCTTTCCAATGTTGTTGCTCTGGTTTCCCTACTCTTTTTAAAAATGTATGGCCTGAGAATTTTGAAATTTATTTTGACCAAGCCAAACAGTGCATTGTTGAGTGTCCCTTTGAAATTCTTCCAAACCAATTGTGCCCCAGTGATGTAAGTTTTGAAACTCGGGTTCTGGACTATATTGTAGCAACCACCCAGCTTTCCCGTACTGGTTCCTTTCCAACTTTCTCTCAGAGGGACACATTCTTTTCTACTGCCTTATCACCAAACTCAAACTCAAGATTTCCTCCTGGGTCATCAATTTCATGATAGAAAGTGCTGAAGATCCCACTAATTTACCCTATGATATGACAATCACTCATATTCTGGAAGCACATCAAATTTCTCTATCCAACTATCACTTCATTACAGTCTCCAAGTCCTATAATTCTAGAGCTTTTGCTAGTATGGGCTATGTGAGTATCAAGGGCTCCTGGTTAAGAAAAGTGAGAGTGAAGCAAAGCAGGCCCCTAAGGAAACTAAACTTTCATCAGTTGTTCCTCCTCCTAATCTTGTTAGTTCCGAGCTTAGTGAGAAGCTTAAATCTATTGACTCCAAACTCTCTGACATCAAGGATCTTCTTTCCACCACTCAGTCTAGTATGGGTGACATTCATGCTATTTTAAAAGTAACAGGGTCTGACGTGTCAAAAATCAGAGTTGTTGTTCTCAGAGTAAGGGAGAATGTTGTCAAAGCCTTCAAGGAGTTTTACAATAGGCCGGATGGTATGAGCGTCGCGGCAAATACTATCTTCGAACAGTAAAAGAAGGCCATCTGCAACACACTTTCCTATTTTCAATGTCGCTAGTGTGGATGTTTTTCATAACTATATTTTTTTGACAGCTTGTTTTGGTGGTATTATGGGCTGTGGTTTAAGACCTTGGATAATTCTGTTTTTATTTTGTTAATGTGGTTGTATTTTAAGCCCTTGGATAATCTCATTACCTCTTCTGCTTTACTATTATATATGTTTCTAATCCCTCTTTGTTGATGAGTAAAAGGGGAAGAAAAAGCCTATGTTATTTTGCCTATGTTATGTGTATGTGTACAGGTACAAGTTGACTATATGTCTATATGTGTATGTGTACAGGTCGACTTCACACATTTTATATATGTATAGGTAGCATATATTGTATAGTGTACATGTATAGGTCGACTACACACAATGAGGGGGAGAGTCATGGACAGGTCAAGTCGACTACATACATTGAGGGGGAGTCAAGCGTACATACATTGAGGGGGAGTCAAGCCGTAAAACACAAGGAAGCCGACTGGTGTTTACTTCTTTTTCTTATTATATTATTTTGCTACCTTCAAAAAGGGGGAGATTGTTAGATCATATTTTAATGATGCAAATAATATACATGTACAGGAAATCAAGTTCAAGAAGTAAAGAAGATTGCTGGAATGGTTCATGATGTACAAGGAAAGAAATCAATCAGCATGTGATCAGCCAATCTGGATTGGTCTCGTAAATTTTGGCGCAATCTAAACAACGAATCAATTAGCAATAACAATGATTAGCTGAGCTAGAAAAAAACAAATAAGCCTTGGACAAAGGCACGAATCATGGGCAAAATCACGGAAGAGTAAAGGATACGTGGATATCTAGAAGCGACCATATTCGGAAGATCCCAAAATCAAGGAGAAATCGGGTGTAGCAATCCTCTGCTGAAGGAAAGCAATCAAGAGAAGCAACGACTCATTCCTTATTCTTGGAAAGACAAGGATCAAATCTCTTGGGTTGTCAAGCCTCTACCATCCATCAAAGTATTTATATACCCTTGTAAACCCTAGCTTAGACATACTTTGATCACACAAAATTACTCTTTTTATTCTATTGCAAACAAGCATTGTAGTTCACTAAGATCTGTTGTGTGACAAGTTAGAGACAGAAAGAGAGCACACAACTGGTGAGGCATTGTATAAAAAATGAGTGCTATAAAAACTGAGCGATATACACCAAATTTGTACTCGGAAGAAACTCATTTACTAAAGAGAACTCCCTTGCAACCCAAGGAAACTAGATTAGGATTCACATTGAATCTGAACCAGTATAAAATTTTTGATATTTTAAATTCCTGCATTTACTTTCTGCAATTTACTTTCTGCTACAGTACTACTTGAGTAAAAAACCAACTTATAAGCAATTAATTTTACGTATTTACAACCCCCCCCCTGTACTTTCAGAGGTAACACAAATATCAACAAAGTAGAGCCACTAAATAGTGCCTTGAAAACAACATAGTCACAATTCATAGGCATGTACTCCCACACGCCCATCACCTAGCATGTGCGTCACCTCATCATCAATCACATAGCACGTAATTCGCGGTTTCATACCCTCAGTACTAAGTTTAGAAGAGTTACATACCTCGAAAAAATAAATTCCATTTCTGAGCAAGCCAAACGACACTTCAAAAATGCCACCCCGCACGTTTCCACCTCTGAACGGCTCAAAACAAACCAAAATAAACTTAAATACATCAAACAATAGTAAAGGAAACAATCCCAATCGAAAAAGGTCAAATTTTTAATCAAAAGCCCAACCCGAGCCCGAACCTCGGAACCCAAAAAATTCACAAAATTTGACAACCCAATCAATTACGAATCGATGTTCAGAATTCAAAATTTCACTTTATAAAATTTTAGACAAAACCCCCAAAATTTCACTTTGAAATCATCAATTAAACGCCAAAAATAAAGATGGATTCATGAAATATAACCAAAATTGAGTATAGAATACTTACCCCAATCCATATAGTGAAATTAGCCTCCAAAAGTTGTCCAAATCAAAGCTCCCCAACTCAAATTATGACCAAATGAACAAACCTTTTTTATTAAGTACTTTTTCCCAACTATTTTCCCCCGTTTTGCATGCCAAATGATCTCAAAACTTGCTTTTGATGCCTCCAATAGATTCCTTGTGAAATTTCAGCCAAGATAGGTTCTTGAATCACTCCGTTAGACCTTGTAATGAAAGAGATGTTGTTTTCAATATCTGAAAATAGTGCAGATTTCTTAAATATGAAGTCAGTGGTAATTTCGTAATTAATTTGAAAAATCTGGCAACCCAATTTTTAGTAAAATAACCGTAAAATCCTCATACAATTTTTCAAATTCGATGATTCTTTTTGCTATGTATCAATAATTACGATACATATATAATGCTTCAACCAAAACAGAAATCGAAACTCATTTGTTCAATGTGGTACCATTTATGATTGAGGAAACGACGCCGAACATAAGAAAAACGTGCGCAACGCATCCCAATTCTATCTAAAACTCATCCGAGCCCCTAGGGACTCCCACAAACATACCAACAAGTCTCATAACATAATACGGACTTACTTGAGGCCTCAAATCACGCATAACAATATCGAAACGATGGAACACACCTCAAATCAAACTTAATGAACTTTCGACTTCCAAAAACTCGCGCCGAAACATTTCAAATCAACTTGGAATGAACTCAAATATTGCACACAAGTCCTTGTACATCATACGGAGCTACTCGTGCCCCCATACTACCGAGCGAAGTGCAAATGCTCAAAACAACCATTCGGGTCGTTACAGCCACTATAGCTTGTCTAATAAAGAATATCACTTTATTATACTATTTGAAAATCTTTAAATCTAAGCTTCTTCTTGAACGGAAAAAATAGATGCTTTCACGAACTGCTTTGACTTTAGGGATTTGCTTCATCATTAGCTCGCGCACAAGCTCGTTCCTTTATGTTATGGAAGAATTGAGCTTATTGTTGGGCTGGTTTTTCAAAGCATATCACCCTAGTTTGCACCTTTTTTGTAAAAGTTTGTTGGTATAGCAAATTATTAAGTGTCTTCTATTTTTATGGATTCGTCTGCTGACTAAAGTCTATGCTCTATCAAACACCACCATAAATGAAGCAAAAAGTGTCTATTACTATACTCCAGAGAGTGCAGAGAAAACAAGTTTTTACTTTCAGTCTCCTAATCCAGCAAGCCCAGTTGAAGTGTTAGTAATACTTAGCTTCCGGAAGTAAGTGTAGAAATGACACCAAGTAGCCACTTTATAAGACTGCTATTTAGAAATTAGCTAGTGCGCCCTGAATTTCAATTTTTCAGTTTAATTTTTAATGATAAAAATATCATGAATTGTCCTGAAGTTAAGATTTTTAGTTTAAAATTTCAGAACTAAATAAGTACCGACTAATCACCAAATAGCATCCCTGAAAATAGTTATCTATACACTTGCCTCTCGGAGAGTTCCCCATTGGGCCTTTTAGCTCTTTGTGGTGACTGGTGAGTTTATTTTAATTTGTTTTGGGATCTTCCAACGCATAAGAAACTAATAGGCTACATAAATCTCATAAGAAATGGCCATTTGGTAGAGATGGCTTGGTTCTAGATCATCATTTATACAAGACAGAGTAAAAGTTCATCCAAATTACTGCAGTATGGAATAGGCTCCAAAACTTCAAGTCATTCAGGCATATCAATATGATGGCAAACTTGGCTCAGTTTTAGCCATCAGCCAAAATTATTTATATTCGGTAACCGTAAAAGTATATAATATATATATATATATATATATATATATATATATTTTACAGATGCCCAATTTACATAATAGACACATTGAGTTACTGGGCGTTTATTGTCATTATAGAGACAGGACAAGAAAGACGTAATGAAGTAATACTACTACTATGTGAAACTACAAGTTATATTCGCCTATAAGTAGCTTAATACAAAAATTTGCCATTAATAAAATATTACTAATATTAGTCAATTAGCTATTTATAGAAAAAAGGCCAGATTTTTACTTTCTTATGAGTGAGTATTATTAAAATAGATTAAGTATATCTTAAGAAATTTGAATCTCAGTTTTGAGATGATTTTGGTGGAGTTTTGAGGTGGTTTGAATTAAAAATTCGAAGTAGAAGATGAACATAAAAAAAGATAATATATTTTACACTGTGTATCATATGTGTATTACATATATATCATATGTGTATCAAATGTGTATCAAATGTGTATCACATGTATTATCCATGTATAGTTGTATGTGAGATACATGTGCCACTGAAAAAGTTTCAAACTCGATTTTAACTATAAATTTTGATACTAAACTGGTCCAAATCACCTCTAGTCTTGCTTAAATTGTATATTATCTCATTTATATGTTTTCAGTGAATTCCAATGATAACCACTGAAAAAAATCCTTTTTCCCTTAATTTTAAAAATTTTATATCATTGGAAATGAATTTTGACTCCAAACTAGTTTAACTTGCTTTCAAACTTTGTCAAAATTTTGCATATTGCCTCATCTGTTTGATTCTAATTAGTGGTAGCAAATAGACAGGTTGGGTCGGATTTGGGCAGGTTGAAAATGGGTTAAGCAAAAACGGGTTGGGCCTTAACAAGCCCATATTTTATGCGGGTCGAAAATGGGTTGGGTGTCAAATGGGCGGGTTGAATATGGGTTAACCCATATTATATAAGTGTAATATGTTTTTAGTACAATTACAAAAGAAAGTGGCTTACAGAAGCTAGTCATCTGTCAATATATTGAAAAGAAAAACGAATCATTGTCAATATATAAATATTAAATTATACTAATTTATCATGATTAAGTGATAATTTAAAGTAGAAATAAATGTTATTAAATAATAATTTAGCGCCAATATTGAGATAATATGTAATTTTAATTAACAAGGTACCGTAAGATTCCTTCATGGACATAATATGCAAGGTAATATTACAAACCATATCATATTTATACTTTATTACCAGGTGTATATGGGTAGCCACGTAAAATAAAATTATTATATATATAGACGAAACAATTTACATACTATGTCTCTTATATACCTATTACCTTTTTACATTGTATAAAGTACTTTTACTGTAAATGATTCTTACTTGGTAGATTAATTAGAGCTCCTATCAAACAAGTTGAGGCGATACTAACTTTTTCCAAATTGACTTTTACACGGTAAAATTTAAATTATTTTACATGGCTAAATACTTGCTACCTAATTCAATAAGGTACAATTTAATAACCAAAGTTTTAATTGATTTAAATATCCTAGATAGTAGGAAAGTAACTTATATTACATTTGTCTAACATAAAAATTCACTTTTGGGAGGTAAAAGAAAAAACGAAGGAAGAGGAGTTGGAATACCTTTATAGCATTTTTGGTTTAAAAAATGATAGTATGTATTTTGAGTGAGCAAAAGTTGGAAGATAACTCAATTAACTAACTCATATTTTACCCATGAATACCCATAAGTATATGGGTTGAATATGAGCTAAAGCTAAAATTTTACCCAACTTAAATACCACTCATCCAATCCACTAAAATATGAACGGATTAGGCGAGTTGACAAAATATGGGCTCATTTTGCCAGAACTAACTCCAATGAATCGCAACAATACTCATTGAAAAAATTTGCCTGCTTTTTGAATGTTGTATATCATTTGCATTTTGGGCAATGTTTAGTAGCATGGCTAAAATGGCTAATTATTGGTAGATAGTGTCTTTCTTTGGCCCATTCCCTACTATTATTTGTCTTGCTCATTTTCCTTTTTCGCCAAAGCAAAGGAAAGTTATTTAATCAGGAGCACAAAAAAACACGGGTTGAACTTTTTTCTCTCTACTGTAGCAAATGGAATCACCCCAAATCAAACCACCCCTACCACCGGATAAGGAAACTCATATGGAGGTTGAAACACCAACCCAAAGCTACAAGGAAACACTCTTAGACAAGCAAAGTTGTAACGTGGGAAACTACTACGAAATAGAAAACCAGCCCGTAAGGACTTAAAGACAAACACATTGAAGGGGCAATTCCCCTAACATCGGAGGATAAAGAAAGACCTTACAAACCATGAAAATTCTCAGTTATCATCAAAGTCTTCAAAAGGAAGGTGGCTAACCACATACTGCACTCCAAATTAACTGAACTATGGAAGCCAGCTGAACAGTTAATCTTGATTGACCTAGGTTAGGACTTCTTCATATTCAAATTAAATCTGGAGGGTAGTATGGTGAAGGAACTCCACCAGGGACCATGGTTCATTTCACGTCACTTCCTCTCAATTAGTAAATGGGAACCAAAATTTATTCCCCAAGAAGCAACTCTAACCTCCACCGCCATCTGGATGAGAGTTCCACAGATCCCTACAAAATTCTATGATAAGACAATACCGGAGAAGGTTGGAAGGAAGCTGGGAAAACTACTAAAAATTGACCAATGCACATCCTCCGCATTGAGAGGAAGGTATGCGCGTATTTTCATCCAAGTCCCACTAGAATCCCAGTGGAAACCTCAGTAATCATTAGCGACCACAAACAAGATATTCTTTATGAAGGGGAAGGAACGCTATGCACAAGCTGTTGGAGAATTGGGCACACAACACTAGCATGTCCCTTCAAACAATCCCAACATCAGCCTCAGGCACCGGAAACATCGAAGACCCACAACCAGGAGAATGTCACCCAAGAGGAAGGCCAATGGAAAACAGTTACTTTCCACAGGAGATGAAAGCAGGGGCCAAAAAAAATACAACCCAAGCAAGGATGATTATTCAAGGAAAAATCAGGACAACAATACCTACGTGCAAAATCAGGTAAACAACCAAGGGGAACAACCAGGTAATTACACAACCCCCCCTTCTTTAATTTCAACAGACAAGATCCATAATGGAAAAGATCAAACAAGAACCCTAAGGAAAAACAAGGGCCCAAATTCAAAAGAAAGGGGTGGCCCAAGAGAGACAGGGCACGTGAACAGCCAAGGCAACCATGACACCCAAAATACAGGGTCCAAAAGAAAAGCGGGCCTAAATAATGGCGGGACCACAAGCCATCCCCAAACAAGATTGGGGTTGAACCCAATAATTATCTCTACGTTTGTGCCCAATGGGGCCTCAAGCATGCCATCACACGGGAAAATTAGGCCCTAAAGCCTATGCCAACCCTACCCTCTATGCTGTCACCCACTCTAATGGAGAGAACACAAACGACGGCAATGGAAATCGAGTGCCTTGCCTGCAACTTCACCTTCTAAATGTTGACAAGACCCCAAAGGTCGCCAAAGTTACATACACCATTAATGATCCGTGAAATTCCCTAATCCCAACACAAACCCACCCATCTTCTTCCCATGATGTAGCCAAAGAGGGGTTTATGATGGGAATTCAATCATCTCCCCTCATTCCAAACACTACCATTTTTAGTAAATCAAAAAAAGCCAAAAATGGGAAAAACTCTAACGCCGGCGATCGTTACCATCCTACCACTGCCACCGGACCACCAAATGGCCTCATGCAGGGTCTGGGAATCTCCTACGACTTCACCATCAATGGCAAGAAGACCACCCTGATAGTTCAGAACCAGGCACACCTTGCCCAAGTAACAGTGGAGGCACTGAATAGAGCTTTGGCAACGTTTGGGCCATTCCTCTGGCAATCAATGGCAAGCTCCAACAGTACGAACCCGATAATTGATCCCCAAACCCTAAATAGTCACCTCCTTCAATGCTACCAAACCCTACCCTTCTTCCCGGATCTGTCAAAAGAGTACTGGGCGGCGGAGCCCTCATTCACACAACTCCAACCAAAGCCTAGACTCCACCATTGAGACAGTTTCACCAAGAAATCTTCACAGCCCTAGAGATCCTCAAAGGCAACGATGTAATGGAAGAGCCGGAGAAGAGCTTCACAGTCACAGTCACAACCGCAGACTCAATGCTATTGGACTCGGTTAGATCGATCGAACTCAACAACCAGGTGAGCGAGATCCTGATTGTACTATGCCCCAGGGCGATGTCCCAATGTGGACTGAGCCTGACCCTAGCCCACACCCAAGGTCCACTAAAACAGATCCTGAACCTAACTCCATTTATAAACCTCAAGAGGAAATCCCCACCACCACAAGTTCCCACTTTGCTAAAAGAGGCGGCTCCACCATCACCATCAGCTAACCCATTAATGAATTACATTATTTGGAATGTTAGAGGGGGTAATGGGACGGAATTTCAGAGGCACTGCAAGGAGATGGTTGGATTGCACAAGCCTTCGATGCTGATTCTCTTGGAAACAAAGATGACCAATCACTCAACCCTGGCTCAAAATCTGGGATTTGATATGATCATTCAGTCCCCTTCAATTGGCGCATCAAGAGGCTTAGCTCTCATGTGGAAAGATGACATGGTAATTGTGGATGAGGTAGCCACCAACCCTCAAGGTATTCATGCCATGGTAAAGGTAAAGCCTGATAATCCCCCTTGGCTTTTTTCTGTTATTTATGCTAGTAACATACTTGCAAATAGAAAGCAGCTTTGGGATCAACTGCAAGCCATAGCTGGCACCTTCAATGACAACTTTCATTGGAGGAGACTTCAATGAAGTCCTGAAAGCTAGGGATAAGTTTGGGGGAAACCCTATAAACTTAAACCGTAGTAATCTGTTTTGGAACTGTATCAATAACTACATTCTTATTGACCTAGGGTATAAGGATAGTAAATACACTTGGCCAAACAAAAGATACACAACTAGGAACACCTTAATCATGGAAAGGATAGACAGATGCTTTGCTAATGAAGGATGGATAAAGCAACATCCTAAGGCTAGTGTCCTGCATCTACCTAAGACCCACTCAGATCATTGCCCTCTGAAAATCCAGCTGGGAGGGCCCCCAGCCCAAATACATCCCAGGCCTTTTAGGTTTGAAACAATGTGGACTAGTCACTCTGATTTCCCAAGTGTCATTGACCAGGTCTTCCATAGGAGGCGCAATATGCTAATCTCTATTGACAATTTCAAAGCCAGCTCTACCATCTGGAATAAGGAAGAATTTGGAAACATCTTCCACCAAAAGAAAAGACTTATAGATAGAATTGATGGCATTCAAAGATCTACCAGCTATCAATTCAGCAGCTACATGCAAACTCTGGAAACCAATCTTAATAATGTATTGAACCTCATCCTAACATTGAAGAAGATTTCTGGAAGCTGAAATCTAAAATCAGCTGGATCCAAGATGGTGATGCCAATACCAAATTCTTCCACTCTTCCACCCTAAACAGGAGAAGAAGAAATAGAATCCTTTCCCTTAAGGATGAAAATGGCAACTGGATCACTAATTCCAAGGAGATTAGCTAAGCAGTCACTGACTTCTTCTCTAGCCTCTACACCACTTCAATAGCCCAAACTCCTTGGAGAAGAACAAACCCCCCCGGACCCCATCCTTCTCCAAAGCCACAAGGCAGTCATGGAAAAAACACCCATCATGGAGGAAATCAAAAGAGTTGTCTTCTCGAATAAAGCCTTCAAGGCCCCAGGCCCAGATAGCCTGCACTCATTCTTCTTCCAAAAGTACTGGGATCTGGTTGGTAAATCTGTCACCCAATTCTGTCTAAATTGTTTCAACACTTCAACAATGAACAACACCATGAACCAAACATTGATTTGCCTGATCCCAAAAGTTCCCCAGGCAATAATGCTGAAAAAATTCTGACTTATTGGCCTCTGTAATACCATTTATAAGCCTGTCATAAAGATTATTGTCAGTAGAATTAAGCCCTTTCTCAACCACATCAAAGAACCCAACCAAGCTAGTTTCCTAAGCAATAGAAGGGCATGTGATAATGATGTCATAGTCCAGGAATACATCAATCACTTTAGGAAAATGAAGGGTAGAATGGGTAACATGATCTTAAAAATTGATCTTGAAAAGGCATTTAATAGACTGGAATGGTATTTCATCTGGGATACTCTCCAATCCTTCAACTTACCAGAAAGATTGTCCAAACTCATCATGTTCTGTGTAAGCTCCTCCTCCATTTCCATTCTGCTTAATGAAGGAAAAGCTTAGCATTTCAACTTGTCCAAATCAAGGATTATATTTTCTTCCAATACAAGCCCAACTTACTCCCATTAGATCTCATCAACTATATCCATCAAGCAATCCTCCACCTTTGGGAAATACTTGTGCTTCCCTATTTCCATAAGAGGAAAACTGCTGTAGACTTCCAATTCATCACTGAAAACATGAACTCCAAGTTGGCAGGATGGAAATCTAAATGCCTAAACATGGCAGGGAGAACTGTACTTGCAAAATCTACCCTAAACAACATCAATAGTCATGTCATGCAGTACATCACCCTCCCTACCAAGATCACTAATCAAATTGACAAGATCCAAAGAACTTTATGTGGGGCACCACCCGAGAAAATGGAAAAATCCACCTCTTCAAGTGGGAGATTCTAACTAAGACCAAGCAGGAAGGGGGCCTGGGCCTCCAAAAGGCAAGCTTGAAAAATCAAGAATCCTTAGCAAATATGGCTTGGAGATCCTACAAGAAAACAAACTCTCTTTGGGCTAGAGTGCTGATCCACAAACACTACAACCCATTAAGGCCTAACCAGAGGCAAAGACAGAGAAGAGCTCAATACTCTCCTACTTGGAAGGGTATTCTTAAAGGTTGGGAAACATGCAACAAAGGAAGCAGGTGGGTAGTCCACAAAGGTGATAGGGTGAATTCCTTCACTGATAAATGGATCCCACACCAACAAGCCCTAAGAGACCTCATTCAGGGGCCCATGAACCAAAATTATAATGTTATCAAGGTTGCCTCAATGCTCCATATGGGCTCATGGAACAAAACTACCCTATCTTTTGAACTCCCACAACACATCCTAGACCTCTTAAGGTCTACCTTCATTCCCAGTACATCCACCAAAGAAGATAACCTTATCTGGGACAACACAACCAATGGCTCGTTCTCAACTGCCTCTGCTTACTCCATCCTCAATACATCAAAGCATCACCAACCATCCCCTGAGAATGACCTTTTCAAAGGGATATGGAAGACCCATATCCCAAACAAAATAAAGAGTTTCTTATGGCTCCTGCACCATAGAAGACTGCCAAAAGGAGCTTTCTACATGCCATTGGTCTAAACTGCCCACTGCTATGCCACAACTGTGGAGCTGCAGAAGAGGATGTCGATCACATATTCTCACACTGCCCCATCACCATCAAATTCTGGAATTCTATCCAGCAAAAGGCCACATCCACCCTTTTAACAAGCCATGGATCCCACAGTGTGTCATGGGCTGCATCAATGGAAAAGGGTAGAACATTGAAATTCAATGACAACCTCACCTGGCAAACATACTGCCCTTCTGCCTTTGGCATATTTGGCTGAACAGAAATAGTAATGTCTTCAACAATAAAAAAGAAACAATCAGTGCCACCAACACCATTACAAGGGCAACAGAATTCTGTGTTTCGAACGACAGCAAACAACCAAAAGTCAAGCACCAACAAATGCTCAAATGATGGCCTCCACCTAGGGACTTCTTGAGGTAAACACAGATGGAGCTGCAAAGAAAAACCCAGGAATTGGAAGCATAGGGGAGTCTTCAGAATACCATAATGAAGAATGGATCTTGGGCTATACGGAGAACATCCCACTAACCACAAACATATGAGCAGAACTCAGGGCCATTCTTAAAGGACTGCACCTAGCAGAATAGAAAAGTTTATTTCCACTAGAAATCAACACTGATTCATCTCAAACCATTAACATGCTAATAAATGGCAACCTAACTCTTGACCCTTTAATTTGTGTATGCAGGTTGTTGATTCATAGGATGGGAAGAGTGGTGGTGAAGCATGCCTTCATAGAGCAAAATAGGGTGGCCGACTTGCTGGCAAAAGAAGCAGCTGAAGAACATTTTTTTTGTAAATCCTTATTACTAGCAGTTCCCCCGATTTTTACAAATGATGTATTTTTGGCAGACACCATAGGAACTGAACTATCTAGATCTTTTTTGGGTTGTAATATAAACACTATCATGCATAACATTGCATCACTAAGGAATCTAACATATCCCACTAACTGCAACGACAGTGTATGAGTAGCTCCCTTTAACTAACTTTATATATATAAATCGTCCAGTTTACAACAAAAAAAAAAAGGAAAGTTATTTTGTTTATCTTTCCTAGCTTCAAAAAGTGCTAATAGTCATGAGACGAATGTGATCTATGAATCCAAATCAGAACCGAAAAGAAAATACCTTTTATTTTAATAAAATTATTTTTATGTTGCACATTGTACGGCAATTATTGGACACATGATTTAAGACAAGTGGTAGGCATTTTACACTTGGATTTGAATTACAGAACCATTTTTATTGAACACATACAAGTAGTACATCTTATGGCACTTATGCCATGCATCTCTAAATTAACTACTAAATACACTAATATGAACCTAGCTTCTACTATATGTTACAATGCCAGGAAGCCATCTTCAAAACTTTACATACTGCTACAAGATACAACGTTCCACGGAATATTAGTAGCAAAACATAGAGATCAGGTTGAAGAGTGAACAGGACGACGTGGTATGAAATTATCCGTCGGGATTCAATTATATCTTGTATTGATCCTTAAATTGCTCAGCCTTGTTACTACCATCATCTTTGCTTACAATTATCCCAACCAATTTGCAGGGTTCTGCATTTTCCAGCATTTTGACTACATTCCTCATTGTTGGCCTTAAAGATGGAAGCCTATCTGTGCAGACAATTGCAATCCTCAAGACATTGATTGCATCTTCCTTAAAAGCTTCTGGGATACTTGAATCCACTATGCTTAACACACTCTCCTTGCTCTTCATTTTGCTGCTCACCCATGTTACTATGTTTCTATTCTCTCCATATTCTGGTTCTATTGGCCTTTTCCCAGATATTAGCTCCATCAACACTACTCCGAAACTATATACATCACTTTTCTCGTTCACTTTGTGTGTGTATCCATATTCTGCAACACCAAAAAATCAAATATGTCAAAAATGATACAAGAATTAGGAACTCCTACGACCAAAATGAACAGATAATCTACACAGGATTTAACTTATATGCACTAAAATGACGTATCATGCTTATATGAAGAGTTAGCTATTGTTGTATGTAGTTTTATCTGATTGTGTAAACGACTATATAATGCACATGTATAGAACTTACACTCAATCTATACACTCAATCTATATACACAAATCAACTAAAATGAATTGTCTTACCAGGAGCAATATATCCATGTGTTCCTGCAATGACATGAGTTGAATCTTTGGTTGAATCAGCTTGTGCAATCTTAGCAAGACCAAAGTCAGCAATTCTTGGCTTGAAAAGCTTATCCAACAAGATGTTACTAGACTTAACATCCCTATGAATCACTGGCTTATCACAACCATGATGCAAATACTCCAATCCTTTGGCTGCACCAAGAGCAATCTCGTACCTCGTCTCCCAATCAAATAGCATCTTCTTGCAGCTGTGCAATCGATCCCACAAGCTCCCATTTGGCATATATTCATACACCAACAAGCTCGAGTCCTCACTCGTTATGCTACAATACAATTTCACAACATTCACATGTCGAATTGAGCTCAACGTTTGAACCTCAGCCTCAAATTCTTTCGACTTCATCTCACGTTTTCCTAACATTGGTGATGTTGTTCCCGACATTTTCCTTCCTCCTGAATCAGAGGTCCAAATATGCTTTACAGCAAAATCTGTGCCATCAGCGAGCTGCACTCTGTATACACTGCCAGAACCACCTTTTCCAATCAAATTATCATGTTTAATTCCATCAAGAATCTCATCCTCTGTGAAAGTCAATATATGGAATGATTTTGTATTCCAAGAATGTTCCTTCAAAGACCTCTCATGTACTTTCTCATTATTCTTCTTCAAGTACATGAAACCCGCAAGCGAAAGGAGCACAACAATCACAGCAACCAACAAACAAAGCAAAAGGGTGTGCAATTCTCTAGGCTTTCCGGATTCACCAAAACATCGACGAAAATTCTTAATGTTTTGGCTACAAAGATCATTATTTCCAGAAAAGCTACCCTTATAAGCATCAATTGATAGAGAATCCGGAATTGGTCCAGTCAACTGATTGTCGGAAAAATCAAGAAGATTTAACTTCAGATGTGACAAACTTGTCGGAATCTGCCCCGTAAGCTGATTTTCCGACAAGTTTAATGAAGTTAAAGTCGGTAATGACCCCAAAGAAACAGGAATTGATCCAATAAGTGAATTATGAGCCATGTTAATCTCACTTAATGAAACACAAGAGCCTAAAGAATCGGGTATTGAACCAGAAAACTTGTTCTTCTGTAAATAAAGATTACCAAGCTTTTTCAGCTCACCAACTGTCCCTGGGATTTCACCTGAAAACTGATTGTTACTACAATCAATTCTCACCAAAGAAGTAGCCTTTGAAATTACCAAAGGCAACTCACCAGAAAATTTATTATTAGCAACATAAATTTCACCTAAAGATTTTGCATTTCCAATATCAGATGTAATAAAACCTTCAAAATTATTCATCGCAACATCAATTATTTGGAGTTTAGGCAAACCCCAAATTCCAGCTGGAATTACACCAGAAAGCAAATTCTTGCTCACTCGAAACCGCTCCAGTGTTGTACAATTTGCATAACTTTCTGGAATTTCACCTGTGAAATGGTTTTCAAGTATCAATAATCCTCTCATTGTCCCCTGCTTACACATATCCGGTGGAATTGGACCAGTGAAATTATTCTCCGATATATCAATGAAATCGAAATTAGCCCAAGAACCCAACTTGTGTGGAAGTTGACCTGTTAACTTGTTGGTATACAAAGACACGCTTACCAGTTTTTCGAACTCTCCCAATTCTGCTGGTACTTCACCTGAAAATTCATTCTGCAATAACTGCAAACTTACCAAATTATTTAACTCTCGAATTTCCGATAAATCACCGTACAGGTAATTAGTCGAAGCATCAAAATATTCGAGACTCGTTAAATTCCCGAATCCAACTGGCAACTTCCCTGTTAACTCGTTTTCATATAACTCAAGTTGCCATAATTTCGTTAGCTTTGTAATTCCAGAAGGAATTTCCCCAGTAAGATGATTCATTGACAGCTCTAAATTGATCAGTTCCGTAAGATTTCCAATTCCTTCTGGAATTTCTCCTTCAAGCCCACAATTCGACAAGTACAACCAGTTCAATTGATCAAGTTTCACAATCACCTCAGGAAACGGCGTTCGATCAAATGAATTATCACCAAGGCTAAGAACAATCAGTTTGCTCATATTTGCAACAGAATTCCACGGAAATTTTCCTGAAAACCCACTGTTATTTGCGTAAAAATGGGTTAATTCACTGAGTGAAAATATATCAGGAAAAGTCCCTGTGAAATCATTATTCCCAACGTCCAAGTAATTCAAGCTAACACAATTGTTCAAGTCACTAGTTACACGTCCAGATAGTGAGTTGAAACCCAAAGAGAGTTTTTCCAATGAGTTAAGAGAACATATTTTATCAAAAGGGACAAAACCAGATAGGCTTTGGCTTGAGAGTTCGAGTTCTTTGACTGAGCCATTGGAATTGCATTTGATGCCAGTAAAGTTACAAAGAGGAGTATTGGGTTCCCAGTTATTGAATATATTAGTTTTGGTTGCGGGGTTTGTTAAAGAGGATTTAATGGATAAAAGTGTTAGAAGCTCGTCGGAAAAAGCGACGGAGAAGAAAGAGAATATAGATAAGAAGATAAGTTCCGGCCGGCAATCCAATAGCGCCGCCATATTTGACAGAGGAGTTGACGGAGGAGAAGTTTTGTCTCTGGCTAAAGAAAAACGTGTGAGAGACGACGACTATGGAGAGTGCCAGCTTTTAACCAATTATGGGCGTTCACATTTTATATCGTACTGTTTATATTTGTTTGTTTATTTATTTACTTTATTAGTGTTTCTCCACTTGTAAGAAAATGATTTTGCTACAGAAGATATTAAAATCCGGAAAATGCCGGCTAAGCATTTTGTGTTTTAAGTTTTGAGAAGAAGAGTTGACATAAATTTGATATACAATACAGTATAAAATTTTCGTATAAGTAAGTTGTTTGACTTCTAAATTGTTTATAATTGTTATTTAAAAGTTCATGTTACTTAACTAAAAGTCGAAAAATGCAACAATGTAATATGTAGTGAAGGGGATGGTAGTTTTTTTTCTTGTGTGTGGAAATTTTCGGAAACACTGTTTGACTCAAAAGTTATTAAATTTTCTAAGTAAATCAATCAAAAGAAAAGAATGAGTAAATCATAGTAAATCATAACTAATATTGGATCGAAAGATAGAATAATTGCAATAATAAATTGAACAGGCAAAACATTGGAAAGTTTAATTGATGAAAGAAATTTGCCTTGCCTCTTCTTAGATATGGATGCGGTATTACACTTGTATTGCCCGCTTTAGGTTGACCAAAAAATGGAGTTTCTCCCCTTTCCCGTAGGTCAAGATTCTATAATCGGAGATCTGCCGCCTTTTTTGGGCTATTGGAGTATTGGAGAAGAAGCAGAGGGCCCGGAGCCCTCTTTCAGCTCTTTTCTCTTGTCTTTATAGTCAAAAAACTTCTTGTGCTTGTCATGAGTTACCATGGTCAGGTTGGAAAGGTTTTCCCATCGTGGAGAGGCTTTTGCATAGTTACTTGTGTCGAGTCTAACAATGATGAGACGAAGTCAACTTTGGAGACTTCTTTCGTAAGAAGATAAGGGCGGGGTCAATGTCGCCACGCTAGATTTTGACCAATATAGTTAGTCCCTCCATTTGTCGGGGGCGTGCCTTGTCGATTTTGACGGACGGATTATATGTGCGACGCGGCCGGAAGGAATCTGGCCCACATTCTGCTCCTTGGTTGCGTTATGAATTTCGAAATTGCCCGGGGCGTCTTTTCAGTACTCGTGTACCGTTATGACGGATTTGAAACTGAAGCGCCGGTTGATAAATGAAACATCACTTCATGCATGCAGTCATAATAGCAAACGTTTTCGAGGATCTGAATCAATTCGTGCCCGGTCAGGTTCTAATGGCGACTATTGAGTTTCGCGCATGGAGAATTTTTGTCCTATAAATTGGGGGATTTTTGTTATTTTCTTTTCACATTTCATCGTTCAGCTTCGAGAAAGCTCTCAGGATTCCTCTTTTCTGTTAATTTGAGTTCTTTCTTACTCCCTTATTCACAACAATCTTTAATTTCCTCACTTCTCCCGCAAAGTTCCTTCTCTCTTTTTTCTTGGTGGGCTAAATATGGCAGGCACTTCTTCAAGTGACAATCTTCCTATTGCTCCCCTGACAGCTAAGGACCTTGATTCGGCTTCGGGAGACGTAGAGTTGGTGGAATGCGAAGAGGTTCCGTCAGTGGAGGAAATTTTATCCCGCCCGGGAAAACGGTGGCAGATTTTGGTGCTGACGGCGGGGAAGAGCCGGTAGATATCTGCCTCCCCTCATAAGGGAGATAGGGTAGCAGATTTACAGGAACGAGGGGGCATTCCTAACTATGTCGAGATCGTACCGGCGGGGAGAGACGACCAGGTCCAAATTGACCATCCTGAATTTTGTATGTTCTATGCTTACCCCTTTCTCATGGCGTACACGCACCCGCTTCCGATGTTGGTGGTCTACTTTTGCCGCTATTATGAGGTATGTCCTGCCCAGCTTTCTAGTTACCTATATAAGTTGTTCCTCACGTTCATCAAGTATGCAGAGCTGGCCGGTCGCGAGGTGACTTTGGGACACGTGCTTAGCCTATTCGCTCCTTAGAAGATTCACGGGACGATGATCCATGCGCGTCCTCGAGGGTCAAAAGATTTAGTGGTAAAGATGGATGACATGACTAACCGTCGCTTTTTCGAGAACTTTTTCTATGTGTGAACTGAGCACCTCGTGGCCGACCCAATTGGATTTCCTGAGATGTGGAATTTTGCGTGTAAGTCTTCGCCCCTGATTATTGGAGTACTTAATTTATCTTTGTCCTCTCGCCTTTCATGTTGCATGCACTGATTTACTTTGTTATTTTGCATCTGAGAAGCTATCTCCCGCCATCTTTGGAGGGGATTCGAGAATGGTCAGAGGTCGTCCGTTCCCATACAGCGGGGGGTTCGCACGTGGTCAACATTTCATGAGAGATTCGGGCGTAGGCCCCTTACAAGTGAGACAATGCCCATGTTTTCTATCTATTTTTTTTTGCCTTACCTCTTGAATGCCATTTGTCCTTGCCAAGGAGAGTTCGTAGAGTCAAGGCTCCTCAGCTAGCCTTCCGTCGGTCAACTGTGTCTGATCGCCTCAGTGTAGTAGTTGCTGCTCGTCCTTTGTCGAGGGCGGCATCGGTTGAATCTACGGCCTTGACCACTCCGACCTAGGCTGTCCCTCAGGACGAGGTCCCATCTGGTGATGTCCGCCCTGAGAATGATTCACCGTCGACCGGGGAGGATGAAGGGTCGTTGAAGAGACGAAGGATGGGGTCTGAATTGGCGCCTCCAGCAGTGATCAGTTTGGATTCTCCTCCGGCGGACCTAGAGGAAAATATTGTTACAATGTCTACCCCAGGGGTGGAGCGAATGGTTGAAGTTGGTGCTGCCAGTCAAAGCCACAAAAATGTAGCTGTTGTGGCGGTTCACTCTGAAGCTCTTGTTGCAGATAACACAGGGCGTCCTGTCGGAGTTGAGAACCGGTCCCCTAGTGCAGTCTTCGTGACCTCAAGTGTGCCTTCTTCATCCACGGTGGTTCGTGTCCCACCCTCGGCAGCGGAGAAAGGAAAGAGTGTAGAGGTTGATGATTATGAATCCAAGTCCAATTTGGACCCTGATGATGTTCGGATGTTCGAAGAAGGCATTGCTCACTCGGTGTTCACGTGGGGGGGTGTCAGCCCGTGTTCTCCCCAGAAGGGGGATAACATGGTGCCGCAGTTCAGTTTATTATGCTCGAAGGCCGAGAATGAGTTTCTGCGGAATATCTTTGATGCCGAATTGAGTGACGAAGTGGTTGTTATGGGTTTGCGGGTATTCTATCTCTGACTTTTGTTTATCTTTCCCTTGTCACGAACAAGTATTGGTCTAACTGCATTCTTATATTTCAACGTATCTTGTGGAGATGGAGAGCATCTTTACGGCCAATATTAGGTCGAGTATTTTCTTGCAGATAATGGGGAAGTATTGTCTCTATCGCAATAGGTGTTGTGAGTTGCATGAAAGGTTGAAGACGAACACCCGCAACCAGGCTCTGGGAGACGAATTGGAGAAGAGGGATCACGAGCTGATGCAGACGATTTGTAGCATGAGCGAGCTCGAAGAGCAACTTTGCCTCAAGGACGAGGAGCTTGAGCTAGATAAAGGGGCCACTTCGAGTGTGTGTATTTGCAGGGCAGTTAGGAGCGATGCAGTTGGAGATGGATCAGCGTTGAGCTCTATTTGAGGAGGCGAGCGCCGAATGGAGAGGGAAACTTTATGAAATGGAGAGTCAGGTCATCGGTTTGGCGCGCATTGAGAGAGCCTGGTCTGAGGCTCTAGCGTGGGTGGCAGCTCTGGAAGAGACTATTTGCGTGCTCAAGTCCCAGAAAGAATCAAAGAGGGCAACTGTGACCCTTAAGGAGGAGAGGCTCGAGGAGTGGATCAGCACAATCGGTTAGGAGGCTGAAGTTCTGGCAGAGCAAGTCGCAACCTTGGAGGCAGAGAACCAGCAGCTGAGGGCTCAGGTTGGACCGTCCGATGCTGTCGTTCCTCGCCAGGCTCATGAGCTTTGGGTCTATGCCGAGGCCCAGCGGGATATATATATATTAAATCGTGGGAAGCAGGCATCATGGCAGAGGCTGCCTACGAAGAGGCGCTCGCGAAGGCTTGCGAGGCTCGTGCTAACTGTGGATATAACAGGGCGACACCCAAAGCCGATGGGGGTACAAGAGGTGATGATGAAGAGATCTATGGGGATGATGTGACAACGGTGGTGATGGGCCGAGTAAAAAAATTATACTTTGTAATTTTTTCCTTTTATCCACCGGTTGGCATTCATTTGCTTGTTGTTGTTTTCCCTTTCTCTTTTTTTTGTTTAGTTGATCGGTCGGGGCCGGGTGTAAGTGGTGATAGCCCGCATTCCTAACTTTATGAATAATAAATTCTATTTTGCGCTACTTGACTTGCGTTTCGATTTTATTTCAGTTGATTTATGTTCTTGTCGCGAGGTGAGGGTTCGATAGACGAGTCCCCATTTTGATTCTTCTCGTGTCCAAGGCTTCTAGCCTTAAGGGTGTTATTTCAAATTTATCGAAGTAACAGCATGTCCTGAGTTCAAACAAGGTCGAACTTGTCGATCTTTGGTGGTGAAGGCCCTTAGCCTTAAGGGTGTTATTCCAAACTTATCGAAATAACAGCCAGTCTTGAGTTCGAACGAGGTCGAACCTGTTGATCTTTGATGGCGAAGGTGCTTAGCCTTAAGGGTGTTAGTTCGAACTTATTGGAATAACACCCCGTCTTGAGTTAAGGTCGAACCTCCCGATCTTTGATGGCGAAGGAACTTGCCTTAAGGGTGTTATTTCAAACTTATTAAAATAACAACCCGTTTTGGAGTTCAAATGAGGTCGAACTTGTCTATCTTTTATGGCGAAGGCCCTTAGCCTTAGGGGGTGTTATTTCGAATTTATTGAAATAACAGCCCGTCTTGAGTTCGAACGAGGTCGAACCTATCGATCTCTTATGGTGAAGGCACTTAGCCTTAAGGGTGTTATTTCGAACTTATCGAAATAACAACCCGTCTTGAGTTCGAACGAGGTCGAATTTGTCGATCTTTGATAAGGCACTTAGCCTTAAGGGTGTTATTTCGAGCTTATCGAAATAACAGCCCGTCTTGAGTTCGAAAGAGGTCGAACTTGTCGATCTTTGATGGAGAAGGCCCTTAGCCCTAAGGGTGTTATTTTGAACTTATCAAAATAACAGCCCGTCTTGAGTTCGAACGATGTCGAACTTGTTGATCTTTGATGGAGAAGGCACTTAGCCTTAGTCCTAGTTCAAATGAGTTCGAACTTCTCAAACTTTGACATAAGGCGCTTGGCCTTAAGGGTGTTATTTTGAACTTAACGAAATAATAGCCTGTTTTGAGTTCGAACGAGGTCGAACTTGTCGATCTTTTATGGCAAAGGACCTTATCCTTAAGGGTGTTACTTCAAACTTATCGAAATAAGAGCCCGTCTTGAGTTCGTTTGAGGTCGAACTTGCTGATATTTGATGGAGAAGGCACTTAGCCTTAGTGGCAGTTCGAATGAGGTCGAACTTCTCAAACTTTGATGACAAAGGCGCTTAGTCTTAAGGGTGTTATTTCGAACTTATCAAAAATAACAGCCCGTCTTGAGTTCGAACGAGGTTGAACTTCTCGATCTTTGACGGTTAAGGCCCTTGGCCTTGAGGGTGTTATTTCGAACATATTAAAATAACAACCCGTCTTGAGTTCGAATGAGGTCGAACTTGTCGATCTTTGATGGCGAATGCCCTTAGTCTTAGGGGTATTATTTCAAATTTATCGAAATAACAGCCCGTCTTGAGTTTAGCGGCCATTGTTTACATTGGTGGTTCAACGCCATGAGCGCTAAGTGTCAGGATTTCGTTTGGACCTGTGTTGTACGCGTGTCATAGTTGTTTGCCTAACCGAGAGATTCAGGTCATTTGAAGAAGGTTTTCGATTCTTCATTTGAGATGCCCCTGCGCTGGTTTTCGGCCTATATAGTATGGAAGATGACGAGGGGATGCTCCACTTCTGCCCGGCGACTTTAAAGGAGGCGGAGGAGAATAGATCATAGCACCTATCTCCTTGTCAGGGGATTTTAGTCCCTGTTAACGCATTCGATTTTTCTTTTCTCAATGTGCTGCCTTCAGATCTGGTGTGAGTTGGATTTTCCTTTTGATGTTTCTTTTGCTTCGATCCAAGAAAAACTAGGTATTTTCACTGGAAAATCCCCATAGACAACGCCAAATTATTTGACTCAAAAGTTGCTAAAGACTTTATAAGAAAATCAATCAAAAGAAATGAAAGGGTAAATCATAATCAATCATAATTAATACTGGATCGAGAGACAGAATAGTTGCAATAATATATTGAACGGGCAAAACATTAGAAAGGTTTATTGATGATAGAAATTTGCTCTGCCTCTCCTTAGAGAGGGCCAGGGTGTTACACTTTTATTGCCCCCTTTTAGGTTGACCAAAAAATGGAGTTTCTCCCCTTTCCAGTAGGTCAATGATTCTATAATCGGAGCTCTGCCACCTTTTTCGGGCTATTGGAGTATTGGAGAAGAAGCAGAGGGCCTGGAGCCCTCTTTCAACTCTTTTCTCTTGCTTTTATAGTCGAAAAATTTCTTGTGCTTGTCATGGCTTACCATGGTCAGATCAGGAAGGTTTTCCCATCATAGAGAGGCTTTATCATAGTTACTTGTGTCGAGTCTAACAATGATGAGACAAAGTCAAATTTGGAGACTTCTTTCGTAAGAAGATTAGGGCGGGGTCAATGTCGTCGCGGTCGTGTGGCCAGATTTTAACCATTACAAACTCACATCGACTATCCTCGAATGTGAAATGGGTAACTTGTTCACTGCATAATAACTCGCAAACCACATAGAAATGTAAATCACACTAGACAAGCTCTGTGCAAAAAGCTTTCATTGAGGAGGTTGCTGGTGATGAAAAGTGTATCCAGATCGACTATGTGAAAAACCACTCAGCCAACCCTAGCGGGTATGGATATAGTAGTTGAAAAACTATTTTCTGTATGATGGTACCCAAAAGGGTAGAAATAATGAAATACATAATGACTTTTTCAGTTTATGAAGCTTATATTCAACTAGTCTAAGTATCCAAAAAAAAAAAAAAGAAGACAAATTGAACTTAAAATTTCAAGTACAATTTTACAATGGCAAATTGTTGAAAATATCTCATCATTATCATTAAACAATAATGTTAGCTCTTTTGTCAAGTGTTTGCCATGTGAAACGGACTCGGCTAGGTACATAGAGCTGTTTACATAGACAAAAAAGGTAAATTCTTTTTGAGACAAACAAATCTCAAAATACATAAGTTGATGGTACTAATACACCTTTCTAGGTTGAATTAGTTCCACGTGCAGAAGTAGTAATTTGCAAAACTTGCAGGTATGTATTTCTTGAGAATATCACGTGTGAGGAATAACTAATTAACCTCGGCTTAATTGATACATACGTAACTCCTAAATTATAAAATATGAAAAATATATATATATCGTGGAGCCTAGACTCGGAATTTGACGACAATGAATATCTCATGTACATATTGAGCGCACTAGCAATGCATGGAATTCGATACGAATATGCATTCCATTCGGCTTAGTTTTATTAATTTATTATGGGTTACATATTTCTTTATGAACGAGACGAGCAAAATTTTCAGTCGAGAGCGGGGGGGGGGGGGGGGAAGGGAGTTGTTGAAGGGGGAGACAAGAGATAGAGGACTACATATGATTTTTGTCAGGGTTGAATTAAATGAGGTAGAGTGCAGTTCATATTTCCACTTGCCTTACTTTCATTTTTCTTTTTACTTTTTTAATTCTTTCCATTTTCTTTGTGATTTCTGGAACTGTCTGTATATGCAGACAAGTAGACTATTTCAGGGAACCAACAAAGCCGCCTACTTTGACCTAAAACCACGTGGATTTCTTTGTCTTTTAATTTTTTTTCTCTTTCTTTTCTCGTATTTAATTTCTAAAAAGCTTGGTTATGGGTGTACAAAGAAAACCAACAATCCGCAACGATTCGATAATTCGAGTCAAACCGAGAAAATAAATCAAACCAAAGTTTCAATGAATTTTATAGACATTAACATTAGTAAATTAAATAGTGCAAACAAAAGCCCAAACCAAAATCAAATCAATATTAATTCTGACAAAAGATATTTAATTCAATATTACAAACGGGAATGTATTGAATATCTATTTTTTGGTTTCAATAATTTAGATAAAAAGCATAACATATTTTTATTTTTTCTTTAGCGTTTCGTCATGTATTTAATAATTCCTTATTAGTCTACTTATATTAGCATGACTTGGTACTCTTAAATTATATTTATTTTTATTATGGCTTTTTAATTAGCAATATTTATATTACATAATTTTATCGTCTTAATTGTTGAATATTTTAGGATAATGCCATGACATATCTCATATTTTGTATTATTTTCTGAAAAATACTTTATATAGTTGTATCTTATTAGGACAAAAGAAATATTTTGAGCATAATTTATATGTTTTGTTTTACGAAAATTTACCGGAAAAAAATTCGAATAACCCGAAAATTCGAGAAAACTCAAAATACGAGTTTTATTGGTTTGATTTGATCTTTAAATTTAATAATTCGATACAATTAATTTGGTTTGATAATTATAAAATCCAAACCAACCCGATCTATATAAACCCTGAGCTTAGCAAATGGTTAACTTTTTTTGCTTTTCAAATCAGCAACTCTAAGATCGAACGTGTGGAATGATTATTTTTTCAGGAGTTGTTGCCAACTATTCACGGATTCAATCAACATCCCTATTCTAATATCAAGATTCCTTCTTCTTTTCACTTTGTTTATACTTTTTATAATAAATGTTGTAGTTCGGTTGATAAACTTAGGTTCAGCTTAAAAAAATCTAAAAGATAACCCATCTATTAAATTACACTACGTGCATCGGTGCATGGCCAACTTTTATTTATTAGTCTTGTCAAATTTAAAACAAAAACGGTGCTGCTTGATATGAAAAACGAGGCACAAATAAATAAGAGAATTTGATGACTAATAAAGTCCCAAACTTCTTAGTACGATCATTTAAATTAGTCTCTAGTGAGTCCTAAATGTCAATTTTGCAGATATACCCCCCAATATTATGATGATCCAACAATTATTAAAAAATATTAGGAGTCAATTTGTCATTCCATTACACTACTTATTATTCACCCACTAATTTTTTTCCATTTCGCTTTGAAGTTAAAAGATAAATAAATTCTTTTTAAAAAAAGTTCACATTTATTGAGTGCGCCAATATTTATAGTTGATTATGCTTAATGCGCAATTATGAATAATCTGAATCAAGCACGGTCAAAACTTATGAACTAAACCACTAATGTTTGTCCCGTTTGGACGAAGAAAAATTGGACTACCGTTTGGACGAAGAAAAATTGGACTTCACATAAAAAACTTAAATACTTTATGATTCTAAATGTTATACTTTCTAGATATCAATCAAAAGAATTGAAAAAGAGAGAGATGACAATGAACTGTATTTACACTTTGAATGTCAAATCACTTTCTTTAAATTTGTCTATATCCAAACAGGTGCATAAATATTTGAACCTACAAATTTATAGTGCATAGACGTCACACCAATTGAATTAATACATGACTCTGTTAAATGTAAGAAATTAGTGCACACCAAGTTCAGTAATTAGAGCCATTCCATTTAAGTGTCATTCTAGCTGCTGGATCATCATAACCATTTATATTTGAATTTAATCTTATGCACTTCTGATACAATAGTTATTTGAAAAAATAAAGCGAAAACTTGTTATTATCAATTACATTATTCATAATATTGTAAAATATTTTAAAATTGGGAATATATATAATATAAATCTTTTATTTGTCCTTTATTTTGTACCAAAGGCGGACTTACCCTTTGGGTAAGGGGGTCTTTGGAATGTGCATATCTTAAATAACATGTACAGTACATATTTTGATTGACAGTTACATGGGTCGTGTTGTTGAGGCATAACTTGACTTTTAGCACAGGTTTGACTTTGACTCTAATATTTGTTCAAATTTTTATTTGATGATAGTGTCCCCACCACTTTCAAAAATATTGAGTCCACCTTTGTTTTGTACCTTTGCACCTGAATAATTCAGATTTTTCATGTGAAAGGAAAATGGTCAAGCAAGCAAAGGCCTTTTATCACACAGTGCCAATTGCCAAAAGCACATCAAATGATACAGCCACGTCATGGAAGCATGGTAAGCAAGACAAAATTTCTTGAAAAATTATTCATTTCGTGATTAATCATTAATCAAGTGAAGAGAGAGAGAAATTACACGCTCTACTAACCAACACTAATTCCCTAATTATTAAGCACAAAAACCTCAAGATCATGACTCATGGACGGTTTGCCTCCATGCATTGGCACGTTCTACTTTCCAATAAAACAACAAACAAACTTATAACCAAGTTACTCTTACTGTAGCAAATCAAACTTTATAATCAACTGTTCTCTTTGCTCATTTATCTTTGAACAAAGAAACGAAAACGACATAATCAGTCAAAGACATTGTAGCTGGGGGTGATATAATATTATAATTATTTGACTCAAAAGTTATCGAATACTTTTCGAGCAAATTAATCGAAATAAATTAAGAATAAATTGCAATCGAATATAATAAAACCTTAAAATATATAATATGTTTGTTTGTTTCCGATCTCAACAGATTGAAAGATAAAGAGTGTGATTTTTAGAGCGAGAGAGAGAACGAGAGAGAGATAATAGTTCAATAATAATCCTCCCCCTATTACAATGTTTGGGTCCCTTTTATATATCAAGGGAACCTCCTCGAAACACTAAATATACACAAACTGAATACATGCCCTCGAAAGGACGACGGGGCCTAAGGTGTCGCTTGTTCCACCATCCCTGAGTCGTACCCCTTTCATAGAAAGTGCATGCCTGACGGTCATCCGTGCCGACGTAGGGACGCAGCGGGTCGAATTTGACCCTATACAGTTAGTCCCTCCGCACGTCGAGGTCGCATCAAGGTGCGTCCCCGATGGACTGATCCGCGAACTCTGTTTTGGGAGAATTTGACCTGGTTCAAAGGCTGTAACGAAACTGGTGAGAGATAATATTTGAGACTGTTGAAAAGCTGACGTGTGATTCCTTTATTCAAGTGATGTCAGCATGTGCATGCGCCATCATTACGCGTATTCCCGAGGTGACACAAAAAGGCATTCTAACATTTTGGTTTCTCGCGTCCGTTTGAAATATGTCACTTCGATTTTAATGCCGCCCAATCCTATAAATAGGGGAAGGGTTTAACTTAGATGCAACTTTTGATCATTTACAAGCACTTTTCTTTTGCTTTCTTTATGAACTCCTTCTTTCAGCGAAACTCCACCGTTTCTCGGAAACCTTCCTTTCCGTTGTGTCATACACTATTCCCTGAACGGAAATTATGGCTAAATCCCGGCGCGATAACCTGAGGGCTACTGATGCCACTCCATCAGATATACCACCTCCCTCTGGCGGTGATAAGGGAGAAGGGGAAGAGGACCTCACCCCTCTCACTGCGGATAATTTGCTACAAAAACAACTTCTAACCCAGAATGACTTCAACAAGGATTCTCCTGTGCAGCCTTTAGAGTGTTCTAAGTTAACGCAAGATTATTTAGACGATCTTCACACATTATGCGGCATATCTACTCATGTGGAGATGGTTCCGGCGGGAACTGATTACGCGAACGTCCATAGACCGAGATATTGCAAATTTTATGAATATCCATTTTAATTGGTTACAGTCTCCCTATCTTTCCTTCAGCGGAGGAACTCTACCGTTTTTACAATGTGTGCCCATCTCACCTCACTTCATATACCTTAAAGGTATGTCAGATACTGTCTACATACTCTGAACTAGCTAGGTGCGAGGTCTCCGTCCTCCATGTTTTGCAGTTATTCAGCGCCGGCTACCTAAGGGGCACCATGCTACATTTTAGGAGCCGTGGTGCGAAGCGACTGGTGGTCAGGACCGATGATAGACCTAGTCGTGGGTATTGGCGCACGTATTTCTTCATTAAGACGGAGCACCTCGTGTTCAACCCTGCCGGATTCCCGGAGAAGTGGAATTCGAAACATGTGTTTCCATTCATTGAATTCTTTACCATACGTGGCTACGGTGGTTCTGATTATATTATTATTATTTTTTTATTTGCAGCGAGGGCTCACCCACCCCGGCTCATCAATGGCATTAGATGATATAAGTTATCCCGGTGTTAATTTTAACAATAGGATAACTTATACCTTATAAAGGTGGTGTAATTAACACTCGTATAACTCACACCTTCTTCTGAGAAATTATGCAATTGTTATTCTTAATACAACATACCAAACAATGAATAGCCAACAATCCCAGCATAACTAACCCCAACATAACTTATCCCAATATAACTTATACCGGCATAACTTACACCGATATAAGTCATATTCCAACCAAATAAACCTTAGTGTTTAACTAATACGCTAAGGGTGTATTCGTTAACATTGCTACTCATATTTTTGCTATGCACCTGATAAATTATCAGTTACCAATAGCAAGAAAAAGTGATTCAAAGAGAGAAGATAGATTCATTGATAATTTGATTCAAAATAATCGAGACTCAAAAGTGAATCTCTCTAGCTCTCTCTGTCTCTTGATAAACCCCAAAATAATAGCTGCAAATTCAGTTTCAGATCTGTATTCTTAATTTATGGTCAAGAGACGCATCAAAGATGTCACGACCTAATTCCCGATCTCGATCGTGATAGCGCCTCTCATGAAGACAAGGCCAGCCAACAGACTAACAATACTTCTTTTAACAATTAATTAGCATAAAGGAGTCAAAACACTAGATATCATTAACATAAGTGCGGAAGAAAATGACATAACGGGGAACCATCCCAGCTCATCCTGAAATCGGGGTGTCACAAGTCACGAGCATCTAAAGAATCCTATGTCATGACCCAAACCCGGTCGTGATGGCGCCCGGCCGTAAGGCTGGGCAAGCCCGACCAACACCTTCTCAATACAACGATTCAACCCAAACACGAAGCAATTAAGGAAAAATATGGCAACTTTAACAATAAACTCTAAATAACTGAAAAATGTAACTGTACGAATAGAAAACCATGACTGAACAAGAACTCCAAAGACTTGGGGTCACGAGTATAGAGCCTCTAACAATACTGAATACAAGTCTGAAAGGAAAGATACATGTATCTGAATAACAGAAAAATAACTAGTAAGATCAGAGTAATCGGTCCTGCGGACACTGGCAGCTACCTCAATACTATGGCAAACGAATAAGCGACAACAACAACACTAGATCTCTGGAGCACCTGGATCTGCACACAAGGTGCAGGGAGTATGTGGTGAGTATACCAGCTCAGCGAGTAATAAGCATGTATAAGAACCCGAAGATAAGAAAATACGAAAAAACACAAAACGAAGCTATCTAGCAGTTCTATACAGCATCAGTCTCAGAGATATACAAAATAAGAAACAGTAATAGACGTATGATATGCAATGCAATGCATGAACACTGCGGAACGTGCAGCCCGATCCATATGGGTACCCACGATCAGTGTGGGGGTTCAGACTCCGGAGGGCTCCTACAGCCCAAGCGCCATATCATACAGTGCCAATAGTTACCACTGTTTCCATTACAATACATGGTGCCAATAGTTACCACCGTTTCCGTTTAAAATACACGGTGCCCATAGTTACCACCGTTTCCATTTAAAATACACGATGCTAATAGTTACCATTGTTTCCATTTAAAATAATATACAGTCCAGAAGTAGTGAGATAGTACTCATCAGCCCGAATTATCATTTAAAAATCATTTGAGTTTTCAAAACGTATAAATATGGATGAGTTTGCAAAAATAATATTTAAACCTGGACTGAATTCAAATAATATGCAAATCATGATAATTCTGAGATAACGATCCCTGAAAGATTCCACAAGTCGGTACAAGGCCCCAAACATGGCATCAAGCCCAGATATCATCAATATAATATGCGAAGCAATCGCCAACATAGTACAATTTATCCCTTGGATTGAACCGAGTCACAATTTCCAGTAATCGCCAACATAGTACAATGGAGTGCGTGTCTAGCCTCATATAGCGTCATAATATGATATACCGGGGTTTCAAACCCTCAGGTCATCATCTACACCCATTACTCACCTCAAGCCGGCCACAAACTAGCTCGCAATGCCTTTCCCTCGAGAATCAACCTCCGCGGATACCAAATCTAATCAAAACCAATAGGAATACGTCACAATAGGTTAATGGAACATAACCCAATCGTAATAACTTGAAATACACCCTAAAACACGAAGTTGGCAAACCCGAGCCCCGATCCCACTTCTCGAAAATTACAAAATTCACATTGTCAGAATCATCACCTTGCCACGAGTCCATACATATCAAATCTACAAGAATCGGGGTTCATTTTACCCCTCAAATCAACACTTTGAGCTCACTTGGGTTGCAAGACCTAACCACCATTCTTTATATTAAAAACCTTGAATTCCTTGTGTTTATTCCATGATTTTACACAATAATGACATACTTTAGGTCCAAGAGCTTATACCTGATGAATCCCCTCAAAATCTCTCCAAAAGTCGCCCACAATCGTCATAGCCCGAGGTTCCAATATTCTTATCTTTTAAATTTTTAAAACCTATTGTTGCATTAAACCCAGGCCGATTTCCGCTTTTGCGGCTGTTTCTCCGCTTTTGCAATTCCGCTTCCGCGTCCTTTTTGACTGCTTCTGCGGTCTAACTTGAAATCCTCAGCGACCGCTTATGCGGTCATGAACCGCTTCCGCGACCTCCGCTCATGCGGTCGATCGCTCACTTCTGCGGTCCCAGTCCTTTTCCTCCTTGGCCGCTTCTGTGGCTCAAATTCAGCTTCAGCGGATGCCACCTACGCGGCCCTTAGTTCGCATACGCGGAAATACCAGGTGACAGACCCCCAAATCTGAAGCAAACTCCAAAATTCCTCGTTTAACCATCCGGAATCACCCCGGGGCCCCCGCGACCCCAACCAACACCACCAACCTACTCCAAAACATCATACGTGCTCCAATCATAGAAACACGTCCTTAAACACAAAAATCATCAAATCATGGCGGATTCAAGCCTAAGTTTCACCTATAACTTCCGAAACTAGCATTCGATCAAAACCCAACCAAATGACGTCCGAATGACCTGAAAATTTGCAGACATGACCAAAATCACCTAACGAAGCTGCTGCAACTCTCGGAATTCCATTCCGACCCTCGTATAAAATTCTCATTTATCAACCAGAATTCGCCAAAATTCAACTTAGCTAATTCAAGCCTAATTCTACACCGGACTTTCAAATTCAATTCCGATTTCGGTCCCAAGTCATAAATTACCATCCAAAACTAGTCGAATCATCGAAAATACATTCCGAACTCTCTAACTCACAAGTACAACGTCCGATTGACTTTTCCAACTTAAGCTTTCCTTAAAGAGACTATTGGTCTCCTTTCTAACCAAATTCAACCCAACTCACTTAAAACTCACCAAACACATATATCAACACACGGGGAAGCATAATACGGGGATAACAGGGCTGAAATACAAAAGACGACGTGTTGGGTCGTCACATCCTAACACTATTACAAGCCCAGTAATATATAGATTTAAGATTAGGTAATAATGGAGGAAAATACGGTGCCGCGAACGCTGACGGCCGCCTGGCACAATTACGGTGCTAAGATCTCCAATCGGCTCAAACCCGCTACCGGGTGAACAATTACCTGCATCTGCACACGAGGTGCAGGGAGTAATGTGAGTACTCCAACTCAATGAGTAATAATAGTAAATAATAACCGAGCGGTAATAAGGCACGTAAGGAAAATCAACATGCTATATAGTACATTGTAATTGAGAAAACAGGGAAAAAGTGAAAATCCTTTAAAAAATATCTTGGCTACGTTCAAAACCTCTTTTCCCAATAGTTAAGCAACTAAATGTGGAACAGGTAGTGCAAGTCAGTACAAAAGTCAGCCCTCAGGCGCAAATAAGTATGCATAATTGAGCTTATATACTCGTCCTACAGGCAATATTGTTGTTCCTGGTCAGCCATTGTTACCTGACCCCTTTACATCATACATTGTCACTATTACCACAATCTCAAATTTATTCTCTTTAAAGTAATCAGACAATATCAGAATAGCAAATAAATATATCAAGAAATAACACAAACAACGAATAAATACACAAAAGTATGAATGCAATGCAATGCATATGATGTTACACTGCGGTACCCACTGCGGCGTGCAGTCCGATCCATTTAACGTCGGCGACCCTCATTGGGGGTGTGTACAGGCTTCAGAGGGGCTCCTACAGCCCAAGCGCAATATCAACCATGTCTTGGCTTCAAATAGGCTCTCGCCTCAATATCAATATATATCACCGCTGGGGCGTGCAGCCCGAGCCACCCATATATTCATAAATCACCATGACACTGCTGCGGCGCGCAACCCGATCCATGCTCAGTCCAGAAATGCACATAAGCAACTTGGGCAATATTAACATCATAATCCTCAGCTCAAAACGTCAATAAAATATTGTTTAAGTTTTCAATCATAGAAAAATACCTGAGTTTGCAAAACAGTACTAAAACCTTGGACCGAGATCAAATACGCAAGTAATACAAAAACAGTAATATCAATCTTCGAAGGGTTCACATAGTTGGCGCGAAGCCCAACATTGCAATCAACCCAAATTATGATGATAACAAATAATTTTAGTCAAATACGCAGTAAAATTAACAACCGGGATGAACCAACACACAATCCCCAACGGTGCTCTACCTCACGCTCATATCCGGCATGCAAGTCACCTCAATAAAGCACTATGATATGCAAATTCGGGGTTTCAAACCCTCAGGATATTATTTACAAGTATTACTCACCTTGAACCGATGAAACCTCTAGCCCGCGACGCCTTTGACCCTCAAATCGGCCTCCATGCGCGTCGAATCTAACCAAAATTAGAGAGAATACATCACAATATGCTAAGGGACAATACCCAATATAAAACAATCGAAAAATAGCAAAAATCTCAAAATTAACAAAACCCGAGCCCCGAGCCCGCTTCTTAAAAAATTACGAAACTCACATTACCGAATTGCTTGTCTTTCCATGAGTCCATACATACAAAAAATTCCAAATCCAAGCCCCAATGACCTATCAAGTCCCAATTTGAAATATCAAAAACTCAAGCCCTAGTTCATCAATCTTAAGCTTAATTTCCATGAATTTCTAGACTAATTTCACAATATAATCCTATTTTAAGACGTTCAAAAATGGTGGAAATATTCCTCTTGAACTACTCTGAAATTCCCATCCAAAAGCTCCCAAGGACGTTCAAAAATGGTGGAAATATTCCAAGCTCGTGGAAGAAATATTCAATAAAAACCCCTTCAGTCCAGGTCGATTTTTGCTTCTGCGGGCGAATTACCGCACCTACGGCTCCTGCTTTTGCGTCCCGATAACGCTTCTGTGGTTTAGCTTAAAATTTCTAGGACCACTTCTGCAGTCAAAAGCCGCTCTTGTGGACACCACTACGCTTCTGCATAAAATGCCAAACCCTCAAGGACCGCTTTTGCGACCTTATAGCCCACTTCTGAGAGACCACACCTGCGGTCCCAAAACCGCAAGTGCGAAAATACCAGAACGTGCAACCTCAAACATGCAACAAACTCCAAAACTCTCTGTTTAACCACCTCAATTCACCCCGAGGCCCCTGAAACCTCAACCAAAAGCACAAACCTGATCTATTACCGTATTCAAACTTGCTCAAACCATCAAAACACTATCTCTAACATCAAATTTCACCAAATCAAAGCCCAAGTTCTTCAAGAACTTCCGAAATGCACTTTCGATCAAAAACCCGACCAAACGATGTCCGAATGACTTAAAAATTTACACACATATCCAAAATCACCTAACGAAGCTATACAAACTCTCAGAATTCTATTCCGACCCTCGGATCAAAATCTCACCTATCAACCGCAAATTGCCAAAATACTAACTTCATCAATTCAAGCCTAATTCTGCACCGAGTCTCCAAAATCACTTCCGATCACGCTCCTAATTTACAAACCATCCCCCAAACTAACTGAATCATCGAAAATTACATCTGATCCCTCTAACTCAGTAGTCAACGTTCGGTTGACTTTTCCAACTTAAGTTTTCCTTAAAGAGACTAAGTGTCTCATTTCTTAGCAAAATCAATCCAAATCAACTCTAACACAGTACATACCGATAATGAAACATGAAGTAGTATGAAGTAGGAAAAATGGAGCAATAACGCATGAGACAACGGCTCAGGTCGCTACAAAAAGAAAAACACTCAACATGCAAGTTCTAATGGATGAGAAAGAGGAAGGTGATGGGATTTAGGTACTCTACCCTTTCTTTTTACCAAATTAAATATTACATAAAATCTTGTGTTGGTGTAATATTTGGTGGTAGAAATTCAAGCAAGTAAATAAACTGAATTTGTTTTCTTGATTTATTCCCAATTTCATCCATTCGAGCTGGTGTAAATATTACACCAAATTCTGTGTTGGTGTAATATTTTAGTTTTGCATGAAAAACTAAATATAATGTCTGCCCGACATATTGAAAATAAAAATATAATTGCATATATACTTTACATGTATTGAATTTGTTACTTCATCGTGCATGCATTTGAGGTGTTTTACCTAACGACGACTTTGGTCTTGCAACTTTTCTAGCAAGGACGATTGGTAATTCTTCTTTAAGCAGTTCGAATAGTTTTTTCCCATTATGGTCAATAAAATCTTCCCGGAGTGTGAATTTTATTTGTTTTTTCCTCTATAAAACAGAACGAAATTGTTAAATCAGAAAACCTCAATGCTTAAGCAGCACAAATGAGCATCAATTGCAAAATTTAAATGTTAGACATGATTTAAAAAAATGAATACATATTGGTATTTTAATGTGTAAAAATTTCATGCTTTATACCTCGATCCATCTCTCAAACTATATGATCCTCGTCACCAGTCATCTATCACTGATAGTTATCCTCTTACGGAACTTTGCCTTCCCTCCGTTTCCACAATAAAAAGAAAAAGAAGAATTTTCCAAGTTAAATATGAACTACAACAAGGAAAATAAATTCTTATTAAAAAAATTCTTGGGTCGGGGTGAAATCTGGAGATCTACGAAGGAAGGGGCCTTCGACTGGGGTGAAGTCATAACAAGGTAGCCGTAGGTGAACCTGTGGCTGGATTGAATCTTTCGCGATGGAAATGCACTCTTCCCGCAACTTCCTATATTTCGTCTTCTATAAATAGGGCATGAATTTTTTCCATTAGTTGTCTATTCAGCAAATTCTGTTGGAAACTGAAATTTACAGTGACCATTTTTTTTCATACAGGGGCTAGATTGATTTAATTGACCGCAAGGACCATGAAGCATATGTTGTGTAACAAGCTTAAATAAATCAGAGTTTCTTTTAGGATCCGGTAATTCAGCACAAACAAATTTATCATATGCCTCAAGAGTTAGTAGTTTGTATTTTTTATCGAGTGTAGTAAGAAAATGAGCATGCGGAAGTCCCCGTTTTTGAAATTCTACCGTGTACATAAATTATGCAACTTTACTAAATATTTATCTTTTTAGTATATCCTTTTAAGTTCTTCTAGTTTTGCTCGAAATATTCGGCTATTTTGGGCCTCATCCGTCGACAACAATTTTTTTTGAATTTCAGGCCAAGAAGGACTGCATGTTAAAGTTAGAAATATAACGGGTATTCCGAAATGCTACACTAATGCAATAACATCCATATATCGACGATGCATATCTCTTGGTCTTCTGTGAAACTAAGTAGACATATTCTATTCTTACCTACATGTGAGCCTTCTCTCTCACCACGACTACAAAGATCTTAAAGTCCCACACGACCATTCTGAATAAATCTTGATTGAAAAAAGCGAAATCTAATCTTTGAGTTTCAACTTTTATCCATTCGTCCACAGCATATTGTTGAAATAATCGTTCTGGATGCAAGATTAGATTTTCATCATCTCTAAATTGGAGTTGATAACAATAGTATTCATGACAAGAAACTGTTTCTCTTTTTCGTTTGCCTTTTTGCATCACCTCAGCTTCCATGCCAAGGAATCCATCAATTGAAGTCATATTGGTTATACATGGCAATTGTTCATATTCACAACACGGATGTGTTCTAGAAGGGGTAGCTGAAGGCTTAAGTTTTTAATACCATAATGCCAACCATTTTGACTGTAAGAAAACAGTAATGGATATTGCAATGGGTCATAACATCTGTAATAATAATTTACTAGCTAGCTTCTATCACTTTTTGCATATATTCAGATATGTGGTGTAGGGATACAATTATTGGTATCTTGTTCTACCCATATTCCTACCACTTCTGACGTAGTTGGTAGGTTGTATATATGTTGATCAAGACCGGTATCACACTTAAGCGCAATGTAGAGATCTGATAATTGTGGGATATTTATTAAGAATATTAAAAATGTAGAATAAGGATTGGTTTTTAATATTTTCATTATATTTTTAACAGTATCCTCATTCAATTTGTTGGAATATGCCATTCGATTACTCACTTCATTTTTCATTATCATAAAAATATAACTGTAGATTTTTTGCTTTTTCATTACTTGGTATCTAGTCATTTATGAAATGATACATTTGTCCATGAACTCGAAATGTATATACCTTTATTCCTTTTTGCCAGCTCTTTGTCATAAATTACTCCCAGGGATGTGAATGCAAATATGTTATTGCATGTTCTTATGTAGGCTCGAAAAATCTTTGATTCTTCAGTATTTCCTAGATACATATTTCTTAATTCTTGTGGTACTTGATGTGAAATCAGCTTAACAGTGCCTTTGCGACAACAAAATGCGGGTTGTTCGTATTCAAGTTTTATGGCTATGCAAAATTTGCATTTGCGAACATACTTTAACATAACATAATCAGTTGATGGTTAAATTGTTATTGAATCTTCAATATATTGTTCATAGTTTGTGTTAGATGTAGATCCTGGGATACATCAATAACAAGAGTAAACATATAATTTTGATAGTTATAAAGGCATATACCTATTATAATGGCGTATACCATCAAGAAAGGACAATTTAACTCTCTAACCTGTTTTATATATTGAATATCCCACAAAAGGAAGATATTGTTTGCTTGAAATATTATCACTCATAGAAGATGATGCGGTAACAGAGCTATTAATTAGCGAGCAGGCAGGAAGTTGTCGGCCACTTATTTCACCCTTACTTGCTCGTGCTAGCGCTAGCGCTAGGAGAGACTCCTTTTTATCGTCTGCATCATCCCGTATAATTCGTGTTGCCTAGCTTTCTTGTCAGCATGTATTGTTTTGGAGCTTTCATTTTTATGATTTTTACTCGACATTTCACTCATCTATTTTCTGAAGGAGAAATGTCAAGTGCGTATTTGCATTACTGAATATATTTTCAATGTTGTCTAATACTTATATATGTGTATTATAATTTTTCAAATGAGGCCAAACAAAAACGTACAATATTTAAAAATAAATGACGAGAGATTGGAAAATTTACCTTTCGGTTCGACTGCCACTGAATAACAGAGACAACCGCAACGGATCGCATGAACTGCAATAATAAAGAAGATAAATTGAAAAACTGCATGCCTCCACCTAAAAAAATTAAGAATATGAGTATGATTATCTCCATACGAAACTTGATAAAAAATGGACAATCAATTGAGGTGTTACTTTCTAGGACTCAAAAAAATGTTCACATAATAATCGTTATCTTGCAATCACCTAGAATTCTCGTTTAAACTTAGTACTATGTAATGAATTGAACAACCAACGCAATCAGACTATATGAATAGGTCATTTGCATAATGATAATCATCAGTCAGAAGTTTCACCAGGTTTCAATGGATCCTTCTTAGCCATCCCTTTCAAAGCAGTAAGTTAGCAAAAATAAAAAAATATGCTAGAAATAGAATTTAGGCCCCCAACATAAATGATATATATGTGACAATCAGAAGCTAACCAAGCAAGTACGTTATTTTTACATAACCATTAAGCTTGTAAAGGAAATAAACTGAAGTAATGCAATAAAAATACCATCTCTGTCTTTCCTTCTCTTCACTGAGCCGGGGGTCGATTGGAAACAGCCTCTCTGCCCTTTTGGGTAGGGTAAGGCTTGTCTACATATTACCCTCCCCAGACCCCACCTTGTGAGACATTACTGGGTAGTTGTTGTTGTTGTTGTCACTGGCATGTACATATCTGAGTTGTTTTGCTACTCTCAATGCTATTAGGTGCTCCAAGAAAAAACAGACAATATTGTTTAGATAAAATGTGTCTGCTAACCTATTTGAGTACATATCATATATTAAGATGATTGATGAAAAGATAAGTTAATATCCACAATGGAATTTTAGATCGATGCTAGAAATATATGAGACTTTTCTTTCTTGCAAAAAGGTATCATTCTCTTTGTATTTTATATGGAGAGATTTACTACGATATTGCCTGGACTGTTGTCAGATTCTTTGTATTATATTTGATTAGCTGAGTTTATAGGAAACTTGACAGAAATGTTTGAAGATTAGCTTCAAAGCTTTAAGGTTGAGTTTCAATAATCAGAAGAAGCGCAAAAGGCGTCAGTCCTGATTGTTTGTTTTGAAGTGAAGAGCCTCTGTCTACTAACGACGAGCTTCATTTACATGAAGATGTGAAAGTTCTTTGATATTAGCTGACTTGAAAAAGATATGCGTCTTTGTCTATTTGGCTAACAAAAAAATGTCTTTAATGACTTGTCGTTCTTCGTTTTCTTCGTGCACATAAAGGATATTTTATTTCCATGCTCGATATCCTTCTTGACATTCATTATTCTGATTTGTGGGACTTGAGTTTTGTATTTCTTGAAAAGCAAGATCAAAGGCATTAGCAGATAGATATTACACCATATGGATTTCTTTCTCCTTTTACAACATAAAGAGCTCTTAGAAAAGGCAACTGGAAATGAATATGAAGCAGGGTATTAGTGCATTTTTTGTCTTCACTACTCTCCTATATGCTTTACATGGACCACATAAATTACGCGAAATAGAAATTCAAGCAAATAAAGAAACTAAATTTGTTTTCTTGATTTCAATTCATCTCCGAAAAACAAAAAATTTCCCAATTTCATCAATCGAAACATTAACTCGAAAATCTGTAATTAATTCACTCTGTTTTCATGAATTTAAAACAAAAAAAAAAAAAAAGAAGAAGAAGAAGAAATAGATAGAAAACAAAAAAAAATTCCAAATCCATCCATCAAAACCCTAGCTCGAGAATTTCCGATTCTTCTGTGGGATAATTGATTTAGTTCAAGAGATTTGAGAGAGAAAGTTGAAAAATTCAACACAAATCACAGGTAGAAACACAACTCACAGCCCAAAAAATGCCAAAACAAAAGAAAATGGATTAAAAGCTAGAAACTAAGAAGTAAAACTGATACAAAGCAATAATCGAGCAAAATAACTTTGAATCAAATTCAAATCTGAAATTCAGAAAGAAATTTTACCTGATTTCGAATTGGTATTATGATGGATCGCTTCTCTGATGCTTTTTTGTGTCTGTTGTGCTAAGGAATACATACATTGAAAGAGAAGAAAAGATACATGTGGTAATAGCCAAAAATGTATGCGTATATCATGGGAGAGCACAAAAGAGCACGTATATAACTAATAAAAGTTGACTCAAATGCCCTCTAACTTTTCTCTTCTTTAGAAGAGAAAGTTTTTCGACATGTCTGTTTTATGTCTTTAAAATCACAATTGAGGTTATTTTTGTCTTTCGTATTAGGTACTTATGTGTTGTCACGACCCAAACTCGGTCGCGATGGCGTCCAACACTAAATCTAGGCAAGCCTGACCAACGTACACTCTCCCTTTGACAATAAATTCTCAATCCAACTGTTTAAGGAAAAAAATATAATAATTTCTTAATAATAATCCAAAAATATTAATAGAATAATTATGGAGATAATACAAAATCAAAATTATCACTCCCAAAAGATCTGGATCACGAGCCTAGAGCCTCTAAATAAAACTGGGTAATAATAATATGAATGACATATAAAAGTCTTGAAATGTATATAATAATAATGAACTGGAAAGATGTCTGGAAACTACGAGTGTCAGCTAAGCCTCCGGTGTACCTGAATCTGCACACAAGGTGCAGGGAGTAGGGGTGAGTACTACCGGCTCAGTGAATAATAAGCATAGAAAAATATCTGAAAGTAAGAAATCTACGAAATTCCACAAAGCAAAGCTACAACTAACCGGCCTATACCTTAACTACGAACTAACAGCACATGAATAACAAATATAATAGTCAAGTATCAGATAAAGATGCAATGCAATGCACATGAATACGCTGCGGCATGAAGCCCGATCCGTTTAACGTCGACGAAGCTCACTGGGGGTGTGTACAGACTTCGGAGGGGCTCCTTCAGCCCAAGCGAAATATTATCATATCACTGCTGCGGGGTGCAACCTAATCCATGCTCAGTCCACAGTATACATATGCGTCACATAACAGATTTAGTCTAATTTCCCTTTTTTTATTAATTTTTAAGGTGAACGTAATTTAATTAGTCAATTTCAGGAATAAGGTGACTTAGCATTTTTTAACAGTGATTAAGCCCAGGAGTGAGATCAATGATTATGCAAATCATGTTATAACACAGATATTCACCCTAGACGGGTACTATAGATTGGCACAAGGCCCCAAACATGGCAATAAGCCCAGATATATTCACTATAGGGTACGTATCAGTTGTCAATAATTATATTTAGCACTCGGGATGGACCAAGTCACAATCCCCAATTATTTACAATCCCGCACCTGCCATGGGGTGCGAGTCACGCCCAAACATAGAGTCACTGTCACGACCCGGATTTTTCCCACCATCGGGAGTCGTGATGGCGCCTACTGTCGAAGCTAGGCAAGCCAACCTTTTTAGTCATTTTCACCAAACTTAGATCTAAACAAGTTAAATACTAAAATAATTAATTAAAACATGCGGAAGTCTTTTAACAACAACAGTGATAACAAAATGTGGAAACTAACAACACCCTTCTACCCAGTATCTTGTGTCACTACTCAAGGACGACTAAAGAGTACTAAAAGCAACGGTCTGAAAGAAAATACATAACATGTCTATTTGATTCAATAAAACAAACTGGAAAAGATAAAGGATACTCCGGGCCTGCGAACGCCAGCGAACTACCTTAGAGTCTCTGGACTGAAGGATCACTCCCGAACTATAGCTGCGGTCCGTAAGATGTTTCCTGACTTGTGCACAAAAAGGGCACAGAAGTGTAGCATCAGCACAATCGACCCCATGTGCTGGTAAGTGTCTGGCCTAACCCTGACGAAGTAGTGATGAGGCTAGACAGGACCTACTACAATTAACCTGTGTAAATGGGATATACAAGTACGGGAAAGAAACAATGACAATATAATACAAATAAAGCTGGGAGGGAACATGCTATCAGGGAGTGCTAGATATAAATGGAACATCAGAAACAACAACATATCTATTCCTCTGGTTTTGTAATACACGCATCTGCAGTGGAGGACGCGCCACACGATCCCATAATGTATAATATGAGTGGATTGTACGCCACAGAATTCCGTAATGTAACATATATGTGGACGGCGTGTCACACGCTACCGTAATGTAATGTATGAGTGGACGGCGTGCCACACGCTCCCGTATTCTCCGTGTACAATGTCACCGGCATCTCAGGCATATAACAATAGGTGGGCGGCGTGCCACACGATCCCATAATGTAAAATATTAGTGGACGGCGCGCCACACGCTCCCGTGTTCTCCGTGCACAATGTCACTGGCATCATAGTCCAATAAGAATAGGTGGGCGGCGTGCCACACGATCCTATTCATAATATCTCATGGTCGGCGTACCACACGATCCCGATCATAATATCTCGTGGTCGGCGTGCCATACAATCCTAATCATAATATCTCGTGGTCGGCATGCCACGCGATCCCAATCATAATATCTCGTGGTCGGCGTGCCACACTATCCCAATCATAATATCTCGTGGTCGGTGTGCCACACGATCCCAATCATAATATAATTGAATAACTCTGACAATCTCTCCACAGAAGATCCCGATAAGGAAACTCATCAATATAACAGTTTAACCCGGCAAGGGTACAGCTAACAGTGCAAAATATCCCAGCAAGGGAAGAACAACTCCACTATAAGTCCCGGCAAGGGAAAACGGTTCAACAACAAATCCCGGCAAGGGAAAATACCATAATTCCTTCCTTAACTCATTTGCTTCTCAACTATCATTTCATAGTTAAACAAGTAATTATCACATTTGTTCACTTCTTTCGACAATTTAATAGCAATTATGACTCACGGTCATGCTAGACTCGGGCACATCGGTAACTGTCACCATACCTATACACCGACTCCACATAGCACATAGCAAATATTATTCTAATCCTATTCCCTCAAGCCAAAGTTAGATCAAACACTGACCTCAAAAGCCTCCCATTAAATTCACACCTCTAGAATAGCTTTACCCCTCGAATTCGCTTCAAAACCGGTCGAATCTAACCACAACTTACTCAAATATATCAACAAAATGCTAGTTAAATCAATTTGAATGCATAAAATGAAATTCCCAATGTTTTACCCAAAATTCCAAAAATGCCCCCGGGCCACGTGGTCAAAACTTGAAGTTCGAACCAAAACCGGGTTACTCTTTCCCCCCACGAGTTCATATATACAATTTGTTTTTGAAATCGGACCCCAAATTGAGGTCTAAATCCCCAATTTTATGAAAACCTAGGTTCTACCCCAAATCCCCATTTTTAACCATGAAAGCTTTGATTTAAAGATGAAACCATGTTAGAAGATAATAATGATTGAAAAAAACTAGTAAAAATTGACTTACAAGTATTTTGGGGACGAAGGATTCGAGAGAAATCGGCAATGGAGGTTTTGGATTTTTGAAAATATGAAAAGTGAAGTTAAAATCGGCTAAGTAAAAAATGCACAGACGCAGGTGTCGCAAATGGGATATTGACTTCGCATTTATGAACTGGGCAGAAATAAAGAAAATCTCGCATTTGCGAGAAATTGTTCGCAAATGCGAACTGGGCAAGGAAAAGGAAGAACTCGCATTTGCAAGGAAAAGTTCGCAAATGCGAACAAAGGCTTGGTTTGGGGAAATTCGCATTTGCGAAGTCTAGCTGCAAAGGGGGGGATCGCAATTGTGGGAAGAATGTCGCATTAGCGAAGACTGGCCAAACAGAGGAGGGTCGCATTTGCGATATTATTTCTCGCATTTGCGAAGAAGCAGGAAAAAGGGGGAGGTTCGTATTTGAGAATAAATCTTCGCAAATGCGAAGACTGTAGACACCAGCAGTTAAAATGCTTCAACATGAGCCTACCACCTATCCGAAATTCACCATAGCCCTCAGGGCTCCAACCCAAACATGCACCCAACCTCAAAAACATCCTACGGACTTACTTGTGCGATCAAATCCCCAAAATAACATCATAATCAAAGAATCATCCTCCAAAACTCATGATTTTCATTTCAAAGTTCAAACTTTTCACTTTTAGTCCGAAACACGTCAAACGACGTACGGTTTCAACCAAACTTTACAGATAGCACTTAACGCTTATTTAAGACTTGTATCGGGTGTCAGAACCAAAATACGAGCCCGATACCATCAATTTTGATCAAATTTTCATTTTCATTTTTCTTTAAGCATTTACAAAAACAATTTCACAGAAAAGCTCCATACTCGGGCCTCGGACCTCGAATTTCGATTACGGGAATACGCACGGGTCCCAAATTTCCCTTTACCCAAAACATTGACCAAAGTCAACTATAGCAATATTATTATGAAAATTCATAGTTTTTAACACAGAATTCAAATATTTCCACTTAAAAATTTTCTGGCTTCGCGCCTGGACCGCACACGCAAATCGAGGCAACCAATTAAGAGGTTTTCAAGGCCTCAGAAGCGCAAAGAAAGGGAGAATTACGGTGATGACCCTTTGGGTCTTCACATCCTGCACCTCTAAAACAACCGTTCGTCCTCGAACGGACAAAATAAATAAGTACCTGAGTTGGGGAAAATATGGGGATAAGGACTCCGCATATCAGACTCGGACTCCCAGGTCGATGCCTCAGGAGGCTGATCTCTCCACTGAACATGCACTGAAGGAAAACTCCGCGACCTCAACTGTCGAAATTGCCGGTCTAAAATAGCCACCGGCTCCTCTTCATATGACAGATCGTTGTCCAATTGGACACTACTAAAATCTAACACGTGGGTGGGATCACCGTAATACTTCCGAAGCATGGATACATGAAAAACCGGATGTCCGGATGACAAGCTAGGCGACAAGGCAAGTCTATAAGCCACATTCCCCACACGGTCAAGAATCTCAAACGGGCCAATATACCTAGGGCTAAGCTTGCCCTTCTTCCCGAATCTCATCACGCCCTTCATAGGCGATACATAGAGCAATACTCGCTCGCCAACCATGAAAGCAACATCCCTAACCTTACGATCTGCATAACTCTTCTGTCTAGACGTAGCTGACCGAAGTCTATCCTGAATGATCTTGACCTTGTCCAAGGTCTCCTGCACCAAATCTGTACCCAATAACCAAGCCTCTACCGGCTCAAACCATCTGACTGGGGACCGACACCGCCTACCATACAACGCCTCATACGGGGCCACCTGAATACTGGACTGGTAGCTGTTGTTGTAGGCAAACTCCGCTAACGGAAAGAACTGGTCCCATGAGCCTCCAAAATCAATGACGCATGATCGGAGCATATCCTCAAAGAATCTGAATAATCCTCTCGGACTGACCGTCCGTCTGGGGTGAAATGTTGTACTCAACTGGACCTGGGTGCCCAACTCATGCTGCAACGCTCTTTAGAAAAGCGAGGTAAATTGCGAACCCCAATACGAAATAATAGATATGGGCACCCCATTAAGGTGAACGATCTCCCTGATATAAATCTAAGCATACCTCTCGGACGAATAGGTGGTGGAAACTGGGATGAAATGCGCTGACTTAGTCAGCCTATCAACAATAACCCATATAGCATCAATCTTCTTCCGAGTCATCGGAAGGCCAGTAACAAAATCCATGGTGATTTTCTCCCACTTACACTCGGGAAGCTCAATCCCCTTAAATAACCCACCAGGTCTCTAATGCTGGCACTTAACCTGCTAACAATTCAGACAACGAGCCACATATGCAACAATGTCTTTCTTCATTCTACGCCACCAATAATGCTCTCTCAAATCCTGACACATCTTCGCGGCGCCCGGGTGAATAGAATACCGAGAACTGTGGGCTTCCGCTAAGATCGACTCTCGAATACCATCAACGTTGGGCACACAGACTCGCCCCTGCAACCTCAATATGCTATCATCTCCCAATGTCATCTCCCTGGTGCCTCCCCGCTGACCGTGTCTCTCAGGACACACAAATGGGGATCATCAAACTGTTGCTCCCGGATACGCTCCATCAGTGGCGAGCGAGCAACCGTGCAAGCTAACACCCTCTTGGGCTCAGAATTATCCAATCTCACAAATCTATCGGCCAAGGCCTGAACATCAAAGGAGAGCGGTCTCTGGCGATATATGCAAGACTACCTATGCTGTCGGACTTTCTACTCAGTGCATCGTTCACCATATTGGCCTTTCCCAGGTAGTATAAAAATAGAACCATCATAGACTTTCAACAACTCCAACCACCTCCGATGTCTCAATTCAACTCTTTTTGCTTGAACAAGTACTGAAAGCTCTTGTGATCCGTGTACACCTCACACGTCACACCATACAAATAATGCATCCAGATCTTCAAGGCATGAACAATAGCTGCCAAATCTAGGTCATGAACTTGATAATTCTTCTCGCGGATCTTCAACTACCTCGAAGCACAAGCTATGACCCTGCTACTCTACATCAACACTACGCCAAGCGCAACCCCGAAAGCAACACAATAAACCATATAAGGTCCTGATTTCATGGGCAAAATCAATTTCGGTGCGGAAAACTATCTTAAGGACACTGAATGCCCTAATCCTCAACTGGTGGTAACTTGATCCCAAATCTATCATTGAAAAAACACCCTGGTGCTCTGAAGCTGACCGAAACATATCCTCATCGAACTTCCTTCTTCTTCGCAATAATGTTTGTGTGCCCCAAGGAGAAACTTCTAGGCTTAAAGAAACCCTTATCAACCAAATCCTGAAGCTCTTTCTTTAAATCTCTCGACTCTGGCGGGGCCATGCGATACGATGAAATGGGAATAGGCTGAGTGCCCGGCGCCAGATCAATACAGAAATTGATATCCCTGCCAGGTGGCATGCCCGACAGGTCTGATAGGAACACATCAGGGAATCTCCCGTACAATAGGAACAGAACCAACGGGGGGAACCTCTGCGCTAGAATCGCGATCATAAGCCAATTGAGCTAAACACCCTTCTCTTAACCATGCGCCGAGCCTTCGCACACGATATCACGCTGCGGGCTGACCCCTACCCCTGACCTTTATGGCCTCTACCCCCGCCTCTAGCTGGCTGGGCGGCCTGTGGATCATTTGCTGCCTGAATCATGGGACGAGGACCCTGCTGCTGTGAACTACTGGAAGCTCGAGGGAAATACTTGGTAATGTGCCTCAGATCGCCACAAGTGAAGCAAGCCCTCGGCTGCTGAGAATATCGAAGCGGTTTTTGGGCGGAATACTGCGATTGATAACTACAACCGCCTGAGGTACCATGAGAAGCCTGGAGGGCTGACTGGAAAGGCCTCAGGCGATGGCCTCTATCATGTGAATCCCTACCTCCCAATGAGGTACCACTGAATCTACCAGAATGTCGAGGACTCTTATCAGACCCCTGACCACTTCCCTAAGAAAGTGCTATGTCTATCCGGCGGGCGCCATCCGCCCCCTCCTGAAAGGAAATCTCACTCACGGCACTCATGGCCATCTGAACACGGATCGGTTAAACCAACCCATCCACAAACCTTCGCACCCTATCTCTCTCGATGAGGAGTATCACAATAGAATGATGTGCGAGATCAATAAACCACATCTCATACTCCGAAACTAACATAGAGCCTTGCTGGAGGCGCTCAAACTGCCTGCGAAGTGCCTCCTGCTGAGTGACGGGAAGAAACTTCTCCAAAAATAACTTCTATGTCAAGGCTGGTGACCCTGCTAGTCTAGATAGGCAATAATCCCTCCACCAAGTTTTGGAGGATCCCACAAGCCTGAAGGTGCAAAAATCGACCCCTTTGGTTTCTATTATCCCCATAGTCCGAGGGACCTCGTGACAGTTGCATATGAAGTCCAGGGGGTCATCTGTAGAAGTACCGCTAAAAGTGGTGGTGAAAAGCTTGGAGAACCGATCAAGTCTCCACAAATCATCCGAAGACATGGCCGCTCCATCATCGGCCTGAGCTGTAATACCTGTCTAAGCTGCTACTACGGGCTGAACCAACGGAATCTGAGTCTGGGGAGCTTCCTGCTCCGGAGTACATGTAGCAAGAGTCTGAACCCCTCCTCCAGCCTGAGAAGGCTGGTGCTACTGGCAGCAATCCCGCTCTAGCGACACTATCCATAAAGCCTGCAATGCGGACAAGAGCATCCTGAAGATCCAAAGAAAACATCACTCATCATGGGACCTGAGCTGGGCCCACTGGAGCTGGAACCTCCTCATCAAAGTCAATATGAGGCTCCACCTCTGGAACTGCTTCCTGGGGCTGAGCTCTGCCCCTGCCACGATCTCTGGAATGGCCTCGGCCCCTGCCCCTCGCAAGAGCTGCTGCTGGGGGCTCGGGCTGCTGCGCGGAGGAAGAAGATGCACATGTTCTCGCCATCTGCGAATGAACAAAGTGAAATTTTTCATAACTCTGTAGCCTCTAGGGGATAAATACAGACGTCTCCGAACCGATCCCTCAGACTCTACTGAGCTTGTCTGTGAGTTGTGAGACCCAAGTAACCTAGTGCTCTAATACCAACTTGTTACGACCCCGATTTTTCCCACCATCGGGAGTCGTGATGGCGCCTACTATCGAAGCTAGGCAAGCCAACGTTTTTAATCATTTTCACCAAACTTAGATCTAAACAAGTTAAGTACTAAAATAATTAATTTAAACATGCGGAAGTCTTTTAGCAACAATAGCGATAAAAAAATGCGGAAATTAACAACATCCTTCTACCCAGTATCAGGTGTCACTACTCACGGATGACTAAAGAGTACTAAAAACAACGGTCTGAAAGAAAATACATAACATGTCTATTTGATTCAATAAAACAAACTGGAAAAGATAGAGGAGACTCCGGGTTCGCAAACGCCAGCGAACTAGCTTAGAGTCTATGGACTGAAGGATCACTCCCGAACTATAGCTGCGGTCTGTAAGCTGTCTCCTGACCTATGCACAAAAAGGGCACAGAAGTGTAGCATCAGCACAACCGACCCCATGTGCTGGTAAGTGCCTGGCCTAACCCCGGTGAAGTAGTGACGATGCTAGATAGGACCTACTACAGTTAACCTGTGCAAATAGGATATACAAGTACGGGAAAGAAACAATGACAACATAATACAAATAAAGCTGGGAGAGGACATGCTATCGAGGAGTGCTAGATATATATGGAACATCAGAAACAACAACAGATCTATTCCTGGTTTTGCAATACATGCAAATGCGAACAGGGCAGGGAAAAGGAAGAACTCGCATTTGCGAGAAATAATATCGCAAATGCGACTCTCCCCTGTTTGGCCAGTCTTCGCAAATGCGACATTCTTCCCGCAATTGCGAAGTCTGGCTGCGAAGGTGGAGGATCGCAATTGCGGGAAGAATGTCGCATTTGCGAAGACTGGCCAAATAGAGGAGGGTCGCATTTGCGATATTGTTTCTCGCATTTGTGAAGAAGCGAGAAAAAGGGGGAGGTTCGCATTTGCGAATAAATCTTCGCAAATGCGAAGACTGCAGACACCAGCAGTTAAAATTCTTCAACATGAGCCTACCACCTACCCAAAACTCATCCGAGTCCTCGGGGCTCCAACCAAAACATGCACCCAACCTCAAAAACATCCTGCGAACTTACTCGTGCGATCAAATTGCCAAACTAAAATCAAAATCAAAGAATCACCCTCCAAAACTCATGATATTCATTTCAAAGTTCAAAACTTTCAAACTTTCCACTTTTAGTTTGAAACACGTCAAACGACGTCTGTTTTCAACTAAACTTTACAGATAGCGCTTAATGCTCATTTAAGACTTGTACCGGGCGTCGAAACCAAAATAAGAGCTCGATACCATCACTTTTGATCAAATTTAAATTTTCATTTTTTCTTAAGTATTTTCAAAAATAATCTCACAGAAAAGCTCCGTACTCGGGCTTGGGACCAGAGATTTCGATCCCGGGAATACGCGCGGGTCCCAAATTTCCATACGGACCCTCGGGACCGTCACATCACGGGTCCGGGTCCGTTTACCCAAAACATTGACCAAAGTCAACTATAGCAATATTATTATCAAAATTCATAATTTTTAACATAGAATTCAAATATTTCCACACAAAAAATTTTCGGCTTCGCGCCCAGACTGTGCACGCAAATCGAGGCAAACAATTAAGAGGTTTTTAAGGCCTCAGAAGCGCAAAGAAAGGAAGAATTACAGTGATGACCCTTTGGGTCGTCACAGTCACGATGTGATAAAACGGGGTTTCAAGCCCTCAGGCCATCATCTATACGAACTACTCACCTCTAACTGGCCGTAGACTGTTGTGCAATGCCTTTTTCCTTTAAACTCCGTCTACGCATGTCGAATCTCAATTATATTAGTTGAAAAGGACTCGGTTACAATAAACTCGATGACCAGATTTGGCCAGATTGAACCTCGGACCATGACCTCGACCAGCGAAGACCAACAATAAACAGAACCAGCGCGGAGTTACGAACGTCAACCTCGAGGGAATGAATCTGAAGAACGACGAGATGACAGCTGCGTTTGGTGTTCGATGAATGACGAAGCAGTATGGGTGTTGTTTTGCCACTGGTTCGCTAGTTTAAGCGTGAGGGGACTGGGTGGTCGTTTGGACGTGAAGGTGGCTGCGCTGGACGTCAACGATGGTGGGGGTGGTGTACGACGGAAAGGTGGTCATTTGGGAGTGAGTTGTTGTGGATTGAAAGTGGTCGACTGGCGGTTTGCAAGTTGAGGAGTGACTGGAGGGGTGACGAAGCAGCGAGGGGGCTGCTGGCGTGGAGGAGGATCGGTGGTTTGGAGATGGACGTGGAGCAGCAGCTGTGTTGGCTGGTTTCTGGCGACATGGGTGGTCGCCGGACTGCTGCTGGTAGCGAGTTCATGAGGGAGTGGTCTGCTGGTGGGGTGTGGTCGTGGAGGAGAAGGGTTTGGCGATGGAGATAGGGTGGTTTAGGTTTTTTGTTGTTCAAAAGGTTGAAGAAGGAACCTAGGATTTTTCTTTCTTGTTCAGTTGAAGAAGATGAATTTTTTATCTAAGTGTTCCATCCGTGTAGTGTGTATTTTTTTTCTCCAAACACATATTAATGAAACATATAAAAGCATAAAACGAGGAAAACGGGATGGAGATACCTGAGACAGCGGGTCGGATCGGATCGTTACATGTGTCCACATTAGACACTTCATGTAGCAGCTCCTCCACTTGTCCTCCAATGAGAAAATACATGTCCACTTAAGGCTGGAAGTGTCGCGGTTCCGTACCGGAACCGTGGCCCTGCCCGTTCTGCCGGTTCTGGCGGCCCGGTACCGGCGGTTCCGGTTCTACCAGTTCCAGGGAACCGTGGCGGGGCGGTTTTACCCGTTGGAACCGCTAGAACCGGAACCGCCAGAACCGGAACCGGCTTGCGGTTCTGGACCGATTCTGGCAGTTCCAAACGGTTCTGTCGGTTCCCAACGGGCATTTTTCAAATTTTTTTTTTAAAAATTATTTCAGCAACGGCTCTTTGCAAAAAGTAGCCATTTGGAAGTTTAAAAAATAGCCATTTGGCCCCCAAACTTTAATTTAACGCCAAACTTTATATAATTACACTATTTCCCATTTCTCAACTATAAATACCCCCTCATTCTTTCATTTTTATTCACCAATTCATCAATATCTCTCAATCTCTCTCAAGCTCTCTTTCAATCTTTCTAGTGCAAGTGCTTAATTTATTGTTGCAAATTCGTGAAAAATTGTGAAGTTGTTGAATTGAAGTTTTCAAGTGTTCAAGTTCAACGATTTTCAATTTTCAAGAAGTTGTTCGTCAATCCGGTAAACTCGTTTCAACTCTTACGTGCTAATAGTAATTTTTTGGGTTATTAGTTTGCTTAATTCTAATTATTATGGCATTTTCGTTGAAAAAAATGTTCGGTAAAGAAAAAGCTAAAACCGGTGAAAGTAGTGGCCAAAATACTACCCCTCCCCCGGCTCCCCGACCTAGAAAAGATAAGCAAGTTGAAAGTAGTAGCCAACCTAGATGTCCTAATGAACCCTTCGGAATCCTTGATAGTGATCACCCTTGTTTTCAATTTAGCGATATTGATTTTCTACATGATGTAGCAGTAGGTGATAGAATAGACAATGATATTATGAATGCTCTTTATCCTAATGCACCTATCTTAGAGGGAAATGAGGATGATGATGAAACCCAAGCTCCAGTAGATTTAGATGATACACCTACTAGTCCTGCTCATAACTTAGGTGATAAACCGGCACACCTACCTGTACAAACTCCCACTTTTAGTAGACAACCTCCTAAACGTACAGAAACATCATTAGTTTGGCGATTTTTTATTCAACTAAGAGAACAAAATAAGGCTAAGTGTAAATGTTGTAGGAAATTACTTATCAATAGGTATACTGGAGATCGTAGCTGCACGGGTAGTTTAGTTAAGCCTATAAAATTACACCCTAGCGATAAGGCTAGATATTTGCAATTGAAAGCACAACAAGAGGGGAGGACAAGTGTTGATTCTACAGTTAACCCAAGTACTGGTTCTAATCTAGTTCAACCAGGAATAAACAGAGTCACCGGAGGTATTTTATATTACGATCCAAATAAGGATCATGAAGAATTAGCGAAAATGATTACTGTTATGTGTTTGCCTTATTCTTTTGCTTCTAATCCTGCATGGATTCATTATATTAGAAGAGTATTTAATCCTACTTATAAAGGTTGGCCTCGCGCAACAGTTAAGGCCAATATTTATAAATACAAGCATGAATATGAACAATATTTGCGCTATTTATTTACTCATATAACTAATCGTATTTCTATTACAACTGATATTGGTAGAAGTGGAAATGACTGTGATGATCTAACTGTAACAAGTCATTGGATAGACGAAGACTGGACAATGCAAAAACGTATAATTGCATATAGAATAATTTATTCACGGCACACGTAGGTTTATAGCTAACACTGTTTCAGATGTATGCAGATATTTTTGCTTTAGTGATAAAATAATGTCAATTTCTATGGATAATGCTTCTAGCAACACTAGTGCAATAGGCATGCTAACAAGAACACCTAATCCTGCATTTACTAATATTTTCCATGTTAGATGTATTTGTCATATTTATCATTTAATTGTTGGTGATGGTATGCGAATATTAAAAATAAAAACTGAAAAAGTGAAAATGGCTCTTAATTGGCTATTTTATTCAAACCGTAGAAGTAGACTTAGAGAATATATTAAAAAATGCGACGAATATGGCCTTAGAGAAAGAAAGGTTCCTTAACATTGCCCGACTAGGTGGAATTACATGTACGAAAGTTTAGTAGTAGCATATGAATATAGAAACCCAATAACGCTACGTATAATTCTCGGGATTGTGGTGAGGAAGATGATGAAATGCTAACTACCCAAGATTGGACTAATGTTAAAATTCTTTTAGATTTTTTAGAACATTTTCATGTGGCTACAAATGCTTTTTCAGGACAATATTATCCGACTATTTCTAACTGTTTAGTTTATATTGCCGCACTTGCTAATTTGTTTGTTGATTTTAGCGAGGGAGGGGACATTTATGAACTTGTAATAACTGAAATGAAAAAAAAGTTTAAAAAATATTTTTTTCCAATCCCTCCTATTTTTGGTGTGTCTGCTATGTTAAATCCAACTATGAAATTAGGAGGTCCTCACTTTTGGTATTCTACTATTTATCGATCTTTAGATCTTTGAGAAGTAGAAATTGCTACACTAGCTGATGCGAAAGAATCAATTAAAGTTAATGCTCAAACTGTTTATAATGCTTATAAACAGGCGTTAGAGCAGGCTAGGCCAAATATTCCAACCCCTACTTCGTCTACATCACAATCGTCTAAAAGAGCTGCTGGCTTAACAACTCTTAAATCGTGGACGGAGTTCAGGGGTACTCAAGGTGATAATTTAGATGAAATTTTCCATCTAAATGAGCTTCAAGTTTATTTGTCACAGGGACTAGAAAAGTAGAATCCAGACGGCTCTTTCGACCTTTTGGAATGGTGGAAGACAAGGGAAAAGCATTTTCCCGTTCTTGCAAAGATGGCTCGGGATGTTCTGTCGATTCAAGCGTCAACTGTTGCATCGGAGAGCGTTTTTAGTCAAGCAAGACTACAAATAGGTGATCACAGAGCGTCGATGTGGGACAGCTTGGAAAAATCAGTGCTTTTTCGAGATTGGATCCGCGTAGAAAGAAGGAACTTTGGCCTAGCAGAATCACAACCAGAAATAGATGAGGCGTATGAAGAAATCATAGCAGAACTTGCTCAGGAAGCAACTTCACCCGAAAGTGGCGATGAACAAGCTTCATTTCCACCACCGCCAACACAACCACCTCCCAACCTTGAAGTTTTATGAGATTTGTTAGAAATAATGCATAAATTATGATGTAACTTGTACATTGGCACGTCTTCTTTTAGTTTTTTTTCCTTTTAATGGTGGTATTAGTACCATGTTGTGCTCATTCCATTGGGGGAAGGAAGACTAAGAAAGATATGCCATTTTGGTCAATAAATATGCTCTTTATCATATCCTTGAATATCTTTTGTCTCAATATTTCTTTGTCTTTACTTCTGTATCAATCCTTGAATATTTATATAACATACAATATATAACATACAACACAATATACTAATTACAACATTCTTTTATCAATATATACTACTTATATACAATTTATACTAATTACTAACTACAACACAATATACACTACTTATATACAATATATACTACTTAAATACAATTTATACTACTTATATACAAAATATACACTATTTATACACAATATATACTAATTACCAAACACAATATATACTATACTAATAACATAGTACACCATATAAAATATATTTTACAATATACTAATGATTACTATTCAAGATATTGATTTAAAAAAAAAAAATTCAGAACCGCCGGAACCGGAACCGCATGGTACCTGAAACCGTCACGGGCCGGTTCCTCCTTCAGAACCGCCAGAACCGGAACCGGATACTACAGTCCACTTCTATTCCTAAAATCATCCAGCTTTTATTCTTCTCTCCTGTCGTATTTATATCTCTTTCAATAGCTTTCTCTCTGTTAATTAAGTTTCGGCTCTCTTCTTCAACCCCTGAATCTGTGTCCAATAGCATCTTGTAAGTCTCTCTCTCCCTTAGCAATTTTACTAATTCATATGCTCATTTGGAATTTGAGTGCTTTTACCTTTTGCAGTTTCATGATTTGTTTGTCTTTATTTTTTTACCCTTTTCTTTGCGGCTTAATGGGTTAACATCAGAAATACTAAAATTAATATTTTGCAAACTTACATGGAGAGAAGAGTATTAATATGAATCCAGATTTGATTCCTTGAAACCCTAATATTCATGGAATGGTACATTTATACTTTTTTTAAATTTTTTTTTGTTATTATGCTAAAATTAAGCTATTTATAAATTATGATATCTTATACTGTGCTTGCAGGATTTATGAAGGCACCGCCACCAAATATTACACCAACACAAGATTTGGTGTAATATTTAGTTTAGTAAAAAGAAAAGGCAAAGTACCTAAATCCCATCACCCCTCTTTCTCATCTATTCGAACTTGCAGGTTGAGTGTTTTTCTTTGATGCATCTCTTGATCAGAAATCAATAATACAGATGTGAAACTGAATTCGCAGCTATTATTTTAGGGTTTATGAAGAGGCAGAGAGAACTAGAGAGATTCACTTTTGAGTCTTGATTATTTTCAGAGGAGGAGGAAATATCATATTTTTAATTTTCTATTTTCCAAACTTTTGTTTAAGTTTGTCTTAGTAGAAATACATTTGCGGCTTTCGCATTTGCTTTTATATATATATATATATATATATATATATATATAGAGACAGATCTATTGTAAAAGGATACCTGAAAAAGATAGAAGATTAAAATAGTGTAAAGGAAGAAGCAGAAGGAGAACAGAACTGGACAAGTTTAATTGAAGGAATGAAATTTGTCTTATGTGACGGCTATGGGCGGAATAAGATGTAACATTACAACTTGTCAAGTCTGTCTGTTTAGTATTGTTCGTATTTGACCTTTATTCTAAAACTGCGAACAAACACCTACCTTATTGCGTCCACAATCACATCATATACATTTAGACAGGTCAAAGTTTATACTTCTTCCGTTCCAATTTATATGAATCCATTTACATGGGCATGGATATTAAGAAAAGAGAAAAGATTTTTGATCTTGTAGTGTAAAATAAGTCATTTTTATTTTGTGTGGCTATAAATTATTGTGTAAAGGTAAATTATTTCCACATAAGAAAAGGGGTCTTTCTTTTTGGCACTGACTATAAAGAAAATATGTTCACATAAATTGAAATACAGGAACTAATACATATGTATAATTTTTTTGAATAGTGGTAGGTCCAAACTGAGAAAGCTAAAGTAGGAAAGGGGATCAAAACCAATTAACAACAATCAAACAATTATCCATAACGATTCTTATTCGATTAGTATTTTGACATAACAAGTGAAGAGATTTAAAATGGTTGTAATATATCCATGGTTATGTCAAATATTAATATCTTGATAGATGTTGAACCTTTCACTATGTTCTACCTTCTAAATTATGACTTTGTGCTTGATTATTTTACTTTGTATTTGATGGAATCTCATTTGCTTAAAATATTTTTCTTTTTGGCGTCCGTTATGCATCTTAATGACAATTTGTGGATGGATTATCTCTTACAAAAACAATGTAATTAGCTGACTGCTTTTCCTTTCAGGAATCAGGTGATATCTTCGAATGTCAATTGAGGATAAGTAGAGTCACTTCTCAATGAGTATCAGTCCAAGGTCTCCTTATGTATCACTAAGATAATGGTTGTCTTTTTTGTGAAAGTATTACTATAATAAGATGTGAAAACTAGAGGTAACTATATATTTGTACTACAACTCTAAACTAACAGATGTATTCATGTAAAACAAGTTTGGATTTACAAGTTTGGAAGATGGGAAGGTTTCAAAAACCACATAGGGAATTGATTAGTCACACTAATTACCCTAAGCAAAGAATAGTGGTATAAAAATTTCATGAATAATGGTGAATTGCTAGATTGTCCAAGCAATGAACAATATACCTAGCTTACCTAGAAGGACAAGTAGTAAAAGTCCCTCGATCCATTAGTACATTAAGCGCTACGGTGATGAATTGGTTTGGTGGTCAGGATGATAACAATGGCAGTAGTATCTCTAATGTAAGGTTGATGATGAAGAGAATTGGCAAGCAACAACAATCTGGTGCTAGCTATATATATTGGTGGATGATGAATTTGGTGTGATGTGATGTCTCATGTCATGCTTTTTTAATATACTAGCTTTTTAGCTGTTGAAGTTATAAATGTAAGAAACAGGTTAAACGATCATGCCAAACATTGTTTTTTGTTCTGTTTCTATATTACTATTACTTATAGTCAAATTTATGCCTCTATGAAACATACAAATACCATTTTAGAATGTGAATAAGATAAGACTATTTCACCAAAAAAGTCGTTCTCTGCATGCGCAACACCAATCTAGTCTTTAAAAAGAGATCCAAGAAGATATGTCGAAAAACTTTCTTTGAAGAGAGAAGTCGGTTCACTTTACTGCTGCCTTCATTAGTTTTTTTTTTTGTTGGGACTTGCTCTCGCTTCACCTTTCTCCAGAATGAAATGTACTAGTACTATTAATTATGTCAAAATTCTCATAATTTGAATCTCCAAAAATGAAAATATTCCATTTAAATTGAGACAAAAACAGCATAATTTTTCGATGAAAGGTGTTTAATTGATCATTTTTAAAGATATGCGACTACACCACTGCAGAAAGCTAATTGGACTACTGCAGGCCCAATTTTTTGTTTGGTATGGATCTGCAACTTCTGTAAAAGCACTTAGGTATGGATCTGCCACTGTTGTGCTGATTTGGGTCGTCAGCTTATCTAATGGTAATCTATCTAGTATTGCCCCAAAACAGCAAGGTCTGTGGGGAGTGGGGTTGTCGATAGTCATTTCAGAGGGATAAATTGTAGAACTTTCTTTAGTATGACTATGGTAAGCAGAAAAGATAAAATGACGTTCCTTGTCACATAAAAAGTGATTTCTTATCTTTAAAGGTACACTTAAAATGCTCCCTTATATAAAAACAAGTTTAATTAAAATGAGCACTTTTGACTAGGGCTGTTTAAAATCGAACCGTAATCGCTAATCGAACTGAACCGATGATTTATTAGCTTATTGGTATCGGGTTACAGGGTAATGGATAGTGAATGGATTGAGATTTTATAATTAACGGCGTAACGGTTTGGGGGCATTATTACTCAATTTTCTTATCGGATAAACCGTTATGTCACGACCCCAACCCCGATCGTGAAGGCGCCCAACACACTGCTAGACAAGCCTGACCAACTAACAACCTCAACCCATTCATTTTACATTTTATTATTAGCTAACACAGTTAAATGACCCAAATTACCTTAATAAAAGTCTGAAGCAACAAATTAAATATACGTAGTTCATCAAGATAACACTACTACATAGCCCATACAGATCCAGTGTCACAAGTCTCGAGCCTCTAATACAAGTTTAACAACCTAATACATGAATAGCCTAAGAAATGCGGAAAAAACAAAGGATAGAAGGGAGAAGTCAGGGCTGCGGACGCCGTGCAGCTATCTCAATACTCCCGGATAATGTTGAACAACTGGAAGATCCTCACTCATCCTCTGGAATACTTGTATATGCACGCAACAGGGAGTAAAGTGAGTACTCCAACCCGGTGAGTAATAAGCATAAATAATGACTAAGAATAAGAAGTCACGAAAAAACACAGAATAATCTATAATGCAACAGTTAAAAATAAGTAATATGAAAGCAATAAACTAATGAAAATGAAATATAGTAATTCTACAATAGATAAGCAGTTAAGCGACAGACATATAAAGGAAATCAACACACAGAATGTGTACCCTATAGTATCCGCTGCGGCGTGCAGCCCGATCCACATATTCGTCGACGACGCTCACTGGGGGTGTGCAGACTCTGAGAGGGGCCCCTTACGGACGAAGCGCAAAATCAAGCCATCACGTGGCATCAATCTAGGCCCTCGGCCTCATATCAATATCAGTATAACACTATTGCGGCATGTAGCCCGATCCCATAGTATCCTCACAGCTGGCCCTCGGCCATCCTCAGTCCAAAAATCGCATAAGCTCCTCGAGCATTCTCAGCCCAAAACATCATTTAATATATCATTTTAGTTTTAAAACATGGTAAAAGTGGCTGAGTTGTAAAATAGTGGAAACCAGTATCATTGAGTTCAAGTCGTAAGTCAAAACAGTAAGGAAATAGTGATAAAATTCCCCGGATGATTCAAATAGTTAGCAGAAGACCAAATATGGCAATCAGTCCAAATAATTTGACAACAAATAAGTTTCAATTAAATACTCGGTAAAATTAATCGGGACAGACCAAGTCACAATCCTGAATAGTAAACGATTCCACGCTCATCGTTCAAGCGTGTGTCTCACCTCAATATAGTACTACGATGTGCAAATTCGGGGTTTCAAACCCTCAGGACATCATTTACATTCATTATTCAGCTCGAACCGGCTAAAGCTCTAGCTCGCTATGTCTTTGCCTCTCAAATCAACATCCTCGTGCGTGGAATCTGGCCAAAACCAGAATGAGTACGTTACAGTATGCTAAGGGAATAAAACCCAAGCAAAAATAATCAAAAATTACCAAAAATCCCCAAATTAGCTAAACGTGAGCCCCGGGCCCACTTCTCGAAACTCAGAAATTTTTATATTATTAGATCCTTTATCTCCCCACGAGTTTATTCATATCAAAAACACAAGAATCAGAGTTCAATTGACCCCTCAAATCCTTAATTTTAGCTCTCTTAAACTCAAACCCTAAACCTCCATTTTAGTATATTAATTCCTTAATTTTCAGTCCTATTTCATGAAATATCACCATAGAATTGTGTTTTAGGTCCAAATCCTTACTTTATCGAAGTTCCCTTGAAATCGCTTTTTAAAATCGCCCAATAATCTCTAAGTCCGAAGTTAAAATGAATAAACCCTTCAAAAATCGCGAAGAAGAACCATTTATACATTCTTCCCAGTCGTGGCCACATATGCGGTCCAAAACCCGCTTCTGCGGTCGCTTCTCTGCATTTGCGAAATTTCATTAAAGATTCCAAATCCGCATCTGCGGTCAAATGGTCGCATCTGCGACTCCACAGATGCGGCATCTATACCGCATCTGCTGTTCATGACTTGCCCTATGAAATTGCATATGCGCCTTCCCTTTTGCATCTGTGTCACCGCACCTGTGGTCCCCAAACCGCAGGTAAAAAAATACCAGAAGCAGCAGAAAATCTGCAACAAGACAAGTTCAAACTTTTCCCTTAGCCATCTAAAACCACCCCGAGGCCCCGGGGACCTCAACCAAAAGTACCAACACAACCCAATACCTTATTCGAACTTGTTCCAATCATCAAAATACCCTAAACAATATCAAATCTACCAAATCACCTCAAATGCAAACCTAAGTTTTCTAAAAACTTCTGAAATACGCTTTTGATAAAAAAAAACCCAACCAGATCACACCCAAATGACCTGAAATATTGCACACACATCCCAAATCACATAAAGAAGCTACTGCAACTTTCGGAATTCCATTCCGACTCCCCGATCAAAATCTCACCTACCAACCGGAAGTTGCCAAAATACTGACTTCACCAACTCAAGCTTAATTCCACACCGGACCTCCAAACCCAATTTCGATCACACACCTAAGTCACAAATCACCTTCCGAAGCTAACTGAATTATCATAATTTACATCCGAGCCCTCTAACACATAATTCAACATCCGATTGACTTTTCCAAACTAAACCTTCTTAAAAAAGACTAAGTGTCTCATTTCTTACTAAGACCACTCTAAACTAACTCGATCACATAAGATATGGATAATGAAGCATAAAGAAGCTGAAAAATGGAGAAAACGGAGCAGTTACTCATGAGACGACTGACTGGGTCGTCACAGTTAACCTGTTAAGAATTTTTATATTTATACTTTGAGGAAGGTTGTAGTGGATAAGTTGAGGAAACTTCTTTTATAGCAGGTCATTTTATACAATTTTGGTGTATAATGATAGAAAGAATGAATACAACTGACCAGCAGAAAGGTGGGGGTTGATTAGATAATTTCTATAGTCGAACAAGGATACAGATGAATAGAGGGATCAATGTCTGAAATTTGCAAAGACATAAACCATTTTTATTGGGTAACCAGAAATTAGAAGTGTATCAACTTATCATGTATCTATACGGATCACCTTGAAAGTTTGTAGCATTATTATTAAAACATTATATCTATGTTCATGAATGAAAGAGAGAATTTTGCTTCTAAAAAAATATTTACACTTTTACCTCCTAAATCCTTATACATGACAATATATGTATCTTCGTTAATGTATGAATCAAAATCTGACCATATAAGAAACTAGAAGTGTATCAACTTATCATGTACCTTTATGGATCCCCTTGAAATGTTGTAGCATTATTATTAATACATTATATCTCTGTTCCTGAATGAAAGAGAGAATTTTGCTTCTAAAAAAATATTCACACTTTTACCTCATAAATCCTTATGCATGACAATATATGTATCTTCGTTACTGTATGGGTCGAAATCTGATCAAATAAGAATTGGCGTGGAAAAAGACAGCAAAAAGTTACTTGGGACTGTTGTGTCCACACCACATTACAACAACACGTACCTCGGGCCCGACCGAGGTCAACTATTCAGAACGCCTAAGACGCGAATTGTATATTATGACAATTTAAGAGGTCAGCTCGTAACCTAGTCAAACGACTTAAGCACTATGGATAATGAGCGTTGGGTAAGGGAGACGGCCTAGTATATAAACTAAGTGAAAAGATGAAGAAAGGGGGCGGAGAAAATCCACACACAGATATGTTTCCTAAAAAGAAGAGATATCTTCATCTTCCTCTCCACCACGAAGAAGAGAAAAGCAAGGAAGCTCACATCATTAATACATATTATTAGACTAATAGTATCAAACGTATAGGGTGCTACCTTGCTAAAGATCGGTGACCTTTCTCATTTAGGTCCTCTTAATTGTTGTTTGATATTATGAAAAATACCATCTTCTTCTTATATGATGGGATTCAGTTACTGTTATAGTTAAATCTTATGTATGTTATGTTTGTTTGTTATCATCTTCTATCTTAGATCTAGAGTAAATTATCGTTGGATAAGTTTTTGCCTAAAGTCTTCTTATTCAATCAGTTTAACAAAAAGCTCAATCCCTTTTGGTTAAACAATTTGGCGCCGTCAGTAGGAATTTCTTAGCCAAAATTTTAGCTTCCTCTAGATCTAAAGCCTACCAAAGTATCACTTTCCGGTTGTCATTGCCTCACCATCTTAGTGTAAACACCAACTTGGAAAATGTGGTAGACAAACTTTTGAAATAATCAAACCAATCAAGTCAGATCTTTGCATGAAATCGAAATTATACCTGATATCTATATAAAATTCGCATCTCGCTATAGTGATGGGTTTGGTACGTCGTACGAGAACTCAAAGCAGGATTAAGGCCACTACGCACTTAGCACGTCCGCAATCCTATTTGCTATATTAACGCTATATATCTATCTGTACCTCCATCTCTTAGGGAATGACAATAGCCTACTGTGATTCTTTGAAATACTGCCTTATCCTGCCTTATTTTTGTATCCGTATGCATAGTGAGTAATTTATGTACGGAGTATAACTTATGTTTCCCTAATTGTTGTACACCTTGGATGGGATCAAACTGGGGCCCGACCTCGATATCCTAACGGGCGAAGTATGTTCAGTCTATAAGAAGCCTGGACGCGACAAACGGTGAAGCCAGACACGAACCTACCGAATCTAAAATTGCCACTCGAGTATAGGATAAAATGAGTCGTCCTACAACACCCTTCTCCCTTCACCGACTTATCATATCAAGGTAACATGAAATTTCATTTGGGCTTCATTTTTCTTTTTTTCGGATCGAGCCGGGAACATGAGCATTCTCAAAGTTGCATGAATAAGGAACAAACACCACTAAACACATCATGACAATGTTCTATACCATACCATCCTACAGGCAATGGTCGAGCAAGACCCTCCACACCGTACCATATTACAAATAACGGACAAATGGCTTAGAACAAGCCAGAACTATTAAGAAAATCTCCATGACCTGGGACTGGGCAGTGAGTCCATGAAATAGTCTCTCCAACAAAAGCTGAACGTAAGCACAAAAAGCTTGCACGGCTACTCGCCATGGCCATCCTATGCCGATTCAGCCGACAAGATATTATGAATCACGCCCGATCTTCGTCCAAAAGTAATCAAGTCCTGGGGTGTCCCGGAGCACAAGCGAATAAATTCATCGCCCACACCGCCAAAGAAGGGACTAGACAGACTTGGACTCACCCCGACACACAATTCTCTCCAATGAAAGCAAAATTAAACAAATCGGGACTCACCCCAGCGCACGCATAAACAAGGCAGCAACGAGTAATGTTCTCTAATAAAAGTAATGCAACAGGAAAATCTCGCCATCCCACCACGCCCCCATATCGCCAAGTAAAAAAAAAGTTCGACTTCGCTCGAACTCACAACAGGTCACGAATTCGACCTTGCTCGAATTTCCTCCCTTACGGCTGTTGGCCTTCATTAAGTAAAAAAGAAAGTTTGACTTTGCTCGAACTCACAACGGGTCATAATTTTGACCTTGTTCGAATTTACACCCTCACGGCTATCGGCCATCGCCAAGTAAAAGGAAAGTTTAGCTTCGCTCGAACTCATAGCGGGTCATTATTCGACCTCACTCGAATTTACATACCTACGGCCATCGACCATTGCAAGTAAAAGGAAAGTTCGACTTCGCTCGAACTCATAGAGGGTCATAGTTTGACGTTGTGCCCCCAAGGCCCCTAGCCATCACCAAATGAAAGTCTAAATTCGATCTCGCTCGAATATACAAGTTTAAACTGACTTCGCCCAAGTTAGTAAGTCTAAATTCGTCCTTGCTCGAATATACAAGTTTAATCTGATTTCACCCAAGTTGGCAACTCTGAATTCCACCTCGCTCGAATGTACAAGTTTAAACTGATTTCGCCCGAATTGGCAAATCAGAAGTCAACCTCGCTCGAATTTGCAAATCAAAAGTGACTTCATTCAAACCCGTAAACGAGATCTGATCTTGCACGGATCAAGCGAATTAAATTCGACCTCATTCAAATTCCCAATTAAAAAAATATTAGAAACTCATCACGGGGAAATCTGAAGATCTTTTTCAAGAAAAAAGAGGAGAAAGAGAATCAAAAGATATGTAACCAAAGGCAAAGAGACCATTTCATTCAGATTTACACGCGCAACAGCTGGGCATTACAAAAGGCCAAAAGCGGTCCCTCAAGAAAAAAGATAAAAACAAACAACAAAAGAACAAAAAAAACTAAGTACAAAAGCTGCAAGAAAAATAATAAATTTCACTCGGCACCATCTCCACCATCTTTATCCTCTACATCGTCGTCATTTGAAGGAAGCCCATACTCAACCTCGGCATCCTCACCAACCTCCGATATCGCAGGGTCATAACCCAGGCAAGACAAGCCTCGCGTGCCTTTGCTCGAGCATCTTCAAAAGTAACCTCAGGAACGCTCACCGCCTCTCACAACTGTGTTTGTATATATATATATATATATATATATATATATATATATATATATATATATATAGTTGGGCCTCATCATGAACACATAGCTCGTATAAGCTGCGGAGGACAGCAGCGGGGGTAGATTCTTGAGGACGGGACTGAGCCAACACTGCGTCTTCTCAGCCTCGAGAGCCATAACTTGATCTCCCAGGCTCGAAGCATCACAATCAAGTTCACCAATCTGCTTGTTGAGCTGTGCCTCCCTCAGTGCCGCAGTTGCCCTCTCAGCTTCCTATTCAGACCTAAGAACGCGAACAGTGTTTTCCAGTGCCGCCGCCCTCGTCAAATCCGACACTCGAGCCCCCTTATCACTCTCCAACTCGGCCACCTTCTTTTCTAGCTCAGCCGCTTTCTCTATCCACTCTGCGCTTATGTCGGCAACTATGGTGGCATTTTGTTCAAGCTCGTCTTGCAAAGACAGCACCGTCGCCTGAAAGTCTTCGCAATCCACCACAACACCCTTACCTACTTTGATCTCCTCCTCTTTAGCATTGAGTAACTCCTCGAGCTCACTACATCGGCAAATAGACCATATCATATCCTTGTCCTTTTCTTCAATGCTTCCCTAATAGATTGAGTATTATCGCCCGCTTTAAACTGTCGTGCATCTCATGACACTTGTTGCGATATCGGAGATACTTCGTGGCTATTTTCAGAAAGACTTTAGCCCTAGTCTCAGCCCTACGAGCACTCTCGATCTCCGGCATGTAAGTCAAAAAAAAAGAGAAGAAAGTGGGGAGGAATGAGCGAAAGAAAAAAAGGACAAAACAAAGAAATTCGCAAAAGGAAACTCACCCCCAAGGCCATCCCGGCCACACCACGTAACAAAGCGGAATGATTGATCTCCCGAAGAGACTGACTTTCGACGGCGGAACACAGGTGGTCGAATTGATGCACCAACTCCACCGTGTCCTCCAACAGGTTAAAATCCAATAGAATCTCGAGCACACGAGAAGGAACTTCCGCCCTCACATCAACCCTAGTAAAGCCTTCCTCGAACATCCACATATCCTCAGGATCGATGTCGGAATCCGATTCGTAAGCATCCACCGCCATGCCCTTCAACCTCTCATTAGCCGAGAGGGGGTGTGGCCCTCTCGAGATGATGATGGAACGCCCTGAACAATTGCGGCAGTCCACAAACTCTGTCCCCCTACAACGGTGACCTCTTCCATTATCAAAATAGGTGCCGCCTCAGCACCCAGGTCGGTGTCACCTCCACCCTCATACACCGCCAAATTAGGGTCGTCCCTCGAGGACGTCTCAACCAAGGATGCCCCCTCTGACAATCTCTGCCTCTTGGATGGTGCATTTTAGCTAATGTTGCGAGAAGGTTCGGCCATTGAACGGACTGTGAGAACCGCAGTGTCTGAACAATGAGAAACCTCCAAACAAACAGGTCCAATCGCAGACGTGGTCTGCCGAGCAACCAAACTCTAGGTGCTATCCCCCGCAGTTGCCCTTGGAACAGGCAAGGTAGAGGAAGTCGGCTGGCAAAAAGCAAGCGCAAGAGCCATCACCCTTCTCACTCCTCTCCTACCTGCTAATAAGAAGAGATTCGATCAAATAAATATAAGGTAAAAGAAACTACGGGGCATAGAACAAAGTAGCAGACCACAACGAGCCGACTCACCAACAAGAGGCTTGCGCCCAAACTTCTAATGGAAAGGTGCCCATTCGTGAATCCCCATCGTATAGGGGAGAATCGTACTCACCCACTCGCGAATATCAGCAACTAGCGGAGGAGGTACTCTCTTGGCTGCAAAAGTGGCAAGGCTAATGTGAATAGGATTTTTCTGCTCGTGCTTAGTCAAATTCTAATATAGTTTAAGATATCGTCCCACAGAGATTGAAAAATCTATGCTACAAATTTGTAATATTTTAGCTACTATTCGAGAGAACCAAATTGATAAAAAGAGAGTGATGTTTAAAATTTGTTAGTTACTTAAATAAAAATCAAGAACTTCAGGAAAATTTATAATTTAAAAGAGTTGGGAATCGTGAATTCAGTTGATAATATATTACAATAAATCTCAATTTTTACATGTATTTCTCTAAGTAATAATTGCTTATTGCTAATACAATTATATTTATCTCACTATGAAGTAGACAATTAATAACTCTCTATGAGGTTATGTGATTAATTGACTTAAAACTAGTGACGATTAAACCGAAATATTTTTCTTGCTTGAATTGTGCCAAGGGGTGGTAAAAACTTCGTGAGAATATTTTTACTACAAAATCAATAATCTTACCTACAACAATTCCTCTGTAGGAACTAAAACTGAGGCAAGCAAGATTACAAACTTGGAATAATAGTTTACTATAAATTACTCTCACTTTACTATTTTATTCATTAGTTATTATATATCAATTTTGCTCTGTGAGAATTACAAAATTAATAATAATAACTTAGAGATAAAATATGTAGAAGTGATAATAATGATTAGTTGAAACTATTATTTCAGCACAGTACAAAGTATAAAAAGAAAGTTTCAAGCCAAGTTTGTATTAAACTGAGATAGTATTATAATATATATCAAGCTTTATCAACTATCCCAAGACAAAGACACTACTCCATTATAGAGTATTCTAAAAAGATAGTAATTCTATGATATATATTGGCAACACTACTAGGAAATCTTAAAATTAAAAGAAGTAATGAAAGAAGAATAAGTAAGAATAAGAGACCAAAGCTTTAGAAAATAAAGTGACTCTTTTAATCCTTATTCATCGATGCCTATTACACATAGAGTTGCCTTCAATTTATAGAAGTACATTTCTTCTTCAAAGTGTTGTGATCTTAAGTGAGGAAGATGTATCTTGAGGAGAATGTCTTGATGAATATGCATATTGAGGAAGGTGTAAGATACGTCGTGATCTTCTTGCAATGTGGAGTGAATATGTTACGACCTTCTTATTTCTTTAACTTTCTTGCTTAATGTCACGACCCAAATCCCGGTCACGATGGCGTCCCAGTACACTACTAGGCAAGCCCGACCATTGTTCAACACTTAACCCAATTTATCAAGTAGCAGGAAGAAATATCAATTAAGTCAATATCAAAAGTACTAAAGAAATTAACAAAATACACAATATAATCTCACAAGGATCCGGTGTCACGAATATGAGCTTCTAGAATACAGAATATCACCCTGATACATAGTGTATCCAAAGTCTAAAAATGCGAAAATAAGAAGGACTGGATAGGAGGGACGAAATCAATGCTGCAAACGCCGTGCAGCTACCTTGATACTCCCGAAATGCTGGATCCGCTGATCAATTGGATCTACTGTGCATGAGACTTCCCTAGATTTGCACACAAGGTGCAGTGAGTAAAGTGAGTACTCCGACCATGTGAGTAATACAATAAAATACAGTCCGAAGATAAGAAATAAATACACAAGGTAAGCTAAAATCCAATATACTGCAACATATGGAACTGAGCAGCTAAACAATAGAATAGATACAAATACATGAATGCAACGCCAATTCATATGATGGTACATTCCAGTACCCACTGCGGCGTGTAGCCTAAGCCATCCATATTTATTGATCATCAACGGCGCTCACTAGGGTGTGTACAGACTCCGGAGGGGCCCCTGCAGCCCAAGCGCAATATCTTGATCAGTCATTGTTACCTGACCGGTCACCCATTGTTACCTGGCCAATTTACATCATACAATGCCATTGTTACCACTGGTCCAAGTATATCATACAGTGTCATTGTTACCAGTGTTTCAAGTATATCATACAATGTCATTGTTACCACTGTTTCAAGTATATCATACAGTGTCATTATTACCACTGTTTCAAGTATATCATACAGTGTCATTGTTACCATTGTTTAATGTCACTTTATAATCAGTCTAGAAAATAATGTAATAAGCCCCTTGGTCATTTACGAAGTAGTTCTTAGCCCGAAATAACATTTAAATTATCTTTTGAGTTTTCAACACTTAGAATTATGGCTAAGTTTGTAAAATAGTATTTAAAACCTTGGACTGAAACCAAATGATATGCAAATCATGCTAAAGCAGTAATATCGATCCCCGAAGGATTCTACAAGTCGGCACAAGGCCCCACCCATGGCATCAAGCCTAGTAAATATCAATAAAGTATGTGTATCAATCACAAGTATAGTATAAATATCACACGGGAAGGACTAAGTCACGATCCCCAATTGTATCCGACCCACACTTGTCATAGAGTGCGTGTCACGCCTCAATATAGTGTTACGATGTGAAAGTCCAAGGTTTCAAACCCTCAGAACATCATTTACATCTATTACTCACCTCTAGCCTGCCAATTACTATTCCGCGATGTCCTTTCCTCTCATATCGACCTCCTCTTGTGTTGAATCTGGCCCAAACCACAACGAATACATTACAATGTGCTAAAGTAACATAACCAAATTGAATATACTTGAAAAACACTAAACATCACGAAGTTGGCAAAACCCGAACCCCCGGGCACACTCCTCGAAAAATTACGAAAGTCACATAACCGGATTTCTCGTCTCGCCTTGAGTCCGTACACCTAAAATTTACCAAAATCGGAGTTCATTTGACCTCTTGAATCACCAAATCTTATTTTCAAATACCTAGGCCTAAATCCTCAATTTTTCTACAATTTTCATGCTCAAATCCACACATAATTGATGTACTTAACTCAAAATAGGTGGGGATAACTTACATTCACATTGATGATGAAATTTCCCTTTTGAAGCTCTCCAAAAATCGTCCATACTTTGAAGAAATGAAGAAAAATGAGCTAAATCCATATATAAAAGAATCTGCCCGTGCTTCGTCAGGCTGTACCTTGCACTTGTGCTTTACAAGTTGTACATCCTATTAAAATTGTTCCTTGTCGGACACCTTCGAATTAAACACCCATAACATATTGTATTAATATCTAAATGACAAACGGTTTAAAGATTTAGAAACTAGACTCAAAGATCTCTAATTTGATAGGTTGTACACAATATAACTCTTTATATATCCCGAGATATGAGCTTCTAAAAAATGCCTAAATTCTGCCGAAATTGCTCCAGCAGCCCTTTTCGATCCATCATAAACTTCTGAGATAATATCCAAATCGCAAATGGCTTAACTTTATGAAAACTAGAATGTATGAGCTATATCATTTGTGTTTTGCACTTTTTCTGATTTCTTATAGATTACAAGATATGAGCTTCCAAACTGGACTACTCGCACCTGAAAATTTTCTGGGCACAACAGAATTTCTGCAATTTTTTTCTTTTCTTTTTGGTCTGAATTTCATTCCGTTAACCTTCTGAAATCCACCCGAGGCCCTCGGGACCTTAAACAATTATATCAACATGTCCCAGAATATCATTTAAACTTGTCCCAACCTTCAGAAAACCCAAAATAACATCAAATCATCAACGGATTCAAGCCTATGAATCTCAAGAACTTCCAAATTGCACACCTGATGCCGAAATACGTCAAAACTTGTCCGAATGACCTCAAATTTTGCAGACAAGTCCAAAATAACATAACGAAGCTACAGATACTCTCGGAATTCCACTCCGATCCTCGGATCAAAATTTCACCTATCAACCGGCATTCGCCAAAATACTAATTTTGCCAATTCAAACTTAATTCTACACCAGTCATCACAAAAATATTCCGGACACACTCCTAAGTCCCAAATCACCTAACGAATCTATTTGAACCATAAAGTTTGCATTTCGAGCGCTCTAACACATAAGTCAATAACCGGTTGACTTTTCCAACTTAAGCATCCTTAAAAGAGACCAAGTGTCTCAAACCTTACCAAAATCATTACGGAATTACTTCAAATTTTGCACACAAGTCACATTGGATATTACGGACTTGCTCCAACTTTCGGAATCGCATTCCGACCTCGATATCACAGTTTCCTCTTCCGGTCGAATTTTCTCAAAAACCTTCAAATTTCTATCTTTAGCCAAACAGCTCCAAAATGACCTACGAACCTTCGAATTCACTTCCAGTCGCGCTCCCAAATCCAGAATCACCATATGGAGCTATTCCCAATCTCGGAATCCCAAATGGACATTAATAACACTGAAATGCATTTTAAGCCAAACTAATGCAATTTCTTCTAAAATGCTATCTTCCACAATAGTTGCCAAAACGCTACCGGGTTATCCAAAACCCGATACGGGTATACGCCCAAGTCCGAAATCCTCATACGAACCTGTTGGAACCTTCGGATCCCAATTCCGTGGTGGTTTACTTAAAATTCCGATCCTAGTTCATTTCTTCAATTTTAAGCTTTCAAAATGAGAATTTCCATTTAGATTTGACTCTAAACTTCCTGAATTTTAATTCTGACCATACACACAAGTCAATATACCTGAGATGAAACTGCTTATGGCCTCAAACTGCTGAATGACGCACCGAAGCTCAAAACGACCGGTCGGATCGTTACAATCTCCCCCACTTAAACATACGTTCGTCCTCGAACGTGCTGAGAACTATACTGAAGTAGTCTGAAATTACTTTTTTAACACATCATGCACCTTCCCGTGCTACCACTACTCAGTTGAGCATATTAGCTCAATAATTATGTAGATATAATTCTTTATTCAAGCAAATAAGCCATTAGGCAAAATTCCAACATCCTGAATTTCCTGCCAAGTATGTTTCCACCATACGACCACCATATCAATCTCCACACGCTGTACCCAAACATTAATGCATAACGTTGTTGAGTTCACACTTTGCATGACTTTAGTCATAGGACCACAATCACATTCTTTAAACATAATAGTCGAAATTCCACAAATCTGCTGCTCCCATTGCATCTCATGACCTACACAGGTCTTGCCCTAGTTTTTTTTAACACCGATGCGACTGAAGAGATATGCTAAAATTCACAACCAACTGCTGCATCATCAATTCAATAGATCTACACTCTTGACAAGTTCCATTACCTTATCCCAAACAAAAGAATGATCTTTGCTCTATAATATACTTCATATAATCAGTTTGCACTGACCCCAAGTCTAGTAACCTTGTCTCACCTAGAACGAACTGCTCAGGCAATAAGCCACCTCAGACATAATCAAAAATCCCACAAGACGCCACAATGTGCCAGTATGCTATCAATTCGAATGCGATACAAAGGAAGGCGAACTCTAGGAGGAACTACTGAACTCGCACACTAACATAGACTTCCTCAGAAAATAAGGAAACAAAACATACAAAAGCAAATATGGGCACTGAACTGAACATCACACTGTTGCGGCGCGCAACCCGATCCAAACAACATACCCATGGCGGTGTGCCACCTGATCCAGATATAGAACTCATATAAGGAGATATACATCGAGCTGAATAGCTTATCAAATCAAAATAACGAATATCGATCATAAATACACTAAGGTGAATAATATCATTCCCAAGGAAACATATAGTGCTATAGGATATAAACTCAAGCACAACTGAGGTGCGATACATGATCTAAGTCTCAAGAGTCATTCTGCTCATATAACATCACCGCTGAGCGGAACCTCAACGCATAAGGAATTTACCCAGCCGTCTCACAACTCATACGGTGCAATCTATCTTTACATGAATTAACTGACCATGAAATAAGACCGCGACTATCCTTCCATCAAGAGTGCATTGCTGAAATAAACACAACTGGCCTGACGTAAGGCTCACTTCCACATTTAAATCTATCCACTGACCTCAAGTCGATCCTGATCGTGCCAAGCTAGGACAATAATCTTTCACAGGTCCATAACCCAATAAACAGAGTGCCCTCCACGCATAAATTCTCAAATGGATGATATTACCAAAATCCTCATACTTGGTTTAAATTTCTAATTAATCAAGTGACTACATGTCACACTTATACAATCTTCCCGTGGGACAAGCTCCCACCATCTTCCGAAATAATTAACGGGCATGCACATTCAAACCACTGGCTGCACTAATGCTAAAAAGCGATCAGGAATCCCTAACCAGGATGCAAGGACTTTCTCACACAACACCAATCTCATGTGATACTGACGCCAATGCCCATCTTGTTCAAAATACTGAAACTCCTTTCCTGCTCATCCGAGCTCTTGACATCACATTCATTCACCAAACTTCGACCTTGGTCCTTAATTCAAATTCCATACCACTCACTGCACCTCACGTGCCGATATATGATAGATACAACCTCCATAACAACTTTGGAACCGATGATAGGCTAAGACTTTAATCACATAAGACTTTCTATTTAACTCACTTCAGGAGAACTATAGCAACATACATGCGAATCCTCATAACCGTCGAATATGCCAATCTCTATGTAGTGGTCCAAGCCACCATAACCCTTTCCGGGATCTGCCTACTCATAACAGGCCCAAACAGAAGAATGATTCAGAATAACATCAATCACTACGGGCGACAAGCCTCACACGCACCGCCACAAATCACATGCATAACTCGATCACGCTGAACGATCCGATCACTGACACCAATATGACAACTCAACTATGGCTAATCAATCTACTTCCTTCCATTTTATCCTTGATTGCCTTAGAAATAATAATATCTCCCTTCAACACCTAACTTATTCCAACCGCACTCACCCCGAGTGACCTTAAATCACGAGACCATGCTGTCTTAAAAACCATGACCATTTCATGTCTCTCAAATGCTACAATGCAAGTCAAAATATAATAGAACATTCTGTGTCTTTCTTCATAAGCTGCTTCAAAAGCTTGACTCTTAACTATACTAATAGACTTTGAATCATCAGGCACCACATTTTGCCTCTTCAATTCACTAGGACCGCAATTGAGAGCCACCCGACTTTGACTTGGCCCCGAATGCAACCAACTCTGCTAAATTTTATAACATATGAATACCCTCTCGATAAAGTACCCAGGGAGATCACTTCCCTCGAAGCCTGCACCTATACGAGGCATAAATTATGAATCTTCCCTCAAGTCTGAACATGAGCCAATAAGGCTAACCATAGCATGCATTCAACAGTTCATTTACTCAAATTACCACTCATGGTCCTTTTTCGTAGCTGCAATAACCCATCAATATGTTAATAACCAGAATTCACGAAGGTAATTAACCATGCAACCTAATCGTAAATGGTGGGACTCTCCCACTTAGCTCAAAGCCACTATTATACGACTCTCGAACACATTAGAACCATTATATCAAGTCAGTTACTCGTATTCAAACTGCAATTCACCCGATCCAACAATTATAACCACCCGTGCCTCATTAGAACTCTAACACCGCAGCGTATGACCTCATTCCAATACAACCAAACATCTTCCCGCTCCATGCACCGAGCATTTTTTGCCAATGACAGCTTAAGACATACTGTGATTCTCACATATCTATGAAGCACCATGTAGCCTTTGTCAAATTTCTCCCTCACCGTGACATCTTTGGACCAATTTCCGAAACTAGAGTTGATTCTCCAGCATGCCTCGATCCGAAACCAACATAACACATGATCGTACAATTATCTAATCAATAGCAAACACCCAAACGTGGCTCGAAGCCATAGATCACAACACATATACTCTATTGTTGCCGTAATACCATGGTGAGATTAAACTGAATCCTTCATAAGCTTGTGGAAACACGAATCATCAGAAATTTTAACTCTTCTGCAATTTTTTTTTGCATTCACTCACACAACAGTTAAGCCCTCTATTTAGGCGACAAAATTTTTACAAAGTTCCAAATTTTTCAAAAATTTCGGCAGAGTTTCCTTTGTAATTGGGCCTATCCACCTCCGAGAGAATCACAAAAATTATCCTAACAACACATCCACAACTTGACATAACATCACAATGAAAATCAAACACTTAATAGTCCACCTATCATCCAACAGGTCTCCATCATCACTTCCAAGTCATATAGATACATCTCGCAGTTGTAACATACTCATCATGTAGCTATCCATCCATCATTCCCACTAATAAGGACAACACAGAACATATAAATTAAAAAATACTTGCTCGCATAATAGCACCTCGGTGCTCAAGCAATAAGCAAAGATCCGGCCTCAAGTGCTCCAGAATGGCCTAACAACAAACTCACAAAGATAACACCTCGCCCCTCGATCGGGGAATTAAAATCCATCAAGGCACATCTATACTGAGCATTCGTTCGCACATACAAATACATGGAAGGAACTGTAAAAGTAACTTTTTCAAGCTGAATGAAGGACGTACGATAAGATTTCAAGAATGTAAAGTTTTCCTAAAGGTTCTGCAGCCTCCCGAGGATAAGTACAGATGTCTCCATACCGATCCGTGAGACTCTACTAAATCGGCTCATGAGTCGCGAGACCACGTAACCTAGGCTTTGATACCAACTAGTCACGACCCAAATCTCGGTCGCGATGGCGCCCAGTAAACTACTAGGCAAGCCCAACCATTATTCAACACTTAACCCAATTTATCAAGTAGCAGGAGGAAATATCAATTTAAGTCAAGATCAAAAGTACTGAAGAAATTAATAAAATACAAAATATAATCTCACAAGGACCCGCTGTCACGAATATGAGCCTCTAGAATACAGAATATCACCCTGATACATAGTGTATCCAAAGTCTATAAATGCGTAAATTAAAAGGATAGGATAGGAGGGAAGAAATCAATGTTGCAAACACTGTGCAGCTACCTTGATACTCTCGAAATGCTGGATCCGCTGATCAGCTGGATCTACTTTGCATGAGACTGCCCTAGATATGCACACAAGGTGCAGGAAGTAAAGTGAGTACTCTGACCCAGTGAGTAATACAATAAAATACAGTCCGAAGATAAGAAATCACAGTAAATACACAAGCTAAGCTAAAATCCAATATACTGCAACATATGGAATTGAGCAGCTAAACAATAGTATAGATACAAATACATGAATGCAATGCATATGATGGTACATTCCAGAACCCACTGCGGCGTAAAGCCCGCGCCATCCATACTTATTTATCATCGACGGCGCTCACTGGAGGTGTGTACAGACTCCGGAGGAGCTCCTACAGCCCAAGCGCAATATCTTGGTCAGTCATTGTACCTGACCGGTCAGCCATTGTTACCTGACCAATTTACATCATACAGAGCCATTGTTACCACTGTTCCAAGTATATCATGCAGTGTCATTGTGACCACTGTTTCAAGTATATCATACAGTGTCATTGTTACCACTGTTTCAAGTATATCATACAGTGTCATTGTTACAACTGTCTAATGTCACTTTATAATCAGTCTAGAAAATAATATAATAAGCCCATTGGGCATTTATAAAATAGTAGTTCTCAGACCAAAATAACATTTAACTAATCTTTTGAGTTTTCAACACTTAGAATTATGGCTAAATTTGCAAAACACTATTTAAAACCTTGGACTGAAACCAAATGATATTCAAATCATGCTATTGCAGTAATATCGATCTCCGAAGGATTCTACAAGTCGGCACAAGGCTCCGAACATGGCATCAAGCCTAGTAAATATCAACAAAGTATATATATCAATCACAAGTATAGTATAAATATCACATGGGAAGGACCAAGTCACGATCCCCAATAGTATCCGACCCCGCACTTGTCATAGAGTGCGTGTCACGCCTCAATATAGTGTTACGATGTGAAAGTTCGGGTTTTCAAACCCTGAGAACATCATTTACATCTATTACTCACCTCTAGCCTGCCAATTACTATTCCGCGATGTCCTTTCCTCTCGTATCGACCTCCTCTTGCGTTGAATCTGGCCCAAACCACAACGAATACATTACAATGTGCTAAAGGAACATAACCCAATCGAATATACTCGAAAAACACTAAAAATTACGAAGTTCACAAAACCCGAACCCCGGACACACTCCTCGAAAAATTACGAAAGTCACATCACCGGATTCCTCGTCTCGCCACGAGTCCGTATATATAAAATTTATCAAAATCGAAGTTCATTTGATCCCTCAAATCACCAAATCTTATTTTCAAATCTCTAGGCCTAAATCCTCAAATTTTCTACAATTTTCATGCTCAAGTCCATATATAATTGATGTACTTAACTCAAAATAGGTGGGGATAACTTACCTTCACATTGATGATGAAAATTCCTTCTTGAAGCTATCCAAAAATCGTCCATACTTTGAAGAAATGAAGAAGAATGAGCTAAATCCGTGTATAAAATAATATGCATGTGCTTCGTCAGGTTGTACCTTGCACCTGTGCTTTACAGGTTGTACACCCTATTAAAATTGTTCCTTGTCGCACACCTTCTGTTTAAACACCCATAACGTCTTGTATAAATATCTAAATGACAAATAGTTTGAAGATTTAGAAACTAAACTCAAGGATCTTTAATTTCATAGGTTGTACACCCAATAACTCTTTTAATATCCCGAGCTATGAGCTTTTAAAATGCATCGTAAATTTTGCCGGAATTGCTCCAGCAGCCCTTTTCGATCCATCATAACTTTCTGAGATATCCAAATCACAAATGGCTTAACTTTCTGAAAACTAGAATGTATGGGCTACAATATTTGTGTTTGCACCTTTTATGATTTATTCTAGATTACAAGATATGAGCTTCCAAACTGGACGACTCGCACCTGAAAATTTTCTAGGCACAACAGAATTTCTGCAATTGTTTTCTTTTCTTTTTGGTCATAATTTCATTCCGTTAACCTTTCGAAATCCACCCAGGTCCTCGGGACCTTAAATAATTATATCAACATGTCCCATAATATCATTTAAACTTGTTCCAACCTTCGGAACACCCAAAATAACATCAAATCATCAACGGATTCAAGCCTATGAATTTCAAGAACTTCTAAATTCCACATCCGATGCCGAAACATGTCAAAACTTGTCCGAATGACCTCAAATTTTGAAGACAAGTCCAAAATTATATAACGAAGCTACAGCAACTCCCGAAATTCAATTCCGAGCCTCGGATCAAAATCTCACCTATCAACCGAAATTCGCCAAAATACTAACTTTGCCAATTCAAGCTTAATTCTACACCGGTCATCACAAAAATATTCCGGACAGACTCCTAAGTCCCAAATCACCAAACGAATCTATCCGAACCATAAAATTTGCATTTCGAGCGCTCTAGCACATAAGTCAATATCCGGTTGACTTTTCCAACTTAAGCTTCCTTAAAAGAGACTAAGTGTCTCAAACCTTACCAAAATCATTCCGGAATTACATTAAATTTTGCACCAAGTCAAATTCGACATTACGGACTTGCCCCAACTTTCGGAATCGCATTTTCGACCCCGATACCAAAATTTCCTCTTCCGGTCGAATTTTCTCAAAAACCTTCAAATTTCTATCTTTAGCCAAATGAATCCAAAATGACCTACGAACCTTCGAATTCGTGTCCGATCGCACTCCCAAATTCAGAATCACCATATGGAGCTACTCCTAGCCTCAGAATCCCAAACGGGCTGAAATGCATTTTAAGCCAAACTGATGCCATTTTTTCTAAAATGTTATCTTCCACAATTGTTGCCAAAATGCTACCGGGTTATCCAAAATCCGATCCGTGCATACGCCCAAGTCTGAAATCGTCATACAAACCTGCTGGAACCTTTGGATCCCAATTCTGAGGTCGTTTACATAAAATTCAAATCCTAGTTCATTTCTTCAATTTTAAGCTTTCAAAATGAGAATTTCCATTTAGATTTGACTCCAAACTTCCTGAATTTTAATCCTGACCATACGCACAAGTTAATATACCTGAGACAAAATTGCTCATGGCCTCAAACTGCTGAATGACGCGCCGGAGCTTAAAACGACCGGTCGGGTCGTTACACTTAATTAATAGCATTATTATCTCCTGCAAAATATTGTTAAAAAATATAGAGAATCGAAATATTATATAAATAATTTATTTAAAATAGTATAGCATTAAGTATATAATATATGAATATTTTATATTCATCAAGTTCCCCCACACTTGAATCTTTGCTCGTCCTCGAGGAAAAATATTTCTATTGATAAAAGTTTTTAAAAAAATATTTTCTTCAAAATGTTTGGTCTTTGTAGGATAGAAAATTTATTCAAAATAAGTTCTTTTATCATGACAAATAATTAATATTTTAAGCTTCACCAAATCTTTTACTTTGCTTCTGATTTTACTTTTGAAAAAATAAAATTTGGTGCTTGAAGCATTCAGAATTGATAACTTTATTATCACACATTTTGAATATCATAATTCTTCATATATAGGCTTGCTCTTCATGTCAATATCCACTAATATAGATTTAGCACTGATTTTTGAAATCTATTTAGGACTTTTTCTTGGCTTATAATGTCAGGCTTCAGGCTAGTAGGATAAAGATATTTTTGTAGTGACTTTTCTTCTTCCAGCTTGGAGCAAATGCTCCTTGATACTAATTATTCCTTCTTCTTTTTTGCAGTATATTTGTTTTATATGTGTTCATCAACATAAAGAGATATAAGAATATACACACACTTATACATTATATCTCTTTTTTTTTGTTTCTTGCCTTGCACAATGTTTCTTTTCTTTTTTTCTCTCACAAACATTACTTATCATGGCTGGAAGAAGGAATAACTATAATAGTAATATACATCTCTTTTTTTATTTTTTTTCTTTTTTTTCTTTTTTGGGGGGATATAGACCATGGTGAAAAAAAATAGGATAAAGGCTCAAAGATAGGTTCTACGAGCTAATTTTTTTTAGAGAGAATAAACTAAAAGAGGCTAAAAGGTGTATCAAAGAAAGCCTAATTTTATCTTTCAAGAATCAGTGTCATTATATATATATATATATATATATATATATATATATATATATATATATATATATATATATATATATATAAAATACTAAAGCAATTTTTAAAAAAATAAATTAAAAATATTTTTAGCTTTCAAATTTACAGTCACATAAGAAAGTTTGAAAGAAATTGTGACCAAACATATTCTATGTGTAATAGACTGGACTAGCTTTTAGACCTTATCAGTCATGGGGTCCAGGTTTAAATATAAACCAAAATTTTCTTTGCCACCATTTGAATTGCATCATTAAATGGTTAACTAACCGGTCACTTAGGCATATTGATCACCATGGAGTTGCTCCTGTGTAGGTTACTCTGTTTTTGTAGAGGCCTTCATGAGATATTCCAATTGTACAATAATCTGGATATTAACCAAATCAATTAGTTAAGCATTTAATTACTTAAATCTACGTTGGACTTATGAGGCTCCATTGCTTCACCCTCAATGGCTACGAGTAGGCAAATGTAGTTCTGAGTTTAATGTCGCCAGCTCGACTTATTTTCTACATGATTCTTTATTCAATTAGAGTAATGGTTGTTTCTCAAATTTCCCTCCAAAATATAATTTTAGTCTCTGACCATTTACTTTAAATTTGTCTCCACCACTAATCTGTTGAATCTCAATAGCACCATATGGAGTAACATTTGTAATATTGTAAGGACATGTCCATCTAGATTTTAATTTTCCAGGGAATAGCATGAGTCGGCTATTGTAAAGAAGTACATTATCTTCAAATTTGGAACTCTTTTGTCTGATCAACTTGACATGCCATATTTTTGTTTTTTCTTTGAAAATTCTGGCATTTTCATAGGCTTCCAACCTCAGCTATTCTAATTCATTAACCTAAAAAAATCTCTTTTCACCAATAGAGGTTAATTCAGAGTTCAATTTTTTCAGTGCCCAAAAAGCTTTGTGTTCTAATTTAACTAACAAATGGCAAGTCTTTCCAAAGACTAATTTATATGGGGATGTTTCAATTGGCGTTTTGAACGTTGTTCGGTATGCCCATAATGCATCACCTAATTTTAAAGACCAGTCTTTTCTTGAAATTCCAACCGTTTTTTCAAGAATTCTTCTTAACTCGCGGTTGGAAACCTCAACTTGCCCCTATGTTTGAGCATGACATGGTGTTCCAGTTTTGTGAGTTACACCATATTTTGATAGCAAAGCAGAAAGCTGCCTATTCATAAAATGAGTTCCATGGTCACTAATGATGACTCGTGATGTGTCAAATCTAGTAAAAATATTTTTCTTAAGAAAATTGCACACTGTACGAGCATCATTTTTTCTTGCAGGGATCGCTTCGACCCATCTTGACACATAATCCATAGCCAGAAGAATATTTCAAAAGAGTGAGAAGAGGAAAAAGGTCCCATGAAATATATTCCCCAAACATCAAATATTTTACATACCTGTATCTATTGCAATGGAATTTCATCTCTTTTAGTGATGTTACCTGTTCTCTAACACCTATCACATTGTGCAACGTATGTTCGGGAATCTTAAAAGAGCGTCGGTCAGAAGAATCCAGCTTCCAAAACCTTAAAAGTTGTTCGATTTGCTGCATAATGACCTCCAATTGCTCCATCATGGCAGTGATACAAAATTTTGGTCATCTCTTCTTCAGGTACACACCTCCTGATGATATTATCTGCGCAAGTTTTGAACAATTAAGGTTCATTCCACAAATAATACTTAGCATTAGAAATAAGCTTCTTTCTCTACTCGTAAGAGAGATCTTGGGGTGTCCATCTTCCAACCAAGTAGTTAGCAATATCTGCGAACCAGGGTGGTTGAGTCACAACAGAGTCAACTAAAAAAATGTGTTCATCAGGAAATTCTTATTTTATCTCGCTGGACTCAAGGGGAGGGCCTTCTAGTCTAGACAAATGGTCGACTACCTGATTTTCTGTTCTTTTTTTATCTTTTATCTCAAGGTCAAATTCTTGCAGAAGTAAAATTCATCTTAACAATCTAGGTCGAGCATCTTTTTTGGCTTAGAGGTATTTTAAAGCTGCATGGTCAGTAAAAACAATCACCTTTGTTCCTATCAAATAAGAACGAAATTTATCAAAAGCAAATACTACTGCTAGTAACTCTTTATCTGTTGTGGCATAATTAAGTTGAGCCACATTCATTGTTCTACTAGCATAGTAAATGGGACGAAAAATCTTATCCTTTCTCTGGCCTAAAACACCTCCAGCTGATGTATCACTAGCATCACACATGACCTCAAAAGGTTGACTCCAATCAGGAGATACAACTACAGGGGTAGTTGATAATTTCTCTTTAAGGGTGTAAAAGTTATCATACAATCACCTGAATAATCAAACTTAACATCTTTCATCAAGAGGTTAGTCAGAGGTTTTGAAATCTTTGAAAATCCTTTATGAACCGTCTGTAAAAACCTGCATGACCTAGAAAGCTTCTAATGCCTTTAACAATTGTGGGAGGGGGTAATCCTGCTATAAGATTAATTTTAGCCTTATCAACTTCTATCCCATTAGCAGTGACTTTATGTCCTAAAACAATTCCCTTTGTAACCATAAAATGACATTTTTCCCAATTCAGAATCAAGTTTGTCTTTTCACATCTCTTAAGAACTAAAGTCAAGTGGTAAAGATAATCTTCAAATGTTTCGCCAAAGAGTGTAAAATCATCCATAAAAATTTCAAGAAATTTTTCAAGTCATGTCATAAAAAATTGCTGACATGCAACGCTGAAATGTAGCAAGGGCATTGCACAGACCAAATGGCATTCTTCTATAAGAATATGTTCCATGAGGACATGTGAAAGTTGTCTTATCCTGATCTTCCGGTGCAATTAATATTTGGTTATACCCTGAATAGCCATCAAGAAAATAGTAAAAACTGTATCCTGCAATTCTTTCTAATATTTAATCAATAAATGGTAAAGGAAAATGATCTTTTCTGGTAGCATCATTGAGACGTCTATAATCAATACAGACTATCATACCTCCTTTCTTTGGTACTACCTGAATAGGACTTACCCAAAGACTGTCTGAAATAGGATAAATGATACCTGCTGCCAAAAGTTTTACAATCTTCTTTTTTTACCACTTCCTGCATTGCTGGATTCAATCTCCATTGGGGTTGGATTATTGGTTTGTAGCTATCTTTCATGAGGATTCTATGCGTACAAATTGCTGGACTAATCCCTTTGATATCTGCTACAGTCCACCCTAAGGCTCCTTTTTGTGTTTTCAAGACTTGAATTAATCTTTCTTCTTGTTCTGCAGTCAAAGAAGCTGGACATTGTTCTTTTTCAAGATAAGCATATTTTAAATGAGATGTGAGAATTTTGATTTCAATTTTTTGTTCAACTTCTTCTGGTTGCATCTCCTGATCCTTAGAATCTTTTCCAATATTTCAGATTCTTTTGTGATGATGGGATTATCATCTTGTATGGTAACTGATTTGGCCAAGCATCTTTCCATTGAGTCTGGAGTTAATTGATCATCTCTATATTCATCTGTAAGATAACTAATCAGGTCAATTGAAAAACATGAAGATGATGATTTATCTCCTGAAAATCTTAGCATCTTTTGCATGTCAAAAATGACCCTTTCTTCATCAGCTCTAAGAATTAGTTGTCCTTGGTGGACATCTATAATTGCTCTACCTGTAGCAAGAAATGGTCTACACAAAGTAATTGGTTCATCAGGATATTCTTTCATTTCAAGTACTATAAAATCTATGGGAAAATAAACTTATCCACTCTTACAAGCACATTTTCAATTATTCCCTTAAGTTTCTTAGTACTTTGATCTGCAAACTGAAGAGAAACACATATATCTTTCATTTCACCAAGATCCATTTTTCTAAAGATAGAAAATGGCATCAAATTTATTGAAGCTCTAGAATCACAAAGTGCATTTTCAAAATAGACTCCTCCCAAAGTGCATGCACTTGTAAAACTGCCAGGATCACCAAGTTTTTGTGGTAGCTTATTTTAAAGTATAACATTGCACTTTTCAGTAAATATTACTACAGAAATTTCTTCCAATTTTGTTTTACTTGAAAAAGTTTCTTTTAAAAATTTAGCATATGAAGGCATTTGCATCAAAGCATCAGCGAAAGGAATATTAATGTGAATTTGTTTCATGATTTCTATAAACTTTGCAAATTCGCCATCAAGCTTTTCTCTTTTCATTTTTTGCGAAAAAATAATTGTCACATGGAGAGGAATATTATTTTCAATAGTTTTCTCTTTTTTTCTTGACTTATTTATCTTCTAATGGTTCAGAGGGTGTTTCAACATTCTTACCCTTGTTTACCTATTGTTCTGACTAGTTTTTTTCTTGTCTAACTGTATTGGGTTCATCAAGCTCCTTACCTGATCGTAAGGTGATGGCCTTAAGGTGTTCCTTTGGGTTTTTCTCATTATTGCTTGGTAAGGGGCCTTGAATTTTTTCTGATACAAGAGTTGCCAATTGGCTCAGCTGGATTTCCAAATTTTTAAGGGCTGAATTTTGACTTTCTATTTTTTTCATCAGTGACCTTAATGTATTTGTACAAAAGGTCATCAAGACTTGGATGTGCTTGTTGAGGCCTCATGGTTTTGATTTTGGCAACCAGGTGGACCTTGTACCTGTGGCTTCTGGAAGCTGTGAGAGTTCTCGGCCCCATTTGGATTGCTCCATTAAAATCCTGGATGTTTATGTTCCATTGGACTTCCAAAGGAGTACTGCTTGTAACTGATTACATTAACATGTTCATCATTTTGACTGATTGCTTGACATTCATGATTCAGATAGTTTCCTCCGCACATATCGCAAGTCTCAGACTGGATTGATTGTTTTGTGTTCACCTGAAAAGATTCAAATTTTTGTGCCCAAGAGACAATCTGTTGTGTTAGTGTTTAAAGCATCAACTTGATTTACTGTACCAACCTTTTTGATGGTAACACGCTTAGATGGCCATTGAATGGCATTTTCAGAAATTTCATTCAATAATTGCAATGCTTCTTCTGTGGTTTTTCCCATCACCGAACCTCCTGCAGCTGCATCAATCACATTTCTAGAGGAGGGTTTTAACCCGTGATAAAAAATATACAACTGCATGTGTTCAGGAATATCGTGGACATTTTCTTAACATTTCTTTTAATCTTTTCCAAGCTTGATAAACTAACTCAGTATCAGTCTGCAAGAAATTAGATCTTGTCTTAACTTTGTTGTTTTAGTAGGGAAAAAATATTTGTTTAAAAACTTCTGAGTCATCTGGTCCCATGTCGTAATGGACCCTTGAGGTAAACTTCGCAACCAAGTCTTGGCATCTCCTTTTAAAGAAAAATAAAATAGCCTTAACATGATAGTTTCAGGAGTTATTCCATTATACTTAGCAGTTTCTAGAAGTTCTAGAAAATTAATTAAATTACTGTGTGGATCTTCACTTGAATCTCCTGTAAAGATACAAGATTGTTGAATTGTTTGAAATAGGCTGGTCCTAATTTTAAAGTTATTGGCTGCTACTGGGGGTTTTCTGACACTAGATTCATAGTTGAAGCGGGCAGGCCTAGCATAATCCCTTAGGATTCTATTTGCTGGTCTTGGCGCCACTTCATCAAATTGATCTTCTAAATGGACTAGTGGTGGCACTTCGTGTGGATTGATATCTTCTACTCCCTGGTTTTCTATTCCTTCACAAGCTATAATCTGAGAAGATGATGTTTGTTCTTTCCTGCGTAAACGAAGAGATCTTTCAGTTTTAGGATTATAATGTGTCAACTCTTTTGTAGAAGAGCGGGCCATAAACTAAGTGGTTTTTTTTAAGTAAAGAAAATTAAAGTTTTTTAAAGACAATTAAACTTAATTCATACAATAACAGTGTTACTAAAAGAAAGTAGTAAAGAAAAGTAGTTGTAGTGACTAGTACACTTAGTGATAATAATTGTCAATATTAAAGGAAAAGATAGTTAGTACAAATAGTATTTTATGATGAAAGTACTATGGCGTCAAGTTGCAGATAATATCATAGAGTTATAGATATACATATTAATTATATCTATACATGTTAATAATAAAAACAATAGGTAATAGTTACAACAATGAGAAAGAACGAGAGAAGAAAACAAGAACTTTTATATTACTACGGAAAAAAAATATTAGAATGGATATAATAGAAATAGTTATAGAAATATTTAGTAGGTAAAGATAATACTAACAAAAATAGGGATACCAATACATATAATAATAAATTCTCAAATTATTAATAAAATATTTAATTTGAAGTAGACTCATGTCAATCCCTGGCAACGGCACCAAAAATTTGACGAGGCTAATGTGTATAGGATTTTTCTGCTCGTGCTTAGTCAGATTCTAATGTAGTTTAAGATATCTTCCCGCATAGATTGAAAAATCTATGCTACAAACTTGTAATATTTTAGCTACTATTTGAGAGAACCAAATTAATGAAAAGAGAGTGAGGTTTAAAATTTGTTAGTTACTTAAATAAAACTCAAGAACTTCCTGAAGATTTATAATTTAAAAGTGTTGGGAATCGTTGAATTCACTTAATAATATATTACAATAAAATCTCAATATTACATATATTTCTCTAAAGAATAATTGCTTATTGCTAATACAATTATATTTAGCTCACTAAGAAGTAGCCAATTAATAACACTCTGTGAGGTTATGTGATTAATCGAGTTAAAACTAGTGACAATTAAACCGAATAATATTTTTCTTGCTTGAATTGTGCCAAGGGGTAGTAAAAACTTCGTGAGAGTATTTTAACTAAAAATCAATAATCTTACCTACAAAAATTTCTCCGTGAGAATTAAAACTGAGGCAAGCAAGATTACAAACTTAGAATAATAGTTTAGTAAAAATTACTCTCACTTTACTATTTTATTCATTAGTTATTATATATCTATTTTGCTCCGTGAGAATTACAAAATTAATATAATAATAACTTAGAGATAAAATATATAGAAGTGATAATAATTATTAATTGAAACTATTATTACAACACAGTACAAAGTATAAAAAGAAAGTTTCAAGCCAAGTTTGTACTAAACTAAGATAGTATTATAACAAATATATCAAGCTTTATCAACTATCCCAACACAAAGACACTACTCCATTATAGAGTATTTGAAAAAGAAATTAATTATATGACATATATTGCCAATACTACTAGGAAATCTTAAAATTAAAAGAAGTGATGAAAGAAGAATAAGTAAGAATAAGAGACCAAAACTTTAGAAAATAAAGTGACTCTTTTAATCTTTATTCATCGATGCATAACACATAGAGTTGTCTTCAATTTATAGAAGTGCATTACTTCTTCAAAGTGTTGTGATCTCAAGTGAGTAAGATGTATCTTGAGGAGAATGTCTTGATGAAGATGCATATTGAGGAAGGTGTATCTCGAGGAAGATACGTCACGAAGAAGATGCATCGTGATCTTCTTGCGATGTGGAACGAATATATTACGACCTTCTTGTTTCTTTCATTTTATTGCTTAATTAATAGCATTCTTATCTCCTGCAAAATATTGTTAGAAAATATAGAGAATTGAAATATTATATAAATACTTAATTTAAAATAGTAAAGTATTAAGTATATAATATATGAATATTTTATATTCATCAAAGAGCAAAAACAAACCCTCAACGAGGTCATTAAAGGGAGACGACCGACGACTATCTTAAGAGAAAATGCATAAATAAAAAGGAAGGAAGACCTACGGGCAAAATTCTGCGTCTCGGGAATCCCCATCGGGTTCGACACAACGTGCTCTGTTCGGACGTAGAACAAGCTCTCCTAAAAGCGGCGATTTGCCTTGTAATCCATCTTCACCACCAAGCTCTTGGATCCTCGGTGACCCATGTGAATCATCGTACCCATAAGAAAATGGGAGCGAAGAGGTGAAACATATGTCATAAATAAATCTCTCGGTCGGCCAGCTTCGCGTACTTGATAAGCATAAGGAAAAGCTTGTACGCGTACGAAGAGAGTTGAGCCACGCACACCTCATAGAAGCGGCAAAAATCCATAATCAAGGAAGGGAGGGGAAGCGGGTACCCGATGACAAAGGGATACACATAAAACCAGCAGTAGCCCGGACAGTGTAAATGTTCTATGTCTTGATCCGCCGGAACCATCTCAATGTGATCAAGGATCCCCCATTTGTCTTTGAACGCCGTGAGCGTCGCAACATCCATCGTATAAATAATGTGCTCCGGCTCATCTTTAGCAGGGCTATTGAAACCGGTCCTCGCCTTCCCTGGTCGGGGAACCACCTCATCTACCGTCGGAAAATCCTCATCCTCCAACATCTCCACCACCTCTTCTATTAAGGGTACATCAGTTTTCGGGATCGGAGCACCAACAGCTCTATTAGATTTGCAAGAAGCACTAGCCATCTTTTTGTTATTATTAAATAAAACAAGAATGATCAGGGAAAAAGGTATTAGTCACAACAAATCCTAACAAAAGAAGAAATATGAGAAACTTAAGGAGAAGAAGAAGAGTTGCAAAAATCTCTTGAGCGATTAAGAGGCGTAACATTCAAATGAAAGATTCTCCCCTATTTATAGGTATATGAATACTCTGAGCGGGAAAACCAAATGCCTCCCTTTAGAAAATGGAAAGGGAACGGGAGACGACGCAATGCATAGGAAACGTCCACCATAATGATGCATGAGAAGTATTAATGACATTCTGAACTGATGTAACGGTCTGATGGAGCTCTCGAAAAATCACGTCGCTACCTCGCCATGAAGTGCTCTCCTCTCGCATAATGAATTTAGATTTCTCCCAATTTTTGAATCAATAGAGTCTGCCCATCAAGCTCGCCAAGAGGCAACCGCAACGAGCAAAGGGGCTAACTGTATGGTCAAAATCTGACCAGATAATAATCAGCATGGAAAGAGACAATGAAACATTACTTGGGACTATCGTGTCCACACCATGTTATAACGACAAGTACCACGGCCACGACTGAGGTCAAATATTCAGAACGATTGAGGGTCAAATTGTATATTACGGCACTTTAAGAGGGCAGCCCGTACCATAGTCAAACGACTTAAGCACTATGAAAAATGACTGTTGGGTAAGGGAGAAGACCTAACATATAAACTAAGTGAGAAGAAGAAGAAAGGGGCGTAGAAAATCCAGACACAAACATGTTTCCTAAAAAGAGGAGAAATCTTCATCTCCCTCTCCACCACGAAGAAGAGAGAAGCAAGGAAGCTCAGATTATCAATACATATTGTTAGTCTAATTGTCTCAAATATATGGGGTTTTACCTAGCTAAAGATCGGTGACCTTTCTCATTTACATCTTCTTAATTGTTGTTTGATATTATGAAAATCACCATCCTCTTCTTACATGATGGGATTCAGCCACTGGTATAGTTAAATCTTTATGTATGCTATGTTTGCTTACTCTCGTCTTCTATCTTAGATCTAGAGTAAATTATCGTTGGTTAAGATTTCCCTAAAGTTTTCTTATTCAATTAGTTTAACAAAAAGTTCAACACTTTTTGGTCAAACAGTTGCGTCGTTGTTTTCCTCTAGAAAAGGTCATGACCACTATGAAAAGTTTCATTGAGTATTCAAAAAATTTGTTCTAGATATTGTTATGTGTACTCCATGACAAGTCTTCATTGAGTAATGTAATGAGGATTATGAATGGTAAGTTGAAATGATAAAAACCATAATTATGCAGTTTGGCCGTTTGGTATTCACAATAATAGAATTGTTCAAAAAAAACATTTTGGTTTAGCCGATAAACCCCCGATAACCATCCGATAACCTTTAATCCGACAACAATCCGTCCGTTGTCTTATTGGATGGCTTGCAGATTACTATATTTATAATTAGATAACCGATAAGCCAAATCATTAAGTATAATTATCCGCCCGATAAGTACCCCTACTTTTGACTCTTTTTCTATTGATAATGTATTTCTAATGGGGGTTGTCCAAGAAAAATGTAATGGACATTTAATCTGTGTTATTTGTACATCATGTTGCATTTTTTTCTTTAAAGGGTGTGAATAGAAAATGGAAGAGGCACATTTTGGATTGCACCTCTCCATATCACCCTTTCTTTGTCTATAATTTTAGAGTCTTGGCCTCATTTTTCAAATATAGAAAATCTGAAAACTTCTCCCTCTTTTCTATATTGTTGCATTATTTTCTAAATAAACATAAGTGTAAAGTGTGATTTGCTTCATCCTTTGAGTTCGTTGAAGTTTTGTGATTTGAAGTGCCACTATCACATAACAGTTATTCCATTCTATCCTGGAAGGAATTAATCCGTATACCTTGGGCAAAAGTAAGGGGATTAAATTCTTTAAGGATACACTTTAAGGACACACTGTAAATTCGGTGAGCTTGTATTCAATTTTGTACTTCCTAAGCATTTCTGTTTCACTTTTACTTTACAAGGTTTTCTGGTTTCGAAACAGGTTACTAACATGCCCCTTTACAATTTTAAAATTTTAAAAATGACTTTTTTTAGTTCTCTTATGCGTAAAAGGCAGATCTCTTACGTGTAAAAGTAAATCACTCATGTGTTAAAAAAGAGATAAAGTCATAAAACTAAAAATAAATATGTAAAGAGCCACATTATCCTTAAAGGTAACTTGAATGATCCTCATCATATAGTATGGGATATTAATAATCTGTTTGGCCAAATTTTTAAAAATGTTTTATTCAAGAAAAAGTATATAACACACCGTGAGAATGACATCCGGTAGTATGATTATGGACCCAAATTCTAGAATGGTTCAACAACCAAAAATGGAGTTTGTTACCAATTTGGTGATAAAATGCTCTTTTGTGGATGTAGAGTTAATAAGTTAAGGGTAATTAATCAAATCAAAATCCAAGCTGGAGACTATTGGCACAAGACATTGATATGATGAGAATTCGCGAAACTGTGAGGGGGCTGCTGTCAAAAAGAATTCATGAATGAAATAACAAACAGCTCAGGAGACATGGATTAGTTTCATCATTTAAAAATATCAATCAGAATACTGTTTTCGAGATTTTGTCCCTACAATGTCAATGTGCAGAGATATCTAAAGCTTATAAAATGTTAAAGCTGATACTTTCAGCTCTCATCTCATCAAACTTGAAGTTTTTCTATAGATCTTACTAATGCTTATAAAATGTTTATTGATGGTTCTAAAGTAAACCAAAACAATACTTCCTTCGGTCCACAATAAGTAATTAATTTGCTTTGGACACACCTATTAAGGAATACTAATTTCTAAACAAAGATAATTAGTGTGACTAAACTACCCTTCATTAAATGTTGCACCATAGTTATAGTAGCACTTACTTCTCTTCTCAAATGTGAGGAGTAAATGACTTTTTAAGGATACACACATAAGGGTAAGTTTGAAAAAAACAAATTGAATTTTCTCTTGATTAAATAAATAGTCACTTATTTTGGACCAAAATAAAAAAGCAACGCTAAAATTGTTAGGGATAACAATGGGGCGGTACAGGTTTGAACATTAGCGGCGCGTTACGAGTTTGAAATTTTGCGATTACGCGGGAGCGGGTTCAATTTTTAAATTTAAAAAGAAATGCGGGGCGGGTGGGGATTTAATTTTGCTTAATGTTCAACCTAGTTGATGCTTTGCTTTTTCCTGGTTTCCTGATTTCACTTCTTTTTATCGATAATTTTCTTTCAAATTATATTTTGGATACTTGACTTAGTGTATTAATGTTCACACAAGTATTAAATGAATATATGTGCTGCTCCTATTTATTTATTTATTTTGATAATAATACTACTTACAAGTAGTGGGAACGGCAATAATAATACAATAAGAAGAATACGTGATAGCGGAAAGATCTTCCTTTTGTAATTTGGCTAAACAGTTGCATCAAATTTTAGAAACCTGGAACAATGAATCTTGGTATACATATTTTTCAACAAGTAAATAGAGAGGTGTTAAATACTGATATTTCAGACTTAATTCTTATCTAAGTGTGAGTATTCATTCAAGTTGCATGTTGATATTTTTATTGTGCAAGTGTGAATAGTTATTTGTTGTTATTGTCTTATTATTAAAAAAATATTATAACATTTGACCAAAAAAGATTTCGCAACGTGCTTGTTAAAGTGGGATGAGTTTTCTTATTTCTTCAAATTGGAAACAAAGATCTTTCGTATTTACAGTCAAATTGAATTGTCCCAATGATTAATGTCCCACTGTTATAACAAAAAAGGTTTGCGGGACAGGACGGGACAGAACGGGTGAATGTGGGTGGAGTGTGGGGCGAGTGAATGCGTGTTTAAATTTTATGCGGGACGGGGCAAGCAGATTTCGCGGGTTCTGACAGAACCCGCTCCGCCTGCCATTCCTAAAATTTATCTTTGTTTAACCTATAAATTGTAGATTCAAACTGTAAAAATAACCATTAATACTTGCACTAAAGTAACCTGTTTATATCATATTTATGTGGGTGCGGTTCTTCCTAAATTTTTATGAACAAGGAATGCCTTACATCATTGATCTTTGATAAAGGGGAATAAAAGACGCACGGAAAACGTAAAATTAACCATTAAAAAGGCAGAAGATCATAAAGGCACAGTGGCTAAAAACATAGCAAAGGGACACTACACTGCTGCAATGATGAGGCACAGTGCAAATGGGAATCAAACAGCAATGCCATGTTGCAGAACCACCTGTTTGTTGTGTAGCAAAAAGGTGTAAAGGCAAAGGCCAATATTGGTTTCAATTCCTACGCCATATTTGGAGTTAGGACCATAAGGAAAAATGTGGCTCTACCCTTTTCCTGATGTTACCATTATTAAAGTATTTCCCTATTAGTTGTTTGTTAATGAATGATTTAATTAGTTGCCATTTTTGTTACTCCTTTCGATCTATAATAAGTGTTTCTTTTACTTTTTTATTTTAATCCAAAATAAGTATCTAGTTAGGTAATCAAGAAAAAATTTAATTTGTTTCTACTCTTTTAGCCTTATGTGCAGAAGAGCAATAAATGATACTATAATCATGTGCCCAATATTTAATAAGAATAGTCTAGTCATACTAGGTAATTTTGTATAGGATTTAACATTTTCTTAATGGGCGTGCTAAAAGTAAAAGAGACATTTATTATGCACTAAATGGAGTAATTAGGTACTGTTGCAATGATTGAGTTAAATTTTCTTTAATTTTGCTTACTTATGTTTTTTCCTCAAGAAAAGGTCATTTTTACCACAATTTAGTTCCAATAAAAAATTTCATAAACTTTCAAATCTATGACTTCTTTAGGGATCGCTTTTCATCTTTGTACATGAACTTTGTCTCAAAGTTTCTAAGAGATTTAAGTTTCATGTTGTTTGGCTCAAAAGTTATGTAAATACTTATTAAGCTCAAGAACAATCGAAAATAATAAGGGTTAATCGGAATCAGACATAATATGAATTAGAGAATATCGTATATCTAAGATCTGTGATAATAGTGTAGATATCTTAAGATGTAAGAACAATAAGGCAAGTAATAATTTTTTCGCAAGAGAGAGAGAGAGTGTGTGTGTGTGTGAGAGAGCGAGAGAGCGCTATATATTCTGAATAGAAAAATACACATGAGTCTTTACAAAGGGAAGGTCCCAATTATATATTAACGGACCTTCCTCGAAATAATCAAAGAAAAGTACAAGGGTTGGTGGTCTCAGTGTACGGGAGAGTCAAAGCTTCAAACGACGTTGTCTTGAGTCATGTCACTCGATCCGTCCACTTACTGGGGCCGACCTTACTCGAGTCGGCCTCAATTATGCCGCTCTCTACGTCAAGGGCGTGCGTAGATAACATGAGAACATAGGGAACCAAATTTTCCCAATACAGATAGTCCCTCCGTTTGTTGGGGACGTAGCCGAGAGACGTCTTCAACGAACGAATATACGTGCTCGTCCTTTCTGGAAATTTGGCCGTACTTGTAGATACTGCGGAAAAGGGCGTGATCATATGCGAAGGTGTTATGCCATTAATATATAACCTCCTTTTAGGTCTCCTTTTTAGGATGACATCATCGATTACGTGCGTGATCATTACTTTTGCTCCCGATGCGGTTCAGGTCATGACGTGATATTTTGGTTTCTCGTGCCAGTTTTTGAATCATGCCTTTTCGATTTTCGTGTGCCTTTTCTTACAAATAGAGGGGAGGTTGAACCCAATTCATCTTTCGAAACTTTTTCAGAGAGTATTTCCTAAACCTTTTCCTCGTCTTTTTCGGTACTCGTTGCTCTTTTCTTTTTACAACTTTCATTCCTAGGAATCGAACCCGGTGTCCCTGAAGCGCCTCTCTCTTATAATTTCCATCATGGTTAAGAATCGTCGCGATAGTAACAGGACCAAGGATGATGCCCCTTCTAGTGTTTCGTCGTCTTCAAATGATGGGGAAGCCGAGGAGGTTCTAATTCCTCTATCAATGGCCAACATACTCCCACTGGACATGGGTACACGGAGGATTTTAAGAACAAGAGTAAACTTCCTCTTTGGGAACTCAGCGAGCTGACGCCATCTCACTGGGCTACTTTTAGTAAGTCATATGATATTCATGATTACGTTGAGATGGCTCCCCCCCAGGATGGACTATGCTAATGTACACAGGCCTGGATACTACACATTCTACGAGTATGCTTTTCGGATCGGGTATAGCTTCCCGCTCAATCCTCTGGGGGAGGAGCTTTGTCGTCTGTACGGGGCATGTCCGGCCCAACTTACCACGTATGCGCTGAAGGCGTGTAGGATGCTTACCACCTACGCGGTGAAGGATAAGAGGGAGGTCTCTGTTCACCACCTCCTGCAAATCTTCAACGTGAGTTTCATGAGAGGCATCATGCTCCATTTAGTACGTCAGGGCAAGAAGAGTCTTGTGGTGCAAGTTGATGACAAGGACAGTCGTAAATTCTGGAAGAAATTTTTCTATGTGCATACTGAACGCCTGGTGTCGAACCCCGAAGGGTTTCCGGAGGCATGGAACAAAGCATGTAAGCATTCATGTACGCAATTTTTTCGGCAATCTTATTTTGCCGGCTTCAACCATTGTAAATTTTTTTTACCTTTATGTAGTGACAGCTCGCCCTCCTCGAAGGATTGATGACATTAGGTCGTGGGTGCGAGCGTTGATACCTTTTGCGGAAGAATGTCGTACCTGGCAAGAATTTCTTAGGCTCTATGGCCCGACAGATAACGGCCTTGCTTGATTTTTCCCTTCCGTTCTGGCTTGGGGGTTCCCCATAATTTCCCTTGCTCAACTCATACATGTATTGGTAGGTCGGGATGCTCCTAAGAAGGTGCAGTAGAAGAAGAAGAAGAAAAATGTGGCCGCGGTATCTAATTCTGACGAGGAGGATATTATCCTCGTAGGTACGTCTAGGTGCAGTACTTATCCCCCTTTAAGACAAGAGGTCGCATCAGAGGTGGCTCTAGATTTAGTGTCTAAGGCAGTGCTTGGAGCCATACTAGAAACGATGACCAAGGAGATGCCGGCGGATGTGCCTAGGACCGTCCCCGAGGTTGCCCCTATAGGGATACCCACTGTCGAACCGACGCCATCTGAGCCCTACTTCCATCCCACGGAGGGGGACCTTGAAGAGGAAGAGTTGATGGAGATGAGGAGATGCCAGATTCTTACTGGCAAGGCGGTAGTTACTCAGACAGAGAAGGTTAAACCACCCCACCCTGAATCTAGGCCGGTCTTTATGGCTGAGGTCATTCGCTCGGGGAGCTCCGCTCTTAGGAGGGATGCCGCTACTAACCTCCGCTCGACACGTGCTCAGAATGGCCGATCGTGGGAGGCCGCAGAAAGAAGGGGCGAAAGTGTGGACGTGGCGGGCCCGGAGATCACTATTGAGAACGCGGGCAGAGAAGGCGGATCCTTGGACCAAGTGGAGATGGTGGCTAGCAAGTCTTCCCGTCGCATAGAGATTCCTAGTCATTATAATTTGTTGGAAAATTGCGAGGAGGCGGCCCCCAGAATGATGCTTCTACGTGCGGGTGCTGAGAGCGCGGCCATGGCGGAGCTCAGCGACAAGGACTTGGCCCGAAGAGTGGCGGGTGCGGCCTTGCAGGTATGTCTTATACCTTGATTGATGATATTTTTTCTTTTGCATTTATGGAGAGTGATTTTCCTTGTACTTACTTTTCGGCTTTTTCCAGAATCTTATCTTGGAGGCGGAGAGGGGTCGACGCGTGAAGACGAAGGTGGCCAAATACAATAGGTTGGTGCAGAAATACAATAGGACGCGTGAGGCGCACCAGACCTTGGCCGATATGTACAAACAAGACCCTAACTTCAGGGTGATCCGTGAGGGCCTCTTGACTCTGAGGAGCAGTTGAAGAAGAGGGTGGCTAAGCTGGAGAAAGTAGACGAACAACTCATGGTCGTTGTTGCTCGGACTGCGGAGATGGAGGTCCTTATTCAAGCTAAGGACGAAGAATTACAACTCGGCTGCATAGTGGAAGAGGAGGCGGAGAAATTGTGCACTCGGGTTGTGGCCTTAACGGTGGAACTTGATGCCAAGAAGGCCGAGGTTAAGGACCTCAAGCGGGCTCTTGCACAGGCCGATGCGTCTCGTGAGGCACACGAGATGTGGATGTATGCGGAGGCCCGGCTGGTCCTACATAAAGAATTTTTGGCGGTCGGACGAGCATTTGAGGGAGAAGTTGAGAGCGAACGCCAGTTGGTTAGAGCTGCCCGTGAAGCGGCCGGCTATAGTGCCGAATCACTAGCCCGGGAGGGGGGTAACTCTGCAGATGTCAACTGTTTAGAGTCGAGCTCTTGGATTTCCAAGACGTATCCTCCTGGTAATGAAGACAGGCCACATGAAGACTAGGCGGGGCAAGATAATCAGAGTGATGGTGGCCTTTAGGATTTTTGTAAATATGTTTGTAAAAAATACCAATTTTCTTATCATGGGTGTTGACCCTTTTGAGGATAAAGACATATGACTTTTGCCATAGTTAATCTTTTCTGTTTTCTGGAACATTGTTGTATTTTTTGCCGTAGTTGAAGCTAAGTGGGTCATTCGATGGCCTTGATCGTATAGAACGATGGCCATAGCCATGTAAAATTTGACGGCCTTAGCCGTGTAAAAATGATAGTTGTAGCCGTATAAAATTCGACTGCCTTAGCCGTGTAAAAACAATGGTCCTAGCAATATAAAATTCGACGGCCTTAGACGTGTAAAAACAATGGTCGTAGGCATGTAAAATTTGATGGCCTTAACCATGAAAAAACAATGGTCGTAGCCATGTAAAATTCGACGGCCTTAGCCGTATAAAAACAATGGTCGTAGCCATGTAAAATTCGACGACCTTAGCCGTGTAAAAACAATGGCCGTAGCCATGTAAAATTCGATGGCCTTAGCCGTGTAAAAATAATGGTCGTAGCCATGTAAAATTCGATAGCCTTAGCCGTGTAAAAATAATGGCCGTAGCCATGTAAAATTCGACGGCCTTAGCTGTGTAAAAATAATGGTCGTAGACTCTTCGTGCATTGGGGATGGTCGTAGCCTTTTCATACATTTGGAGATAGCCATAGCCTTTTCATACATTTGGAGATGGTCGTAGCCCTTTCATACATTTGGAGATGGTCGTAGCCCTTTCATACATTTGGAGATGGCCGTAGCCCTTTCATACATTTGGAGATGGCTGTAGCGCTTTCGTACATTTGGAGATAGTCCTAGCCCTTTCATAAATTTGGAGATGGTCGTAGCCCTTTCATACATTTGGAGATGGCCATAGCCCTTTCATACATTTGGAGATGATCGTAGACTTTTTCATACATTTGGAGATGGTCGTAGCCTTTCTATATATTTGGAGATGGCACTAATCCAGTCCCTGTAATATGTCGAGCTTGGAGAGTACGCGGAGAGGCCGATATGATACACTTGTACTGCAAACATCTCCAGGTGTTCCCTTCGCTGCATCATTAAAAACCTTTCCGAGAAAACCCGATTGAGACAAACCCTGGGTAAGGGAAAAAGAGTACGACTCAGGGGATGCCTTTAATAAGTAGAAATGTTTCAGGTGAGCGACGTTCAAGTTGTTCTGGAGAGTTTGTCCCTCCATTGTCTCTAGCTGGAATGCTCTTTTCCCGGCTGCCGCTGTGATCTTTAGGGTCCTTCCCAGTTTGTGCCAATGTCTTGTCTTTGAGGACGTAGTCTTCTACTTTGAGTGACCTTATTTTTGCCCTTTTGTTTTAATATCTTTCGATTTGTTGTTTTCGGCCTACCATAATGTGGGCCATTTCCCTTCTTTCTTCGGCTTCATCAAGATCTTGATGTCTGTTGGTGTCATTCCACTGGTGTGCGAATACCTTAGGCTGAGTTTGCCTACTTCAACAGGTATGACCGCCTCGGTTCCATAAACTAGTGAGTACGGGGTTTCCCCGGTGCTGGATTTGGGTGTAGTTTTGTGTGCCTACAAGACTTCGGGCAGTAGTTCGGGCCATAGCCCCTTGGCATCTTCAAGCTTCTCTTTTAGTATGTTCAGAATTGTTTTGTTGGAGGACTCCGCTTGGCCATTGGAGGCGGGGTGGTATGGCGTAGATAGTATCCTTTTGATGCTCCATTCCTCGAAGAACTCGATCGTTTTTTTGACCGATGAACTAGCGCCTGTTCTCGCAGCTGATTTCTTTGGGGATGCCGAAGCGGCATATGATGTTCTTACATATGAAGGCGATGACTTCTTGTTCGTGTATTTGCGCGTACGCACCTGCTTCCACCCACTTGGAGAAATAGTCAATTAAAACAAGTAAAAATCGTACCTTTCCTCATCCTGCGGGTAGCGGGCCGACTATATCCATTCCCCATTTCATGAATGGCCAGGGGAAGTGACGGAATGGAGGGGTTCTCCTGGTTGGTGTATCATTGGGGCATATTTTTGGCATTGCTCGCATCGGCAGACATATTCAGCTGCCTCTTTTTTCATGGTGGGTCAGTAGTAGCCGGCACGTATGATACATCACACAAGGGATCGGTTGCCAATGTGAGCGCTACAATGGCCTTCGTGCACATCTTCGATTATTGGCCTCGTCTGGTGTGGCCCTAAGCACATGGCTAGTGGGCCACTGAACGTCCTTTTGTAAAGGTCATTGTAGATCATGCCGTATCGAGCGGCCTGTATGCGAAGCTTCTTCGCCTCCTTTTTATCGGGGGGTAATGTCCCATCCTGTAGATAAGATATGAACTAGTTGTGCCAGTCCCAAGTCAGGTTTAAGGAAAGTTCCTCGGTGTGATTGATGGCCGAGTGGAGGAGCGTGACCACACTTTCTTTGTTGATGTTTTTGGTGGCTGCAGCCAACTTTTCCAGGTCGTCCTCTTCGATGTTCCGTGAACTGGGAATTTTTTCGAAGCGACATTTGGCGAATGTAGCCATCAGTTTGCAATTTTCTATCTGGTACCTTTGTAGCCTTTGCTCTTTGATTTGATAAGTCCCAGTGATCTGGTTCACGACAAGTTGGGAGTCGCAGTGGAGGAGGATTCGGCGAGTCCCATACTTGGTGGCCAGTTTCATGCCTGCAATAACGGCCTCTTACTCGGCCTCAGTGTTAGTCATTTTCAGGCATCGTATGGACTGTCTAATTATTTACCTGTGGGGACCTCAAGAACGAGTCCCAGTCCCGATCCCGATGCATTGGCGGCGCCATCCGTGCAAAAGGACCCATAGGTCATTATAGGAGTATGTGCGTTGTGCCTCGCGTTCTGCCTTTGGCAGGACTTCTGTACTGAAGTAGGCAATAAAATCAGCTAAGACTTTTGACTTGATGGCGGTCCTCGAAAGGTATGTGATATCATGTTCGCTGAACTCAACGGCCCATCTGGCGAGTCGTCCTGAGAGTTCGGGTTTGTGTAAGACACTCCTTAAAGGGAAGGTCGTTATTACTACCCTTATGGGGTGGCATTGGAAATAGGGTCATAACTTTCGTGAAGCTACTACGAGTGCCAACGGCCTCTCAATGTGTGGGTACTGGGTTTCGACGTTCACTAAAGTTTTGCTAATGTAATAAATAGGAGACTGCGTACTTTTATTTTCGCGTACTAGGACGGCGCTGACCGCGACTTCCGACATGGCCAAGTACACCAACAATGGTTCGCCTGGGTTAACTTTGACTAGTAGGGGTGGCAATGACAGATATGCCTTCAAACTCCTCAGGGCGTCGACGTATTCTTTATTCTATTGCAGTCCCTGGTCCTTTTTCAATGCACCGAAGAATTTATGGCACCTGTCGGAGGAGCGTGAGATGAATCTGGAGAAAGGCGGCTATTCAACCCGTCAGCTTTTTCACTTGTTATTTGCTGCTTAATATTTCTGGGATGGCTTCTATGGCTTTGATCTGGTCCGGGTTGACTTTATGTCTCTTTGTGACACAAGAAGCCCGAGGAACTTTCCCAAGGCTACCCGAAGGCGCATTTTTCAGGATTCAGTTTCATACCGTACCTTCTTTATATTTCGAAGGCTTCTTTTAAGTGATCAATGTGGTCCACTTTCTTCAATGACTTCACTAGCATGTTGTCAATATAGACCTCATCATTTTGCCGAGTTGCTCTTTAAACATCGTAGTCACCAGCCTCTGGTATGTAGCCCCCCCCCCCCCCATTCTTGAGTCCGAAGAGCATTACCCTGTAGCAGTATGTTCCTTGGTGAGTGATTAAGTTTGTTTTCTCCTGATCTTCCTCAGCCATCATGATTTGATTGTTCCGGAGTACGCATACAGGAAGCTTAAGAGCTCATGCCCTGCCGTTGCGTCTATTAATTGGTCGATGTGGGGCAGTGGGAATGAATCTTTTGGACATGCTTTGTTTAGGTCGGTGAAATCTACGCACATCCACCACTTCCCATTTTTCTTTTTGACCATTACAACATTGGCGACCCATTTCGGGTACTTGGACTCCCTAATGGAACCGTTCGCCAGCAGCTTGTCTACCTCTTCACTTACTGCTTCGTTGATGATGGCATTAAATTTTCTCCATACCTGCCGCACGAGCGGGTGTAGCGGATCGACATTCAGTTTGTGGGAGGAAATTTCTCGTGGAATCCCTGGCATATCTGCATGGGAAAAGCAAACAGGTCTATGTGGTTAGATAGAAATTCACGATACTTACTTGGATTTGAAAGATCGTGGCCTATATAAGCCTTCTTTGTGGAATCGTTGTTGCTCAGCTGGACGGGGTCGAGATCCTCGACCGTGTCCTTGTTGGCCTCAATGTCATCACGATCTTTGATATCATCCTCTGTCGGGTGGACCTTAGTCCCCGACAGGTTTGATTGTTATGCCTCCGCATTCGCTCTTTTGAGCTATTTGGTGTGAGTGTAATCTTGAGCTACTTCATAACACTCTTGGGCAGTGCGCGGCTTGCCTCGTATGCTGTACACCCCCTATGGGGTAGGGAATTTGATCACTTGATAGAAACTTGAGGGGACTACCCTAAGGCATGTATCCACGGACGTCTGATGATAGCGTTGTATGTCGTTTCTTGGTTCATTTACGTGGAAAGTGGTTTCCATCATAACTCCTCCTTCCAAAACGGGCAGCGTTACCTCCCCAGAGGTTCTTTCCACTGTATTGCTAAACCAGTTAGTGTTGTACAACGTGAAATTATCTTATCCTCAAGTCCCATTAGTGTAAGGACTCTTGGATGAATGATACATCCGCTGCTGTAATCGTCGACCATGATCCTTTTAACGTCACTATCTACTATGCGTAAAGTAATAACTAAAGCATCATAATAGTGGAATAACAAACCATCGGTATCAGACTTATCGAAGGTGATACTATCTTCGAAGTCGTCATACCGTTTGTGAGCATGGTTCACTTTAGTTTATGAGTGGTGGTGAATTTGACATGGTTGATTGCTGAGTCATTGCCGTCCCCAATGATCATGTTGATGGTGCGTGTTGGCGAGGGCGGCCTTGGCGGGATGTGAGGTTGTTCCCGCCCGTGTGAGAAGTTGAGTTTTCCTTTGTCGCTGAGCAGTTCTTTCAAGAACCCTTGGTTCAGCATCCGGACCACTTCCTGCCGGAGACTTATCCAGTCTTCGGTTCTGTGCCCTTGTTCCCGGTGGAACTCACATAGGACATTTGACTTTTTGGTAGGGGGGGGGAGCGGTCGGACTTCATCTTCGCTGGCCATTATACTTTGTTGCCCAGTTTCTCCAGTGTGTACACTACTTCTGAAGGAGATACACAAACGTTATGTGCAGATAATGAAGGAGGAATACGTATGTCGTTTCTCAGTGGGTAGACATGTCTTTGTAAGGCGTACGCGTGCCTTGGTGGTGGCGGATACGAGGATCTGATATATGGTTGGTGCCTCTCCTTGATGAGGCGTGGGACTTGTTCCCCTCGTCCTCGTTGCGTCGGTCTCTTTGAATTTCTGGGTGCACCATTGTCAACCGTCGGGCTGGTCCGTTAAGGTCGTCATCATCTCCACGTACCTCGGCATAGTAGGAGTTGTGGATCTCCTCCCAGGTGGTGGGGGATATTTTATAAGGTGGCTAAGCCGTGTCTGCTGAGCCCGTTCTGAAAAGTTGTGACTGCCATGCCTTCAGACATGTCTGGTAGGCTCATTCTGACCCTGTTGAACCTAGCTAAGAACTCCCTGAGTCCTTCTCCTGGTGTTTGTCGGTCAGCAAAAATGTCGTTGACCCGTGCTTCCGCCTTCTTGTCTCCTGCGTGAGCGGTGACAAATTTATCTATCATCTCCTGAATGTGGAGATCCTTTTGGCCAGTAGCTGAGAGTACCACATTAAGGCCCCTCTTGTTAGCGTTTCGCCGAACTTCTTCAGAAGTACTGATGGTACCTGATCCTTTGATAGATCATTACCCTTGACTGCTGTGACATAGTGAATCAGGTGGTCCTCGGGATCTGTGGTCCCCGTTATATACCTTCAAGTAGGGGCATTGAAGGTCTTTGGGATGGGATATAGTGTAGCTCCTTCTGTGTAGGGTTGTTCAACGAACCTCCCCACGTCTCGCTTTGGCAGCAGCTTAGGCGCACCCGAGATCTTGTCCACTCTTTCTTGGTGCTCCTTCATCTGGTCGCGAAGCGGCCTACTTTCGTTTTTCATTTCCTCCATATTTTTTAGGATGACTGCGAGTGTGCTGCTGTGGGCTTGAGCGTCGACGGGCACGTTGTTCATTCGCATGACCTCGAGTTCATCTTCGCTGCAACATGGTCTGTTGCCGGAGTGCATCTAGCGTTTTGGGGTGGCTTCTTAGCTAAACTACTCACAGTGCTTCTTTAGTTGTAGATGTAGAAGCCTCTTTTTCTCGTGGAACCACCAAATCTTCAGAAGGGGAGGTGAGTTTTCCACGTTTATCAGGGTACTGGGGGTTGAGTGTAAAGCATCTCCCTCAGTAGCCGCGTTGAGAGGGCCTATGAGATCGACTCTAACATCCACAATAGCTTTCATTCTTGTGTTGTTTTCAGCCATTTTGGGTTGTAGATAGTTGTTTTTTTTAAGGATCTCTAGAAGCAAACTACAATTTTGATTCACGAAATCCCCACAGACAGTGCCAAATTGTTTGGCTCAAAAGTTATGTAAATACTTATTAAGCTCAAGAACAATGGAAAATAATAAAGGTTAATTGGAATCAGGCGTAATATGAACTAGAGAATATCGTATAGCTAAGATTTGTGATAATAGTATAGATAGCTTAAGATGTAAGAACAATAAGGCAAGTAATAATCTTTTTGCAAGAGAGAGAGAGAGAGAGAGAGTTGTATATTCTGAATACCAAAATACACATGAGTCTTTACAAAGGGAAGGTCCACCTTATATACTAAGGGACCTTCCTCGAAATAATCAAAGAAAAGTACAAGGGTTGGTGGTCTCAGTGTACGGGAGAGTCAGAGCTTCAAACGACGTCGTCTTGAGTCATGTCACTCGGTACGTCCACTTACTGACCTTACTCGAGTCGGCCTCAATTAGGCCGCTCTCTATGTCAAGGGCGTGCGTAAATAACATGAGAACATAGGGAATCAAATTTGCCCAATACACATGTATTTATAGTTTAAATGATTAGGTTATGTTTTCGACAATTATAATTAATATTTTTGATAAACATTAATTGATGATAAAATAATAATAAATCTACTATCACATATTAAAGGTCATTATAGTGCAAAAAAAATAAATTGACGAAGAATATTGACAATGTTTACTTTTAAAGGTGGCAGTGACTCAAGTTTTTTTGTGTACATTTATTGCTGTCCACAATTTTAGTAATATAGTACGACATGTAGTTAAAATTTGAAAAGGGCTTTTACATATACGTGTAAACAAAATTGTATATATTACATAAAATATCAGTATAATAATGCTTCATACCTGATACCACTAACTTTGAAAATCAGAATGAAGTGCTACTAGTAGGTGAATAGACGTTTTATTAAATAATCAATCACTTTTGAGCAATGATAGATAAACATATAATAATAGAAAGCTTAAAAAGTAAAAGTTGTCAATAATGCACAACATTGTTTAATCTTGATTTCGAGTACAAAAAACTAGGGGCTAGGCCTAAAGACTCAATCACAACGAGCCAAACTTGTTTGAAAAAAATTAATACTAGTTCCTTTCATTCTGTTCATTTTTTCCTTTAATAATCATATCAACGGTTTTGGTTTGATTCGTCATCATTTTAAGCACAATAGTTTGAAATTAACGTGTCACTGGTTTACATAATATGCCTAACTTAATGTTAATTGGTGCGCAATTTAGCAAATAAAATATAAAATTTTCGTAACGAGTAAAAATTGGGATAATCTGAGAATAAAATTTATTGGGGAGAAATTCAAAAATCGTCAGATTTACAAAATAGTCACAGTATCAAAGGTAATCGAAATTTAACCACTTTTTATATAAAGATAAATATGAATGAAAATATTGTTCAAAAATCCGGAAAAATACTCCAACATAATACTGGCTTATACTGGAACTCCAGTCTAATATACTGGAGTTCCAATATAATATACCGGTCCAACATAATATACTAGAGTTCGGAGCACCGGTGCTCCAGTCTCCAGTATATTATACTGGATCCAGCAAAGTATGCTGGTTCAGCATAATATGTTGGAAGTTCATACACATGTGCACCGAACTCCAGTATATTTTGCTGAACCAGTCTCTCTATTACAGCAAAATAGTGGCTACTTTTTATTAACTTGGTAAAATACAGGCTTTGAATGATCAGTCCAAAAACTTACTAGACCGTGCTATTTTAACAATTTATCGAGCCTCTCATTTTAAAAAATTAACCTTATTCTGGTTGACCAGAAAAATACCCACTTAGAAACAACTGTATCGATATACTATCCAGAAAATTAAATAAATCCACTTAAATTATCCTTAGTTTTAAATTTTTAATGTTGCACGAGGGCATGTCTTTATCCATTTATATATTCTTCCATTTCCAGCTCCATAACTCTCAATTCCCGAGCTAGTAGTAATACATATTGAATTGAAATTGGAAGTTTTAGAGAGAGGAGAGAGAAACTCTGGCGACTGGCAAGCGAGCCGTCGCCAATCACCCGCCACATCCAATCGACCTTACTACCACTGTAAATATGACGAGAGTGATCATACCGGAGAGTGGAATACCACAACAACTAACCCTACTGCCCCTTCTACATTGGTTTCCTGGTATGGGGAGTGCTCCTACAGTCATGCAGGCACCGCCGGAGAAGGAGGCCGCAGGTGAAACGACGATGGCTAGGAAAATCACGTACTCTAATGAAACCCAGAAGCCAACAATGGCGGAGGTAGTCAAAGGTAATCGGACTCAAAATCAGGGCTTGCAGCTGAAGTTCTATCCTCCGATGATGAAGGATGGAGTGAAAATCGCAAAATTGAACCCTAAGGAGATAAATATTCAGAACCAGAAGTGGAGGTATGCTCTAATTGGTTATGTCTTAGGAGGTAATCCGTCATTTAAAGAAATGTTAAAGTATGCTTATGGCGTCTGGAATGAGGTTACAACGCCTATAATGTTGCTGCATGATGATGGGTACTTCATCTTCAAATTTGAGTCTATGGAGGATAAGAACCTAATCATGCAACAAGGACCATACACGTTCAAAGGTAGGCCTATGATTCAGAAAGAATGGGATCCTAATTTTCAGATTCAGAACGAGTCGATGAGAATTGTCCCAATTTGGGTCAGTTTTCCTGGGCTACCAATACAATGTTGGGCTGAAGAGAACTTAGGCAGAATAGCAAGCTTAATTGGCAAACCTTTATGCAACGATAGATTAGCTGCTGAATGTGAAAGAATCTCCTATGCGAAAGTTCTTGTAGAAGTTTATATCATTCAACCTCTGCCTGAGAATGTCTATATTGAGATACCATATGGGAAAAGCTGGCTACAAAATGTGAAGTATGAATAGAAACCAACCTTCTGTCTTGAATGCAACTCGTTTGGGCACAAAAATGGAGACTGTCAGAAGGAGAAACAACAGAATGTAGAGGTCCAGAGGCAAAGTGTTGGAAATACGTTTCAAATGCAATATACTAAACGTGTGTTCTTTTGTAGGTTTTGATGAATGTCAAACAAAGCAAAAAGCGATATATAGCAGTACTCAAGGACAAGCACAAAATGGATGCATTACAAGAAGCTCAAGACAAAGTTTAGAAATGTTATAATTGAGTCAATATTAATTGTGATCTTGATTCCTCAACTTGGCTCATAACATGGCTTCTCTACTAAAACTATTTTTCCAAAATCATGCATATTAAATTAAGTGTCAAATGATTTTAAACTATGCATATTTACATTTGTTAAAATGTTTTCCAAGCATGCCTCAAAAATCTGGGCTAAGATAATCGATTATGTACTTATGATAATCGAGTATCTCTAAGCCAAGACTGCATGACAATCGATTGTGAATTAATGATAATCGATTGTGAGTAAGTCAGTTAACATCAGGTTTTTGCAAACTGCATAACAATCGATTGTGTACTTATGATAATCGATTGTTAACTGAGGCAAAGTTTTCAAAACTCATAAAAATCGATTATGAACTAATGGTAATCGATTAGAATGAGAAAAATGTCTCCCAGTGATTTTAAATAAAATGATAATCGATTGTGGCTTTTGATAATCGATTATATATGAGACAGAGAGTTTTGAAATTAATTAATAATCGATTATTCCATTTGATAATCGATTGTTGAAGCTGACCATTGTCATATATTTTCAATTACCTTCAGGTAATCGATTGTTGATATTTAACAATCGATGTTTTGCGTAAAATCTGGAAAAGATTTTCTGAACGTTGTTAAAATAATCGATTGTTGATTTCCGGACAATCGATGTTTTATGCCAAAAATTGGAAAGGATTTCTTAACGTTATAAATAATCGATTATTGATTTGAAGTAATCGATTGTTGACGTAAAATCTGGGATTGAATTTTTAATCTGATAGGCAAACAATCGATTGTTTAGTCTTGACAATCGATTGTCACTGAGTAATTTCAGCAATCCTTAATTGGCAATTAGACAACGGTAAAGACTGAGTTTTTCACCTATAAATACAGCTTCAACTCAGTGTTTTCACAACAACAACATATACACTTTGAGTATTTTCATTGCTAAAAGCTTTCTTACATTGATCATCATTTTCCATTCATCCATAAAGCTTTTTGAAGAGCCATTCTATTGAGCTAAGTTGTTGTGATCTTGAGCGTACTATTTCTACTCATATCTACCCATTAAGGAGTGCTTTGTAAAGTGAGTGTGTTTTGTGTTTGTAAGAGAATTGCGATTCTCGTTTGTTGAGGAACTTGTGATTCCTCGGTTGAAGTCTTTGGGATTGTTATCCCCGAGCAGTTGAAGTCTTTGGGATTGTTATCCCCGAGCAGTTGAAGTCTTTGGGATTGTTATCCCCGAGCAGTTGAAGTCTTTGGGATTGTTATCCCCGAGCAGTTGAAGTCTTTGGGATTGTTATCCCCGAGCAATTGAAGTCTTTGGGATTGGTATCCCCGAGCAATTGAAGTCTTTGGGATTGTGATCCCCGAGCAACTAGGTGAGGCTTGTGTCCTCAGCTGTAACGGTTTGTTAAGCACCCGTAAGCTTGACAAGTTTAGTGGAAATCTCGAGAGAGTCTCTCGGGGACTGGACTAACCACGTTTGTGGCCAACCAGGATACATCATTGTGTAAGTTTATTCTACTGCACTTGTTTTAATTTCTGCAAAGTTTTTAAATTCCGCACTAAAACGCTTAATATTTTTAAAACGCTATTCACCCCCCCCCCCCACCTCTAGCGTAAAGCGTATTGTCCAACAATTGGTATCAGAGCCATACTCTCTGAAAAACTTAACCGTTTGAGAGAACCATCCATGGCTTCTACTCTAAATTTCTTTGCAGGAATAGGTGAAGGAGAATGCAGCATGTCGCCTCCAATATTAGACGAAAACGACTACTCAGTCTGGAAATATCGGATGCAAGTTTTTACAATGGCAAACGATTTGTATCTATGGCAAGCTATTAAACACAGTGATCAACTGACGACAAAAGTCGGGAAAGATAAGGTAAGTGAATACAACACTAAAGCTATTAATATATTACATAACGCCTTGAACCAGGAACTTTGGCGAAAAATCTCCCACTATAAAACTGCTAAGGAAATGTGGGACAAACTTGAGGAATTGCACGAAAACACGCCTCAAAAAGCGGTCAGCACAAACGATGAATCAACTGGTCAGTGCCTCATGGCAGACGAAAAAGACGAGGTAAGTACATCTAACGATATGCAAATTGCTTATAACAAACTGCATGATGAGTTGGTAAATGCTTCTAAGACTATTAAAGATTTACAAAGAACTCTTTCTTTACAAGAAGAGGATTTTCAAAAACAACTCTTTTTAAAAGACAAGGACTTTGAAGAACGTCTTTCTTTAGCTCAAAAAGGTGTTGAAAATCTGTCTCGTGATAACGAGAATCTTGCAAATGAAAATCAATTTTTGTTAAATGATAGTATAGAACTTAGACAAGTCATCAAGACTATGCATGAAGCCTCTTGTGTTGATAAATGCTCTACTTGTACTGCTTGTGAGTCCTTAAAACTAGAAAACACAGAACTTAGGAAAACATTAGAAACACGTAGTAAAGAAGTTCCTAAAGTTGTTGAAAAAGAAACGCCTAAGAAATATCAACGGCATAAAAACAAAAACTTCACTACTCCACCTAGAAATAACTCTAAGGTATTAAACAAGCCTAGAACAAATTCTTTTAGACCACCTAGACATTATGCTAGAATGTATGAAAATAAGGGTAGAACTAATATCTTTAGACAACCTAGATCCGAATCTAGGATTCTTGCAAACAAGCCTACAAATAGTAATTTTCGGCAACCAAGAAATAACTCTAGGAACGAGCTTAGACCACCTAGACATGACACTAGGTCCTTCAACAAGTCTAGCACTAATGACTTTAGACCATCTAGATATTATACTAGAAATGGGAACAATATGTCTAGTGTTAATCTTTTTCATTCGCCTAGAACTTTGTTGGCTCAACCTAGGCATCAACACAACCCGAACGTAGTATGTCATTACTGCAATCGTATAGGTCATATTGCACATATGTGTTTTACAAAGCATAGAGATTCTTCATATTATTATGGTCGTTATTTGCCTAACCCCCAAGGACCCAAAATGGTATGGGTACCTAAAGAATATTAATTTGCTTTGTAGGTGTGCTTGAAGGGATCAAGTGTACTATGGTACCTTGACAGTGGATGCTCCAGACACATGACAGGAGACGAATCCAAATTCCTTCAACTAGAGCACAAAGAAGGAGGAAGCGTTGTATTCGGTGACAACAATAAAGGACAAATTATTGGCATCGGATCGGTCGGTAAGAATGAAAAATCCTCTATAAAGCATATATTACTTGTCAAAGGTTTAAAGCATAATCTCTTGAGCATAAGTCAATTATGTGACAAGGGAAATCTTGCGTTGTTTGATTCGGATGAGTGTTTAGTGTTTAGACGTAGTGACTTCAAGATTATTCTACGTGGTTTTAGAGTTGACAATATTTACATGGTTGATCTTGAAAACTCCTCATCCGAGTATGTTGATTGTTTGTTGAGCAAAGATGATAATGTGTGGTTGTGGCATCGTAGAGTAGCTCATATGAACATGCATCTTTTAAATAAATTGATTTCTCAAAATCTAGTGATTGGTCTTCCCAACTTAAAATTTGAAAGTGATACTATTTGTGATTCATGTCAAAAGGGGAAGCAAACAAGAGCATCTTTTAAATCCAAAAATGTTGTTTCAACCTCTAGACCTTTACAACTATTGCATATGGATTTATTCGGACCATCCCGTATCGAAAGTCTAGGAAGAAATAGATATGCTTTTGTAATTGTTGATGATTTCTCTAGATTTACATGGACATTATTTCTTGCACATAAAAGTGATGCATTTCTTAGCTTCAAGCTTTTTCTTAAAAGAGTTCAAAATGAAAAGGAATCAACTGTCACTTCCATTAGAAGTGATCATGGGGGAGAGTTTGATCACAATCTCTTTGCGGATTTTTGTGATGAACTCGAAATCGAGCATACCTTTTCCGCTCCACGTACACCACAACAAAACGGGGTGGTGGAAAGGAAAAATAGGAGTTTCGAAGAGATGGCTAGAACCATGCTCGACGAAGCTAAGATTCCCAAACACTTTTGGGCAGACGCCGTGAGTACCGCATGCTATGTTTTGAATAGAGTAGCAATTCGGCCGATACTCTTAAAAACCCCATATGAACTCTACAAAGGTAGAAAACCTAACATTTCACATTTACGTGTTTTTGGTTGTAAATGTTTTGTGCATAACAATGGAAAGGACCAACTAGGAAAATTTGATGCAAAGTCGGATGAAGGTATCTTCATTGGCTATTCTTCTCGTAGTAAAGCTTATAGGGTTTTTAATAAAAGAACCCAAGTTGTAGAGGAATCTCCTCATATTGTATTTTCCGAAGATAATACTCGCTTGGCGAGAAAGGATTGTGGTCTTGATCTTTCAGGCATTCTGGAAAGTCTAAAGGACAAAATTCAAGAAGAACCACCAAGGAAAGAAATTGACAAAACGGTGGAACAACCAATTGAAGAAGCTCCTCAACCGGAAAATGAACCAAAAGAGCAAATAGAATGGAGGACAGTCAAAGACCATCCTCTCGATCAGGTAATAGGCGACGTTGGAGGGAAGGTAAGTACCCGGAGCTCCCTTAGAAATACCTTAGATCTTACTGCTTTTGTTTCTCAAATTGAACCCAAAACCATCTCTGAAGCAATTGGGGATGAATTTTGGACCTTGGCAATGCAAGAGGAGCTTAACCAATTCAAACGTAACAACGTTTGGGATTTGGTGCCAAGACCCGAAGGTCATACCATAATTGGTACGAAATGGGTTTTTCGAAATAAATTAGATGAAAATGGCATAATCACTAGAAACAAAGCTAGGCTTGTGGCTCAAGGCTATAATCAAGAAGAAGGGATTGATTATGATGAGACATATGCTCCGGTAGCTAGATTAGAGGCCATCCGTTTGTTGCTTGCTTTTGCATCTTCTATGAATTTCTTTTTATATCAAATGGATGTGAAAAGTGCCTTTTTAAATGGTTTTATCCAAGAAGAAGTTTATGTAAAGCAACCCCCCGGTTTTGAAGACTTTAATTTTCCTAATCATGTTTTCAAACTCAAAAAGGCCCTTTATGGTTTAAAACAAGCTCCTCGAGCTTGGTATGAAAGGTTGAGTAAATTTCTTTTAGAAAATAATTTTATTCGTGGAAAAGTTGACACAACTTTATTTGTCAAGCATGAAAATAATGATATCTTGCTAGTTCAAATATATGTAGATGATATCATTTTTGGTGCTACTAACAATGCTCTATGCAAGGAATTTTCAAACTTAATGACTAGCGAATTTGAGATGTCCGTGATGGGTGAGTTACAATTCTTTTTGGGATTACAAGTAAAACAAATGAAGGAAGGTACATTCATTTGTCAAAGCAAGTATTGCAAAGAACTGCTTAAACGTTTTGATATGAACAATGCAAAGGAAATGGCAACTCCCATGAGCACATCCGATCATCTCGACAAAGATGAAAAAGGTAAGGAAGTCGACATCAAAAAGTACCGAGGTATGATTGGCTCTCTTCTTTATCTTACTGCTAGTCGTCCGGACATCATGTTTAGCGTGTGCGTCTGTGCCTGTTATCAATCATGTCCGAAAGAGTCTCACCTTACTGCGGTAAAGCGGATTCTAAGATATCTTGTCGGTACTACCAATATGGGTCTATGGTACCCCAAAGGTTCTTCATGCCAACTTATTGGCTATTCCGACTCCGATTTTGCTGGATGCAAATTGGACCGCAAGAGCACTAGCGGCACTTGCCACTTGCTCGGTAGCGCTTTAGTTTCTTGGTTTAGTAAGAAGCAAGTTAGTGTTGCGTTGTCCACAACCGAGGCTGAATATGTAGCCACGGGGAGTTGTTGCGCTCAAATCCTATGGATGAAACAACAACTCTTGGACTATGGCCTACGTCTTGACCACATTCCTCTTAGATGTGACAATACTAGTGCCATATGCTTGACGAAGAACCCCATTCTTCACTCGCGAACAAAACACATTGAAATTAGACATCATTTTATTAGAGATCACGTTCTAAAAGGCGATGTCGAAATTGAATTTGTTGAAACAAAAAGCCAATTGGCAGACATCTTTACAAAGCCCTTAGATAAAGAGTCCTTCTTCTGAATTCGTAGTGAACTCGGGATCCTTGACTCCACGTTGATCTAAGTCATGCATTGCATTTTATTTCTTACATAATTTCTAACTTGAGCGTCGGAGGCGTCTAACACTTTTTTGCAGGTATCACCCTAAAGAAAAGGGGATCATAAAAGCATGACGCAAAATACTCAAGTATTCTACAGGAAAATCGCCGTCAAACAATCGATTACTGTATCAATAATCGATTACTTTTGTTATCTTTATTTTCCAATAAATAAACTTTTGTTTATTTCATATTTTTTTTGCATATTCTTCTCTTGTATATATTTTTGCTAATGGCAAAAGGGGGAAGAAACGGGATATCAAGAAGTATGCTATATCACTCTCAACTTCATTCATTATATCACTCTCAACTTCATTCATGCTTAAAGTGAGGGGGAACATGAATTGAGGGGGAACATCAAATTGCATACTTTACACTTGTCTTGGATTATCAAAATAATTATTGCATATATCCCGCTTATGTTTGCAATTATCAAAAAGGGGGAAATTGTTGGAAACACGTTTCAAATGCAATATACTAAACGTGTGTTCTTTTGTAGGTTTTGATGAATGTCAAACAAAGCAAAAAGCGATATATAGCAGTACTCAAGGACAAGCACAAAATGGATGCATTACAAGAAGCTCAAGACAAAGTTTAGAAATGTTATAATTGAGTCAATATTAATTGTGATCTTGATTCCTCAACTTGGCTCATAACATGGCTTCTCTACTAAAATTATTTTTCCAAAATCATGCATATTTAAATTAAGTGTCAAATGATTTTAAACTATGCATATTTACATTTGTTAAAATGTTTTCCAAGCATGCCTCAAAAATCTAGGCTAAGATAATCGATTATGTACTTATGATAATCGAGTATCTCTAAGCCAAGACTGCATGACAATCGATTGTGAATTAATGATAATCGATTGTGAGTAAGTCAGTTAACATCAGGTTTTTGCAAACTGCATAACAATCGATTGTGTACTTATGATAATCGATTGTTAACTGAGGCAAAGTTTTCAAAACTCATAAAAATCGATTATGAACTAATGGTAATCGATTAGAATGAGAAAAATGTCTCCCAGTGATTTTAAATAAAATGATAATCGATTGTGGCTTTTGATAATCGATTATATATGAGACAGAGAGTTTTGAAATTAATTAATAATCGATTATTCCATTTGATAATCGATTGTTGAAGCTGACCGTTGTCATATATTTTCAATTACCTTCAGGTAATCGATTGTTGATATTTAACAATCGATGTTTTGCGTAAAATCTGGAAAAGATTTTCTGAACGTTGTTAAAATAATCGATTGTTGATTTCCGGACAATCGATGTTTTATGCCAAAAATTGGAAAGGATTTCTTAACGTTATAAATAATCGATTATTGATTTGAAGTAATCGATTGTTGACATAAAATCTGGGATTGAATTTTTAATCTGATAGGCAAACAATCGATTGTTTAGTCTTGACAATCGATTGTCACTGAGTAATTTCAGCAATCCTTAATTGGCAATTAGACAACGGTAAAGACTGAGTTTTTCACCTATAAATACAGCTTCAACTCAGTGTTTTCACAACAACAACATATACACTTTGAGTATTTTCATTGCTAAAAGCTTTCTTACATTGATCATCATTTTCCATTCATCCATAAAGCTTTTTGAAGAGCCATTCTATTGAGCTAAGTTGTTGTGATCTTGAGCGTACTATTTCTACTCATATCTACTCATTAAGGAGTGCTTTGTAAAGTGAGTGTGTTTTGTGTTTGTAAGAGAATTGCGATTCTCGTTTGTTGAGGAACTTGTGATTCCTCGGTTGAAGTCTTTGGGATTGTTATCCCCGAGCAGTTGAAGTCTTTGGGATTGTTATCCCCGAGCAGTTGAAGTCTTTGGGATTGTTATCCCCGAGCAGTTGAAGTCTTTGGGATTGTTATCCCCGAGCAGTTGAAGTCTTTGGGATTGTTATCCCCGAGCAATTGAAGTCTTTGGGATTGGTATCCCCGAGCAATTGAAGTCTTTGGGATTGTGATCCCCGAGCAACTAGGTGAGGCTTGTGTCCTCAGCTGTAACGGTTTGTTAAGCACCCGTAAGCTTGACAAGTTTAGTGGAAATCTCGAGAGAGTCTCTCGGGGACTGGACTAACCACGTTTGTGGCCAACCAGGATACATCATTGTGTAAGTTTATTCTACTGCACTTGTTTTAATTTCTGCAAAGTTTTTAAATTCCGCACTAAAACGCTTAATATTTTTAAAACGCTATTCACCCCCCCCCCCTCTAGCGTAAAGCGTATTGTCCAACACAAAGAAAGAGGAAAAAGAAGATAACCAGAGTGCAATGGCAACCAAAAGCTGTAACTGAGAAGACATTAGAAGGGCAACAGATTGAAAAATCAACAGAGTTGCCTGTTGTAGAAGCTCAAAGGAATAACAAAGGCAAGCATATTGCAATTGTCCAAGGCCCTAAAGATAGAAACCAAAACAAAGAGACCAACTATGCAAAAGTAACCAGGAGGAATACATTTGCAGTACTCACTATAATAGAGCCTCCTGATGGGAACCAACAGAAGGGAGAATGCAGCCTAGATCCAGTAGATCCAGGAGGCACTACATCCACTGTTTTCCCATGATTATTGTATCCTGGAACATTAGAGGACTAAACAAGTCCTACAAACAAAGAGAGTTAGTCAAATTCCTGAGGACTAATAGAGTTGATATGATAGCTGGCCTATAAACTAGAGTGAAGCAGCAAAACTCAATGGCAATACATAAGAAGCAGGGGAGGTGAGTGGACAATAGGGAACAACTATGCAAATGCTCCTAATGGAAGGATATGGATAATGTGGAAAGATGTCAATGTTCAGGTGGTACTATTGGAAAGCATTGATCCACTAATCCATTATCAGATGAAAAATAAGAATTCAACCTTCACTAGCTACATCACCTTTGTATATGGCCTACACACTACCCAACACAGAGCACCACTATGGAGGGATTTGAGAGATGTCCAACATACTGGCCCTTGGCTTATAATAGGGGATTTCAACAGTCTGCTAGGGGTTGAGGATAGGATAAATGGTCAGCCAGTGCATCCTTCAGAGATAGCTAAATTTCAGGGGTGTATTGATGATATTGGAGTGGGGCAGCTTACCAAAAGAGAGAATAAATTCTCATGGAGCAATAAAAGGGATGATGAAGCCAGAGTCTATAGCCATATTGACAGGGCCTTTGGTAATGATCAGTGGTTCAATTCTTACACAAGAGTGGAAGTAGTATACATGTTACCTGGATGTTCATATCACACCACTATATTGATAGACATTGAAATAGTTAAGTTAAAATAAAAAGACCATACAGGCTACTACTAACAGTTATGCAACAAAAAGAATACAAGGAAGCAGTTCAAAGAGTGTGGAGACAACAAGTCCAAGGCTACACTATGTATTCTATTTGGAGCAAACTGAGAAAAATCGAGCAGGAGACCAGAACATTCACCAGGAGCATTCATCTATTGATAAGAAGCTGCAACAATTCAGAGAAGGTCTGAGGGTAATTCAAGGAAAACTGAATGAAGATTATTTCAATGAAGCAGTGATTGAAGAAGAAAAGAAACTATTAGAGAACATTGAAAAGTGGGAAGGCATTCAAGAACAAATAATGAGACAGAAATCAAGAGCAAACTGGATCCAATTGGGTGATAGCAATACAAAGTACTTCCATGCGTATATGAAGTCCAGACAAGCAAGAAACAGGGTGAGTAGCATTCTCAATGACAACCAGATGAGGATTGCTGATCCACAACAGATCCAGCATGAGTTTACTCAATTCTTTCAACAGCTACTGGGCACAGCAGCAGATCAGCTTCCTTGAATAGATATCAATGTGGCTAGAGATGGGCCATGTCTACATTGCACCAACAACAACAATTATTAGCTCGAGTAACAAGGGAAGAAATCAGTCAGATAATACATAATCTTCCTAATGACAAGGCTCCTGGGATAGATGGTTACCCTGCAGAATTCTTCAAACAATTCTAGCCTATTGTGGGTGAGGAGGTTATAGAGGCAGTGCAGAAATTATTTCAAACTGGAAAATTATTGAAAGAGATTAACTGCACAACTGTTACATTGATTACGAAAGTGAAAAATTCCAACTATGTCAAGGAAAATAGACCTATTGCTTGCTGCTCAACACTGTACAAAGTTATTGCAAAGATCCTTACAAACATACTCAAAATAGTTGTGGACTATTTGGTGGGGCATGCACAATCAGCTTTCATAGAGGGGAGAAACATCCTAGACAATGTCATTATGGCTCATGAACTGATACGAGCTTACTCCCAGAAGGCAGTATCTCCCAGGTGCATAATCAAAGTGGATATTAGGAAAGCTTATGACTCTGTTGAATGGAGCTTTTTGAGGGCAGTGTTGCTGGAATTTGGTGTACCTTACAAAATGGTCACTTTAATTATGGAGTGTGTCTCTACAGCAAGCTTCTCTTTACTAGTTAATGGAGGTCTTACCAGGAAATTTACAGCAAGAAAAGGATTAAGACAGAGAGACCCAATGTCTTCCTACCTGTTTGTCTTAGTCATGGAATATCTCAACAGAACACTGAAGCAACTAAACAGGAACCCAGACTTCAACTTCCGCCCCAAATGTTCCAAGTTACAACTCACTCATCTCTGTTTTGCAGATGATCTCCTGATGTGCTGTAGAGGTGATGAAATCTCCATGAGGTTATTGCTAAAGAATTTGATAACTTTTCCCAGATGTCTGGACTGCAAGCAAACTTGGAGAAATCTCTTTGTACATAGCAGGGGTTTCACAAGAAGTCAAGGAAAAGCTACTGGCAGAATTTCAATTAACAGAAGGGCAGCTCCCCTTCAAATACTTGGGAGTTCCCTTATCAACAAAAAAGATCACAATCACACAATGCCTACCTTTGGTTGACAGGATAGTGGACAAAAATAGATGCTGGTCATCCAAGGTCTTATCCTATGCTGGAAGGCTCCAACTGATCAAGAGTGTTCTATTTGAAATGAAAACCTATTGGGCCCAGGTCTTTCTCCTTCCAAAGAAAGTCATCAAACTGGTTGATGGAATATGCAGAAACTACTTATGAACTGGAAAACATGAGACAAGTCATAGGGCCCCCATATCTTGGGAAACAGTATGTAAACCGGAGGCAGCTGGAGCTTGAATGTCATTTGCTATGAGAGGTGGAACAAAACAGCCCTGTCAAAGCTGTTATGGAAAAAATGCAAAATAACGTTAAACTACGGATCAAATGGATCCACTGTCATTATATAAAGAAAAAAGTAGTTGCTACCATGGAAACACCAAAGCAGGCTAGCTGGTTGGTGAGGAAAATATTTGGAGCAAAGGACTGGTGGGTCACACGACTGGGCAGCAATGCAAGCATGCTGCCAGAATGGAAGTTACAGCATTAAGAGAGCATATATGCACTCTATTCCACAGTACCCCAAAGTCCCCTGGAAAAAATTGGTGTTGGTGCCTGCGTTACTTCCAAAACAGAAATTCATATTATGGATGACATTGCATAGACGTTTGGCAACAGTCGACATGTTAGAAAAATGGGATATCCACACTGATCAGTCTTGTTCACTATGTGGGAGTGGCATTGTATAGACACACGACCACCTGTTCTTTGACTGCTCTATTCCCAATCACTGTGGCAAGGATTGTTAAAGTGGATGAACTTCAACAGATTGATAAACAACTGGGAGCTAGAGGTGCAATGGGTCTCTGATAGAGTAAATAACAGAAAACCAAGGAAAACCATTTTAGCAGTGGTGTTTGCAGCAGTTGTATACAATATTTGGATGGAAAGGAATGAAAGAAGATTTAGACAGTCGAGCAAAGAAGCTACAGATAGAGCACGACAGATCGCAATCTAGGTGCACATCACTGGACGGAAGAAGCCAAAATGGCAGCCCACATTACAGTACTTAAATTGCTATCTACAATGTACTCCTTGAATATGTTCACAGTTTTGTATGTAATGAGTTAGTTAAACAACTTTCTGGTTGTAGAGTAGATAGTTGATCAAGTTTGAGATTTGATCTATAGTCTCAAAGAACAATTGATGTACATTTATACTGGTTAAAATACAAAATTTTCTTTTTGACAAAAAAACTCTCAATTCCCTCTCCTGCTACCTAGCTGGCCAGCCATTATGACTGAAAATAAGAAACAATCCTGTAATTTACATCATCATAAATAGTCTAATACTATTAAAAAAGGATCCGTGAGAAAGACTCCAATATTGCTGTAATTACTGACTAGTGTTAAGATTTCAGTTCAAGATGGACCCAAAAGTTCATCACCAACTAAACGACAATTTGAATACATTTTAAAGAGAGTGAGAGACCTGCTGTCACAACTCATGAAAGGATTAGTTTCTAAAATTGAATATTACCGATCCTTAATTAATTAGTTTAGTATATATATGGAATCTTCTTTTCTTGATCTTTTACCCTGTTGAACCAAATTAAAGATTATGCAATAATATTATATCCTAATTATTCTTTTAGGTTGTATCTCATCTAAATTGGAGGTTTTCTGCAGAGAACAAAATGCAGAAATATGTTCTATTTGTTTCAGGCACTTCTCTTTGTATTTAATTTGATAATTCGTTTATGGACTGACTTTCAACCGGTGAAAAGTTAAATACTGAAGTGAAAATTAATCCTATTTATTTTCCTTTGGACATTATGTATTTGAAATTTTTTATTTTGGAAAAGTGAAATTCTTGTTGATGAATTAAACTTTCTTTTCCCATAACAAAATTACTGGAAGTCTGGAATACCTTTGTACCTTTATTGCTTTAAACCTTTAGACCTTTAAGCTAGCACCAACAAAAGCATTGATTATAATTAAATATAAAACCATCAACATTATATTAACACAAAAATCATAAATCAAAATATCCAAACACCAATAACACGAATTAGAAAAAATATCCACAGTAATTAAGGAAGGAGTGCAAGTTCTACTGTTGTGGCCCACATTTCTTACAATCAACTGATTTTTGCCTCATTTTTAACTTCGTCCTACTATCTTCTGGCTCATCTTCTTCTTTCCTTCTTAATTTTTGTTTCCTCTTCCTTTTTCTTCTTTCTTCTAGAAAGCTAGTAGAATGAAACTATTTAATGAACAAAAATGGCCCACACTGAAATAACTTCTCCTTAGGCTGTCTTCTTATAACAAGCAGATGATAACTAGAAATTGGCACGACCGTAAGGTGGAAGTGTATGTCACACCCCTTATTTTTTAAATAAACTTCATTAAATCCTCTTAAAATAATAAAAAAATTTAATAAAGCTTGAAAAGGATTTTTCAATTTCGAAAGTGACAAAAAAAATTTAAAAGGAAATAATTTAGAGTCGTCATCTAACATTTGAATTCGGCGTGCCAAGTCACCATTTTTAAAATAAATTTCTTTTAAAATATTTTAAACTCCAAAACTAAGTCTACACAGGAGATTCGGATAAGGGGGTTCATTTGACTCGGGAAGAAGGTATTAGGCGAGTCCCGTGAAAGTCATGGTTGCATACTCAAGTCCCGTGAAAGTCATGATTGCATACTCGATCAAGCTGGCTTTTAGAATTCAGATTGAGGTAAAAACACAAAAAAATAAAATAAACAAACAAAAGAGGCTTGATAAATAAACAAACTAGTTTTAGTCTTTTTAACTTTATGAAAAGTAAGACACACAAAATACTAGCCAAATTACCAACTAGATAAAATCAAGGAAAATATTTTTGTAGTTTTTGTTTTTATGATAAAATAAAGTAAAATAGTTAAAACTAGGTAAAATAGCGATATTAGCCCTAAACTAAATATTTAAAAGCTAAAATAAGTAATAATATGGGAAAGGTCAAAAATTATATGTCTACAGTGTATATATTATGATCATTAAAAATCTTCTATTTGCGCACATCTTTGATGAGGGTGCAGATTCCATTTACGTTAGTTTTATTATTCTACCTATAAATGAGAATAATTAAAAGGTTCGAACAGTTCAGGGATAAGAAAAAGGACATGTATATAGTGTTTATCGATTTGGAGAAGGCGTATGACAAGGTCCCAATAGAGGTGCTATGGAGGTGCGTGGAGGCGAAGAGCGTGCCGGAAGCCTACATCAGTGTAATCAAAGACATGTATGATGGAGCTAAGATTAGGTTTAGGACGGTGGGTGGTGACTCAGACCATTTTCCGGTGGTTATGGGGCTCCATCAAGGATCAGCGCTTAGCTCTCTCTTGTTTGCCTTTGTGATGGATGCTCTAACCTGACATATTCAAGGAGATGTGCCTTGGTGTATGTTATTTGCACATGACATAGTATTGATAGATGAAACAAGGGTCGGTGTGAATAAGAGGCTAGAGGTATGGAGACAGACTCTCGAGTCTAAGGGTTTCGAAATAAGCAGATCTAAGACTGAACCTGGAGTGCAAGTTTAGCGCCGAGCCGAGCGAAGTAGGCAGGAACGTGAAGATTGGATCTCAGGTCATCGCCAAGAGGGACAGTTTCAGATTTCTTGGGTCGGTGATTTATGGGGGCGGAGAGATTGACGGGGATGTCACTAATCGTATAGGAATGGGGTGGTCGAAGTGGAGGCTTGCATCAGGAGTCCTGTGTGACAAGAAAGCTCCATAGAAACTCAAGGGAAAATTTTATAGAGCTGTGGTTAGACCTGCCATGTTGTATGGGACGGAGTGCTAGCCGATGAAGAACTCTCATGTTCAGAGAATGAAGGTTGCGAAGATAAGGATGCTCAGGTGGATGTGCGGGCTCTCCAGGTTAGATAAGATTAAGAATGAAGTTATTCAAGAGAATGTGGGGGTGGCTCCGGTGGATGAGAAGATGCGTGAAGCGAGGCTCAGGTGGTTCGGACATGTGCGGAGGAGAAGTCCCGATGCCCTGGTGAGGGCTTGTGAGCGACTGGCGGTAGTCGGCGTGCGGCGAGGCAGAGGGAGGCCTAAGAGGTATTGGGCAGAGGTTATTATGCATGACATGGCTAGAATGCGGATTTTCGAGGACATGACCCTTGATAGAAAAGTCTGGAGGTCTAGTATCAGGATTGTAGGATATGAACTCCTAGAATTTTTCGTACTCCTTTCCCAGGGTTGGGTGAGGCCTGACAGGGTTATCCATAGATGATTTGTGCATTAGATTGTGTTCCCCTTATGGTGGTTATTTATGGTAGTTACTGTTTGATATTATTGCATATCATTTTATTTATGGTTCTTATGTTTAGATAACTATTTACGCTATTTCTGCTAGAGTTACTAATGCTCTTATGTTTTTGTTTTTGTTTTCCTTTCCTTCCCTGAGCCGAGGGTCGATTGGAAACAACCTCTTTGTCCTTTCAGGTAGGGGTAAGACATGTCTACATATTACTCTACCCAAATCCCACATTTTAAGACTATATAGGATAGGTGTTGTTGTTGTTTAGCTCTAATATCAAGAACCTGGAAGTTTGAAGCTAGATTAGTTCTCTTCCAATTGTCGGAGTGAGTGGTTTCACAATTTGAGCTAAACCGAAGTGGAGTCACATTTTAAAAATAAACCTTGCATCATCTCCTCAAATTAAAGATATAATATCAAAATCGACGTACTGTATGTGCAGTAAAATACATGCTGCTGATTAGAAAGTCAAAACTCTTCCAATATTTTTAAAGGCTTTGCACTTTCCTCTCCAAAAGGAAGGAAGCAAGAAATAGTATAGCAGGAGATTGGAGAGTTCCAACTATCATACCATAGTTGGGTGTGAAGTTTATATGGAAAGAAACTTTTAGTTTTGAAGTCTTAGTCCTTTTTGGCGAAGGTGGAAGACGACCGTGATGGACATGCTCTTTTGATGATGCTGTTAGTTTTTTGTGATAAAATTTAACGGAAGAATGATTCTTGCAGCTCTTTAAATAGTATAGGGATGTTTTTTGTTTACTAAGATAAGACAAGGATGTATCCTTGGTTTCAGCCATAGTTTAAGGATGGTTTTTGCCAAAAACTCTGATCGATCAATTAGTTTACTTTGGGAACAAGAATACTACTTTATGAGTTTACCTAAATGATAATAATATTGCTAATAATAAGTACGACTAGTTACTTGAAAATTAAAGCATACAACATGTTACGATATGATAAAGTATATTTAGAGGCGGATCTACGATTTGAGGCTTATGAGTTCTTACCGTAATTTTAAATTAATATGCAATAATATTTGGATTTACAGTTAGATATTTATAAATATTAGTTTCAGTGTACGTGCGATGCACGTGTATTTTGCTTCTATTGTTAAAAGTCATACAAAATATAGAATAAGAATGAACTTTGTAAAATAACAATTGATGTTGAGATATATTCAATAATTTTTGAATAAAAAATAAATAATTTTACGTTAAGACAAGATGATTTCAAAGTAATTGAATCGTTTCTAAATCTTCATATGCGAAATAAGTTAATTATTTAGTAGTAATTAAAAATATACGTATTTTATTATATAAAAAATAATATGTTACGTTGTTGCTTCTGACCTAATTTATTATATTTGAATTTTAATTTTCCTTTGAAGTATGGGCAAATATTTGCCACAATTATCTTGTTACCTTTTTTGAAAGAAAAATATGTGTACTATTTTTTTTTAGAGAATTGCTCATATATAAGCCAGGTGACCAAATCGTATTATTGTATCTCTTTTTATTTATATTTCTTTTCTCATATGATTTATTGTTATTTAAAGTTTGTTCTGTGAGTATAATACATAGTTATTTCAATTTCAACAAATTAAAGTTAATGAATTTAATAATGACCACAAGGTTTGGATTCCTCAATGACTTTGGTATTCATTCTAAACTAAACCTAGACAATTATAAAATTAAATAAGAAAAACCTAAACAAATTACTGTAAAACAAATAAAAAATAAACATACACGTATACACAAATCAAAAATGCAAAGAAAACTAATTGTAATGACAATTTAATCTTTTGGTTTGGTCGAAACCAAATATACATAAATTATTAAGAAAATCAATATAGAAACACATTGATCGAACAAATCTCGCATAGACTTTTACGAAGAAACATGCAAGTAATAATTTTCCAAATTTTTTTTCTATATTTTTTTTTATCAATTCTATCTGACATCTCCAAAAGATTAAACATATGGCATTGAGATTCTAGTTTGACCTTTCCAAATGAGAAGAAAATGACTCTTAAAACTAATGCTAAGTTAAAATCAGAACACATGTAGGAATACAAAAAGATACGTAAATAAAAATTCAAAAAATGACATGCGAGTGTAACATACAAACTGATTTTGATGGTCATATCTTTTGCTACAAAATCAAAATTTTATGGCACTTGATTGGGCATTCTTTCATAGCAAGGAGCGAAGAACCATCGTTTATTGGCCTTGAAAAAATATATACAAAATAACATACAAACACTAACAGTAATCTATAAAATAACATATAGTTCAATTTTCATGAATATAATTAAGAAATATGATAAAATTAAAGAAGAACAACAGTTGTTTAATCAAAGTAATGGATGCTCAAAATCATGTTTAAAGGGAGTGGTATATATATATATATATATATATATATATATATATATATATATATATATATATATAAATAATACTAAAACATGTACAAGTTTAGGACTAAATAAGAGATCGGACTTTAATCTTCATAGATGGTTAGAATTTTATAGTTAATTAAAGAAACTATATTTACTTTTTCGTTATTTATGTTGGAATAAATTAGAATTGTTCAAGTTTCCATGTTTATCTAACTAACGTTAGGCAAGCTTTTTAAGTTTTCTATTTCGTGTTATGAATAATAAAAGAAGAGGAGTATTGCAGAGCAAAGTAGAAAGAGGGAATTCTTATTGGTAATTTGGGATGAATTATAATGAAATATAACCCTTTATTTATAGGGAGATGGTGACTTAGCCACCAAGTAATAAACCCTACAATCTCTCTTAATATAGACATTCACCATAAATAAAATTTTATTTATAACACTTCCCCTTGAATGTCTATTCAACAGATAATGTCCCTCGTTAAATCCTTAACTAAATAAACCCAATGGGAAAAATATTCTAGAGAAAGAAAAAGAGTACACGTATCTAACAATACGCCTTTTGGTTGCCTCGTTAAAAACCTTGCAAAGAAAACTCAGTGGGACAAAATTTTGAAAGGGAAAAAGAGTGCAACGCGCACTCTCCCCGATTAGAGCATCAATTCACATCTTTAAGCATTTGCATTCCAATCTTGTGCACCATCTTCAAAATGATCTTTGGTAGAGATTTGATAAATAAATCAGCCATATTAACTTGAATGAATATTTTGCACCTTGATCACTCGTGATAGATATATAATGTCTTCACAAATATCGTGGAATGACTCTTCAATATCTCCATAAAGGTATCCTCGCTATCACATTATCATGCTTATAGTTATAGAAATATACAAATGTACATAAATTGCACTGAGGAAGTGGTACTTCAAGATCAAGAATTGTATATGCTTCAAGCAACTTAAATCCTTCATGGATTGACATATAAGTTAAGTCATATAAGTCATATAATATACATTAGATGCATATCAAGTTTCCATGTCATGCTAGACAAATAAGTTATCGAAAACTGATTGCACATACCATTGACTTTATACTTTCAAGTGTTTGAACTACAGGTCCAAAATTACATGCTTTTCATATGAAATCAATTCTACTTGAATTGTGTCTCTTCCATTTGGCCAATATTTTTGTGTCTATATTCTATAGACTTGAGATCTTCATCTATACTAAAGCGCTATGATAGATGTCGTCGACAAACATTTTATATCGGTTCCAATAATTTTTCATAAAGACATAACATGGACATCTCTTCATTCATATTTTCAGGTACCTGAATCTCTCGTGAGATTTTATGAAGTGTTATGTCATGTGATCTTCTGATCACTTGCTTCCTTATTATGATCACTTTGATCATTTGCTCATTTTCTTTATCAAGAAGTTTATTTGAAATCGATTTGTCTATACGCTTTAAGCTTACCATAGACTTTGTCCTTCTAGGACTTAATATGAGCATTTGCAATGAGAATATAGTTACTTTCTTTGGGTCAGCAAAAGCCTATGGCATGCTTTGCAATATATTGCAAACGAACTATCTTTTTATGAACTTCAAGTTCATATTATGATATTCGAGGACCTATATATACAAATGATAATCCGTTCCATGTAACTTTTTCTCAAGTGTTTATCATGTCTCCCCTTCATGTTAGAAAAACTAACTTGTTTCCTCAACTCTGGGAACCCATTTTTGTACATTATCATGTTAATATACACTGCACATCAATAATAATAAGATGAAATTATTTGGTTCCTGACCCTGAACCACTTGTGAGGGGAGAATATAATATACTCTCATATATAACGTATATCAAATTGATATAGATAACTTTGTTCTCATAAGCAATAGTTTAGCTATTAAGTGGAGTCACTCAATAAATTATTTTTCTAAACCAGCTATGATGTAAACCACCTTATCAAGAAGAACTATCTTGAATAAAAAATCTGGAAATTATGCTCTATATTAAATTATTGAGCAAGTTACCTCGCAAACACCGGCTTGGTTGCGGGTTAATAATAATCACGCATGTAACCATCTCATAGATGCATCTTATGTGGTATATGGCAGGTTAATGTGCCCATATTCACCTTTGATATTTTCAGCATTGATGTGATTCAATCTCATTTTAGTTGGTCAATTAATTAATGAGAACAAGCAATATAACAGAATTCGTAAAGAACTTTCTAGTTCTTTAATATTTATCCATGTTAATTCGTTATTATTTTTTTATATCATATTTAAATTGATATGGCTAAACTGATTGTGTTGACTGAATAAATTATCAATATTGACAAGTTCATTTTTATACCATGACATGTGCAATTATCAATCATGTTTAATATGATATGAGTTTTTACATCAATAAACATCCACTTTATTGTGGCATTCTTTTGTTTGTGTAGTACAAAATGGAGAATAATGCGGGTAGCTTTTTACATACGTATTATTCCGCTACAAGTTGTAGTAATAGAAGATATCAAATCTTTCCTTTATTTATACTCTCAATATAATCAACCGCTTTCGCGTATACTTTGGAAACTGAATAAATGTTTTTGAGACTTACTACAACACAACACCTTATTGGTAATCAATTGTATTTCTCCAAAATAGTATAATTGGCTCTTGCAGAGTTCTCAATTAATTTTGTACTATCACATATTCATCAACATCCATATGGTGAATATCTCTTTTTAAGAGAAAGTTATACCATTATGATCATGGTCAAAATTATATGCAATATATGTTTCTTGCATTATTTTGTCCTTTAGTAATCACATTGCCAAAATATTTTGACGTACAATAGGTACGTGACCAATGACCATTCATGCCATAATAATGACATTATTTTCTTATATCATCTCAAACCTCATTCTAGAGGTGAGTGTGGTATATTCACTACCACTAGCACATTCATATTCTTCCAATAATGAATATGTACTCATAAATAAGATGTTGTCACATTCACATCATCAAAAGACCATAACCATCTATATGTACTTTATAAAATATCATGTCAAATCGATGACAAATATTACTTTCACACATTGAATGATTATTTTGAGAATCCTTATTGTTCTCATTACCACAATAATGACGATTATAATTTCGTCTATTGCCACGTCCACATCCATTGATACATTCATAATAATAATTTGGTCTTCTTTCAGACTTATCACATACTGTTATCACAGTCTCTAAAGGGAATGAGAATGGAGCATATTCAATGGGACGAGTTTTCAATTCTTTGCCCACAATCATACATGAATTTGATCATGGCAAGACATAGAAATTTTACCACTTCGGGTGGTTATAATCTCTTACAAACTCCATTAGAGTTGCAATCAAAATTTATCGTCTTTGTTTGTATTTAAAATTAAATTATAGAATGACAAGAATTTGAAAGAGAAAAGTAAAATACTTACCTTAAATTCAGAATTTAATCATGAAGGAAGTTCATAGAATAATTGACAATAATAATGCTCAATTCCAAAGCTTCTACTCAATTAGTTATAGTCTCGTGACCATATAACAATTTAAGTAAAATCAATTGTTCTTTTCAATTTCACATCCAAGTAAAACAGCATATGCATCATTAGTTGGCTAGAAAGACAATAATTAATATACACAATAAATATATATTTATTCCGGCTCAAAAGATATCTAAACATAATTTTATAGTAATACTTATCTTAAAAAATTGGTGGGCCCAACATGAGATGAATTTATCGAAATCGGTTGGTCAATAGCAAATTGAAGGAAACCGGTCATCGAAATTACACGGGAGAGTAAAACTAAGCGGCAGAACATTCGAAGATTTGTTACTTGATGTAGGAATCATAGGAGATAAGAGCAAATTTTTGAGCAATTTGGCAAAAGATAAGCTTTGACTATTTTAGCCAACTCGCAGAGATTGATAAAGAATAAGGAAAGATCAAAACTTTGTAAAGGCTAGGAATAGCATCAGGTTCATGGCCTGCATTAAAGCCTATTGCTAAATCTCCATAACCGCGAGAACCAGGAAGCACTGTGATACTTTCAAAGTATTTGTTCGAGAATGATAGAGTCTGGTGCTGATAACGTGTTATGAATAATAAAAGAAGAAGAATAAGTAGAGAGAGAGTGAATTCTTATTGATATTTTGGGATGAATTACAATGAAATTTAACCCTCTATTTATAGGGAGATGGTGACTTAGCCACCAAGTAATAAACCCTAGAATCTTCTAAATATAAACATTCACCATAAATAAAATTCTAGTTATAACATTTTTCCTTTAATAAGAAAATATTTTATTAATTGATTTTAAAGACCTTAACCTCATTTAAATAAGGAAAAGTAACTAATGTCCTAAATATTTGGAGAAGCGCTAAACGACAAGATTATCCGATGTAAAATGATAATTAAGAGGGCAAAAAAGGCGAACGATATTTCGCTAAGGGGCTTCTTGCTTTTAATATAGTATTGATTTAGTACTTTCTTAATATAAATATAGGGTCTATGCAAAAGTTACCGGATTTCCGGAAACCCGTATTCTATACTCTAGGTCCGCCCTGAGTATATTGATAGTGTGTACAAATTATTTACATATAGCACTTTATTTTTATATAATATTTATTTCTACTAGATTATAATTAGAAAATTGATTAAGATTTCATTTAGATGACGTTCATATAAGTTTTTGCTTACACTGGCTTTCCGCTAAACTATTATTAAAATTAGAGTATTTTTTGTTTAGTAGTAACATTTTATGACACTTAAACAAAAAAATTAGTTTATTTTAAAAATAATTTAAAGTTTTTAATTCAATAAAATAAAATTGAATTACTATCTGCGTATTATTCCTTAGTAGTTGAGCCACAAGGGGAAGAGGAAAAACTGAGAGGGGGAGAGAGAGTGGAAATAAGAATATACAGAGGTCAATCACCATATTCGTCAAAATTACACGTCAAGTTATTATCCTGGATAGTGGTACACATTTCATCTTGAAATTCTGAATTTGCTTTCACACATAGCACAAGAGATAAATTTACAAACGTGTTGCAAATGTTTCTATGGAAATTATCTTTTCATAGATGCTAAAAGTAGGAGGGAAGAAAAGCTACTAGCATGAAATAAAGTTTTAATCAAGTGCACTCGAAAGTTATGTAGGTAAAACATAATGATCAAAAAACAAAAAAGCAAAATTTATCTATGACGTTAACGTCGTTTAATCTTTATTTTAGGGCACTAGATGTCACTTAGGTTAGATGCTGTATGATTTATTACCAAATAATGTGCCTAATTTAGTACTATTAATCGGGGAAATTTAATTTCCTATGCCCGTATATTATCTACATACGTCTTCGATGAAGAAAACGACCTTATTATGGTCGACTCAAGTAAGGCCGGCTTCAGTCAATAAACGGACCGAATGACATGACTCGCTGCGACGCCACATCAAGCTCTGCCACTCGTATGCCGAGGCCACCAACCCTTGTATTTTCTTTGTATTATTTCGAGGAAGGTCCCTTAGTATATAAAAGGAGACCTTCCCTTTGTAAAGACTGATGTGTATTTCACTATTGAAAATATACAACTCTCTCTATCTGATTCTCTATCTCTCTCTCTCTCTTGTGTAAGAAGTCTACTATTTATCTTATTGCTCTTATATCTTGATTCATTTACATTATAATCACAGATCTTGATCATTTTACATTCTCTAGATCATATTACCCTTGATTCCGATTAACCCATATCATTTTTGATTGTTTTAGAGCTATTTAAGTATTCGAATAACTTTTTTGTCAAACAATTTGGCGCCGTCTCTGGGGATTTCGAGAATCAAAGCTGTAGTTTGTTTCTAGAGATTCTTCGAAAAAATCACTCTCTACAACCTAAAATGGCTGAGAACAACGCAAGAATGAAAGCTATCTTGGAGGTTAGAACATATCTCACGGGCACTCTCAATGCGGCTGCTGAAAGAGATGCACTACACACAACCCCCAATACTTTGATAGGCGTGGAAGCCCTACCTTCCTCATCAGAAGATCTGGTGGTAAAACGAGAAAGAGAAGTTTCAACATCTACAACTAAGGAAGCACCCCCGGAGATAAAAAGGTTACTAGAAGAGTGGCTGACAAACACTCTGAGTAGTCTAGCTAAGAAGCCGCCTCAAAATGATAGATGCACCCCAGCAACAGATCATATCGCAGCCGAGGATGAGCTCGAGGTCACGAGAACAAACAACGTACCCATCGATGTCCAAGCTAACGACGGGACACTCACGACCATCCTCAAAATATGGAAGAAATGGAAAACGAGAACAGGTCGCTTCACGACCAGATGAAGGAGCACCAAGAAAGGGTGGATAAAATCCCAGGTGCGCCTAAGTTACTGCCAAAGCGAGACATGGGGAGGTTCGTTGAAGAACCCTACACGGAAGAGCCGCGACATACCCCATACCAAAAACCTTCAAAATGCCCCCTATTTTAAAGTATATGACGGGACTACTGATCCCGAGGACCACCTGATCCACTATGTCACAGCCGTCAAAGGCAACGATCTATCAAAAGAACAAGTACCATCCGTACTTCTGAAGAAGTTCGGCGAGACGCTGACAAGAGGGGCCCTAACGTGGTACTCACAGCTACCGGCCAATAGCATTTCCATATTTGAGGAGATGGCGGATAAACTTGCCACCGCCCATGCAGGGGCAAGGAAGGCGGAAGCATGGGTCAACGACATTTTTGCTGTACGACAGACCCCAGGAGAAGGACTCAGGGAGTTCCTAGCAAGATTCAACAAGGTGAGAATGAGCCTACCACACGTATCCGAAGGCATGACAGTTGCGGCCTTTCAGAACGGGCTCAGCAGAGATGGCTCGAGGGCGACCAAGAAACTACTCAGCCGTCTTCTGAAATATCCCCCACCACCTGGGAAGAAATACACAATGCCTATTGCACCGAGGTACGTGGTGATGATGACGACCTTAACGGCCCAACCGGACGGTTGACGACGGTGCACCCAGAAATCCGAATGGAGCGGCACAACGAGGGAAGGCGGGAGCAAGCCCCAGGCCTCAACAGGGAAAGACACCAACCATACATCTGGTCCTCGCATCCGCCACCGCCGAGGCATGCAGACGCCTTACAACAACATGTCGCCCCACTAAGGAATGACAGAGGTATGCCCCCTTCATTATCTGCACATAAATTTTGTGTATCTCCTTCAGAAGTAGTGTACGCACTGAGAAGCTGGGCAAAAAATTAAAATGGCCATCAAAGATGAAGTCCGACCCTGCCACCAAAAAGTCAAACGCCCTGTGCGAGTTCCACCAAGAACGGGGGCACAAAACGGAGGACTGCATAGGTCTCCGTCAGGGGGTGGTCCGAATGCTAAACCAAGGGTTCTTAAAAGAACTGCTCAGCGGCAAAGGAAAGCTCAATTCGCACGCGGGAGGGAACAACATCATGGTCCACCAAGGCCGCCCTCACCAACACGCACCATCAACATGATCACTGGAGACGGCAATGATTCGGTGATCAATCACGACAAATTCACTACCACCCACAAGCTGAAGCCAACCATCGCTCACGAACAGTATGATGACTTCAAAGATAGTATCACCTTCGATAATTCTGATACCGAAGGTTTATGTTTTCCTCATTATGATGCCTTAGTTATTACTTTACGCATAGTAGATACTGATGTTAAAAGGATCATGATCGACGATGGAAGCGGCATATGTATCATTCATCAAAGAGTCCTTACACTCATGGGACTCGATGATAAAATAATCCCACGCTGCATAACACTAACAGGTTTTAATAATGCAGTAAAAAGAACCTCAGGCGAGGTGACGCTTCCCATTCTGGCACGAGGGGTCACGATGGAAACCACCTTCCACGTGATGAACCAAGAAATGACATACAATGCCATTATCGAACGCCCATGGATACATGCCATGAGAGTCGTCCCCTCCAGTTTCTATCAAGTGATCAAATTCCTAAACACATGGGGAGTGCACAGCAAACGGGGAGACCCCGCAGAGTCCGGAACTGAAATGATAACTTTTTGGACTCAAAGTGCTTCTCTAATGTTAAAAAAGGATACATTTTTAGCTATTTCGCAGCAAATTACTGCGAAATAGTTAAAAATTATTTTTTAATAGAATTCGTAGTAATTTACTGCGAATTGGTTAAAAGGTGGGCTCAGGCTGTATATAAAGTAGCATTTCGCAGTAACTTACTGCGAATTGCCCTATTTCGTGGTAAATTACTGCGAAATGCTACTTTATATACAACCCGGTCGTCTTCCTCAATGACAAACATATTGAAAGAGTAAACCTCCATTTCTAAAATCCCACTGGTCCCCACCCTGCTCGTTAATTAAAAAAATTTGGCCCACCCGTCCCACAACGAACGCGGATTATAGGTCCCACATACCAAAAGAAGGTTCGATTCCGTATTTCGGATAGAAAATTTTGAATTCAAAAAAAAATTACATTGAGGTATTTCTATTTAATTTATGGAAAAACTCGTATATTCATGTATATTTGTATTGCTTGGTATGTTTACATGTGAATTTATATTATGTTTGTGTTCTTTAATATACCCTGGATTGATTTATTTTATACCCGAATTTATGTTATATTTGTGAACAAAAATGGTACTAGATTGTTTGTGTTATTTATTTTATGTTCATATTGTAGAACCTTGTAGTGTAGTAAATATAGTTTCTTTTAGCGTATTAAAATATAACCTTTTAGCATAGTAAAATTTAGAGCCTTGTACCATAGTTAAATATAGATCCTTGTAGCGTAGTAAAATTTAGTGCCTTAGCGTAGTAAGGATAACTCGGTGGTACCCGGCATAAAAAATCAAGCCTGGAACCTTTACATAATTATTTACTCCAATTCAAAAATTTATAATTTAAATATTTATGGTAAGAAAATTCTAAAAATATTGAAATTGAGAAGAATAATATTTTAAGGATAAATCGGTGGTACCCGGCATCAAAAATCAAGCCTGGAACACGTACATAATTATTCACTCTAATTCAAAAATTTATAATTTAAATATTTAAGGTAAGAAAATTCTAAAAATATTTAAATTGAGAAGAATAATATTTTAAGGATAACTCGGCGGTACCCGGCATCAAAAATCAAGCCTGGAACCCTTGCATATTTACTCACTCCAATTTAAAAAATTATAATTTAAATATTTAAGGTAAGAAAATTCTAAAAATATTGAAATTGAGAAGAATAATATTTTAGGGATAACCCAGTGGTACCCAGCATCAAAAATCAAGCCTGGAACCCTTACATAATTATTCACTCAAATTCAAAAATTTATAATTTAACTATTTGACGTAAGAAAATTCTAAAAAATGTTGAAATATTGAAGAATAATATTTTAAGGTGAATATTAGAAAAATATTTTTATTTAAACGGGTTAACAAAAACACAACCACTACAAATAAAAAGGAGATGTAAAAATATTGCGGAAATTTATTTTATTTTATATAAAGACAAACACACACAAGTACCTTCATAAATTACAAAAAAACAACAGACACACAAACTACTAGGGGTATCCTTGACTACACCACAAGGAAAAACATCACAGGCCAACATAATAAAAATACATGCAATATGAAAATGACACTTAACACATACACGCTAATGTTTAGTCCTTGATACCATTTATTCTTCGCTCCAACCACTTAAATCGTTCTTCCATTTATTCTTTTTCTTCTTCTAACTCTTTCACTCTCGCCTGCACCTCCGCAAATTCCCGTTCATATTTTTCGCTACGTTCCTTGTATGCTTGACAATTCCATTCAGCACTCCAATTTTTATCTTTCAACTCCTTCACTTTCTCCCTCATTTCTGTAATAATTCTATCTCCCTCATTTTGCATTCTCACCTAGAATAACCACATACCATGAAGATCCCAGAATCTCTTTCTGTAGCTTTCCTGAAAATATGGTTCCTTGGCCCATTCATCAAATTCACAAGTAGGTTCGTCGGGTTGCTTGTACAATGTGTTCATACAGCACCAGAAGCGGCGTCCAGCGTCAGCCCCTTCCCACATACAGTCCGCCGTGCATGGTTTTCCACATAAGCAAATTGGTGGAAAACCAAGTTGAGCCATTTAATGAAATATTTTTGGGGAAAATTTTGAGCACACAAAATAACTACAATGCGCCCATTATTTATAGGTGAAACAACTGACAACTCAACAATACGTAGTATTTTACTACGATTTAGATGCACATTCTTCAAGGAAAAACAGTTTTTTCCACATGGCTCTGAACCTTTTCAAAACGACGTGACAACTCAACAATACGTAGTATATTACTATGATTTAGATGCACATTCTTCGGGTGAAAAAACAGCTTTTTCCACATGGCTCTGAACGTTTTCAAAATGATGTGACAACTCAACAATACGTAGTATTTTACTACGATTTAAATGCACATTCTTCGGGGAAAAGAAGCTTTTTCCACATGGCTCTGAACCTTTTCAAAACAACGTGACAACTCAACAATACGTAGTATTTTACTACGATTTAGATGCACATTCTTCGGGGAAAAAATAGCTTTTTCCACATGGCTCTGAACCTTTTCAAAACGACATGACAACTCAACAATACGTAGTATTTTACTATGATTTAGATGCACATTCTTCGGGAAAAATTGCTTTTTCCACATTGCTCTAAATCTTTTCAAAACGACGTGACAACTTAACAATACGTAGTATTTTACTACGATTTAGATGCTAATTCATCGGGAAAAAAAACATCTTTTTCCATATGGATCTGAAATATCAAAATTTGAAATTTGGAACAACTATATCAAAATATAACATTAAAAATAAGATGAAATTTGGAATATTCTTTTATTTCATTAAATTGAAACTTACGCTAGTACAAACTTCAATAAAAAGCAAAAAAAACTCAAAATGAAATACTAGGGGTTTCTAGGATAGTTGGGTATGTTAGACGAACTTGCACCGGGATTACCACCGCCTCGGACACTGGCTGAAGGACATTTACGACAGTCGTGTCCTGTGTGCGAGCATATGCCACATTTACGCGCGTAAAGTGCGTCACCAATATCCATTTGGTTTAGTATGCGCGTTCTCTTTTTGACTTGCAACTTGCGCAAATAGTCCTTGTTACATACCATCTTAAAAGGTTCCGGCGGCCAATAATGCTCAACACCTAATGGCTGCAACTTTCCACTATATGTATCTACATATGCAGCAATAATGTATTGCCTATTAATATAGTTTGTTGCCCCATATCCAACTTGCTGGAAGCATTTCAACGCATGTGCGCACGGCATGTGGTAAATGGTCCATTTTCCATACGAACACAACCTTCTATTTTCATTCATCATATGTAGATTATTCCCGCGGTGGCCGCTGATGGATGTCTTAACTTCAAATACACCCCGTTCGTGATCGTACTAAAGAAATGAATGCCACTGTGCTCGCCTCCTTGACCTTTCAAATCTTCTCATGGGTATTGGCATAAATTCAACACCCCGATCCATCAATGGTGAGGAGGCTGCATGCCTTTCAACAAACCTCTCCACGCTCTGTTTGAATGTCATGCGAACCATGGCAGTGACAGGCAGTCCACGGGCAGATTTAAACAAGACGTTGAATGACTCCGACACGTTTGTAGTCAATGCTCCCCATCGTCTGCCGCCATCGGCATGCAATGTACACATGTGAAGCTCATGCCCCATAAACCAAGTATATGCTCTTGGTTCTATCTGCCGGATCGCTTCCATGCGTTGATTGAATTTGCATTGCTGGTGCTCAGTTGCAGCCATCCACATTAAGTCATGCAAGGTCTTGTCAGAACATTTCTTCTGAAAATTGGCCTTCAGGTGCCACACACAGTAATGGTGGTATGCATATGATTCCTGCCATGTAGGCAAGTGACACACATAACTTAAAATACCACCATGCCGATCAGATATTAGACAAATACCTGTACGCTGTCTGACAACGTGCTCCTTCAAGTGGTTTAAAAATGGGTCCACATCTCTTCGCTTTCATTGGCACATATGGCAAAGGCTAATCGAAATATTTGCCCGTTAGCATCTACAACAACTGAAATCAAAAGCTTAATATCATACTCTCCATAGACATGGGTACCATCTATGGAAATAACAGGATGACAATGCACAAAACCATCAATTGCCGGTTTAAATGACCAAAACACATAGTTGAAAATATATCCGGGTCTGTCCGGACTTCGCTCACGCCTCCATTCAACAACAGTGCCGGGGTTAAAGTGTTGCAATGCGGCCATGTGCCTGGGCATATTTGAAAAAGACTTATCCCAGTCGCCATAAATAAGTTCAAAGGCACGTTTGCAACCGAGATATGCCTTTCTTTTAGTTATAGTACAATCATACTCCTTATGGACGGCTGTGATACACACTTTAATCTTGAACCTAATGAAAACTTCCAAATATGGAATAAGGACAAGAGAAATCAAGTCGACATCCAAGTGGAAGTGATTCTCATTGTATGTGTCCATTTCACATCTGTGCTCGCTAATAATTTTACCCACTTTCCACAAACCTGATTTATTCTTGGTGGCACGCAACATCCAGTGACAACCCATAAAAAATCTACGACATACAGCCTTCCATTTATCCGTAATTGACTCAACTACAGTCATCTCACGGCACTCTTTCACGTTGTAGATTTATACAGCCCTAATTAGGCAAGCTTTATTAGGGAAATGCATGCCCTTAGTCAAAACAGATGGTCTGGACTCATCCCACATTTGTGATCGAAATTCATCACCTTCTCTTGTGAGGGCATCCACGTTCGGCATGCTTGGAAAATTATCAAGGTAGGGGATATTCCGCTCATGAAATGGCACGTGGGACTCGTACACTCTTGGTCGCACAGGAGGTGGAGGAACATGCTCCCTCACCGCTTCAGGTTCAACATTCACTTCCTCCTCCTCATCACCAACCTCAAAAGGGAAGGGTATGTCATCCGCAGACTCATTCGCGTTATTGTGGTAGTCACTATCATCTTCCTGACTCTGTGCATCAGCCAAATCACGAGTGAATACGTCGTCTATGGGATGCTGTGTGAGGTCAGGAGCTTCAAGAAGTTGGTTTTCACTACACAAAAAGAACAACAAGATAAGTTACCTAATATTCCGGAAAAATATTGTAGATATAGCTATATCACTTTACTTACAAGTCGTATTGTCTTGACAATTCTTGTTGGTGATGACTCCTGGATGGACCATCTTGATCCAATACTCCACAACTAGGGGTCGGCTCATAATTCGTAAAATTCATATCCGGACAGTACCCCCTATGAAAAATATGACCGTTAATACAAATCAAATTCAAATGTAAAATAATCAGCACAAAACCACAACAAAATTGAAGTTTACCAGTCCTCTTGTTGAATATATAAAGTCGATAAATTATTTTGTGTCTGCTCATTCGCTGGTGGTGACAAGTTTAAATCAATGCAATCTCTTTCTTCACCAATTTGTCCGGCAAAAATTGCTCAAGAATAACCATCCGATGATTGGGGGCTATCCATGCTACGCACACCCTCTTCCACCTTAACGTACATTTCCAATAATTTTACTACGATAAATTCCCTGTATTCCTCCAGAATCCGCAAAAAATCTCTAAGGGTATCATCATCATCGATGTTAAACTCTGAATAATAAGCAAACCCCTGCGGAGTCACTGAATACGGAAATCTACCAGTTACTTTGAAGTTAACCGAACGCCTCCTCTCACTCATTTTTTACGTAGCAATGATACCAATGTATCGTACTCCATATTAAGTGGCAATTTAATGTGACACTGTGGAGGTGAACTATACCTCACAGAGTTATTCTCCAGCACAACCTCACCATCCCAATATAGAGAAACCCTTATTTTTTGCACTTCAAACATTATAAGAAAGATTGATAAGAAGAAGAGAGAAGTTTATTGAATGAATGTTCATGAAGATCAAACGCCTATAAATAAGGCAAGTCCGAGGTCGGGGTATAGAATTTTTCAAATGAATTCGCAATAAAATACCGTGTTTTATAATTTTGAATTATTGTTGTTGTGTCAGTTAAAAGAACAAGTACATGCCCAAAAAACAAGGTACATTTCGCAGTAAATTACTGCGAATTGTGCATTTCGCAGTAATTTATTGCGAAATGTATCTTTTTTTTTGCCTGCATAGGTGATTAATTAAAAAACATAAAGACAATTCGCAGTAAATTACTCAAAATTCTATTAAAAAGTTAATTTTTAACTATTTCACAGTAATTTAATGCGAATTAGGTTAACGAAAATTTTCCTTTTAACCTAATTCACAGTAAATTACTGTGAAATAGCTAAAAATGTATCTTTTTTTAACATTAGAAAAGCACTTTGAGTCCAAAAGGTTATCATTTCGGTTCCGGACTTGAGCCTCGCACCACCCAAGAATGCTATAAAATAGCTCAGGATTACACGCACACCAAGCAGCTTAAGGGATCAAGTGCTAAAGCATAGCAATCAGCCCTGTCGGGGACTAAGGACCATCCGACAGAGAACGCCATGAAAGATCCTAAGGACGTCAAGGCTAGCAAGGCTACGATTGAAGACCTCGACCCCGTCCAGTTAAACATCAGCGACCCCACAAAGAAAGCTTACATAGGCCACGACCTATCAAATCTAGGTTAGTACCGTGAATTTTTATCTAACCATGCGGACCTATTCGCTTTTTCCCATGCAGATATGCCGGGAATTCCACGAGAAATTGCCTCCCACAAACTCGACGTCGACCCATTGCACCCGCCCGTGCGGCAGGTAAGAAGAAAATTCAACGCCGCCATCAACGAAGCAGTGAGCGAAGAAGTAGACAAGCTGCTAGCTAATGGCTCCATCAGGGAATCCAAGTACCCGGAATGGGTCGCCAACGTCGTGATGGTAGAAACGAAAAACAGGATGTGGTGGATGTGTGTAGATTTCACTGATCTAAATAAAGCATGTCCAAAAGACTCGTTCCCGCTACCCCACATCGACCAGCTGATAGACGCAACGGCAGGCCATGAGCTACTAAGCTTCCTTGATGCATATTCCGGCTACAATCAGATCATGATGGCCGAAAAAGACCAGGAGAAGACAACTTTCATCACTCACCAGGGGACGTATTGCTATAAAGTAATGCCCTTCGGGCTCAAGAACGCAGGAGCCACATACCAAATGTTGGTGATGGCAATGTTCAAAGAACAACTCGGCAAAGCAATGGAGGTCTACATCGACGAAATGTTGGTCAAGTCATCAAAAAAGGAAGACCACCTCACCCACCTGAAGGAAGACTTCGAAATATTAAGGAAGTACGGCATGAAACTGTATTCCGAAAAGTGCGCTTTTGGAGTAGCTTCAGGAAAGTTCCTGGGATTTTTGGCATCACAAAGGGGCATCAAAGTCAACCCTGACCAGATTAAGGCCATAGAAGCCATCCCAGAAATGCTGAGCAGCAAGAAGCAGGTGCAGAAGTTAACGGGCCGGATAGCCGCCCTCTCTTGGTTCATCTCACGCTCCTCCGACATGTGCCACAAGTTCTTTGGTGTATTGAAAAAGGACCAGGGACTACAGTGGAACACAGAATGTGTAGAAGCCCTGAAGAACTTAAAAGCACACTTATCATCACCTCACCTATTGGTAAAAGCTAACCCCGGTGAACCATTGCTGATATATTTGGCCGTATCAGAGGTCGCAATCAGCACCGTCCTAGTGCGTGAAAATAAAGGTACGCAACCTCCTATTTATTATATTAGCAAAACTTTAGTGGTCGCCGAAACCCGGTATCCCCACCTTGAGATATTAGCCTTAGCACTCATAGTAGCTTCACGGAAGCTACGACCATATTTCCAGTGCCATCCCATAAGGGTAATGACGACCTTCCCTCTGAGGAGCGTCCTACACAAACCTAAACTTTCAGGGCGACTCGCCAGATGGGCCGTCGAGCTCAGCGAGCATGATATTACGTACCTCCCAAGAACCGCCATCAAGTCGCAAGTCTTAGCTGACTTTATCGCCGACTTCAGCGGGAAGTCCTGCCAAAGGCGCCAAAGGCAGAACTCGAGGCACAACGCGCATCCTCCGAAAATGACCTATAGGTCCTTTATACGGATGGTGCTGCCAATGGATCGGGATCGGGACATGCACTCATTCTTGAGGTCCCCATGGGAGAAACAACGCCAGTCTATACAATGCCCGAAAATGACTAACAAGGAGGCCGAGTACGAGGCCGTTATTGCAGGCATGAAACTAGCCACCAAGTGTGGGGCTCGCCGAATCCTCCTCCATTGCGACTCTCAGCTCGTGTTAAACCAGATCGCTGGGACTTATCAAATCAAATAGCAGCGGTTATAAAAGTACCAGTCAAAAATTCACAAACTGATGGCTACATTCAACGAGTTCCGCTTCAAACAAATTCCCAGAGCACAACACATCGAAGCAACCGGCCTGGAAAAGTTGGCTGCCGCCACCAAAAACATCAACAAAGAAAGTGTGTCACACTCCTCCACTCAACTATTGACCACACTGAGGTATTTTCCTTAAACATGACTTGGGACTGGCGCAACCAGTTCATATCTTATTTGCAGGACACGATACTACCCCCCGATAAAAAAGAGGCAAAAAAGCTTCGCATACAGGCCGCCTGGTACTGCATCGTCAACAACGACCTTTATAAAAGGACATTTGGTGGTCCCTTTGCCAAGTACTTAGGGCCACAACAAACAAGACCGGTACTCGAAGAAGTACACGAAGGCCAATGCGGCGCCCACACTGGAAATCGCGCCCTCATGAGGCGCATCACACGCGCCGGCTACTACTGGCTCACCATGAAGAAAGAAGCAGCTGTGTATGTCTGCCGATGCGAGCAATGCAAAAAGTTTGCCCCAATGATACACCAAACAGAAGAGCCCCTCCATTCCGCCACCTCCCCTTGGCCATTCATCAAGTGGGGAATGGATATAATCGGCCCGATACCCTCAGGACGAGGAAAGGTACGATTTTCACTTGTTTTAACTGACTATTTCTCCAAGTAGGTGGAAGCAGGTGCGTCCGCAAAAATACACGAACAAGAAGTCATCACCTTCATATGGAGGAACATCGTATGCCATTTTGGCATCCCCAAAGAAATCATCTGCGACAACGAGTAACAATTCATTGGTTACAAAACAACCAAGTTCTTCGAAAAATGGTGCATCAAAAGGATAATATCCACGCTATATCACCCCGCCACCTACGGTCAAGCGGAGTCTTCCAATAAAACAATTCTAAACATATTAAAAAAGAAGCTCGAAGATGCCAAGGGTCTATGGCCGGAACTGCTACCTGACGTCTTGTGGGCACACAGAACCACACCCAAGTCCAGCACCAGAGAAACCCCCTACTCTCTGGTTTATGGAACCAATTTTGTCATGCCTGTTGAAGTAGGTGAACCCAACCTAAGGTATTCACACACCAACGGGACAAAAAACGACATCAGCAGACTCCAAGATCTTGATGAAGCCGAAGAAAGAAGAGAAATGGCCCACATCAGGATGGTATCCCAAAAACAACAAATTGAAAGATATTACAACAAAAAGGGAAAAAATAAGGCCACCCAAAGTAGGGATTACGTCCTAAAAGCCAACACTTTGGCCTCAAAAGACCCAAATAAAGGGAAATCAGGCACAAACTGGGATGGACCCCACAAAATCACAGCGGCGGCTGGGAAAGGAGCATTCCAGCTAGAGACAATGGAAGGAAAGACACTCCAAAACAACTAGAACGTCGCTCACCTCAAACATTTCTACTTCTAAAAGGGTGTCTCTTGAGTCGTACTCTTTTTCCCATACCCGAGTTTCGTCCCAATTGGGTTTTATCGGAAGGTTTTTAACGAGGCGGAAAAGGGGTCACGTGGAGATGTTTGCAGCACAAGTGCATCATGTCCGCCTCTCCATGTACTCTCCGAGCCATACATGATACAAAGACTGGATTAAAGTCATCTCCAAATGTATAGAATGGCTACGACCATCTCCAAATTAATGAAAAGGCTATAGCCATCTCCAAATGAATGAAAAGGTAACGACCATTATTTTACATGACTATGGCCATCGTTTTGGGCAGGCTACGACCTTTAGTCTACATGGCTATGGCCATCGTTTTCACAAGGCTACGACCATTATTTTATATGGCTAAGGTCATCAGGCTACGACCATCATTTTGCATGGCTATGGACATCGTTTTCATAAGGCTACGGCCATTATCTTATACGATTAAGGCCATAAGGCTGCGGACATTATTTTATATGGCTACGGCCATCAGGCTATGACCATTATTCTATATGGCTAAGGCCATCATGTTTAAACGAATAAGGTCATCGAACTTTATAGGGTAAGGCCATCATTGCTACACGGCTATGGTCGTCAAATTCTACGCAGCTACAGTAAAAAATACAACAACGTACCAAAAAGTAGAAAAGATTACTTACAACAAAAATTATATGTTTTTATCAAAGGGGACAAACACCCATGATACAAAAATCAGTATTCACAAGCATATTTACAAAGACCCTAAAAGTCCAATACTTATCCCGCCCAGCATGGCCTTCAGGTGGCCCATCCTCATTTCTAGAAGGGTACGCCTTAGAAATCCAAGAGCTGGATTCCAAATAATTGACGTTTACAGAGTTGCCCCCCTCCTGGGCCGGCGATTCAGGACTATAGCCGTCCGCTTCACGAGAGACTCTAACCAATTGGCGCTGGCTCTCAACTTCCGCTTCAAATGCTCAACCAGCCGCCGGGAATTCCTCAAGCACGACCAGCCTGACCTCCACATACACCCACATCTCGTGTGCTTCACGAGACGTATCGGCTTGTGCAAGAGCTAGCTTGAGCTCATCGACCTCAGCCTTCGTGGCACTGAGTTCCTCCGTTAAAGCCGCAACCCGGGTGCATAATTCTGCCGCCTCCTCCGCCACAACATGGCCAATCTGCAGCTCCTCGTCCTTGGCCTGAATGAGGACCTCCATCTCCGCAGCCCGAGCAACTGCAGCCATGAGCTGTTCATCAACATTTTCTAGCTCGGCCACTCTTTTCTTCAACTGCTCCTGGAACTACACGAGCCCTCATGAACCAACCTAAAGTTAGGGTCCTGCTTATACATATCGGCCAAGGTCCGGTGCGCCTCGCGCGTCCTGTTATACTTCTGCACCAACCTGTTGTATTTGGCCATCTTTTCCTTCCGGCGCCGATCCCTCTCCACCTCTAGGCTATGAGTCTGGAAAAGAAACCAAGTAAGTACGGGGAAAATCATACTCCACTAACACAAAAAGAAAGGTCATCAAGCAAGGCAAAAGGTATACTTGTAAGGCCGCACCTGCCACCTTTGGTCCAAGACTTTGTCGCTCAGATCCGCCAGAGACGCACGATCGGTGCCAGCACACAAGAGCGTCACACTGGTAGCCGTCTCCTCGCAATTCTCCAATAGATTATAGTGACTTGGAATCACTATGCGTCGACAAGACTGGTCGGCCACCATCTCCACGCGGTCTTAGAACCCACCTCCTCTACCTGTGTCTTCCGTGGCGGCCCCCGGGCCCGACACGTGCATGCCATCGCTCCTTCTCTCCGTGGCCTCCCTCCTAAGAACGGCCCTCCCTGAGAGAATGGCCTCTTCCATAAAAACCAACCTTGATTTAGGGCGGGATGGTTTAAACTTCCTCGGTTAGGTAGCCACGGCCTTGCCGGTAAGAATCCGACGGTGCCTCCTCTCCAATGTCTCCACCTCTTCACGGTCCCCCTCCGTGGAATGCAAAGCGGACTCAGAGGGAGTCGGTTCAGCAGTAGACGTCCCTACGGGGGCAATCCCAAGAACAGACGCCGGCATCTCCATGGGTGTTGCCTCAGGTGCGACCCCCATCACGGCCTCATGCACTATCTCTGGAGCCATTTCTAAAGTAACTGCCTGTCTTGATGAAGGCAAAGTACTGCCCCTAGACATGCCAACAAAGGCCAGATCCTCCTTAGGATCAGATACCGTCCTAGAAGAACCGGCCACAGTCTTCTTCTTCTTCTTCTTCTTCTTCTTCTTCTTCTTCTTCTTCTTCTTCTTCTTCTTCTTCTTCTTCTTCTTCTTCTTCTTCTTCTTCTTCTTCTTCTTCTTCTTCTTCTTCTTCTTCTTCTTCTTCTTCTTCTTCTGCTTCTTCTTCTTCTTCTGTTCCTTCGTAGAGGCATTCCAACCTGCCAAAACACGTATGAGAGGGGCAAGAAAATTATGGGAGCCCCCAAACCATAACGAAAATTAGGTAGGGCCGTTGCATGTCAGGCCATATAGCCTAAGGAATTCATGCCAAGAACGACATTCTTCTGCAAACGGTATCAACGCTTGCACCCATGACCTAATGTCGTCAACCCTTCGACGGTGAAAACCAGCAAGGTGAGGTCGCCGTAGTAAAGGCTACGCACAGTAATACTTACATGCATCGTTCCAAACCTCTGGAAACCCTTCAGGGTTGGACACAAGGTGCTCGGTACGCACGTAGAAAAATCTCGTCTACAATTTGCTGTTGGCCTTGTCGTCCACCTGCGACACAAAGCTCTTCTTGCCCCGACTCCTCAATTGGAGCATCGAGCCTCTCATAAAAACTGCATTGAATATTTGTAGAAGGTGATGAACGGTTACCTCTTTCCCAGCCTTCGCCCCATAGATGGAAAGTGTCCTGCACACCTTCAAGGCATACATGGTAAGTTAGGCTGGGCACGCCCTGAACCAGCGACACAACTCTTCCGCCAAAGGGTAAAGCGGGAGGTTGTATCCAATTCGGAAGACGTACTCATAAAAATCACAGTACCCGGTCTTAGGCACATTGGCACGGTCTAGCCCCGCAGGGACCATGTCAACATGATCAGGAATATTGTACGATTTCCTCAGAGAGGCCAAGTGGGACGACATCAACTCACTGTGCTCCCAAGGAGGGAGTTTACACTTATTCTTAAAGTCACTCTTTTTGCTCATATCAAGTGGAAGCAAGTTAGCCATTGATCTGAGGATGACGAAGCCCTAGTGGAAGCGACGTCCTTGGTCCTAGTATCGTCATGACGACGTTTAGCCATAGCGGAAGTTATAAGAAAAAGGTGTTTCTGGTCATAAGTTCAATTCCTAAGAACGAAAATTTCAGAGAAGAAAGAACAGCAAGCACCAGAAAAAGATAGAGAAAAGATTGGGAAAATACTCTCAGAAAAGGTTCGAAAGATAAATCCAGTTCAACTCTCCCTCCATTTATAAGAAAAGGTACACAGAAATCAAAAGGGCAAGATTCAAAAACCGGCGCAGGAAAACCCAAACGTCACGTCATAACCTGAACCGCCTCGGGAGCAGAGGTATTGATCACGCATGTGATCGATGATGTCATCTTAAAAAGGAACTCCAAAAAGGGGGTAATATGTCAACGGCTTGACCCCTTCACATATGAGCACGCCTCTTACAGGGGTATCAACATGAACGACAAAATTTCCATGGGCGTCGAGCATGTATGTCCGTCCATTGGAGACGCCTCTCGACCGCGTCCCAATAGACGGATGGACTATCTGTATTGGGAAAATTTGGTTCCCTACTCCCGTATATTATCTACATACGTCCTCGATGAAGAAAATAACCTTACTATGGTCGACTCAAGTAAGGTCGGCCTCAGTCAATAAACAGACCGAATGCCATGACTTGTTGCGATGTCACATCAAGCTCTGACACTCATATGCCGATGCCACCAACCCTTATACTTTCTTTGTATTATTTCGAGGAAGGTCCCTTAATATATAAAGGAGACCTTCCCTTTATAAAGACTGATGTGTATTTCACTATTGAAAATATACAACTCTCTCTATCTGATTCTCTATCTCTCTCTCTTGTGTAAAAAGTCTACTATTTATCTTATTGCTCTTATATCTCGATTTATTTACATTATAATCACAAATCTTGATCATTTTACATTTTCTAGATTATATTACTCTTGATTCCGATTAACCTATATCACTTTTGATTGTTTTAGAGCTATTTAAGTATTCGAATAACTTTTTAGCCAAACAACTATAAAAGAAGAAAATTTCTATTCCTCTCATTCGGTTCTATCCGTTATACTATTTAATTTATTGGTATTCGTTCGACTTGCCATGCAACTTAGAAAAATAATTTAGATATGCATTCTGTATACTATTGTTTGAATAATTTAATAATGTAAATTAATTTGGATTTTAAATAAAGGAAATTATGATATTTTTTTTTTACTGAAAATAGTAAAATTAGTGCATACAAATGTTTTTTTCGTTAATATAGGCGTGTCAAAATTTAGAAAGTGGATATTTTCTGTTTTTCTGTTTTCATTGATTGATTAAAATAAAAGTAGGAAATGACAGCACCCAAAAGTTGTAAAGCATATATACCAAGTTCCAATATTAACCCATAATTGATTAAACAACTAATTGCATAATTACGACTCTGCCCCGAAATCATCTAATTTCCTGCTCACTATTCTCAATATATCCCGTAATTTTAACGTTACAAGGACACTTTTTTTTTCTTTCTATTTTCTACATTCCTACATTTTCAGCACCGCCTACTCTCCTCCCTCTCTCGCCACCTCGCCGCTCTCTGTCTCCCGATTCTCCAGTATCACACACATAAATATAAACTGAAACGCGTGTAACACACGTCAATCGTCGGCGTTTTGTTATTTGTACCATGCCGGAGATAGAAAGGCAGAGAACAAGGCATAACCGACAGGCGGCGATTCGAGAACCAGCGAAAGCCAGAGTACCACTGAGACTCCTGCTTCGAGTAGCTTCAGTAGCCGGTGGAATTCAATTCGGCTGGGCACTACAATTATCACTCCTCACACCTTACGTGCAAGAGCTCGGAATACCGCATGCTTGGGCAAGCATAATATGGCTATGTGGACCGCTTTCAGGTTTACTGGTTCAGCCTTTAGTAGGTCATATGAGTGACAAGTGCACCAGTCGGTTCGGTCGCCGGCGTCCGTTTATTGTCGCCGGAGCAGTGTCGATCATGATAGCGGTGCTGATCATCGGTTTCTCCGCTGATATCGGCTGGCTTTTAGGTGATCGAGGTGAAATAAAAGTGCGAGCTATAGCGGCGTTTATTGTAGGGTTTTGGCTTCTCGATGTTGCTAATAATATGACTCAAGGTCCCTGCAGAGCTCTTCTAGCTGATCTTACCAGTAAGCTTTTCAATTCAGTTTTACAGTTTAATATATTTAGTTATGTATTTTATTGCTTGTGAATTACTCTGTTTTTCTGCTTATTTTTGATGCACTAGTTAAGTGCTTTCTAAGGAAGGTGAAGCTTAAAACATCTCCTTTAATTTTGCTTTTTCTTTGAATAAAGTATTTTTTAAAAGTAGCGTTTCCTCTGTTCATATGGAATAAATAGCTTTCGTCATGGTATGGCTTTAAAAAATGGAAACGCGACAGATACTTTTTTTGAAGGTAAAGTTAAACGTATTAGGCACTCGTTTAGCTCAAATGGACAATGATGCCCCTGGGCCGAATGATGCGCGTGGGACCCACTGAATTCTGTTTCGTTCGGCTAAATGGCTGATGTACGCCTATTGAATTGAGTGGTTAAGACATCGGGAATATAATTGCACTTTACTCTTCTGCTATCTATATAAGTATATTATAATGGACTATAGAGTAGTATAATAACGTATCCTTCCGGATGAATTTCAGTGGTTTGATATTTGATTTTGCATTTTGATGATTTTTTACCAGCTATAGAATGGTAATTTAACTAGGCTATGGAATTGAATGGAAGTATATGGACTAGCTTTTCCTTTTGATAAGTAATTAATTATATGGGCTAGCTCTATCACCTGTCAAGAGCATATCTAGAATTTTTTTCGGTGGGAGCAAGCATTTTTGAGAAGTACATCTCTTCCTTTTAATCCAAATGAGGACTATGTGTGCCAAAAAAACCAACGCATGGATAAAAATCAAAATAGACTGGTCAATTAGTTTTTGTACTCCTAACAATGAAAAGACCTATGTTTTGTGACCATTTGCTCCTATCACAAACCCATATTTGCTTTATTAGCTTTATCAGGAGATGCAAATTGCAAAATTAAATGCCATAATAGAAGCAAATGGTATGGCAGTACAAGTCACACATATGATACTAAAAGAATTGGAAGAAGTAGCAAATAATTCATATTCGAAACCTATTGGATAAGTGTTGCAGAAGCCGAATATAAAGAGAGTGATTAAATCGCAACTGCTATATCTAAAGGTAGCTAATAAATAGTAAATGAGATGATAATAAAAGGAACATCAGAAATTAACGAGGTTCGGCAAAATTTGATTTTTGCCTAGTCCTAGGGCACAATCAACTCAAATTTTATTTCATTCCAAAAATATAAGTGAAATACTACAAGAGAGACAGAAGATAAAAATGTCTTGGGAGATAAGAAGGCAAGTGAAAGATGTTTACAAATGAACAAAAATCTTGCTATTTATAGAAGTGAGATTGCCGTAATAATGTTATGCATAACTCACATTAAGTATGAACATGCAATGTAAATGCATCTACCTATTTCTTCCCAAAAAGAGGCTTCAAATTTCACACTAGTTCATATCAATCGTGACAAATTCAACAATAAGCTAGTAATTCTACGTCCTTGCGCACTTGCACTAGGCTTCATTTTTGTGGTGTAGTTTGGGATTTTCTTCCTATGGACAAGTGAAAACTTTTCGTTGATAAAATATTGATGTCCTTATTACTTTTAAGTAATTTCCTTAAAAAGGAAGGGTTTGGCAGCAGCTCCTCCATCTTCAGCGGCTGACCACATGTGGATTCTGCTCTAGGTCTTGTTCTATCAAAAGTTAACGGCAAATTGAAGAGAGAGAGAGAGCAGAAGTCTTTTTGATAAGTAGAAGAAACAAAAGTCGTACTATAACTTCAGGTTTAGACATCTTTAGTCGATAAAGTTTGGAATTATGATACAATTAGTTGTAATATGAGGGACATATGCACCATTTTCTGAATTGAGGCGACGTGCAAGAGGGTACTGCATAAGCGTTCAGTTTCCTGGTTTATCTTGAAAAAGCTTTTATAATTTGAAGAAAGTATGGTATTGAGACTTTGTTCCTAAGAAGTGATATAATACGAGAAAATTACCGACCAAGGATTCTTATATGAATTTTAAGGTTGATGGCATGATTGGATCATCACATCTTGAGAGTGCTGGAAATTAAATTAGAAAGTTTGAAAAGAAGCAAAAGAAATTATCCATATAAGAAAATCAAATTACAAATTCACATATCTATTTGGAAGGATGTCGTGGGTCTATTTGGAAACAGCCTCTCTACCCAAGGGTAGGGGTAAGGTCTGTGTACATACTACCCTCCCCAGACCCCACTAAGTGAGATTATACTGGGTTGTTGTTGTTGTTGTTGTTGTAAATTGCAAATTTACATATCTAGAAATTCCGAGGAAAGCAAAATTTTGGAACATTGTGATGAGCTCAATCTCCAAGTGAAAGCAAATTATGGTTAAAGTAGAGATTGTGTACTTGCTGAACTAGCTCCTCTCTTATCCTCCACCTTTTCCTTCAAGAAAAGAATAACGAAAAAGGAGAAATAAGGTCTGTTTTCCTTCAGGATTTTGTTGAAAGATGATTGCTCTCTAAAAAGAAGCAGCTCTGAAGCTGCAGCTTTATTTTTAAATCCCGTGTTAGTGTCCCACTTATTCTGAGAACGACTTTATTGATCTTGTTAGAAAGCATGTTAAGCTAATAGAAGGAAAAGAATATTTAAGGGAGAAAAGCGATAAATTGCACAAGACAAGACAACACTAGATTTACGTGGTTCGCCAATTTTTGCCTACTCCACGGCCACACAAAGAATAGCTCTTTATTTACTGAAGAGAGAAAGAAGAAGTTTTGGGATGATCTACAAATGAAAATGTAGACCCCTATATATAGGCATTTGGAATGCCCTGCCGAGGTAAGCGCTTACATCATAAGAATGCTGATGTAAGCGCTTACACAATAAAAATGTTGAGGTAAGCGCTTACATCACAAGAATGTCGATGTAAGCGCTTACATCATATTTCATCTCTTTTTAATTTTTCTTTCTTTTGTCTACTTTCACATACACCAATAGGTTCACTCCTATCAATCTCCCCCTCAAACCTATGTTACATCAAGAAAAAAAAAATTTGTTATTCTCTGGTGGCGCCTTTACGTTATCAGTCTTGAAGGCTAACTGAGGCAGTGCACACCACATTTCGTCAAAACCGACAACTTTGGTGAACATGCCTGACATGTTCTTTGATCCTGGTAGCTTCTACAGGGAAAGAGTTCATTCGTTTATCAATTCTCGGATATGATGATACCTCAACTGGATATGCTCGATCTTGCATGAAACACTGGATTCTTGGCAAGATGAGTTACACTCTGGCTATAGTTGAAAAGTTCACAATTGTCCTGTTCTTTACCTAGCTCTTTAAAGAAATTCTTGAGCCAAATCATCTCTTTTCCAGCTTCTGAGATTGCCATGTACTCTGCTTCAGTGGTAGATAGAGCAACATTTTTCTGAAGTCTGGACATCCAACTAACAGCAGTACCACCCAAGGTGAACACGTATCCTGTGGTACTTTTTTGACTATCCAGATCACCGCCTAAATTTGCATCAACAAAACCTTGTAAGATAATATTGCTTATTTTAAAACGAAGTGCCATACCTGAGGTGCCTTTGAGATATCGCAATATCCATTTTACACCTTCCAATTCTCGTTTCCTGGATCTGACATGTATCTGCTAACAACTCCAACATCATGAGCTATATCAGATCTAGTGTAACCTATAGCATACATCAAACTCCCTATTGCTGAAGCATTCCGAACTTTGGACTTGTACTTCCTTTCTTCATCTGTCGTAGGTGATTGGTCCTTTGACAGATTTAGATGGCTTCCGAGTGGAGTGCTTCTGGTCTTTGCATCATGAAGATTGAACGTGCTTAGTACCTTCGGTATGTACTTTTCTTGAGACACCTTTAAGGTTCCTTCCGACCTTTTCTGCTAATCCTCATCCCAAGCATTTGCTTAGCTGGTCCTAAGTCTTTCATTTCAAACTCCTCCGCCAGTTGTTGCTTAACCAAGTTGATCTCATTTATGCCAGATCCTGCAATTAGCATATCATCAATGTACAACAGTAAGATGATATAGGATTCATCAAGATTTTTGATATAACAACAATGGTCCATCTCACATCGTGTGAAACCGTTTTTATGCATGAATCCATCAAATTTCTTGTACCATTGTCGGGGAGCTTGTTTCAAACCATACAAACTCTTCTTCAACTTACACACAAGGGTTTCTTTACCAGAAACTTGAAAACCTTCAGATTGCTTCATGTAGATGGCTTCTTCAAGGTCACCATGCAAGAAAGCAGTTTTAACATCTAGCTGCTCCAAATGCAAATTTTCTGCAGCTAAGATACTTAGCACCAACCTGATAGTAGTTAATTTGACTACAGGAGAGAAGATCTCGGTGTAGTCAATTCTTTCCTTCTGCTGAAAGCCTTTTACTACTAATCGTGCTTTGTATCTCTTCTTACCATCATGCTCTTCCTTGACTTTATACACCCACTTGTTCTGCAATGCCTTCTTTCTTTTTGGTAACTCCGTAAGTATCCATGTTTTATTCTTTTAAAGAGAATTCATCTCTTCTTTCATAGCTAGCTTCCACTTATCAGAGTTTATCACCTGCATTTCAACAAAATGCTCTGGTTCTCGGCAGTTAGAAGTAAATAATGAATAGAGAGAGTTAACCTATCTGGAGGATTCGTGACTCTTTTAGATCTCCTCAATATAGGTTCATGAGTAACAGAATCAAATCTGATTCAGGTCCTGATTCCAGATTTGGTTTTGCATGTGATTCTATCTCTGGTTCTAGTTCTTCTTCAACTTCGGCTTCTGATTCTTCATCTTCAATTTCAGAATTAGTTGTAATCCCTCGAGCCACTTCACTTTCTGAGATTTCTTTTTTAACTCAACTGTTTCGGATGTATGTTTGCTGGTGCTGGTTGGTTCTACTACAAGTTTGTCCTCGTACATCACATTTTCGTTAAATGTGACATTCCTGTGTCTTAGGATCTTTCTATCCTGATCATCCCAAAACGATAACCAAAATTATCATCACATAGCCAATAAAGAAACATTTCTTTGCTTTATGATCAAGCTTATCTCTATCATTAGAGTTTACATGCACATAAGCAACACAACCAAAAATTTTCAGATGTGAGAGAGTTACCTCCTTTCCTGTCCATACCTCATCAGGAATTTTAAAATTCAGCGGTACTGAGGGCCCCCTATTTATGAGGTAAGCTTCCGTGTTAACAGCCTCGACCCAAAAATATTTCGACAATCTAGAATGTATTCTCATACTTCTCGCTCGTTCATTCAGGGTTCAGTTCATCCTCTCAGCAACGCCATTTTGTTCCGGTGTTCCAAGAACTGTCTTGATCATTCTGATCCCATTCGCCGAGCAAAATGCTTTGAACTCTCGACTATCATGCTCTCCTTCATTGTTAGACTTCAGACATTTTAACTTTAGGCTTGTCTGATTTTCAACTTCAGCATTCCATTTTTTAAAGGTAACAAACATATCAGATTTATTTTTCAGAAAATAAACCCATACCTTTCTTGTGGAGTCGTCAATGAAGGTGACATAGTAGCGTGAGCCTCCTAGAGAAGTTACAGGAGCTGGTCCCCACACATCTATATGCACTAGTTCCAGCTTATCTTTCTTTGGCGTCTTTCCCACCTTTGAGAAATTAACTCTCTTTTGTTTCCCGTAAATGCAATCTTCGCACAAACCTAACTCAACATATTTTTTGTTTGGCAACTTTTCTTTGGATGCCAACAACTTCATTCCCTTCTCACTCATATGCCTGAGCGTCCGGTGCCACAGTGTTGTATCACGACCATGATCAACAGTTGCTATTGTATCTCTTTGTATTGCAGTTGCATACAGTGTTCCCCTTTTGAAGCCACGTGCCACAAACAAAATTCCATTTGGTTATCTTCCACGATCCGTTGCCGAATGTTGTTGTATATCATTGATCGTTAATATGACTCATAGATATCATATTTTTCTTGAGGCCAGGAATATGTCGTACATTTTGCAATTTTCATAGCGTGCCTTGTGAAGTCTTTATATGAACTTCTCCTTTTTCGGCAATGTCGAGAGGTCCGCCGTCTGCTAGATAAGCTTTCCCAAGTTTTCCAGCAATATAATTATGCAATAATTCTTTTCATGATGTAGAGTGAAAGGATGCACCTGAGTCCAAAGTCCGAGATTCGACCGGACTGTCTACACATCAAATTAGTGCATCACCGACTTGTTCAGCAATTACATTTGCTGAATTTTCTTCCTTCTTCTGCTTTGGTTCTCTACATTGACTACTGTAGTGACCCTTTTTATCGCAATTCCAACAAGTAATGTCCTTGCGATTTTTGGATTGTCCTCTTCTCCTTGACTTTGATCTGCTAGAACATGATTTTGTCCTCTTTGGTTAATTCTCCCCCTGCTTTCAATATTAAAAGCAGATCCTGGGAATCACTTGATTCTCTTCGGCGAATATCTTCACTTGGAACCAAGTCTCTAATATCACTCAATTTGAGTTTGGTACTTCCTGATGAACTGCTACTTGCAGACACTGTTGCAGACCGGATCTCCGGTAGAGATGATAGTAGAATTAACGCCCTGATTTCGTCATCAATTGTTATATTAACACAACTCAACTGAGTTAATATTGTACTAAATTCATTGATATGTTCCATGACTGATCCGCCTTCTGTCATCTTTAAGTTGAACAATCGACGCATCAAATAGACTTTATTTGAAGCAGATGGCTTCTCGTACATATTTGATAACATCTTTATCAGACCTGCATTAGTCTTCTCGTTAATGATGTTAAACGCCACTTTTCGTATTGGCGTCAAACGAATCACACCAAAAGCTTGGTGATCTAATAGATCCCAATCTGCTTTGGCCATAGTCTCCGGTTTCACCTCGGTCAGAGGTAAGTGTAAATTTTTCTGGTACAAATAATCCTCTATTTGCATTTTCCAGAATCCAAAATCTTTGCCATTGAACTTGTCAATCTTAACCTTTCCTTCTTCTGATGTCATTTTTCACAAAAAATTTATGTGAATAGTGCCCGTGAATAGTACGATGATCAATAGTACTGTTCTTTTCTACCAGAAATACACTATCTGTTCTATGATACCAGTTGTTAGGAAGCGTGTCAAGCTAATAGAAGGAAAAAAATATTTAAGAGAGATAAACAATAAATTGCACAAGACAACAACACAAGATTTACGTGGTTCGGCAATTTTTGCCTACTCCATGGACACACAAAGAATAGCTCTTTATTAACTGAAGAGAGAAAGAAGAAGTTTTGGGATGATCTACAAATGAAAATGTAAACCTCTATTTGTAGACATTTGGAATGCCCTGCCGAGGTAAGCGCTTACATCATAAGAATGTTGATATAAGCGCTTACATAATAAAAATGCTGAGGTAAGCGCTTACATCACAAGAATGTCGATGTAAGCGCTTACATCATATTTCTTCTCTTTTAATTTTTCTTTCTTTTGTCTACTTTCACATACAAAGATAGGTTTGCTCCTATCAGATCTTTACTTCCTTAGTTGAAAATAAGATGGTGGCATAGGGTCCGAAATTTATTTGTTATAATCACTCAAGCAGTAAACATATCCAATAGTCTACAGATGCTGGCCTATAGAGGTGCACCTATTCTTTTCCTTTTTCCATCGGGTTTTGTATGTATTCCTGAAAAGCTCGGCTTGTTTTTGCATTTAAAATCCTTGCTTACATACATATGCATAAAAATGTGCTTAATTCAGTTAATAATATTTTTTAGCCTTTCAAAGGAGCTAGTAAAACCTCCTCCTACTTTGCATGATAGCATCATCATTGATGCTAACTAGTGTAACCAAAATTTTAAAATAAAATTGCATTTTATTGAATTTTGCCCCTAGCTACAACCATTTGGGATAAAATAACACTAAAGTGTCGTAATGGAGCTAGCATATTTATTTTTGTAATCATTGCATCTGCTTGATGCCTTTCAATGAAGCAACTTACTTTATAAAAAAAAATAAAAAAAGTAACACTAAAGTGTAACGATGCCAAAATGGATGGCGGCTTCGGTCTCAGTCTACCAATGCTTATGGGCTTTGCAATAGAGGGCCTCCACGGATGAATGAATGGAGAGATGGTGCTATTGCAGAGTTGATACTGGATACCAAAAGAAAATGCTTGGCAGAACTTAATTTTTCATGGCGAGATGTATCAGTTTTACTATTTTGTACCATAGACTCCATTGCTGTTGCATTGTGCATATTTATATCAGGAAGTTGTCTTGAAGCTAGTGACATCTTCTATGCTTTCTAACATGCAGTGAAGGATCATAGAAGAACTCGGGTAGCAAATGCATACTTTTCGTTATTTATGGCCATTGGTAACATTCTTGGCTTTGCAACTGGATCTTACAGTGGCTGGTACAGGATCTTCCCTTTCACCCGCAATTCTGCGTGCACCATCAACTGTGCGAATCTAAAGGCCGCTTTTATTCTTGACATTATTTTTATTGCAACAACTACATATATCAGCATATCGGCAGCGAATGAGCAGCCTCTAGATCCCAATCATTGCTCCTCTCATACTGGAGAAGAGATTTCCGAAACAAGCCATGGCCAAGAAGAAGCTTTTCTCTGGGAATTGTTTGGAACTTTCAAGTATTTCCCAGGTATTGTTTGGGTGGTCCTGCTTGTCACTGCCCTGACATGGATTGGCTGGTTTCCATTTCTGCTGTTCGATACTGACTGGTTTGGTCGAGAAATTTATGGCGGTGAACCAAATGATGGAAAGAATTACAGTGCTGGAGTCCGAATGGGTTCATTGGGTCTAATGTTGAATTCCGTGCTTCTTGGAGTAACTTCATTGCTCATGGAGAAGCTCTGTCGAAAATGGGGGGCTGGTTTCACATGGGGAGTTTCAAATGTTGTCATGTCTCTCTGCTTTATAGCAATGCTTATAATTACTGCAGTTAGGAGCAGCATAGACATTGGCCAAGGTCTTCCTCCGGATGGCATAGTTATTGCTGCACTAATAGTATTTGCTCTTCTTGGGATCCCACTAGCTGTAAGTTGCTTATTTTCAAGTTGCAACCAGAAATTGTTTTGCACGACTACACAGGTTTTATGTGTAGAACTAGTGAAATTAGAACACCTCTATATCACACATTATTTTTTTGTGTATAATTACTGAAATTAGAACACCTCTAAATCACACATTATTTTGTGTGTAGAATTACTGAAATGAGAACACCTCTTAATCACATTAAATTTTCTTTCTCCGATATTCTATTAAGGACAACCAGCCTTTTATCTGTCTTTTTCATTTCTACTTTTGAGATTTCATCACCAAGTCTAAGACTAGCTCTTTGACTTTGTTTTATCTCAAGAAAAATTCTAACCAAAAAGTTAGATGCACAAGTGAACTGTCCTTTTCAGATTTTGTAACTGTTGAAAAATGTATATAAGTATTCAGGTTGGCTGAGATATTTTCTTCATGTAATATGCCTGTCAAATGTAACATGATATGGAAGGAAATTGGAGCAAGGTTATTGTTTCTAAAGGCTTCAGTTTGAACACAAGTTTCATGTGGGCTTAGAGAGAGCTTTATTTAGGTATATTATTGTATAATGCAAGCCATTTTCTGCAGATAACGTACAGTGTTCCATATGCTCTGGTATCCTCAAGGATTGAAGCTCTTGGGCTAGGACAAGGTAGATTGAGTTATGTCTATTTCGATCATTATTCTGCAGGTCAAATAGAAAGTAGTGCTTCAATTGCTACTTCAAACTTGCAGGCTTGTCAATGGGCGTTCTGAACCTGGCAATTGTGTTCCCACAGGTATAAATTTGCTCGTCTCTTTCTATGGGCTTTTTGGAACAAGAACAATCCCCAAAAGGTGGTCCGACTAAATATCAAAGCCTTTATGTCGATGGATGCGTATCAACAAGTGCATTGTGTTGCGTCTTTTCAGTTTTATCTTGTAGCTGTTTTCTGTTTAGCCCTTTGTTTTGAGTTAAAAGAAAATGAGGCAAGGAGCGGAATGTCACAAATGATATAAATTTATAGTATCATTCAAGTGAATACTGAATATTGGTATTCTCACATGTGTTTCCATGAAGAATGTCCGTTGCACCTTTTACAGCATGTATCTTATCATCCAGTGAATGAAAGATTTTGTTATTGGTCACAGATTGTAGTTTCACTTGGAAGTGGACCATGGGATGAGCTATTTGGTGGTGGCAACTCACCAGCCTTTGTTGTAGCTGCACTTTCAGCATTTTCTGGTGGACTTGTAGCCATCCTGGCAATTCCTCGAACACGGGTTGAGAAGCCCAAGATCCTTCCATGAGGTATCTGCTGCTATTGTCTCTGTTTGAACTACTTTATTGTCTGTTTGTCCACCGCATATAAATTATCTGTCTGGTCTTCTGAATAATAAGCTGTTTGAACCATCTTTTCCACTTAAGGACATTTTAGTAGGGCTCTAGTTCATACTTGCTTCGCTCACTTCCTTTCCAGTTTAGAACTAGAATAAAGGGTAAACAGAGCTTCTGCTTTGTGCTGGAAAATGAAGCCTCTACCTCTTCCTTGCTGTTAGTTTCTTCACTTTCTTGTAATTCAGTTTCTATAATCAGTCAAACATCCATGCAAAGAGTGACCCCCTCAATCTTTTGTACCATCTCTAGATTCATTATCTCGAACTCATACTTCTTTTTTTTCTTTCATTCCAACTTTTAACATATCTTTGAAAGCATAGGAAATGAACACCGGGGAGACTCTGAGTATCAGCTTCAAAAAGTTTTCATTCATATCTTTGTCAGCACTTCACTCCTAATTTATTGTTCACGTGCCGCTCACTGACACCAGTGGCTGACCCAGGGTTTTCATTCAGGGGATATCACAATATAAAAAAGTAAATATATGATAAAGTCAAGGGGATTCAACATGTAGTATATATACATTAAAAAAAATTAACCTATCTTTATGGCGTAATTTTCTGATGAAGGCGTGTCAATCTTGCTTCAAGGTGGCTTCGTCACTGACCGACACAGTGCAACACTTGTACAAAGATTCATCTATCCTTTTGATTGAGCATAGTTTGTGCTCAGTAATGCGCACCCTCAGCCACTTTGATTCAACCCTTTTAAAGCGTAGCATCACGACTATGATGCATTTCGAATTATGTTTTAAGAATCTTAGCATATCTGATTTCCTTGTAATTATGCTTTAGATTAGGAAGAAATTACTCACTATAATGAGGATTTTATGCCTCTTATTGTGTATGTTTTTCGATCTTTAGAAATCTGCAAAGATCAAATCCCGAGAGCTTGAAGACATGAACAACAACAATAAACCCAGTGTAATTTCACAAGTGGGATCTGGGAAGGGTAGAGTGTACGCAGACCTTACCCCTACCTCGTGGAGATAAAGAGGATGTTTCCTATAGACCCTCGAAAAGCAGTAATAATAGCAAGATAAGATGATACGATAACCAAAACGAAAGAAACAACAAGTAGTAATGAAAATCTAAGAATAGGGAACGAAAAATAGTACTAATAATACTGATATGGTAAAAAGCTACGCCTGGTTACTCACGACCCTTCTATCCTAATTCGTGATCTCCACATTCTGCTTTCTAGGTCATGCCCTCGGTAAGTTCAAGTTGTGTTGTCTCCTGCTTAATTACTTCTTCTCAATACTTCTTTGGCCTACCTCTACCCCTGCTCAAGCCCACCATGACCAACCTCTCACGCCTTCACGCTGGGGCATTTGCGCCTTTCCTCTTCACATGCCCGTACCATCTCAGCCTCACTTCCTGCAGCTTGTTCACCACAGATACCACTCTCATCTTGTCCCAAATATCTTTATTCTTAATCTTGTCTCTCTTGGTATACCCACACATCCATCTCAGCGTCATCATTTCTGCTATTCGGTATCTTCTGGAAATGAGGATAATCAGAAGGATGTGTGAGCATACCAGAAGAGACAAGATTAAGAATGAAGATAAATAAAATGAAAGTTCCGCGAACATTTTTTATTTCCTCAGGTTATGGAGATTGAATAATGTTAAATATACATAAAACTCTCTTAGGTCACAAGTTCAAGCCCTGCGCCAAGCGCACTATGCTTTTAATATCTTGGATTCTCTGATACCAGACTCCTAACAACCCCTAGGCCCTAACAAATGTTGAACCTAATATATCCATGAGAATTAGGAGGAAAGAACAATCATGTTGGTACTTTGCTTTTAAAGAGGAGAAATATTCGTGCTAGGGAATTGTAATGTTGACCTTTTTTTAGAAGCATTGAGGGATCACAACAAATGTCAAGAACTACGTCCAACCTACATACAAATAGCAAAAATCAAGTTGTTTTGTCATGAACATTTGAAAGAAAACAGGTCATTGCTGATACATGGTCCAAAACTTTGGCGGATAAAAGGACCTTTCCTCCCTCTACCCTTTTCCACTTAAGTATCATACTTCTCTTTGTGGTAGGGTTCAAACCCGTGACTTGCGCCTAAGTCAACCATCACAAGATGCTCTTACCAGTAGACCAATGCTCTGCGGGCAAGAACATAGTCTTACCTTAATTTCATAAGTCTTACTTTGCTATTTCTTTTGACTTTCTAAGAACTCTCAATATTTCCCTATAACACACACACCAAAAAGAAAAAAAAAAGAAACGCAATGGATATTAAGTAGCCAATACCAACTAGTTTCGGATTGAGGTATATTAATTGACGAGTTATTACTAAGAAGTCAAGAACCACGCCAACACAAATTTAGTCAAAGAGAGAGCAAGGAAAATAAGGAATGTCAGTTAAATAACAATGACTTGCGACAGTTGACAAATAACAACGACAACAACAACTACCTAGTATAATCCCACAAATTAGGGTCTGGAGTAGGTAATACGTACACAGGCCTTACCCCTACCCGAAATGGCAGAGAGGCTGTTTCCAAATGACCCTCGGCTCAGGAAAAGGAAAAACAAAAACAAAAACAAAAACATGAGAGCATTAGTAACTCTAGCAAAAATCACATAAATAATTATCTAAACATAAACCATAAACCATAAATAAAATGACATGCAGTAATATCGACCAGTAACTACCATGAGAGGGCACAATATAATACACACATCATCTATAGAGAGCCCTACCAAACCCCCCAGCCTCGGGAAAGAAGTACGAAAAATACTAGGAGCCCCTATCCTACAACCCTGATACTAGACCTCCGGACTCTCCTATCAAGGGCCATGTTCTCAGAAATCTGCATTCTAGCCATGTCCTGCCTAATCACCTCTCCCCAATACCTCTTGGGCCTCCCTCTACCTCGACTCGCGCCAACCACCGCTAGCCACTCACAACTCCTCACCGGGGCATCAGAGCTTCTCCTCCGCACAGATGACAAATGTTTTCTCAAAGAAAGAGAGAGAGAAAAGAGAAGAGGTCAGTGTGAAAAGAAATTACAATTTTGAAAAGTGCTCTATAGTTATTAATCTCTTTTTTAGAATCCTTTTCTAATCCCCAGTCATTGCAGAAATACATTGGTGCATAATAATAATAATAATAATAATAATAATATTTTCCTCATTTACACACATGCTTACAAAGTCGTGATCATAAAAGGCTTTTATCATTGAAAAAAAGCTACAAAGTAAAGAGTAAACTAGATTGATTAATAATCTTTTTCCCCACGCATAGCGGGAGCTTAGTGTACCTGGTTGCCCTTTTTCATCTGCAGCCACATTATTGAAGAAATACTTTGGAGCATCTTTGCATTAAAAAAAGGAAGACTTTTCCTCATGTAGTCTCTATGCACATGCTTACAAACTTGTGATTGGGAAATAACTTTTATCATGTGCTTATTAACACTTGTTTTCATTCTAGAGGGACTTCTGAGTTTGTTTTTCTTATTGGACTATCATTAACTTTTTCTTGAGCTGTTGGGTCATAATATTTTGTACTTTGGGTAGGTTATTGGTGTCATGTTGAGAGATGAGATAGATGGTGCTGGTAATTCTCCAACATTGGCCTAGGCAGGTACTTAATTTTTCTGTTGTGGCCATTGACTATTCCTCAATCCGAAGGCTGAAGAGTGACTGGAGGTATATCCTTGTATCCTATTTTTTGCATTTTCTGATCAACCCACAATTTGTATTACCATTTTGTAAATATAGATCTTTCGCTCACGTGGTATTGATTCTAGCATTCAAGATGCTGTATTCAAGATTGTTTTGTTCCATCATTTACTTAGTTGCTCAAATCGCTACTGTGCAATTACCTTTGGTGGTTCTCTACTTTCTAGATAAAGAAAATTTCAAATATCAGTACAACTGTTCAAGAAATGTTCAGTCTATAAAGTGTGTATTCTTTGTGCATTTCCATACATCTCCAAGTATAATTGTACTCTGCAAATAGGACTACCTTGTTTCAGCTGCAAATTTCCTCAAGGCTATAACAAAATTTGTCTCATCCATATTGGTGCCAGCCATTTATAAATTTTTAGGTTTGACATGCAAACTTATAATTAGCCAAGTGAAGAGGATGACAGGTGCGCCAATAGTAATAAATGTATTCTGGAGTTACAATCTCGAGTACACATAATGGCACCCTAAACTTTTGATTCCAGGGACTGATGTTTCTGCCCAAATAACCTCTGGAAGGAAGAACCTATCCATGATGTCATAGTAAAATAACCTGGTTTTAGATGCATGATGTCTAAGAAGATGGAAGATAAATACATGGAAAACTGCTGTGGAACATTATCTGGACCATCTTTTTCGGTACCTCAAAACTACAAATGTACCCTCATGTCTCATTAAATAAACCATCTCTTGCACCAACTATTATTTCCTAAGTGCTTAGAAAGTGGCGTATAAGAACTCAAAATCTGTTACTCATGATAACAGAGAAGACTATTACTCAGCACCTACTCCCATGCTGAAGATTGTCCGGATATTACACAATGTTTCCTGCAAGCAATGGCCGAATAGGCAATTTGATAGCATTTAAAACCCTCAAGTCCAACTTTTGTACGACCAGATCCTTACAGAAGCTTTTTTAGTGCGAAAGATTATTCACTAGCTGTGATGAGAACAAGTTTCGCGTCAGATGTTCCATCCTATTTTGCACAAACGGAGCAGGACACAAGTTTGTCTGTCTGATAGGCTATTTGGAATCGAGGTTGTTCTTTTGTCAGCTAATCATGGTCATGAAACCGGTGTCCATAGCTAATAATCCTAAAAAGGAGGTGAAGTTGCAGCTAGGAACCCAGGATCAGCCATGAGATAAGACTTTAACCAATAAGATATTTGTTTGTCATTAGACTTCATTTTATTTTACCAAAAATATCATTTAGCAAGCAAGCTTACGTGCTTTAGTGATTTATCAAGGTGACTCGGAATCTCATGCGATTTGTGCATGATATTGGTTAATTCATTTAATATATTGTAACCTTTGCCTTATATATATATATAGTGTTTGGAGGCTACCAGTTCCGGCAAATTGAGACCTCGATTAAGACGTGATCTTTCACTACTACTGTGTTTTTTGTGTGTATGTGAAGCTTGGTTGATAAAGAAAGGTTCCCTTTTCTAATATTCTCTTTTTCTTGTTGTTTTTTTTTTGGTGCCTGAGAATAAATTCCTATTGTTATTGCATTATCAGTATCTATAAAAGCTTGGCTGGCTTTCATTGCCTCTCCATGTAATGCTGCCTACCAGTGCAGATGGAAACATTTAATAAAGGTGTTCCTTGGTACGATTCATTTAAAAACCATTGGAATTTTAACTGTTGCTTAGCTGAAATGAAATGCAACGCATTAGTAGATGTAAGATATCTAGATCACATCACTGTCTACTTAATGTGAAAGATTTTGAAGTTTAATCGCACATTCATTGCAAGTCCTTGTCAAAAAAATTCATTGCAATTTCTTTTACGTTGAAAGACCTGTAGATTGTGGTGGCAATCTGTGATGTGGGGTTAAGAGAAAGAATAGGAGAGAAGATACTGGAAATGAGAAAAAGATTAGTTACCATCCTTTTTTTGTTTTTGGAGAAGAAAAGTCGAGAATCTGAATTAGTGAATTTGTTCTGTAGTGTGCAGAGCTATCATCCTTGGAAAAATGTTGAACATATTTTATAAGTGTGACATCTCTGGTGGAACGACATGACAATAGCGAAAATTCTTTTACTGTTATAAAAGTTGATTTCAACGTACTAAACTTGGCATATTATGATGCTTAAGATTTTCGCTGCTAAATGTTGTAGAAGAAGAATAAAACCTTGGTACAGATGAATTTACAGACGAGATGAACGGCAACCGAACTTGTGAATCAGATCCAATTTTAGATTCTAACACACTGTCAATTGCTTCATTACGATCTGATGGCATCAGCCATATGCATTTTGCTGAACTGTGGATCCCCACCTTCCATCTGCGGATATTAGCAAAAATCAGTAGCGTAAAGTAGAACAGCGGCAGAAAACAGGATAATAGAAGTATGTTAGCTGACTGATAAGTTTATTTTAGTAGTAAACTTGCATTCTTGTGAGAGTACTGATGAGTGAAAGAGCCATTTCTGAATACTTACTGCAGATATTTAATATACACTCAACTTTATGAAAAAAGAATTACTGTAGAATTTAACCGTAAAAACACACCTATATTTGGTACGTATTAATAAAAGGTCTATGTCATTTGGGTTTTTTTTGTGCGGGGGGTTTGGCGGGGGGGGGGGGGGGGGGGGGAACGAGTGCTCTGACATGATGATAAGGGTTTTTTGACAGGAAATAATGTCCTTGCAAAATGAAATAAAGGGTCCAGTGAATTTTTTGAAGTTAGCTCAGATTTAGAATTGTGGAAAATTTGTAAATTTTTTGGTGGTGTTGTTATTTCAAGATGGGGTGAGTGGGGGACGAAGAAAGCTGCTGCTAACTCTGCCTGCTGCTAAAGGGCTTCTGTTCGTTTCTGTTTCTGTTCTGTATCTGTTTCTGTTCTGTATCTGTTTCTGTTGCTGTTGGTTTGCAGAATACAGAGACACGCACAAACAGGGCATTAAGGCCCCCCACTTGGAGACACATTGATCCCTGTTGTGAAAATTGGATGCAAAATTTAAATGGCTGGAAATCCAGCACGTACTTGTTTTTATTTTATTTCCAGATTTTGTTTCAGTGTTCCCCTTCTTCCATCTGCTGCTTCTCCATATGGCCATCTACTGCTACTGTCACACTTCCCACCCAATTTACTTTAGTGGTCCCTTTTTTTTCCTTTTCTTTTTTGCAATTTTGCACGATGCTTTGTAATACGACCACCACATTCCACTCAACGATCCCCATTTCTTTTTTCTACTTCCCACAAACTGTGAGCATTTAGGATAAGTTATTTAACTACAAGATCAAATATATGTAAGGGAAAAAGATCCCTCGGATTTGTCACTTTTGGCCACTTTAAAGAAAAACCCCACCAGTTTATTACTTCTTGTGTTCCTATCCAAATTCCTAACCTTCCCCCACCCCACCAACACCCCCACAATCACAAATCAAGTGAAGAGAAGTTAGGGGTGAAAATTGAAGTAAGTTCCACTAGGAAATCTTGAGGTCCAGTCTTGTACTGTCTCAAACATACCAAACAAAGTTCATTCTCATTCTCACCGCTGGCAAAATTAACCATTTCCTTAACTTTAAACACGTACAATCTCATCTTCAACATAGACCATTAGATTGATCTCATCCACTTGAAAATTTGTGTAGATATTGCTGATTGTTGAAGATTGAAGATGATCTTTCGAAGAAGAAAATAACTTTGTATGGTTGGCTGTTGTCATTCACATTACCACATTGGATAAAAGAGAAATGAATAAGTTTGCTTTTAGGTCTTAAAAAGAAGAAATGCCCATCCCAAATGGCCCACCAAAAAACCGACCATAACATCAGTGATTAGACTACAAAAGGGAGATCTATATTAAATTAAAATCATATGAAAAATGTCATATAAGGAATCGTTCAGTTTTTGCTCTTTCCACTACTTGAAGAGAAGGAAAATTCCGGCCACCAGTTTTCTGGTTTCTGCATAAGACGTGTTGTCTGCATAAGGCATTAATTTTTTACAGTGGTTTAAATATTATATATTCATGGTATAAAGTGGAAAAGATAGTATATAAATTATATGTAAAGGCCAAGAAAAGATGGGACCTTCAAAATAGAATTTAGAAAACAGATGTGCACTATCAAAAAGTTGCAGGTAGCCAAAGACTAAAACGGTATTTTGCGGTAATGAAATCAGTTGCAGACAACATAAGTCATGCTCGATGCTCTGGTGCATCACATGGGCTGCGAGGAGAATGTAACATGCATGCAATTCTTTTGCCTTGGAACATGCCAACATTTCCTTAGCCACACTTCTTTTGCGGGCAGAGTTAGAATTTAAAATTTATTAATAGTCCTTTTAAGTTATCAGATTTTAAATTAATAATATGTAAAAAATGAATATGTAATTAAAGTTACAAAGTTCAGCCGAATTTAATTTGTAACCTATATTCTATCTAAGCCCTTGCTACCTCCTCTCTCCTAAGTTCCCCTACCCCTTACCTCAAACATATATATGTATATGTATTTCCATTCCCTATATATACATCCGTATGTACATCCGTAGGCATCAAGAAGAAAGAAAAGTTATATTATATGTGTTTTGTCATATCAAAACAACTTGAGCTAGAATTGAACAATATTGGTGTTGCTTGTCAATACATTCCTACCACTTGGCAAATAAAAGAGATAATATTTTTATTCCCTTTCTTTTTCCCCTTTTCATCGATGGGTGAGAAAGAAAATAGGTTCTTTGGGGGGGGGGGGGAGAGAGGGGGGGGTGGTTGGATAAGTAGCTAAAGACAGAAATCGAAACCTAACAAGAAGATGTAATAAAAGCTTATCCAAGACTTAAATTAAAAAAATGTGTTGATTTAACTAGGGTATAATCCCCAGCAAGATATAATTGCCAATAGAGCATTGACACTTGAATAAACCATGCAGGTTTCTTCCCGTTTGGACGGTGAAAAACTAATTATATTCCCATTACCAAATTCTTTAATATTTTCTAATGCATCTTTTTCTCATGGACTAAACTCTCCCTCTCTTCGGAATACTTATTACTTTTTACTTCTACTATACTAAGACAAGATGGAAAAAGCTCGCGTTCATGGCTTTTTGAAATGGACAAGGCCCTACCTTTTCATTAGGTAGAATCCACACGTCCATTCCATCTCAATTAAGTAAGAAAAAGAATCAAAGAATTTTTTTTGTACATATAAGAAAAAAAAGAAGTAGAATGACAAGAAAAAGATAGATAGGCCCCCACCCCCTCTCTCTCTCTTCTCAATAAAACTCACTCACCAAATAGCCGCTTTTTATTGGGAAATTTTCGCACCCTCATATATTGACACGTCTTTTTGAAGCCATTGTAGAGTCCAATTCTTGCATGTATATATACTCTCATCTTGGTTTGCACCCTTACTTGCATTCAAAGCTCTAAAACAACAAAAACACACCTCACTAAATTAAAGCTCCAACGAAAGGTTTCTCTTTATATTTGTTTATTTCTCTTTCTATTTTCTCCCACAAAACCTTAATATTATTATCTCTACTATTACATCTTCAAGCTTACTATCTCTTCACAGAAAAGAAGAAAGAAAACTAGCTGCCAGATAGATAGCTATATAGATAAGAAAACTATGTGCAACCCAAAGACAGATTCCCCATCCTCCTTTGTCTCCACAGAAAAAGCTCATTTCGTCAACTCTCATAAGCCAACGGATTTTCAAGCTGATGATGAAGAACTACTTCATAGATGGCCATCCCCAACTGAGGTAAAAACAACCACCACCTTTTCCCCTACTCCAAATACCACGGGCTGAGCTACATTAGCTCAGTTTAATCCCCTTTATCGAAAAACTGCACATATAATTTAAAAAAAAACATCTATTTTGAATTCCATTAGTGACCGGAGTAAAGAGCTCGCAACACTTTAGCATTTTTTGAATTCCCTTAGTGAAAATCTTGCCTCCGCCCTCCCAACCACTATACTTATATATGCACGTGAAGTTTCTCTCTTGGCTATAAATCTAACTCTCTCCTTACTTTTGCTTTGGTTAAAAATCAGGCTTTTGAAGAAATCAAAAAAATAGGGAAAATTTCCGGACCAACAGCACTGACAGGGTTGGTACTATATTCAAGATCCATGATCTCAATGCTTTTTCTTGGATATCTAGGAGAACTTGAACTTGCTGGAGGATCTCTTTCCATTGGCTTTGCTAATATTACTGGCTACTCTGTAATCTCTGGCTTAGCTATGGGAATGGAGCCAATTTGTGGACAAGCTTATGGAGCAAAACAAATGAAACTTTTAGGCATAACTCTTCAAAGAACAGTACTTCTCCTTCTTTCAACTTCAGTTCCTATCTCTTTCATGTGGTTAAACATGAAAAGAATCCTTTTATGGTGCGGCCAAGATGAAGATATTTCATCTATGGCCCACACTTTCATTGTCTTTGCAATTCCTGACCTTTTCTTCCTTTCTTTGCTTCATCCTCTGAGAATTTACCTAAGAACACAAAATATTACATTACCTTTAACTTATTGTTCTGCTATCTCAGTTCTTCTTCATGTCCCACTCAACTTCCTTCTCGTGCGATATTTTAATTTGGGCATTGCTGGAGTTGCTTTAGCAATGGTTTGGACAAATTTGAACCTTTTCCTTTTACTCTGCTCATTTATTTACTGTTCGGGTGTATATAAGGATTCTTGGGTGGTTCCTAGCATGGATTGTGTACGTGGTTGGTCATCTTTATTAGGTTTAGCAATTCCCACGTGTGTATCCGTTTGTCTTGAATGGTGGTGGTATGAATTCATGATAATGTTATGTGGACTTTTGGCAAATCCTAAAGCTACCATTGCTTCTATGGGCATTCTCATTCAAACAACTTCTTTAGTATACGTCTTCCCATCTGCCTTAAGTCTTGGTGTTTCGACTAGGGTTGGGAACCAGCTCGGTGCCAACCAGCCCGCTCGAGCCCGAATTTCAATGATAGTATCACTTTTTTGTGCTATAGGATTGGGTTTGGGAGCAATGTTGTTTACAACTTTAATGAGACATAAATGGGGTCTTTTTTTCACAAAAGATGTAGAGATTCTTAAGTTAACATCCATTGCATTGCCTATAGTAGGGCTTTGTGAGTTAGGAAATTGTCCACAAACTACAGGTTGTGGGGTTTTAAGAGGAAGTGCAAGGCCAACAATTGGAGCTAATATTAATTTGGGTTCATTTTATTTAGTTGGAATGCCAGTAGCTTTTATTCTTGGATTTATACTTAAAATGGGATTTGCTGGATTATGGCTTGGCTTGCTTGCAGCACAGGCTTCATGTGCAACTCTTATGCTTTGTGTGCTGTTCAAAACTGATTGGAAAGTTCAAGTAGAAAGATCAAAACAGCTAACACAATCTTCTTCAACTGCTGCTTCATTACCAGTGACAATGCCTTTGGATTTGGACAAGAAGAATAAGAAGAAGGCTAATAATAATCACGAAGAGATTTTGTGCAATAAAGAGGAAGATGATTTGCTAATATCTACAGACACAGACCCTCTCATACCTTCTACTACTATTACTACTACTTAATTTATTCAGCTTATTGTGCATTTATTGGATTAACTCCTTTTTTTTTTACTTTTCCTTTTCTTTTTTGGTCCCTCCATATACCCTTTGGTGGGTTGATGTGAAAAATTGTTCGTTGGGATTTCATATACTAATTGTTAACATTTGAAAAGAGTGTATTGATCAGGATAAACCTACTAGTTATATATTCTCTTGCTGTTTTTCTTTTTCTTTTTTCCATCATGCCCCTCGTAATAATAATATGGAATATAGATGTCTATACATGTATCATCTTAGAAGTTTATTCCCAATTTCATTGTTTTTTTCCAACTTTAATTCTCATCTAAAATAACCCTACTCAAAAATCCCTTTCAAGCTTGTGAATAAAAAGTGCATTTTAGTCTCAACTTAGAAAAGTCTCTCTATTTATACATATACATCAACAGGGTAAAGTTTTTTGGGATCTTTACACAAATAGTCGAACATATTTTTTATTTACTTTTCTATCTATAAATATAGTTTATACACATATTATACACAATTATACATATAAAATATATAAATTATACATATATTATACCTCCACAGGCTATTTTTAATTTAAGTAGTTAAGTGAGCTACTATTTAGGTTAATTCTTCAAGATTTGTTTGCAGTACTATAATCAAGTGAATTTAACCTGTGATAATATGTTACTTACTGATTAATGTTTATAAAGATATATACCTAATAAATGACCTGATTGGGTAAATAAAATTTAAATTACTCTTGTACATGTTGGCATTGATGGAAAGGGGAACGAAGGAAAAAGTGTTGTCGGTTGTTTGAAGGTGTGGGAGCAAAGGATATATACACCTAACGAGCTTTCTAATTGTTCCATACCATTTAAGGGCACACATTGACTACCTAAAATGGAAAAGTTTAAGCATATCACCATATACTACATTACTTAAACATCAAACTTCAACTCAACGCAAAACAAACTATTATTTCCTTACTTTTTTGACAGGTTTTTCGCACTTCTTTTTCTTTATATATTAAGTATACAGTTTGCTTCTGTTTTATTTTATTTTATTGCTTTTGAGGGTTGAGGGTTCCTTCATTTTCTTATAGTTTGCTTTACAACGCATCCTTACTTCAAAAGTCACTCTTGCATTCGTGAGTACTACACCTTTCTTGTGTTCTTCTCTCTCTCTCTCTCGTTGTTTAATTTCTAGAATGTTAAGTAGGGTAAAGTAGAACAACACAACCAAGAATACTTTCCAAAATTGTGATTATCATGAGAAACTTTTTTTGACTTTTCTGATTCCATCATTCGATAATATTGTATGCTCCGTCTCAATCCTTTTGACTTTTCTGCCCATTTTTTTAAAATCATCAGAATCGTTTACAACATTTAATAATTATTCTGAGCTTTTTCAAAAAGTATACCATCAATTTTAACAACAATAATAATACTAATATGTTGAGTATTATTAGTAAACAATTCTAATGATCCAGTTGATCAAAAGGAGTCTTGGCGTAACTGGTGAAATTGTTTTTATGTGATCAGAAGATCACAGGTTCAGGGCTGTGAAAACAACCTCTTGACCCTTATGGTCCGGCTCTTCCTCGAACACCGCGTATCGCAGGAGCTTGGCGTACGAAGGGGAATCTTGGCGTAACTGGTAATGTTATTGTCATGTACTAGGATGTCAGGGGTGCGAGCAGTAGAAACAACCTCTTGCAGAAATGCAGGGTAAGACTGCGTACGATAGATCCTTATGATTCAGCTCTTTTCCGAATCTCGTGTATTACAGGAGTTTGGTGCACCGGCTGCTTTATTTTTCATAATGATCCAGCTAGTTAAATGTGCCTAATAATAAGATATTTGTTGCATGAGATATACTTCAAAAAAGTGAGTAACATGAGGAGAGAAAGAGAGAATTATGGTGCATGTATGTATCCAAACAAATTAAGAAGAGGGTGATAATTTTTGGTAGTAGAGTGGAGAAGTGTGAGAGAGGGGCCCTGTTTCTAACTGAAGAAACAAAATCCAGCTATTATTGCCTCTGTCTACTTCTCAGATGACAAAACTTTGTGCAGTGCCTCTGCATAGCAGTTTCCAGCCTCTTCCCCACCATCTTAGTGTCCATTTCTTCTTACAAAAATTTGCACCCACCACTAACCAACACAAACCCACTAGCTCCAGTAAATGAAGTGAGTACTATATATTTGATAGGATTTTTATTGAACAAATAGAGGAGGCTTACTACAAAATTTATCACAATCATTTCATGGTCATGCACGTAAGCGGATTTAGGGCAGGTTCTGTGAATTCAACTTAATCTATTATTCTTTGGCCTTCCATCTTTTGATTAGAGTAGGGTTTGTAAAAGAGCAGAACATAACGCCCTGCTATAGTCACAAGTTTATTTATATATAGTCATTGCTGGAACTTAAAGACATAATTTGTCTTTAATTAAGTGAATTGAAAGGGAAATGGAGGGAGATGATTTTTGGAGGGAAATTCAAATTCAAATTTATTAAAGTATTGAAAAGTGGATTGTCCCACATTGGATGGAGAAACCATTCAACATGTGTTTATATTTAAAAAGGGAAACCCCTCGCGCCATTGTCGCTCGGCTCGAATTTGGCTTTGGATTTGGATTATAATTTGTCAAATGATCAATCAATACAATTATTTTTGGACGAAATTTATTTAATTAATTACTTAATAATTAATTAGATGTGACGCAGAAAAATCTGAACAAACTCCTTTTCCAAACCAAACATCGCTTCTCTTCCAATTTTTTCCTATAAATTCTAGAAGTTTTGCTTCATTCCAATACTTAGTTTTTCAACAAAAATATCTCTCAAAACTTTCTTTTTTCCTAACAAAATTACTGCATCGTTTTCACCAAAAACAAATCAGTAAGTTGTATGATTTGCAGCGTATCTTTGAGTTGGTTGGAATTCTGTGATTTATATTGCCACTATCACAGAAACGTTTTTCCGTTCTATAATGGGAGAAAGTAACCTATAATCCTTGACAACTGTGGAAGGGTTATAATTCCTTAAGGAGATACAAGAAATTTGTGGGATTCCGTTTTGGCCCAAACCACTGACACCTATTTGCATTCACTGCGATAGTCAATCAGCTATGGGAAGGGCAAAGAATGTCATGTATAATGGCAAGAGTCGTCATATAAGACGAAGACATAAAACTTTTAGACAACTGATCTCTAGAGGAATCATTTCAATTGACTTCATAAAGTCAAAGGAATACAAAAGGCCTTACTAGAGAGGTAGTTGAGTTCACAACGAAGGGAATGGGTCCATCATAACAGTAACTCTACCTAGAAGATTGGAGATCTCAAGATCTTGGTTCAAGGAGATCAAACAAAGTCATGAAAGACAGTGGAACATTGTCAAAATAATCCATTCTCTTGAAAGGAAAATGTTAGGAAACAAGGATAAAGCGATTTAAGCTTTTTAATGATTATCTAATTCTGATATAGGAATTGTCAGAAAATGTAATATATGGGAATACAGCTTAGAAATCACCTATGTAAGTGCGAAGTGTAAGCCGCTTCAAGGAGAAGTTAACAAGGTCAAATTCTCTATAAACTTATGAAACCGGAAGGTGTTCTTGGCTGAAACGAACACAACAATGAGAACCATAGGCGTTTAAGGATAAATTGTGTGACTTGTGTTGTCTAGGTATACATCAAGGCTCGACGGTTCAAAGATATAAAATCTACCTACTGACCGAGTATATCCGATATAAGTTCACTATGGAAAGTTCAAAGGGAAACCTACTTATCCAAATGCAACTAATCCTTAATTGCAAATCACACAATTTTTTTTTTACATATCTTCTTCTTTTAGGTCATTCCCCAATTATGTGGGGGTTGTTGGAATTTAAAGACATAATTTGTCTTTAATTAAGTGGAGTAAAAGGGAAATAGAGGGAGATGACTTTTGGAGGGAAATGAAAATGCAAATTCATTGAAGTGTTGAAAAGTGAATTGTCCCACATTAGATGGGGAAATCATCCAAGATGTGTTTGTATTGAGAAACACATTCTCTATCTCTCAAAAGATTGAGAAAAAGGGAAACCCCTCGCGCCGCCATCGTCACTCGGCTCGGCTTCGACTTTGGCTTTGGATTTGACTTTGACTTTGACTTTGGCTTTGGCTTTGGATTTTGATTTGTTAAATGATCAATACGATTATTTTTGGACAAATTTATTTAATTAATTAGATGTCAGTCAGTTAGTCGCTGTCAGGCGTGGCTCCGCGGCAGATTCTGTCTGCAGACTACAAAATTCTGAACAGACACTTTTCCAAACCAAACATCGCATCTCTTCCAATTTTTTCCTTTAAATTTTAGATGTTTTGCCTCATTCCAGTACTTAGTTTTTCAACAGAAATATCTCTCAAAACTCTCCTTTTTTCCTAACGAAATTACTGCATCGTTTTCATAAAAAACAAATCATTAAGTTGTGTGATTTGCAACGCATCTTTGAGTTCGTTGGAATTCTGTGTTGTGTTTGCCACTATCACAGAAACGTTTTTTCGTTCTATCATGGGAGGAAGTAACCTATAATCCTTGGGAACTGTGGGAGGGTTATAATTCCTTAAGGAGATACAAGAAATTTGTAGGATCGAATTTAACATTCTGCTTTATTTATTTTTCTTTATCTTTTTGTTTAAACATCTTTCAAACCAGAACACTGTTAATAACAATCACAACTGTTATCATAGTCAGCAATATTGAGACTTCAAGAAAAAAAAACATTTTTTGATTGGGAAGGTAATCCTCCCGATGAACTTATTATACCCCAAATCGTCACAAGTAAACAAATAAAGTATTCTAAAGTGCTTGAGAGCATTGGCGGAGCCACCTTATAGGATATTCCTTCGTCAGAAAAATGCACTGTGTAGGTAGGTAAAAGATAAATTATATGTATATATAATATGACTCCTCTTAATTTTCTGGTATATTTATTTTTATATATTTTGACACCTCTCAACGAAAATTTTGGTTGAGAGAACCATATCAAAGGAACTCGGCAGGATAACCAGGGTGCTCTCCAATCTTTTAATTAAAAAAGCGACTGAACCATCTATATATTACATTCATTTTAAATCCAGTGACTCTAGATGAAAAACAAGGAAGTGAGCGGAGAGGAGAATTACAATTCTGTAAATAATCAAAAGTTCTAATTGTTCTTTTTTTTTTTTTGGTGAATCTACCTGTCAAGCTCCTAATCACGCAAAGTACCCAATAATCTAGATATTTTTAATATCATATTAGCTTCATATTTTTGAAGGAAAAAAAGAAAGATAAAAGCATATAATGTAATGTACAGTGGTGTTTTGGAGCCATACCTATCATATGACCGTTCCCTTATCCCCTTTATGTGGAAAATGATTACGACAATATCATAGTATTAAGTAGAGCAAAGAATTATATTGCTGGAATATGTGGTACAGCAAGGACTTTGCATCAGCTTCCTCATATATATCAGAGACTCACTCCTAAATTAGGTCAATTTTTCAGCAGTTCAATTCTTGTCCTATTTGCATCATCTAGTATCTCCTATTTCTAAATGCGTCACCTCCAAATCAGTAGCGGATGTAGCTTATTTTAACTTAATATTCTGTATTATACGTGAAAATTTACTAAAATTCTAACAAATACTATTATGTTGTGAATCCATAATTATAAAAAGTCCAACAAGTTTAGGTGTTAAGAGTTGTAAGAGTCGAATCCATTAAGTTTAAATTCTACGTCCTTAATTTCTTCAAAATAAATGTTTCTTTTAAGGACTAGGTAGCTCTATTTTATGTCGGTAGTAAATATTCTATTTAGGAATTAATTTGGTAAGTTCTATTTTTTTGGTTTAGCTATGCAGATAGTATTGCTTACGGTTCTAGTTGAAAATTGGTTAGAATATTGTTCCATCATTAAAGGGTATCCTAGCTAGTGCATGAACATAAATAACTAAAAGGGAACCATAACATAAGTCTCAGAGATTTGATACTATCCTTTGAAAGATTTGCTATTGCTGTTTGACAGTTTCTTGTTTAGAAAAAGAGCTTGAAATTTTCTTTTATATATATAGAGATTTATTAAAACTTTAATATATTAGTTAAATACTCTCCGTAGATACAGGTTTACCGCCCTAGATACAGCGCATTCTATACGTATCCATTCCTTGTTGGTTACTTGCTTCTCCTTCTCTCATTGGCGGAGGACTTCTGTCATTATTATGGCATATGTCGGCTTTTCCCTTACATTTACAAGCTTATTCTCATGTTGACAAAATACGCGGAATTGGCAAGTTGCAGGATCTCTATCTGCCATCTACTGCACCTCTACGCACCAGTTTCCATAGGGGGGACGACGTTACACCTTCGTCATCGTGGAGGCAAAAGTTTGGTGGTGAAGATGGATGATAAGGCCAATCGTTGGTTCTGGTTTAACTTTTTCTACGTAGTAATAGGTAAGAATTGAACAGTTGATCCATTTCTTCCTCTGTATCAAAAGTAAGTTCCATGTTTAGGTGTGAAATTTTAAATTCAAATGCTTGTGGAATCAATTGTTTGACGGGTATAAATTGGACTGGGGCCTATGTATTGGCTCAAGGAGTTTTGAGTTGAGTTGATATAACCCTTTACTAAAATGATTTAACTTACAAAGCACGCATACAAGTTATTTGATGAAAAGCTTAAAAGACTTTATATTCACTTAATTGGAGCGAATGAGTACCTGTTAACTTAGAATTGTTCTAGCAAAATTTTAGATGATTTATTATAATATATGTGCATAAATTTTTCAGATTTTGTGTTATTCTTATATCTCATTTTCATGTTGAAAATTTATGAAGAAGCAGGAATCTTTAGAAATACTTTTGAATGTTTATTTCATTCTTATGCTATGCTTTACAGTTAAGAATACCAGTATCAATATGTATATGATGTTTTAATAAAAGATTTAGACTTGAAAAGTCACAAGAAGAAGTTTCAGAAAGAAAAGATTTTTGGGAGTACCCACTATTCTGAAAAGAGGCATCGTCCAGGCCGAGGGTCCTGATCAAAATGTTGACTTCCTGAAATTACTTGTGCCAAAGTAGGGAGCACATGAGCCGAGGGTCTCATTCCTGAGAATTTACTTAGTTAGGCTAAGGTATGATATATGAGCGCTGAGAACTATGAAGCGAGTGACATCTCGTGAATTGGGTCTATTCGATCGGGTTAGGATCGAACCCGTGCCGATCACACGGTGATTAAGATAGAAATATGTCAGGATAGATGGAACTCCCAAAGTATAACGTGAAGTATTTTTTCATAAGAAAGAAAAGGAAAATAATTTCTTTTTGAATATTCATAAACTGCTATTATGCAATTATTTTGGAATTGTTCTTATGAGTTTTATGTTTTACATGCATTTAGAATCTTTGCTCATAATGCAAAATATTATTAAAGTTTTGTTCCCTGTCGTTGAGACTCATTGAGTACAATAGATGGTACTCATATTCTTTTTTGGGATCCTACGTTGGTCTGTGGAATAACGTAGGAACCGATTTTGTAGGCGAGCAGGCTACTGGTTATGACTTCCCTCACTTCCAGTGATATTGGTAAGCTCTGCTTCTGTTCGTTGAGTACTCCTTTGAGTCATTATTATTTAGATACTTCTTTGTTTACTTAGAACTGGCCAGGAAATTTCATGTCCTGAGCAGTGCGTCAGTTTTATTAGTAGAGGCTTCATAGACACGGTCGGTGAGTTAAGATTCAGATGTTTTTTATAATTACTTTGCAGTATTTCATTGGTTACAACGAATAAAGTTTTGGAGTTAGTTTATTTTAGATATTTAAATTAATTAAAAGTATTTGGTTATAGTATTGCCTTGTGGCATATAAAGTTTGAAGTTATAACAGATTTGATAAGCGTAGATGGTTCGCTTGGTCATGTTTATGATACTATGCCCGCTCCTACTTGTTTATAAATGGGTCATGACAAACTTGGTTTCAGAGCCTCAGGTTTATGCATTCCTAGGGCTCTATAAATCCGTGTTAGTAGATTTTTGTCTATGGGTATGAAGCGCGCCATGCTTATATACAGGAGGCTACAAGCATTTAGGAAAAGTCTCATTTTTTTCATATTGTAGATCGTGCAGTAGATCCTACCTCTAAGAAATTATCTAATGTATTTGTTTCTCCAAAATTCGTAGAAATGGTTCGTACTCGCAATTCTAACACCGATATTCAGGATGATTCTCAAGAAACTATTGTTACTATCACGTTTCAAGGTAGAACTAAGAAGGCTTAAACTCATAAAAGGGAGGGTAAATACATAAAGGGGGTTCAAGTACTCCGGGTTGAACATGAAAAAGGGGTGAAGCATTATGATCCAGTACCTCAGGATCCAGTTCCGCCCCCAACAGCAGATCTGGTTCAGATAGCTATATCTCTATAGGTGGATAAGATGTTTAATGTTTTCAACAGTGCTATGGACATGTTTAAAGCCTTCATGGCCAACCAGAATGAGAGAAGAGATGAGATTCCATCTCAATCAAATAGAAAGAACAATTCTGAGTCCTCAAGAGTGAATGAATCTTTGAAGTTGAATACTCCAGTGTTCCATGGTTCTATAGCTGATGAAGATCCAATGTTGTTGCTGGAGGGTGTCAAGAAATCCTCTGAGCGATGAAGGCATTTGATGATGAAGTTGTGGAGCTGGATGCTTATTAGCTTAGGGATGTGTCTGGCGCTTGGTTTGAAGATGATGGTCTGCCTACTCTGGGAGAATTTGAAGAGGCCTTTATGGCTAACTCTATCCCGGAAAAGGATAGGGAAGCTAAGGCTACAGAGTTCAAAGCAAGGGAATAAAGTGTGCAAAAGTACTACATGGAATTCATATGGTTGGCCAAGAATGCTCTTCACATGGTTAAGACAGAAAAAGCAAAGATTCGCAGGTTTGTTGGTTGTTTGGCTTTCCATATTAAGGATATGACATCGGCTGCAGCGGTAGGAATGACAACTTTCTCCTTTGTTGTGGGATTTGCTAAGCACTTAGAAAAAGACTGACAACAAATGAGAAAAGAGAAAGAGCATAACAAGAAATCCCGGATAGCAGACATGTCTAATGGTACATCCAGCGGAGGTGGAAGTGGTTCTTGTGATAAGGAGTCATTAGCACCAACTTAGTCCACTCATCAGTCAGGTTGGGGGTCTTCCTTAAGACGTACTCAGAGTTATGGAAACCATTCTCGCCAGAAGCAGAATTTTAGGACATCATTCTCATATAGCTAGAGTCATGCTGAGCAACATTCACACCAACAAGGTCTTTGTGGAACATGTAAGCAGCAACATTCAGGTAAGTGCAAGCTCGGTTTACATGGTTGCTATCATTGCGGAGACATTGGTCATATAAAGGCTAACTGCCCAAAGTTGCAACATAATTTCAGTGGTGGATAAACTAGTCCTTCTAGTTCCTCAGCTACTGCAGTTGCACCACCTTAGGCTTGTGGTTCTCATAATCACACATGACATGGGGCAGGCATAGGTGCAGATCGAGCTTCTCAAGGAGGGGAGCAACCCCGTTTGTTTGCTACACATGATCGTCAGAATGAAGAGGCATCTGCAGAAGTTATTACATGTATATTTCTAGTCTACTCATATAATGCTTATGCCATAGTTAATCCAGGTTCAACGTTATCATATGTGACCCATACTTTGCAATTAACCTCGGGCTAGTACCAGAACAACTTAGTGAGTCATTCCTAGTATCTACTCCAGTTGGCGAGTCAGTGAAAGTCATAAGAGTCTATAGAGGTTGTACAGTTTCAGTCCAAGGTCGCAACACCGAGGCTAATCTAATAAAGTTAGAAATGATGGATTTCGATGTGATCATGGGTATGGATTGGTTGTCCTCTTGCTATGCCATGTTAGATCGTCGTGCCAAGATATCCAGGTTCCAATTTCCAAATGAGGAAGTCTTAGAGTGGAAGGGTAGTTCAGCATCACTTGTAAGTAAGTTTGTTTCTTACCTTAAGGCACAACGACTGATCGGTAAGGGGTATATCATCTATTTTGCTCACATCATTATTCCAGAATAAGAACCACCAGCTCTTCAATCTGCACCAGTTGTTAGAGAATTTCCAGAAGTTCTCCCATATGACCTTCCCAGGCTTCCTCCTGAAAGAATCATAGACTTTGGCATTTATCTCATGTCAGGCACTCAACCTATATGTATACCTCCTTATACGATGGCTCTAGCAAAACTTAATGAGTTGAGAGAATAGTTGAAATGCCTTCTTGCAAGGGCTTCATCCAGCCGAGTTTTTCATCATGGGGTGACCCGGTCCTGTTTGTCAAGAAAAAGGATGGGTCTCTCAGAATGTGCGCCGACTATCGATAGTTGAATAAAGTTACCATTAAGAACAAGTAACTACTGCCAAGAATTGTGATTTATTTGATCAACTTCAGGGTGAAAAGTACTCTTTAAAAATATACTTGAGGTCAGGGTACCATTAGTTGAGAATCAAAGAAGAGGATATATTTAAAACAGCATTTAGAACTCGCTACGAGCACTATGAATTTCTCGTAATGTCCTTCGGGTTGACAAATGCTCCAGCTGCATTCATGGATCATATGAATAAAGGTTTCAAGCCATTCCTCGATACCTTTATTATTGTGTTTATAGATAATATTTTTGAATACTATAAGAGCAAGGATGAGCATGACGAACACCTAATGATAGCCTTGCAGACCTTGAAGGAGAATGAGTTTTATGCCAAATTTTTAAAATCTGAGTTTGGTTGCAGTCAGTGGCATTCATAGCCCACGTGGTATCTAGTGAAGGCATAAAGTAGACCCCTCAGAAGATAAAAGTAGTCAAAAACTAGCCAAGGCCGACAACGCCAATCGAAATCGGGAGTTTCATGGGGTTCGTTGGCTACTATAGAAGGTTTGTAGAGGGATTTTCCTTTATTGCAACTCCATTAACTAAGTTGATCCAGAACGAGTTAAGTTCTTGTGAGCAGAGTTCAAGAGTTAAAGAAGAGGTTGACCACTGCATCTGTGTAAACCCTGCCAATAGGTTCGGGTGGGTTCACAGTGTATTGTGATGCCTCCAAAGTTGGTCTTGGTTGTGTTCTTACGAAAAATGGAAAAGTTGTTGCTTATGCTTCCAGGAAGTTAAAGAATCATGAAAAGAACTACCCCACACACGACTTGGAGCTTGCAGGAGTGGTTTTTGCATTAAAGATATGGCGACACTACCTTTATGGCGAGCATTCTGAAGTGTTTACAGATCACAAAAGCCTCCAGTACATTTTTCAAGCAAAAAGAATTAAATTTGAGACAAAGAAAGTGGTTCGAGCAATTGAAAGATTATGACATCAATATCCTTTATCACCTAGGAAAAGCTAATGTGGTAGCTGGCGCACTTTGTAGGAAGTCAATGGGTGTCTTGGCCCATCTTGCAGTACAAAGGCGATCTTTGGGTCGAGAAATTCAAAAACTAGCAAATGATGGAATTAGATTGGATGAGACAGAAGAAAGAGGTATAACTGCTTATGCTTTAGTGAAATCCTCTCTAATTGCGCATGATAAGGCTAAGCAAGACGAAGATTCGTACTTACTGAAGTTAAAAGGAGAAGTTAGAAACAAGGAAATCACTATTTTCACCCTAGGAAGTGATGGATTTTTGAAGTTGAATGATCGGTTATGTGTGCCTGATGTTGATGGGCTTAGAAAGGCCATAATGGAAGAAGTTCACAGTTCTAGATACTCTATCCACCCAAGTGCTACCACAATGTATCTGGACTTGAAAGAGTTGTATTGGTGGAAAGGCATGAAGACGCAAGTAGAAGATCATGTGGCTAATGTTTGAATTGCTAGCAAGTCAAAGCCGAACATCAAAGGCCTGGTGGCCTAGCTCAAGATATAGAGATACCATAGTGGAAATGGGAGATGACTAATAAGGATTTCGTAGTAGGTCTACCTCGCACACAACGTAAGCATGATTCAGTTTGGGTTGTTATAAACCGACTGACAAAGTACGCGCATTTCCTACCAATAAAGACGACAGATTTCGCAGAGCATTATGCATAGTTGTACATCAAAGAAATAGTCTGATTGCATGGCACTCTGGTTTCAATCATATCTGATAGAGGCCCTCAGTTCACTGAGCTTTTTTGGAAATCATTTCAGAAAATATTAGGTACCAAGGTCAATTTGAGCATCATTTTCAATCCACAGACAGATGGCCAAATAAAAAGGACCACTAAGACTCTCTAAGATATGCTGCAAGCATGTGTTATAGATTTTGGAGGTAATTGGGGTGATAACTTGCCACTTATAGAATTTGCTTATAATAACAGCCATCAATCCAACATTGATATGGCTCCTTATAAAGTGTTGTATGGGCGAAGATGTAGGTCTCCAATGGGTTGGTTCAAATCATCATAGGTGCATTTGATTTGTTCGGAGTTTGTTTGTGAGGCCTTAGAGAAAGTCCAGCTAATCTGAGAAAGACTAAAAGCGGCTCAATGCCGTCAAAAGTCCTATTCCGACAAGAGGCATCGTGACTTAGAGTTCTTGGTTGGTGAAAAGGTATTTTTGAATGTTTCACCAATGAAAGGAGTTATGCGGTTTGGTAATAAAGAGAAACTCAGTCCTAGATTTATCGGACCTTATGAAATTCTAGTAAAGAAAGAAAACGTGGCATATGAGCTAGAGCTTCTCGTTGAGTTTTCCTCTGTTCATCCCGTCTTTCGTATGTCTACGCTTAGAAAGTACATTCATGATGAGTCACATATAATACCTGCCAATTCGATAGAAATTAAAGAATGTTTGACTTATGAAGAAGTACCTATAGAAATTCTCGATAGGAAAGTAAGAAAGTTGAGAGGAAAAGATATAACATTGGTAAAAGTTTTATGGAGTAATCATGATTCAAAAGAGACTACGTGGGAGGTTGAGGAAGATATGAGGTAGAAGTATCCTTATTTATTTGAGGAACAATGTATGTGAACCTAGGTTTGACTTGGCATTTATATTACATTTATTAAATACAAGTTCGCATGTGTTTATATCCTTCCTAGAATATACTTAGTTGTTGTAGTATTTAGTTTATGCCAGAGAATATTTAATTCATTAAAGTGATTTATTTTTCTAAAGTGTTGTGCTTTGGATTCTTGTTAGTTATTGTGGTACCTCCTTGCCGGAGTATGAGTAATTAATTATATGATATGTATGATGCCTATGAATGGCCTGTTATGATATATTTGATTTTTGTTGGTGTAGTTGTAGTATTTGTGATAGGATATTTTTTTGATAGTCCAATTTACAAGGGAAACTATACCGAATTTTTTGAAATTTAGAGAGTTGGCCAAAATTTTGAGTCCCTTGGAAGAGTGAGTAGTGCTAAGAAAACTTATGAGGTTCAAGGAACTAAGGAATGATTGTTAGCTTAAGAATAAGGTCTTAGCAACATTCGAGGATGAATGTTTTTAAGGAGAGAAGAATGTAAGACTCCTCAAATCTATAAAAATTTCAAGACACGCTAAATACAATATTTTATTTTTTCAATCTTAAATTATACTTTTATTACGGATTTAAACCCTTGTGATTGATTTTAAATTACTTTTCTATTTATAAATAATTGGACATACAATTAGGAAAAATATTTAAAAAAATTAATATTATTATTTATTAAAAAATGGGTATCATTACTTATTAGTTAAGTCAAAAAAAAATCCAAAGCCCATAAAGGGACTATTGTAATCAAAGGCTTAAAGCCTTATACAAACAAAAATAAAAGAACGTAATTACCTTTCAAAAGGCAAGAGACAAATGGCTAAAAACAAAAACTGTAAACAAGTCGCTGCTAAGAACTCTTGTACAAACAAAGCAGAAGTTTAAACATTCGTTTCATTAACGCAAATCTTATACGAGAAATAGAAACAGAATGCTACGAAATAGAGCAGAGGCAGCTTTGCTACTCAATACTCACGCAGGCAACGGGAAGTTCTAGTATTCTTTACAAATCACTAATTTTTGAATTTAGGTATACAAAATTCTGTATTGTCAATTATTCTACAGTAGTAATAAGTAAGAATTAAATAGTTAATTTCCTTCTTCCTCTGTATTAACAGTAAGTTCTATATTAAAGTGTGAAACTTTGAAATTAATTCAAATGCACTGGTTATTGTATAATCAATTATTTGATGGATAAAAATTGAATTGGGCCTACGTATAGGCTCAAGGAGTTTTGAGGTAAGTTGATATAACCCTTAACTAAAGTGGTCTAATTTACAAAAGCGTACATACAAGGTATGTGATGAATTGCTTAACAGAGTTTATATTTACTTAATTATATTGGAGCAAGTGAGTAACTATTAACTTAGAATTATTCTAGCAAAAGTTTAGATGATTTATTATGATATATGTTCATAAATTTTTTGATTTTATGTTATTCTTATATGTCATTTTCATATTGAGAATTTATGAAGAAGCAAGAATCTTTAGAAATACTTTTGAATGTTTATTTCATTCTTATGTTATGCTTTATAATTAAGAATAACAGTATGAGTATGTATATGATGTTCCAAAAAAAAGATTTAGACTTGAAAAGTCACATGAAGAAGTTTCAGAAAAAAAAAATTTTGGGGGTATCCTCTGTTCTGAGAAGGGGCATCGTCCAGGCCGAGGATCCCTATCAAGGCGTTGACTTCCTGAAACTATTTGTGTCAAAGCAGGGAGCACACGACCCGAGAGCCTTGTTGTTGAGAATTTACTTAGTCAGGATAAGGTATGATGATACATGAGCGCTGAGAACCATGCAACGAGTGGAACCTCGTGGATTGGGCCTATTTTATCGGGTTGGGATTAAACATGTGCCAATCACATGGTGACTGAGACAGAAATAGGTCAGTATAGTTGGAACTCCAAAAGTATAAAGTGAAGTATTATTTTATAAGAAAGAAAAAGGATAGAATTTCTTTTAGAATATTCATATACTGCTATTATGCAACTATTGTAGAATTGTTCTTATAAGTTTTATGTTTTACATGCATTTAGAATCTTTGCTCGTAAGGTATATGTCATTAAAGTTCTGTCCCCTATAGTTGAGACTCACTGAGCATAATAGATGGTACTGACATTCTCATTTGGGAACCTACGTTGGTCTGCGATACAACTAGGAACCGGTTTTGCAGGCGAGCAGGCTACATGTTAGGACTTCCTTCACTTACAGTGCTATTGGTGAGCTCCGCTTTTGCTCGTGGAGTACTCCTTTGGGTCATCGTTATTTAGCTACTTCTTTGTTTACTTAGAGAACTAGCCAAAAAATCTTATATCCTGAGCAGTACGTCAGTTTATCAGTAGAGGCTTAATAGACACAATCGGTGTGTTAAGATTATGATGTTTTTGATAATAACTTAGCAGTATTTCATTGATTACTACAAATAAAGTTTTGGAGTTGCTTTATTTTGATCAATTAATTAAAAGTATTTGGTTACAATATAGCCTTGTGGCATATAAAGTTTGAAGTATAACAGATTTGATAAGCATAGATGGTTTGTTCGTTCATGTTTAGTGATTGGGTGCTGGTCCCCGTTTGTTTAGAAAATGGGTCGTGACACCCCTGCACAAGGTTGGGAAAGGAATTGGAGGGCCATCTGAGGCTACTGATGTCGTGCTAGTGAACGGGTCATCGTCCTCGAGGCCGGTCAGAGATCCTTCATCGGTCGAGGAGAGAGCAAAGGGTGTTGTCGAGAATGGTTATGAAATCGATTATGACATCGATCCAGAGGAGGTGCAGAGGTATAATAAAGGGTTTACTCGGGTGGAGGTGAGGTTGGAGGGGTCTTCTCGTACCATCTCCATCCCTATGGACAATGACTTTTCAGAAAACACGGAGGACGTAGTCCCCTTTGTTCTAATGTGAAAGGTAGGACCTTGACGGCGTTCAATGATGCTGCCCTGTTGACGGGCATAGCCGGCCTCGCCTTGAGGGTAAGCTTTCTAATCTTCCTAGTCTCTATGCTTTGCATATTTTCCTTCTCTCCTTTTTCTTTTTAGACCGAATCTTTTTTCTGCTTTTATTTATAGACTATCATCTTTGAGATTGAAAGTGCTCACCGAGAGGAGAGTTGTGGAGATACTTTCAAGAAAATAGAGAGTAAGTACCGCAACAAGCACCGCGATATCTGCAAGCTTTGGTTCTAGTTGGAATTTCCAAGTTATCAGCGACGAGATGGAGGAAAAAGATGATGAGCTTATGAAGGTCATCAGTAAATGCAGCGTGCTCGAGGGGGAGCTTAGGGAAAAAGAAGAAGAGCTTGAAGTGAGCAAGGGAGTTGAGGTTGAGTGTGCAGATCTTCAGCCCCAAGTGGTATCTTTACGAGCCGAGCTCAAGCAATGTATGATAAGGACTGATTCTTTGAGTGATGAAGTCGTCGAGAAGACAACAGAATTGGAGAAGGCCGAGTCAGCTCGATTGGTGGCTTTGAAAAAAGTGGCGGCATTGGAGGATTCGATCCGCATCCTCCGGTTTGAATGAGCGAATGAATGGAGATGGCCACGCTTAGGGAGGCACGGCTTGATGAGCGGATTGGGGGTTGGATAAAGAGGTCTCGAACCTTGATGATCATATTGCTGCTCTCGAGGCCGAAAAAATACAGTTGTCGGCTCAGCCATCCTCCTCTTATACCTCTGCTTATCCCGATGTTCCTGAGGTTGATATTGGGGATGCTCGTGCTATGGTGCATGCAACTCGGATTGCGTGTAGCTATGACCCAGCTACTTCGGGGACCAGCGACGGTGAAGAGGAGGAGGAATTGGACGGGCTCGAGCAGGACACTTGGTATGAGGATGAATATCCTCAAGGCGATGGTGGAGATGGCGTTGCTGGGCTGGGTGGTGAATAATTTTCTTTTGTAATTTTGTGCACCTTTTGTGGGCACCTTCTTAGCCCTTGTAAAGGATATATTTTTTGTAAAGTATGAAATATTATTTTGCTTGTTCATCTTTAAATCTTCTTTGTTCGATCGTGTGCTTCAATCGTTTGGTCGCCTTAACCGTAGTAATTTTGATTTTGTCCATGGCCAAGGCAGGTGAGTGTAAATTTGAACGAGATCGAATGTGAGTTAATTCGAGTGAGGTCGAATGTCACTTTAATTAATTCGCACGAGGTCGAATGTGGGTTAATTAAAACGAGGCTGAGGTCGAATGTAAGTTAATTCGAACGAGGCCGAATGTCTTAATTAATTCAAATGAGGTTGAATGTGAGTTAATTTGAACGAGGTCGAATGTGACATTAATTAATTCGAACAAGGCCGAATGTCTTAATTAATTCAAATGAGGTCGAATGTGAGTTAATTCAAACGAGGTCGAATGTCAATTAGTTCGAACGAGGTTGAAGTCACTAGAGTTAATTCAAACAAGGTCGAATGTCATTTTAATTAATTTGAATGAGGTCGAATGTGAGTTAATTCAAACGAGGCCGAATGTCACTTTAATTAATTAAAGCAAGGTCGAATCTGATGTAGCATTGTTTCAGATAAAACGTGGGTGAAATTCATGTATATGTGCTTTGCTTGTATAAATTTGGAGAAATTTACATGTTTTCTAGGCCGGCATTCCAGTCCCAGTCTAGTTTTCTGGGCGGCATTCCAGTCTCAGTCTATCTAGTCTCTTTATTAGTTGACCTGGAGAAGCATTGAGAGGTTGACAAATGAACTAATCAGTCTGCATCTTCATCTATTCGTACTTTAACTTGAAATATCCTCCTTTTCCTCATTAAAAACCTTCCTTAGAAAACCCAATTGGGGCAAAACTCAGGTGAAGGAAAAAGAGTACGGCTCGAAGAACATTTTTTCCTTAGAACTTAAAGTACTCGAGGTGGGTGATGTTCCAGTTGTTTGGTAGTAGTTTTCCTTCCATCGTTTCCAATTGGAATGATCCTTTATTCGTTGTTGCCGTGATTTTTCTGGTCCGTCCCAATTCATTCCCAGTTTTCCCTCCTGCGGTTCTCTGCTTGCCTGTATTTTGGCCTTGAGTACGTAATTCCCGACTTTGAGTGCTCTAACCTTGGATTTTTTGTTGTAGTAGCGTTCTGCCTGTTGTTTTGGGCTATCATCCTTATGTAGGCCATATCTCTCCGTTCTTAGTCTTCATCGAGATCCCGCCTTCTGCTTTTTTCATTCCTCAACCCGCTTTTGCGGGGGTATCTCAGGCTTGATTCTCCGACCTCGACTGGTATTACTGCATCACTCCCATAGATTAATGAGTAGGGTGTCTATTCTATGCTTGTTTTTGCGTTGTCCGGTATGACCATAGCACTTCTAGCAGTAGCTTCGGACATAGCCCCTTGGCGTTCTCGAGCTCTTTCTTCATGAAGTTCAGTATTGATTTATTGGAAGACTCTACTTGTACATTTCCTGCGGGATGTTACTCAGTGGATATGCCATTTATCGAAGAACTTGGCAATCTTTTTCCTGGTGAATGTCCGTTGTCACAACTAATTTCTTTGGGGAAGCGGAAGCGGCACACGATATTCTTCCATATGAAGGCGATTACTTCTTGCTCACGTATCTGGGCAAATGTCCCTACTTCTACCCACTTAGAGAAATAGTCAGTTAAAACCAAAAGAAATGCCACGTTACCCCGCCCTACTGGGAGGGGGCAAACGATGGCCATCCCACACTTGATGAAAGGCCATGGTGAGGAGACTGAGTGGAGGTTCTCGCCTGCTTGGTGGATCATAGGGGCTTATTTTTTGCATTTCTTGCATTTTCTCACGAAGTCAGGGCCCTCTTTTTCATGGTGGGCCAGTAATAGCTTGCTCGTATGAGATATCTGAACAAAGCCCGATTGCTTGAATGGGCTCTGCAGTGGCCTTCATGGACTTCTTCTAAAACTCACCCCGCGTCTGATTCAGACCCAAGCATTTTACTAGGGGACGTCGCATGTCCTTTTGTAAAGGTTCTTGTCAATGACGTTATGCATGGCCGCTTGTGTTTGAAGCTTATTAGCTTTTTTTTAATCATAAGGGTGTACGCCGTCCTGTAAGTATGCAACAATACAGTTGTGCCAATCCCAAGTTAGGTTTATAGTCTTTACCTCGATTTGGTGGATTGATGAGTGGAGAAGGGTGACCACATTTCCTATTACGGCTATGCTTTTAGTGGTCGCTGCTAGTTAGGCGAGGTCATCTGCTTCAATATTTTGTGCTCGAGGGATCTGATCAAGCTAGCATTCATCGAATTTGGGCTGCAGCTTGCAGATGTCAGCCTGATACTTCTATAACCTTTGCTCTTTGATTTTGAAAGTCCTTGTAACTTGGTTGACGGCGAGCTGAGAATCGCAATGTAAGATGACTCGTCTTGCTCCATACTTGAGTGACAGTCTAAATCCTACAATCACAACATCATACTCGGCCTAATTGTTAGACATGTCCGGGCATCTGATGGACTAGCGAATTACTTCACATGTCGGGACCTCGAGAACGAGTCCCAGTTCAGACCCTGATGCATTAGAGGCACCACTGATGTACAAAATCCACAGATCTTGTATTTGGGGAGAGATGTTGGCAGCTTCTCTTTCGACTTCAAGCATTATTTTTGCGCTGAAGTCGGCAAAATACTTACGACTTTATTGTCGTTCACGGTTGGTATGTGATATCATGTTCGCTTAGGTCAATGGCCCATTTGGCCAGTCTGCACGATTATTCGGGCTTATGCAAGATGCTTCTTAAGGGAAAAGTCATGACTACCGAGATGGGGTGGCATTGGAAATAGGGTCTAAGCTTCTGTAGAGCTATGACCAAGGCCAGGGCCAATTTTTCTTCATGGGGGTACCTTGTCTCGGCATTGACTAAGGTTTTGATAATCTAATAGATGGTAGATTGCGTACCTTTAGTTTCTCAGACCAGGACTGCACTAACCGCCACTTTGGATATGGCTAGGTAGATGAGAAGGCATTCTCCAGGTTCTATTTTGGAGAGCAGTGGGGGCTATGATAGGTAGTACTTTAAATCCTTCAGGGCGTCAACGCATTTAGAGGTCCACTGGATGTTATTGTCTTTCTTGAGTATGCCAAAGAACTTATGGCACCTGTCGGAAGACCGCGAGATGAATCTCGATAGGGCGACTATACGACCGGTCAACCTTTAAACTAACTTTTTGTTGGTTAAGTTCTTTGGTATCCTCTCTATAGCTTTGATTTGGTCGGGGTTTACCTTTATGCCTCGTTGCGATACTCTGAAACCCAAAAATTTTCCCGAGATCATACAGAATGCACATTTTTCAGGATTCAGTTTCATTCCATATCGCTTGATTATGTCGAAATCCTCCTTCAAGTGATCGATATAATCCTCTTTCCTTTTGGAATTGACCAAAATATCGTCTATGTAGGCCTCCATGGTTTTGCTGAGTTGATCTTTGAACATCCTGGTTACCAACCTTTGATACGTCGCACCCGCATTTTTTAGTCCGAAAGGCATTACCCTATAGCAATACATTCTTTGGTGGGTGATGAAGCGGTCTTCTCCTAGTCTTCCTCCTCCATAAAGATATGGCTATAGCCTGAGTAAGTGTCTACGAAGCTTAGCAGCCTATGCCATGTTGTTACGTTAATGAGCTGGTCGATGTGAAGAAGCGATAATAAGTCTTTCGGGCAGGCTTCATTTAGATTTGTGAAGTCTATGCACATCCACCATTTTATGTTCTTCTTTTTCACCATGACAATGTTGGCGACCATTGGGGATATTTTGACTCCCTGATGGAGCCGCTTTCCAATAGCTTTTCAACTTCCTCGCGGACTGCATCGTTTATTACTGAATTGAACTTCTGCCTAATTTTTCTTACTGGGGTATAAAATAGATCAACGTTCAGCTTGTGCGTCACTTACCGGGATACTAGCATGTCTGCATGGGAAAAGCCAAACAAGTATGCGTTACTAGTTAAGAATTGACGAAATTTACCTGGTTCCTGAAGCCAGTGGATGATATAGGCTTTTTTGTTGTGGTCATTTTCATCAAGTTGGACGGGGTCAAGGTCTTCTACGATTGATCATGTGGCTTCTACGATTTCAGGGTCTTTGATCACGTCCCTCTTCTCATTACCCCTCGACCTCAACCCTATTTTTTCTTTAGCTTCACCCTTCATCTGTTGGGTGTATGTATTATCATGGGTGATGTGATTTCATTCTTGGGAAGTGCGTTATTCTCCTAGGATGTTGTATGTTCCTGATCGGTGCGTACTCAATCTTAAGAAAGAGTGGGCGCGATTACTTAAAATCCAACAGTGGAATCGGGGTCGATTTTTCGACAGAGAGCTTCAAATTGGAGTTGAGCATTTGCAAAGCCTAGAGATGCGTTTTAGCTTCTACTTGATCTTCTCTCATTTTTGGTTTTTTCTTTTGCTTAACAATTAAATTTATCAACTACAATTGTAATCTAATTTATGCTAAGTAATGATGCTAGTTGTATGAAATAAGAGAAAAGCACTTAGGTCATGCCACTCACCTAGGTGGCTAATTAACGGGTATAGAATTCTAACACAAGAATGTTAATTAAGGGGAATATGGATAACCGTTGCACTTTAGTACTCACTCTCACACCTCTCGGTAGAGAGAGTAATTTTTCCCAAATGACTCTCTCGAGACCAATTGGGTAGGCTAATTTTCCCAAGCAACGTTAAGGTTCAAGTGGGGTAATTACTCTCTCGAGGTTTAACCCATTACTTGGGACTACCATTCTCACGGGTCCATCCCAAGTCTTTGTTGGGTTAATTGTGAGGTCATAAACTCTCTTTCTCAAGAAGAGTCAAGACCCACTAAGCTAGACTTAGTGTTTACAACCACCAAATCAAAGTGAAAACATAGAATCAACCCAAATACCAAACACCCAACATCATCCAAGCATTAAACAAAAACACCTATTAATTACCCAGACTAGGGTTGAGCCACAACTTTAGCTAATGGGTTTATCTAAATATAGAAGAAGAAGTAGAAATAGAAGAAATACGAAAATAAATTAACATAATCATTAACTACAAGCTTAATCTACTTGAATCCACATTGATTGCAAGAGAAAATTGCCTAAAGTAGGCTAATACGAAATATCTCGTGCTCAGCTGCTAAAACAAATTACCAAAGCTTAACCTAAAAAAGTAAAGTGTTATATTTATACTACACAGGAAAAACCGGACAAAAATACCCCTGAGGGTCTGGCGCGGAACGCATAGAAATGATGCGGCCGCGTGGGGCATATGGTCTTCAGATCTGTGCTTCTGTACTTGGAGATGCGGGCCGCATAGGTTGAATCAAGCGGACTGCGTGGAAATTTATGTGCGGCCGCACATATTGAATTAAGCGGACCGTGTGGACATTGTGCGCGGCCAAACAGTAGAACTCGTCCAATTGTTGACTCTCTGAACTTTTACCCACGCGGACCGCATTGCTTTGGTATACGGACGCGTAGGTCTTTTCCTTGAATTTTTGAGCCTCTGATCACTCCTCAGTGTGAACTGCATGGAAATGGATGCGGTCCGCATGGATCTTCTTTACCTTTGCTGGCTCACTAGTTTTCCTACGTGACCGCGTGGCAAAGCAGGGCGGGCCACGCAGGTCAGGCTTGAACTTGCCAGCTTTCATAACTCTCCTGCGCGGCCGCACATCAGAACAGTGCGGCACAGGTCACCTTTTTCCCACTTTCAATTATCTTTTGACGCTTGGCAGGTTTCACTCCTCTTTTGAGCCGATTTGTGATATGTATCATCTAGTCGCTCAAACCTGCAATCAACGGCAATCTGTAAGAAATTTTGGACTAATTTAGAGCAATTTATGCACAAAGCTCAGGTAAGAAGGGGTATAAAACATGTATAATTCATAGTTATCAGTTCCCTATGGGGTAGGAAATTTGATGATTGGTACAAGCTAGAGGGAATGGCCTTCATGGAATGTATCCAAGGCCAACCTATTATGGCATTGTACGCTGTGTCTTGGTCCTTGATGTGGAATGTGGTTTCCATAGTGACGTCACCTGCCAAGACGGGGAGTGTGATTTCCCCAGATGTTCGTTCAACTGCATTGATAAATTCAGTTAGTGTGATACAATGTGACACTATCTTATGCCCGAGTTTTTATCTGTGCAAGTACTCGAGGGTGGATAATGCACGTGCTGCTCCCATCATCCACCATAATTTGTCTCACATTTGTCTCTAATATACATAAAGTGATAACAAGAGCATCATAGTAAGTAAAATCCAAACCGTGGGTATTTGACTTATGGAAGATGATACTTCTTCGAGTTCGTCGTACCATTCATGAATAATTGACTGTTTGAGTTTATGGGTGGTAGCAAACTATACGCTGTTGATCGAAGCGTCATCGACCCCTCTAATGATCATTTGAATGGTTCGAGTTGGGAAAGGTGGTTTGGGTTGGACTTGATGTTGTTCACGTCCTTGGGCGAAGTTGGCTCTTTCTCGCTCACTCATCAGCTCTTTCAAGAGCCCCTGGTGAAGCATGTTCATGGCCTCTTGTCTTAGAGCGATGCAGTCCTCGATTTTATGACCTCATTCTTAATGGAATTCGTAGAGGGCATTTGACTTCCTGGTGCTTGGATCAGACCTCATCTTCTGTGGTCACTTCACTTTTGAGCCGAGCTTCTCCTATGCGTAGACTTGTTATTATTTTTTTTGGTTTTGGCTTATAAATAATTAACATACAAGTATTTGAAAAAAATGTGCACTTTTGGTTAAACTAATTAATTAAAAAGATAAGGGATTAATCCTAGTTAAAAATAATAACTTCAGATCTAAAATCGGCCTTCGGGGGTTACGAAAGACAGTACCGGAAGAAATTAAATGCAATATGTATTATATGTTCAAGATTGAAAATAGGATGAGAATAACAAGCATTAAATAACAATAAATGGTACTAAATATAAATAAAGAGAAAGATTCATCCAATATTGAATGAGGTTGATGATTCTTCTTTCTGACAATGATGTAAGATAGACGACTATAGGAATATTGGAGACTTTCTCAGATATGGTGTGAAAAATATAGAATAAACAACGAATCGAATCTCTTTAGAAAGGTGGTGTTTGTATTTATCTAGAGAGTCAAATTTTCAAGTGAGTTCTTATCAGCATCCATAATACATGCCTTTCACCTTATCTTTCTTTCTATTTATACAGGACATTTCCCTCATTATCCCTACAAGTACATGTACATAGAATATCCAATGGAATATTCCCCTAAAAGGCCTTATTACAAAACTAGTTGTTACTGTTGCTCTAAGCATTTGACCTCGGCCATGACCGACTGCTCGGTGGTAAGTTCCATTAATCATTATTCGACCTCGGCCCAATCACTTCTAATAATATCTGCTCGTGCCAAATTTGTTTGATCTTTTACCATTAAAGTACGTTTGATCTTTTACCAAGTGCATAAATAAACTAAGAAGTAACCATATTATAAAGTAGTTATATTGTGTAGCTCTTTATAAATACACAGTGCACTCATGTACATATGACAACTGTTTTTCATATTCTTCTCGATAATAGATTCAGTTGTTCTCATTCTTTGAGCATTGCCTTCTCTTGCAAGTCTCCTTCCTCGAGCTCAGCCTTCAGATCCATGGTTGCTCACATGGTATCAGATCCACCGGGGTAAATGGAAGGCAGTTCTCGAGCTAGTTCTTACTCTCGTTAACTTAATTCCGCAATTTTGTGGTAACTTGTCCAATTGTAGCGTGAAGCTGAAAAACTAGGGTTTGATCTTGAGAAGCACCTGAAAATGGAGAACAAATATTAGCTAAGATTTCATTTCCGTCAACTACAACCTATGGTAGCATCAATTCTGCAACTGATACAACTGTGTTCCCATCAATTGACCACAATCTGCCACCTTTCTTTCACCCAACAGACACTCCAGGTAGTACTCTGATTTCTCTTCAACTTACTGCTTCAGAAAACTATGTCTTATGGAGTAGGTCTATGAGTACTGGTTTGTTAGGAAAGATAAAGTTAGGTTTTGTAGATGGTCGCTTCCATAAGTCGAGATTTGAACCTAATCTTCATAATCAATGGGAGAAGGTTAATGTTGTAGTTCTCTCATGGATAATGAATGCAGTAAGGCTAGGTTTACTTAGTTGACTAGTCTATGCTACTAATGCTCACAAGTCTTGGGAGGACTTAAAAGATAAATTCGATAAGGTAAATGGATCTAGGTTCCTATTCCTGCATAGAGAGATTCATTACCCTCACTCAAGGTACTATATTTGTTGCTGAACACTTCTCTAAATCGAGAGATATCTGGGATGAATTTGATACATTAATGCCCTGCGCTGGCTGTACATGTCCTAAGTTTAAAAAAATATGCCCAACACTTTGAGTATCACAGGCTGTTTCAGTTTCTAATGGGATTGAATGAGTCCTACTCACAATCAAGGAGTTAGATCATAATGATTTCTCCAATTCCTAGCATTAACAGAGCCTACTCTTTACCGATTGATCAAGAGAGTTAAAGGAATCTGTCTAATTTTACTTAAACCAAAAACTGCCGAAGCCATAGAAGGAGCTGCATTCTGTGGTAATAAGGGTCTAGTAAATGTAGGTAGAAACTTTAGATTTAGGAAGAATCAGGTTCCGTGAGAATGTTGTCATTATAAGGGTCACATAAAGGAGAATTGCTACAAATTCATGGCTATCCATCAGACTTATAAGGAAAGAAGAAGGGGCACAGTTCTGGTGTGTATGCTAACAGTGTGAGTAGTTCAATGTTTCCAAATGCAGCAGAAGCAGGTACTCAGTAAGCTTCCTATGGAACTCAACCATGGACATTTCAACATCAATCAGTTGTGTTCCAGTATGCTCACATGCCTCAGTTTACACAAAACACTCCCAACGATGCTCCTATTGTTCATTTCTTCACCAAATAGCAGTACCAATAAATTCTTTAGATACTGTCCAAAGGGAATGAAGAGGGTCCAGAATCATCTACCAATCTAGCTACTGCATGTGCTCTAGTTACTCTAATGTCGAATTATCTAAAGCATAATTGGATTATAGACACAGGAACTTCAAATCACATGACCTCAAAACTTGATGCTCTTACCTCTTGTCAAGCAATCCCCAGATAAGAGAGATGCACGGTTCAATTATCTACTGGGAATGTAGTGTATGTATCACATAAAGGAAATTCCTTAGTACTTAGAAATAATACTATCTCTAATGTGCTGTACATTTCAGACTTTAGATACAACTTGCTCCCAGTGTGTCAACTCACCAAAGAACTTCAATACATGGTTGCATTCTTCCCACTTCTGTATTTTTCAAGATCTCTACAGTGATCAAGTGAAGGGTATTGGTAAGGAGGAGCATATTTGTACATGCTTCAATGAGGATCGTTACAGTATTCTGCAGCAACACCAGAAAATAAGTGTGCTCACACAACCAACGTACTAGACTCTGAATTAGTACGACATAGGAGATTTGGATATTCTCCTATTGATGTAATAAAGAAGTTAGATGCTCTTAGTACCTTAAAGATAGGAACTCATCACTACCATGTATGCCCAGTTGTTAAACAGTCTAGATAGCCTTTTTCTTTAAGTACATCGGTGTTACAGTCAACATTTGAATTAGTTCATTGTGATATCCAGGGGCCATATAAATTATCTCCTTCTCATAGTGGTAAGAGGTACTTTGCCGTAGTAGTTGATGACTATGCCAAATACACTTGGATTTATCTGCTCAACTTCAAGTCAGAAGTTATAGTTGTACTAAGAGATTTTCTTACTCAAACAAAGAACATTTATTCAGCTTCAATAAATGTCTTAAGGACTGATAAATAAAATAGGGTTTTCATTCATGAGTTTAAAGAGTTGCTATCCAGTAATAGTATCTTTCATCAAAGCACATGTGTCTATTTCCCTAACAAAATGGAGTTGTTGAGAGCAAGCACAAAACTATTTTAGACATGTCCAGGCCTCTTAAGCTCCAGGCTGCTATTCCTCTAAGGTTTTGGGGTGAATGTGTCACTACTACATTCTACCTCCTCAACAGGATGCCTTCTGGAGTACTTGAGTATAAGTCACCATTTGAGTTGCTTTATTTGCATCCTCCCTCACTGCAACACTTAAAAGTCTTTGGTTGTTTGTGTTATGCAGTATTCCCAGAATTCTTGACAAATTCTCACCAAGAGCCATGCCTACTGTCTTCCTAGCCTATTCTTCCTCACAAAAAGGTTATGTTCTGTATGACTTGAACTCCAATTCTCTATTTGTTAACAGAAATGTTGTTTTTCCAGGGGACATCTTTCCTTTCAAGCATATGATATCTCCTTGTAGCACTATCTTTCCTGTACTAGATTTGCTCTCACCAACAAGTACTCAGATTGTCTTCCAAAGATTCTTCTTCCGGTGCTGAGGTCCGCCCACATGAGGCTAGTATTACATTTGAGGGTAGTCTCCTCTTCCTCATATTGCTGCTTCTCATATCACAACAAACTATTCCACAAGTCCTACAGATCCTGCAGAGGATCTTACAAATTATACAACAACTGTTGATGTTGATGTTGATGTTGATGCTGATGCTGACGCTCAATTTGATTTTACAGAGGCCATTGATGCTACAGAGACTACTACAGTAATTGATCCACCTGGTGTTATATCTGATCAAGTTAGAAGACCTCCAGGCCTAGTAAGCCTCCCTTATGGATGCAAGATTAAGTGATCAAGTCAAAAGCTAATAGGTGCTCTTATCCTATCTCAGCCTATGTTAGTTATTCTTATATTACTCCCTCTTGTAGTCAGGTCCTGTCAGCTTATTCAGCATGTTCTGATCCTCAGTGGGCAAAACCTATAAAGTTGGATATTGCCGCCTTGGAGGAAAACTAGACTTGAAGCACAGTTGATCTGCCCCCTGTCAAGACACCAATTGGGTGCAGATGGATCATCAAATTCAAGTACAAGGCCTCAAGAGAGGTTGAATGATACAACACCAAACTTGTAGCCAAAAGCTACAGCCAAAAAGAAAGGCTAGACTACAGTGAAACTTTCTTCCCAGTAGCCAAAAATGGTTACAGTTAGGTCCATTGTAGCCCTTTCTACCTCACAACAATGGATGATTTACCCATTGGATGTTCACAATACATTCCTTAATGGTGAATTGGTTAAAGAGGTGTACATGCATATTCTATGGTTTGCAAGATATGGGGAGACTAAGAAGGTCTGCAAACTTCATAAGTCTTTATGTGGTCTTAAACAAGCACAAAGACAGTGGAATATGAAATTAACATAGGTGCTCCTATAGATGGGATTTAAACAGAGTTGCTATGATTATTCATTGTTCATCAGAGGAACTGATAGTGACACAGTTGTCGTTCTTGTATATGTAAATGACCTGTTGATCACAGGGAACAAGGATAAGCTACTATGAGACACTAGAATAGAGTTGCAGAAGAAGTTCAAGATGAAGGATTTAGGAGTGTTGAAATTCTTTCTGGGGATTGAATTTGCTATATCACAAAAAGGAATTCTTATGTGTCAAAGAAAGTATGCACTAGGCCTTATGGTACATCATTAGAAGTGAATCAAAAACTCACATCTATAGAGTATGATAAATGCATTCAGAATTAGAAATAAGAAGGTGATCAGGCACTTAAGAGACCTAGTTGCTATCACACGCTTGTGGGAAGACTGCTGTATATTGCCATGAAATGACCTGATACTCCTTTGCAGTTCAGGTCTTAAGTTAATATATGCAGGGCCCCAAGGTTTCACACATGGAAGTTTCTCTTAGAGTTGTGAGATATATCAAATAAGCTCCAGACTTGGGGTTACCTATGCCGGCAGAAAATACAGACAAGTTAGGTGCATACTGTGATTCTGATCCCAGATCATGTGTAGAGACAAGGAGATCGCTTACTGGGTACTTTAGTTAAATTTGGAAATACACTGGTACCTTGAAAATCAGAAAAAACAAATGACTGTCCAGAAGTTCAGCTGAGGCTGAATTTAGAAGTATCGCTTCATGTGCAACAGAAGTCACTTGGCAAGTAAGGTAGTTCAAGGAGCTTGGAATTAGAATTCAGCAACCTATAATTTTGATATATGATAGCAAGGTTGCTATACAAATAGATGCTAATCTTATCTTCCATAAAAGGACCAAGCATATTGACATTAGTCGTCATTTTATTAGGGAGAAAATCTGTCGAGGACTGCTGCAAACAGAATATGTACATATTAAAGATCAGATAGCAGGCTTACTAACAAAGAGCTTGGGGAAGTCTCAACATGATCACTTACTGAACAAGCTAGTAGTAAAGAATGTATATCAACCATAGCTTGAGGGGGACTGTTGACCAAAGTTAAAGAAACAAGCAAATGAGTTAACTATAGTTAGAAGCTCAACTGTAAACAATAGTTAGAAGTAAGTTAGTTAGCACAATGTTAGAAGGTAGTTGTACTGTAGCTCTCTATAAATACACAGTACACTCATGTACATACGTCAATTATTTTTCATTTACTTCTCAATAGCAGATTCAGTTTCTCTCATTCTCTGTGTGTTGCCTTCTCTTGCATGTCTCCTTCCTCGTGCTCAACCTTCATATCCATGGCTACTAACAATTGTACAATGATATCTTGAAGGTAATAAATAGAAGAAGAACCAATAAGAGTTGTAGTGTAGTGGTATGTAAGGGCGAATTTACATGTCTTAAAACGTGGTCAACTCACCACTCTTCTTCAGAAAATTATACTACGTATATAGGTAAAATATTAGGTTTTAGAGGTATATAACATATATTTAACACTCTTTGCCAGAGAATTCTTTTTTCTTTTAAGTTTGAGACCCTTGAGGAAATCCTGGCTTAACCACTGGTGGTAAATACTTATCCATTCTCAATCAGAGGTATCGAGGCTCGAGCTTTGGGTATAGAATCGTCTTTGTTAAGCAGCGTTTACCTTCCAATGTGAGACTTTCCGACAAGAATCTAAATTTAATCGACACCGAGTGAAAATAAAAAAATAAATAGAAGAAGGAAAAAAACCTTTTTTTAAAATAAAATATAGTAGAAACAGTGATGTCAGATTGTAATGTAGGAAGGGCCGTACGTGGAGAACTATTGGAGTAAGAGTTTGAAAGTTAAAATAGTAGGCAGCAGTCGTCCTTATATAGTGTCCTTGCCCCTTTGGTACTGTATTTTACAATCTCAAAATAGAAATGTCCTTTTTGGATAACACAATAATATTCCCCCTATTATCTATCTTTCGCACGTCCCTAAGGCTAAATGACAAACACTCTCCTTTTCCTATTTACTATGCCCTGTACCATTCTTGTACTCTAATTATGTATGAAAGCTCCCCCTTTCCTTACCCTATTCTTCTATTCCATACCCTTTTAGAATAAAGAATTTTCAAATTCATAATAATAATAATAATAATAATAATAATAGTAATAATCAAAGTAATAATAATATTTTATTTAAATCGGGGGTGACTCACTAAATTTATGGCCTAAAACCAAACTTTATTAGGAGGCCGTAAAAAAATTCCTATATATTTTTATTTGAAGTAGAGTTTCTAGCATTTGAGAATAAAATTTTTAATAATTTTTTACATAAACCATTTAATATCTCCCATAACATTATTGATCTTAGCACTTAGATAATAGAACCCGCTTCAAAAAGTTAGACAACTTTATATCAGAATAATTTTTTGATATTTCAATATTCTTGTTGCAGTGATGGAGGAAACCTGAGAAAAAACAAAAACAAATTAAAAATGAAATTTAAAAGTGTCTTGCTTATCTTTTACTGATAAGTATACTTATTTCTTTTTATAAACTTTTTATTTTTCTACTTTAAAATATTTAATATTTTCTAAAAAGATTTGGGCGTCATTGGAAGAGTTGTAATGAGATGGATTAAGATATTTCCTTCCTTAACTCGATGTATTTGATTCGAGTCTTGGGAAACAAAAAGATTCTTTAGAGAGCGGTTTTAATTTTAATAGACTTTACACGATACAACAATAACAATAATAATATATTCAGTATTATTTCATATCGTGAGAATTTTAAACGATACAAACTCGAATTATCAAGGCTCCAAATCAAATACTGGATATTGAATAGAAATTTTAAAAAAATTAGATTCAAAATTCTGGAGCCTAAAGCCCCCGTTTTAGTGGCTTCACCCTCCGACCGCCCCTTTTAAATAGCGGCCTCTTGTTTTATGAAATGAACAATATCACTTAAACATGTACCCCAATCATATACAAATGTCCCTCTTTTTTCAAGGTAACTTTAGCAGTTTAGCTAGAAGGTTCACATCAATAGTTTGTTTTCCTTAGCCAGATTTTAACATTTGTTCACTTGGAAAATCGTATAATAAGGTCAGTCAAAGTTCAAAATATAGCCCTCAATCAATCTTTCTCATATTTCACTTTCGAATAATAAGGAATTCTATAGCTAGCTATACAAGTACAACTTGAACTATGTGGATGTGTGAATAACAGAAAATGATGGCTTAATGGTAGGCTTATTACATATGCCAAATATCTATTTGTAGTATATTCTTAGCTCATCACTCTATCCATTTTATATGTCATTATTATCATTTGTGGAATCAAATAATTTTTTTTTATTGTTTCAGACATAATATTTATGTAAAGTAATTTAAGAAATAAAGAAACAAAAAAGCAACAAATTAAACTAAGAATAGTTCATAAAGTGCGTACATTATGTTGACGGTGGTATGTTACTTTTGGTTGGTCATTTTTAGTGGTCATGTATACTCCCCGTTTCATATTATTTGAAGTAATTTGATTCGATACAGAGTTTAAGAAAAAATAAGAAGACTTTTAAAACTTGTGGTCTTAAAAGATTAAGGGATAAAAGGTTTGTGGGACCATATAATTTGTGTGACTATAAAAGCTTCTCAGTAATGACAAAAAAAGTAAAATGAAAAGTTTAAAGTTGAATTATTTCCAAATTTAAAAATATGTCATTCATTTTGGAATAGACTAAAAAGAAAAGTAGCTCAAACAATATAAAACGAAGGAAGTAACTAATTTCATATTGACAATTACCTTTTCCAGAAGCATTCGTTTTAGGCACTTAATCTATCTGCTCAAAATAGATTGTCACTTGGTGGTGAAACTATTTGTGACATAAGAAGGAGTTGTGTCCGTCCAAGAAAGGGCGGTGCACACTTAACGAATGTCGCGTCACGCAACACTACGTAGTCGAATTTTTTTATTAAATATATATATTTATTTGGTAAGAAAACAAATAAGTAAGAAAAAATAGTCACTTACACAAATTGTTTCTTCATGTGTTGGTTAAGTGATTGATTTTGTTTTAAGAGGTCAAATGTTCAAACCTCGACTAACACATTTTATTTGCAAATATTTGAGAGAAAAACATAATTGAACTCAAGATCTTTTCTACTTAAAACGCAACAAAACCAATAGACTAACTATTTCTTATCTAAAAATATGATAATTAAAGTTATTATTCTCGTTTTTTCTATAAATTTCAATACCGTTTACGAAAATTCATGAAATGTAACAAATTTTGGCTACAGCTCTAGTGATCCATCCCATTCAATTCTACAGGGAAAAATCACTGTGTGGTACAGATCTATAATCTTATTTTGTTCGAATTGTTCGTAAAATGGGATCAAGTATCATATGCTCACATGTTAATGGTATTTAACAAAATTCTAGATTATGTAAATAAAAAAGTTTCAAAAATAAAAAGGAAAGAAATTAACATCAAATATTAAACCTTTTGTATTTCGTATTTCTTTCTGCGTCTCAAATCCATGAGCTGCAATCTGCATATAATATAATAATATAAAGAATGTGGCTTACAGAAAGGAGATTCTCCTTGATGTGGGAATAAATTTATCAAAACCCCATCATTGTCTAGCTCTTCATTTCTAACTCCCGAATATCGAATAATTTGGTGCCACGTGTTATTCCCACATGATTAAAAGAGAAAAAAGAATTAAGGGAAAATTAAGATTCAAGACTCATTTAATTGTATATTGGTGGAAGTAAGAGTGGTAGGGTAATGCACCTATGAAACTTAACTAAAAGGTGGAAACACACACTGAATTTTTGGAGAATCTTTAACAAAAATACAATTATTTTTTAGATCCCCTCATAGGCATACCCTAAACTGCAATCAGCATATGTGCTGCTTTCTTATATTTAGTGCCTTCTTGTATATATAATAATAAATAAATAATTTTAATAAAACAAAACTTTTCCTGTTTGGTCCATCCTCTTTACCATTCCCATCTCTTCATTTTATTCTTCTAGAAGATTTATAAAATTTATTACTGTCACAATATTTAGCTATAAGGGGTTGAAAGTTGGATAATTTGCTACTTCCTATTTGTACACTGCAGTTTTGGAAGGTGGGGGGGCCGGGGGGGGGGGGGGATAGGTTGATTTGATTAAGGCTTTATTAAGTGAATGTCTTATCAGATCAACCCCACTAGAAGAGATGAATAGCAAAATGGTTTATCCTTCTCCGACCAAACACAAGATAAGGACAAAAGTTTGATCAATACTTCCAAGAGTGCTTAAATAGAAGTATGATTATGCTTTACTACTACTCCGTCAACAAGTGTTGAAATTTATACTTGCGAGCTGGACAAAAAGAAGAAAACTTGTCTACAAGCTGTTTGATTTCTTCCACCATTGCCGAAAGGCATGCTCTCTCATTCAAAAGCCTAAAGAACACCAAAATAAAATTATATTTTATATTAAAAAAAAGAAGTAAAATTGACCCACATTGATACTACCATGTGGCAAATTCCAAGAATACCTACCCCTTCCCAATATATAGTCTATAATGTTCAAAGTGAAGAATTATTGATCTAAAAGAAGTGCCTATTGTATTGCACGGCTTATATTCAGAGCTAGCTAATATGTTAAAAAATGGAGATTCATGAATCTTGTTCTTGTTATAGCCTTATAGGCAAACATCAAAAGTTGCATAATTGACAAAGTAACTTTCCGTATTACGATCAACTTTTCAAACCCAAAAGAAAATATATGCTTTTTTATTTGCAGAGAGTATGGTCCATGGGATTATGAACGGACGGCAGTCATTGAAGAGTTGCTCGTGTCACACTTCCTACTTTGAGGATAATAAGAGATAATACTAACAAGGGGATACGGCTTTTACCATACCACGAAAAGAAAAGAGTGGGGAGACTAAGGCAAACATGCGTGCTGACCAAAATAGAGTGTTTTAACAGGAAAAATGACAAAGAAAGAAACAAGTAGGATTCTGATATTCAAATTTGGATTATTGTTTTTGGGCTATTCAAAGATGCCAATCTTGTGGGATTCAGCTCGTTTGTGTACCCATTGAGGACTGCAGTGCCGTATAGCTTTCCGAAGATAAACGTTTCTAGTATTCCCTCCCGAATTTAACTTACATATACTGATATTGTTAAAAACAAAGAGAGGGGGAGAGATGCTATCTAACAACATATTTTAACATGTAACATGCTTTCTTTCTAAGTTACTAGTTCGATTTCTTATTAAGTAATTATTTGTAGTTATCTTTTAAGTGATTAATTTAATAGTTAAAATTCTTTTATACTGACAGTAGATAGAAATTTAAATCTTTCTTTATATTTGTTTAGCTCAAAGTTTTCATTTACTTTAGAAGCATAAAACAATCAAAATAAATGGAGGACCAATCATAGCATATCGTAATAAATCCAAAGACCAAATGAGTAAAATATATGAGACAACAGTTATAAATTAAAGGGATGAGGATGAAGATCTTTTATTAATGATGTTGGTTTGGTCTGCCTCTCCATGGAAAGGTTCAGAGCCTTACAATGATGTATTCCCTCTTCTTTTAGAAGGAGATGTCAAGAAGAAGAAGCATCCCCCCTTTTAGGGTTCTTTCTCTTAGTATTTATAGCTAGGAGGTTTGCCAGCTAGCGCCAAGGGGTTGAGACCACATAGAGAAGACGCCCTCGTGAGGATGGCCAGGCCGTGGCTTAGTTGTCAAATTGGATAACCACCTGATAATCTTGTGAATAAATGGCCATACCATTTATTAGTCATACATAGGCATTAACAAATGCGTTGATCTCATTCATTATCGTAAGGTCAAGTATTGACCCATACAGATGTCCCCCCGCTTATTGAGGTCGGGCTCAGGTCGAGCTCGATGAGCGGATTCCGCCAATAACCGTAGCCGTTTATGCGTTAGGGACGATCCTAATCCTTTATTCTTCGGAGTAGGCCGTAGCCGTTTTTTACTTTTAGAGATGGTCGTAGCCTTTCCAATCACTCGGAGAAGGTCGTAGCCATTGTTAATTTAGAGGTGGCCGTGGCCTTTTATCTTTTGGAGATGGACGTAACCATTTTTACTCTGGAGATGTTCGTAGCCATTTTTACTTTGGAGATGGACGTAGCCATTTTTACGCGTGCTCGGAGAGATTACGATCACGCTTGTTGCGTACAAGGGGGGGCGTCGTGTGCATGGTAACGCATGGGGCGCGCCCATGGTATCTCGAGGTCGTCATCACCATTTTATAGGGGACGTACCGATTGACATTTGAATGACCGTTCAATGGTATCTGTCATAATGGTGCCCGTTACTGTAGGCCTGAACCGTTTTGCGGTTGGTCAGGTAGTTAATGGTGACCTTTGGGATTTGTGAAGGTCATTTATGCTTCGTCTATAAATAATGGGTTGTATCGTTCAGTTCTCACTTTTCCGATATTTGTCTAAGTGGAATTCTGAGAGAGATAGCCCTTTTTGCTTTCAGATTATTTAGTTTTTTACTCCTCGTTGATTCATTCTCCGTCATTTTCGTCGGATCTTCGTGTTCTTTTGTTTTGCCGGTGAATTTTGCCATTTATCTCTCGTTATACTGATAATGGCGAGTAGTTCTCATTCTGATATAGCTCCGGTGGCGGTTGCGGGGGCTGAGGGCCCACCTATGGTGGTGGGAACCGCCGATTCGCCGAATGTTGATCGATTCCCGTTGGTGACCGACATTCTTTCACTCCCCGGTGGTCCGGCCATCGATTTTACCAACCCCGAAGGAGAATCAAGCGGATGAGGCTCCACTGATAGGGGAAGTTGGCATTGCTCAGCTGAAGGATCAATGTGATATTCCTCGCTTCGCTGACACTGTCCTGGCCATGAGCTGTGATAGGGTGCACGTCGACCACCGAGGTTACTGCGTCTTTTATGCCTACCCTTTCAAGCTGGGATTTAGGCTTCCTCTCCCCATGCTGGTGGTGAACTTTTTCCGCTACTACAGGGTGTGTCCTGGTCATCTCGTCCCTTCTTGTTACGAATTATTGGCGATGCTGATCAAATATGCGAAGCTGGAACGGAGGGAAATTACACATGGGCACGTGTTGACTCTGTACGCCCCTCAAAGGGTACGCGGCACCATGATTCAGTTGGTCCCTCGTGGGAGCGATGGCTTAACTTCGGAGCTTGATGACGAGGTCGCTACCCGTCCTTACGAGCATTTCTTCTACATCAGGACCGGGCACCTGGTGGCCTGTGCTACTGACTTCCCAGAGAAGTGGAACCATGCACGTAAGTTTCTTTTACGCTGGCCTTGATTTCCTTTGGTCAAATGCTCTGTTCTATGTTCGTACGTACTAATCTTATTTTTGTGCCGTAGCGGGAGGTGCGCCACTGGTGCCATTCTCTGGCATCCGCGAGTAGGTTGAGGCCGTGCTCCCTGTCAAGACAGGGATTCGTACATGGGCATCTTTTTGGGAGGTCCATGGTCGTAGGCCGTCTGCTGGTTTCGTAGTCTTTAGTTTCTTTTCCTTACCTTTCTTTTTTGGTTGGTTAGGACGACCACGGCGCAGTAGGTCTCTTTAGCTTGCTTTCCGTAGGCCGGGGAAGATTGACCGATTAATTACAATGTCGGCGACTCGACCGATCCTAAGGGCGACTTCAGTGGAATCCTCGGCTGCACACTCTCTGATTCGGCCTGTTCCCCAGGTTGAGGAGTCTCCAAAGGTCGTGCGTTCCAGAGTGGAGCGATCGCCAAATGGAGATAAAGAAGAAGATGGGAGGCCACTGGCTCGGTGCAGGGTGGCGTTCACCCTAGCTCGTCCGGTGGTGATTAGTTTAGATTCTTCACCATCGGTGGAGGAGGGGGGCGCATCGGACCTTGCCCTAGAGGGCAAGCGCTCAGTGAGGTTTTCCCCGGTTGGCTCAGGTCAAGGTGATACAGTCGCTTCGGCGATCCAAGTTTCTGTTCCTGTTGCTGAGAGGGAAGGTAGTTCCTCGGCAACTGTTTTGGTGGAGATTGCAGGCGCCGACGTTGTGGCGAATGCGGGCGCTTCGACGTCTCGGGCGATGGAGGCCTCAACTTCCATGGCGGCGGAAGGAAGGGGCGTCTCAAGAGAGGGGGGACGATTCGGACTCTGATATGGATCCCGAGGACGTCCGTCTTTTATAGGAGGATTATACCCGCCCAGTGGTGCAGGCCGAAGGGGATTACCGTTATTTGAAGATCCCTAATGACCTGAACCTATTACTCGAGGAGGAGAACCTAGGGACGCTGTTCGGGGTCCTGTGCTCGAAAACGGAGAGCACGTCCCTGAGGGGCATCTCGTACATCGGATTGATGGGCGAGGTGGCCGCCCTGATTATAAAGGTATGTATAAAACTTTGGTCTGTTTTCTTTCTTAGCATGTCTTCTTGTATTAACTGTCACTCTGTTTGTTGTAGACATTTTTGCTGGAGGTGGAGAGCATCAGGCGGGCTAACGTGCACTCGGCGGTTTTTTGTGGCTATTGGGGAAGTACCGCCGCTACCGTGACCGGTGCTGCGGCTTGCGTGAACCCATAAGGAATGACCCGCGAAACCGGGAGCTGGTAGAAGAGCTGGCATGGAGAGAGCTTCATATGCAACAGAGCCTCAGCAGGGTAACCACTCTTGAGGGGCAGCTCTGTCAAGCGAATGTAGGGGTGGATGCTGAGAGAAGGGCGGCTGCTGAGAGGGAACGCCAAAATCTTGCTGCGGCGCCAGAGGCCGCTGAGGCTTATACTAGGCAAGTGGTTGCCGTAGAGGCTTAGGCCGCCGCTTCAAGGAAGCAGACAGAGGGCGCACTGGCGAGAGTTGAAATACTGCAGGCGACCAGTCTTGCCCAGGAGAGGGAGCGTGGATAAGAGAGGGCTGCCGCTGCCTTTCAAGAGCAGTCGTTCGAAGGGCGCACTGCCGTCTGTGAGCGGGACGCCCATGTTGCAGTGGATCTGATTGCAGACTTGGAGGCCGAGAATCAGCGCCTGAGGGACCAGGCAGCATCTTTCAGTCCTGCTCGCGAGCTTTGGAAGTATGTCGAGTCCCAGCTCGACGTATACTGGCGGTTGTGGGAAGCCGGCATCATTTCTGAGGCCACTTATGCGGAGGCACACCAAAAGGCTCGTGAAGCCCGCCTTGGCTGTGGTTTTGACCCATCTACACCCGGGGATGATGATGGCGCCAAGGGTGCTGATAATGCTGAAGGGGGCGCCGAGTGAATCAAGTTGAAAATTTTGTAATGTCTGTTTAGTTTTTTTCACTTTTTTCTTGGCCGGCCTAGGGCCACTGTAATTGGGGATAACCCCGTGTAAATATTGTGAATATATGGGGTTTTCTTCTTTTCTGTTTTTTTTTGTGTTGAATACATTATATATTTTTTGTGCTTGTTTGCAAAGGCGTTGCTTTAGAGTTTTTCTAGTGGGCATGTTAATAGTCTCAACCGGTTAGGTGATTTCGACCATTGTCGAATTGATTGCTTGACATAAGGAAAGCTGGTGTAGATGGACTTGGCCATAGATAGACGCTTTTGGTTGTCACCTTCTTACACTTGTTGGGAGTGGATTGTTGCCGTATTTGGGCAGTGGCGGCACATGGCCTTAGTCCCAGTTCGGGCTTAGTCGAACTACTGGCCGTGATAATGAGAATCACGATGTTGTAGTTCGACTTGGGCCAAACTTTGCGTGGGTCAGTACTTTAGTTTGAGTTAGTCGTACTTACTTGAACGGCGGGGCGCTTGGCCCGACCTGGGGTTCGTCATTGGTTGGACAATTGGGGGCGCTTGTTCTTATTGATTGCGGCCCGGCTTATAGCCTTGGGGACGTGTGTCCTTGGCTTTGGTTCGCCCGTGGTTGAGTTAGTGGCTTTTGCGACAGAGGCGTGTAGCCTGAGTTCTGGTTCGCCTTATAGCTGAATTCTTTTGTAATTATGGTGGAAGCACTTGGCCCGAATCCTAGTCTAATTCGTAGTCGAACATTTAGGCGAAGGCACGTAGCCCGAGCTGTCGTTCAACCGTAGATGAACCTTTGTAGTTTTTGAAGGCGCGTAGCCTGAGTCCCAGTTTAACCGTAGTTGAACTTTTGGGTGAAGGCATGTAGCCTGAGCTGACGTTCAACCGTAGTTGAACTCATGTAATTTTTGAAGACGCATAGCCTAAGTCCCAGTTCAACCGTAGTTTAACTTTTGGGTGAAGGCACGTAGCCTGAGCCGACGTTCAACTGTAGTTCAACTTATGTAATTTTTTAAGGCGCATAGCCTGAGTCCCAGTTCAACCGTAGTTGAACCTTTTGTGATTTTTTTGAAGACGCGTAGCATGAGTCGAAGGCATATCCTGAGTCCCAGTTCAACTATAGTTGAACCTTTATGATATTTGAAGGCGCGTAGCCTGAGTCAAAGGCGCATAGCCTGAGTCCCAGTTCAACGTAGTTGAACCTTTTGTGATTTTTTGAAGGCACGTAGACTGAGTCGAAGGCATATAGCCTGAGTTGACGTTCAACCGTAGTTGAACTTTTATAACTTTTGAAGGCGCGTAGCCTGAGTAGAAGGCACAGAGCCTGAATCGACGTTCAACCGTACTTGAACCTTTATGTTATTTGAAGGCGCGTAGCCTAAGTCGAAGGTGCGTAGCCTGAATCGAAGGCGCATAGCCTGAGTCCCAGTTCAACCGTAGTTGAACTTTTTGTGATTTCTTTTGAAGGTGCGTAGCCTGAATCGAAGGCGCATAGCCTGAATTGACGTTCAACCGTTCATGAACTTTTATAATTTTTGAAGGCGCGTAGCTTGAGTCGAAGGCACACAGCCTGAGTCCCAGTTCAACCGCAGTTGAACCTTTATGATACTTGAAGGCGCATAGCCTCAATCGAAGGCGCATAGCCTAAGTCCCAGTTCAACCGTAGTTAAACCTTTTGTGACTTTTTTTGAAGGCGCGTAGCCTGAGTCGAAGGCGCATAGCCTGAATTGACGTTCAACCATAGTTGAACTTTTATACTTTTTGAAGGCGCATATCCTTAGTCGAAGGCACATAGCCTGAATCGACGTTCAACTGTAGTTGAACCTTTATGATATTTGAAGGCACATAGCCTGAGTCGAAGGCGCATAGCCTGAGTCCCAGTTCAACAGTAGTTGAACCTTTTGTGATTTTTTTTGAAGGAACGTAGCCTGAGTCGAAGGCGCATAGCCTGAATTGACGTTCAACCGTAGTTGAACTTTTATAATTTTTGAAGGCGCGTAGCCTGAGTCGAAGTCACATATCCTAAGTCCCAGTTCAACCGTAGTTGAACCTTTTGTGATATTTTTTTACATAAGACTGGCTCGCTCGAGTTGCCCCGTTACAGATCTCGGTTAGAGGTACACTTTCATGTGTCCTCCCTTTCGGCAGGATCCTGTGTGGAAAAAGGGGGTGAGGTACCTTAGGCCTATTTTCCCCATAGAGATGGGGGATCTGCTTCTTCTTCTTCTTCTTCCCTTTGGTCGGAGACGCGGTGATGTGGAAGCAAGCTCATCTCGAGGTTTTTGACTTCCTATGATCCGATATGCCGTTTGGGCTTGTTCGAGCTAGGTTGTTCGTTTTCCTTCTTCGATCTAAGGATAAACTACCCGATTCTGCTATAAAATCCCCACAGACGGCGCCAAATTGTTTAGCTCAAAGTTTTCATTTATTTTAGAAGCATAAAACAATCAAAAAAATGAAGGTCCAATCATAGCAGATCGTAATAAATCCAAAGACCAAAGGAGTAACATATATGAGACAACAATTATAGATTAAAGGGAGGAGGATGAAGATCTTTTATTAATGATGTTGGTTTGGTCTATCTCTCTATGGAAAGGTTCAGAGCCTTACAATGATGTATTCTCTCTTATTTTAGAAGGAGATGTCAAGAATAAAAAGCAACCCCTCTTTTAGGGTTCTTTCTCTTAATATTTATAGCTAGGAGGTTTCCAGCTTGCGCCAAGGGGTTGGTACCACATAGAGAGGATGCCCTCGTGAGGACGGCCAGGCCGTGACCTTAGTTTTCAAATTGGATAACTACATGATAATCTTGTGAATAAGTGATCATATCATTTATTTGTTATAAATATGCTTTAATAAATGCATTAACGCATACGATATTCAATCCATCATATGGTGCAATTGTGGTAGTGGACCATTCTAAACTAGCACATGCACAAGGAGACGACGACGACAACCACGACACCGTCTCTGACTTTTTCTTTTAAGTGTCACCTAGTGGGGACTTTTTGGGCACCACTAAAGAAGAAGGAGCAATTGTTGTTATTTGTAGGACACAATAATCGTGGCTTTTAGGGCTCTTAGCTAAAAAGTTTGACAAACTTAGGGTAATACTTGTCTCCTTTAGAAACTCACGCTGATCAAGAGTCTGTCTCCAATTGGGAACGTCTAAATTTAATCAAGATAAGAAAAGAAAAGGCAGAAAAAAATCATAAACAAAATCTACAATGTTGGTCCCACGTTGTGTTTTCACACTCACCCAATATCTATGTTTCTTTGTGGCTTCATTCCAAGTCAATCTGCAAAGCTAAATGATAAACTGAACAAAGACTATTAAAGATTAGCCATGCCTTTTTGGTCACTACTACCTGAGTGAAAGCTGAGAAAGAACGGAACAAAAGCATTAATTTATTGGGAGAAAAAGATGAGATAACAACTGCTAAATACCTTTCCAATGGACAACACGTGGAGGATTAAGCTTAAAAAGACGTTTTAAACTCATTATTTATAGATAGTACTTTGATTGCACGTAGCTTTGCTTGAAAAAGAAAAAGAAGCAATTGGAAGGATACCACACCCTCCCTTAACCTTAGTGCGTTTGACATTTCTATGTTCTTGAAAGCTAGTGTTTGACCTTTTCCTCTTTAGTTTTGTTTTTTGGTTTGACCAAAAAGGATGGGTCGGTTTTCAGCTGGGGCTTCATTCCATATTAAATTGGAAAATTAACAAATCAGAGGTCGAGAGAGACAAAGCAGAAAGAGGCAAAAAAGGAGTCCAACAAGCTATGAGTACAAGGTAAAAAGAGAAAAGATACTAAACTTGTATTGAACCACATTACCCATTATTAATTTAGTGGGGTTACCAGAGGTCAACGTCCAGATCGAAATTGCAATTGGACAGGAAAAAATGATGATGAATTGATAACTACAAGCGGAACATGAGTCAAAATACTTGTTAGTTGTTCCTGAGTTATTACATCTGAAAAGTTCACCTTCATGTATATCATCACTAAGCCATAGTCAGTCTTACCATTTAAAAAATCCCAAACAAGCACCATAATTGGCTGAAGAGCTTGGCCTCAACTATACACAATGCTTAGGATAAAAGAAGATGCGCAGTACCTGCAAATTAAGTTGGAAAATTGTTGACTGTGAGATCCATGACATAATTTTAATTTTTAAATTAATGTGAATGTAGCAAGGGGAATTGACCAGGTAAAAACTCTAAAGAAAATTTTATCATCATTGGAGCTAAATATACAGCTAGGTGAGCCAAGACATTGCGTCACTTCAGTACTGAAAAGACTTTTATCCTGAATCCAAGACTTATGACCTTCCACATGCCTAGCTATAGTTTCACAAATGAAGCTACCATATGATGAAAGACCAGCTAGAGCCCTAAGCTATAGCAAAATAATTTCAGCAGGATAGGTGTACAACTGCTTTCAATAACTTGTATATGCCAACCAAAGTATTCCAAACACAAATTTAAAGTAAATATATCCAACTACAAATCATGCTTATAGGGAACGATATAAACTTCTCTGGAATAATTTGGATAAGCCAGCAGCAGCGTCAAAGGTAAAAAGATCAATTGAACTTGGTCTCTTTTCTGTGTGTTTGGCTAAAAAGTTATTCCAACACTTTATATAGCTTGAAAACAATCAAAAATAATTTGAGTCAATCGAAATCAAATGTAATATGGTCTAGAGAATGTGGAATGACTAAGATATAAGAACAATGAGACAAATAATAGATTTTACACCAGAGAGAGAAACAGAGAGAGAGAGAGTTGTATATTTTCAGTAATGAAATACACATGAGTCTTTACAATAGGGAATGTCCCATTTATATATTAAGGGACTTTCCTCGAAATAATACAAAGAAAGTACGAGAGTTGGTGGCATCGGTATACGAGTGTCAGAGCTAGATATGACGTTGCAGCTAGTCTTGTCACTCAGTCCGTTTGTCGGCTGAGGCCGGCCCTGCTTGGGTCGACCTTACCAAGGTCGCTTTCTCTAGTGAGGCCGTATGTGGATAGCATATGGGTGTGAGGAACAAAATTTTTCCAACACAGATAGTCCCTCTGTTTATTAGGGACGCAGCTGAAGGGCGTTCCCAATGGACGGACTTTCATGCTCGACGCCTATGGAAATTTGGCCGTTCCTGTTGATACCCCTGTAAGAGACGTGCTCGTTGTATGAAGAGGTTATGTCGTTGACATATTACCTCCCTTTTGGGAATTTCTTTTTGAGGTGACGTCATCGATCACATGTGTGATCATTACTTCCGCTCCCGAGGTAAGGAGGCCGAGGAGGTTTTTGTTCCTCTATCAACGGCCAACCTGCTCCCATGCGATATGAGCAAAAGAAGCGACTTCATGAATAAGCGTAAAGTCTGCCCTTAGGAGCATAGTGAGATGACGATGTCCTACTTGGCCTCTCTGAGGGAGATGTATGATATTCCTGATCACGTTGACATGGTTCCCGCGGGGCTAGATTACGCTAACGTGCCCAAGATCCGGTATTGTGCCTTCTACGAATATGCCTTCCGAATTGGATACACCCTTCCAATTTAGCCTTTAGCAGAGGAGTTGTGTCGCTGGCTTGGAGCATTTCCGGCCCAGCTTACCCCGTATGCCTTGAAGGTGTGCAGGGTAGTATATGTTTATCCGGTGTAGGCCGGAAAGGAGGTGACGGTTCATCACCTTTTGCAAATGTTCAATGTGATTTTCATGAGAGGCTCGATGCTCCAGTTGAGGAGTAGGGGCAAGAAAAGCTTCGTGGCGCATGTGGACGGCAAGGCCAATCGTATATTTTGGACGAGAATCTTCTACATCCGTACCGAACACCTTGGCCCAACCCTTATGGGTTTCCATAAGTGTGGAATGACGCACGTAAGTATTGTTGTGCGTGATGTTTACTATTTTGACCTTACTTTCCTGGTTCTTACTGTCAAAAGTTTTCCTTTGTTTTCATGCAATGGTTGCTCGTCCTCCTCGTAGTGATGACGACATTAGGTCGTGGGTGCAGGCGTTGATACCGTTTGGATAGGAAACCCGTTCTTGGACTGAATTTCTTAGGCTCCACGCCCCGGCTAGTAACGGATTTACCCAATCTTTGTTACAATTTGGGGGCCCATGTAATTTTCTTACCCGTCTCTCATGTGTTTTGGTAGGTCGGGGCGACTCTAAGAAGGCGAGGAAGAGGAAGCAGCAGAAGAAAAAGAAGAAGACTGTGGCTGGTTCTTCTAAGATGGCATCCAATCCTGAGGCGGATCTGATCTTCATCTGCACTTCCACGGGCAGTGCTTCGCTCCTTTTAAGACAGGAGGATACATCAGAAGTGGCCTCAGAGATAGCATCTGAAGCCGTGATGGGGGTCGTACCTGAGACGACGCCAATAGAGGTATCTGTGGCTGATTACCCCCGTAAAGACGCCTTCTGTCGTGCCGACCCCCTTTGAGCTCGCTCTGCACCCTGCGTAGGAAGACTGCGAAGAGGAGAAGATGTTGGAGAGGAGGCAACGTCGGATCTTACTGGCAAAGCCGTGGCCCCCCAGTCAGGAAAGGCTAGGCCGTCTGGCCCTGTATCAAGGCCGGCCTTTATGGCAGAGGCTATTCGCTCAGGAAGAGCTGATCTTAGGAGGGAGGTCGCGGTGAGGAGAAGCGAAGACATGGATATGGCGGGCTCGGGGGCGGCCATGGATGGTGCAAACAGAGGAGGCAAGTCCTTGGACATGTTGGAGATGATGGCCGGCCAATCTTCTCGTCGTACAGTGATCCCAAGTCTATATAATCTGTTGTAGAGCAATGAGGAGGAGGCCTCCAGCATGACGCTCTTGCGCGCCAATGCCAAGCGCACGACCCTGGCGGAGCTTAGTTATAAAGCCTTGGCCCAAAGGGTGGCAGGTGCGGCCCTACATGTATGCCTCTGCTTTGCTTGATGACCTTTCTTTATGTAAGGTTGTGATTTTCCCGTACTTACTTGGTCTCTTTTCTGGACTCTTGTCTTGGAGGTGGAGAGGGATCGGCGCCAGAAAGACAAGATAGCTAAACACAACCGGCTGGCGCAGAAGTACAATAAGGCGTGCGAGGCGCATCGAACATTGGCCGACATGTACAAGCAGGACCCCAACTTTAGAGTGATTCGTGAGGGCCTAGTGGAGTCTGAGGCGCAATTGAAGAAAAGAGTGTCTGAGCAGGAAAAGGTGGATGGACAGCTCATGGCCGCTGTTGCTTGGGCCGCGAAGATGGAGGTCCTTATTCAGGCCAAGGACGAGGAGCTGCAGCTCGGTCGTGTTGTGGCGGAGGAGGCGGCACAATTGCACACCTAGGTAGCGGCTCTAACGGAGGAACTTATAGCCACGAAGGCCGAGGTCGAGAAGCTTAATCTAGCTCTCGCACAAGTCGATACCTCTTGTGAGGCGTATGAGATGTGGGTGTACGCGGAGGCCAGGCTGGTCGTGCTTGAGGAATTCTTGGCGGCTGGTCGAGCGTCTGAAGCGGAGGTTGAGAACCAGTGCCAACTAGTTAGAGTCGCTCGTGAGGCGGCGAGATACGGTCCTGAATCACCGGCCCGGGAGAGGGAAACTCAGGAGATATCAATCGCTTGGAGTCTAGCTCTTGGATTTCCAGGGCGTACCCTCCCGGAAATGAGGACGGGCCACCTGAGGGCCAGGCCGGGCTAGATATGTAGTGGTTTCTTAGGGTCTTTGTAAATATACTTGTCTGTACTGATTTTAGTATCAGGGGTGTTTGTTCCCATTAGTGAAAACATGTAACTTTTCGTTGTAAGTAATCTTTTCTACCTTTTAGCATGTAGTCGTACTTTTCTTTACCGTAGCTTCTTGGAATTTGTCGGCCATAGAGGTGAAAAGTTAGCCTGATGGCTTTAGCCATATAAAATAGGCGGTCGTAACCTTGTGAATACGATGGCTCTAGTCATGTGCAGATAAAGTCTATAGCCTGATGAAAATGATGGCCATAGCCATGTAAAAATAAAAGTACCGGCTTAATGGACTTAGCCATATACAATAATGGTCATAACCACGTAAAATGAAGGTTGTAGCCTAATGGCCTTAGCCATATAAAACGATGGCCATAGCCATGTAAAATAAAGGACGTAGCCTGATGGCCTTAGCCATATAAAACGATGGAAATTGCCATGTAAAATAAAGGTCGTAGCCTTATGGCCTTAGCCATATAAAACAATAGTTGTAGCCATGTAAGATAAAGGTCGTAGCTTGATGGCCTTAGCCATATAAAACGATAGCCATAGCCATGTAAAATGAAGGTCGTAGCCTGATGGCCTTAACCATATAAAACGATGGCCATAGCCATCTAAAATAAAGGTCGTAGCCTGATGGTCTTAGCCATATAAAATGATGTCCATAGCCATGTAATATAAAGGTCATAGCCTGATGGCCTTAGCCATATAAAATGATGGCCATAGCCATGTAAAATAAAGGTCGTAGCCTGATGGCTTTAGCCATATAAAACGATGGTCGTAGCTATGTAAGATAAAGGTCGTAGCCTGATGGCCTTAGCCATATAAAATGAGGGCCATAGCCATGTAAAATAAAGGTCGTAACCTGATGACCATAGCCATGTAAAATAAAGGTCGTATCCTGATGGCCTTAGCCATATAAAATGATGGTCGTAGCCATGTAAAATAAAGGTCGTAGCCTGATGGCCTTAACCATTTCATTCATCTAGATGGCCATAGCCTTTTCATTCATTTGGAGATGGTCGTAGCCTTTTCATTCATTTAGAGATGGATGTAGCCTTTTCATTCGTTTGGAGATGGCCTTAGCCTTTTCATTCATTTGGAGATGGTCGTAGCCTTTTCATTCATTTGGAGATGGCCGTAACCTTTTCATTCGTTTGGAGATGTCCGTAGCCTTTTCATTCATTTGAAGATGGCCATAGCCTTTTCATTCATCTGGACATGGCCGTAGCCTTTTCATTCATTGGAGATGGTCGTAGCCTTTCTATACACTTGGAGGTGGCCGTAGCCTTTCTATACACTTGGAGGTAGCCATAGCCTTTCTATACACCTGGAGATGTCACTAATCCAGTCCATGTATCATGTCAGGATTGAATGTACATGGAGAGGTGGACATGATGCACTTGCACTGCATAACATTTCCAGGTGGCACCTTAGCCGCCTCGTTAAAAACCTTCCCGAGAAAACCCAATTAGGACAAAACTCAGGTAAGGGAAAAAGAGTACGACTCAGGTGTCACCTTTTTAGAAGTGGAAACGTTTGAGGTGAGCGACATTCCAGTTGTTTTGGAGTGTCTTTCCTTCCATTGTCTCCAGCTGGAAGGAGATTTCTCGTGGAATTCTTGGCATATCTGCATGAGACAAAGTGAACAGATCCGCATGGTTAGATAAAAGTTCACGGTACTGGCCTGGATTTGATAGGCCGTGGCCTATGTATGCTTTCTTCGCGGGGTCGTTGCTGTTTATCTGAACGGGGTCGAGTTCCTCGATCGTAGCCTTGCTAGCCTCGACCTCCTCAGGGTCTTCGATGGCATTTTCTGTCGGATGGACTTTGGTCCCTGACAGGGCTGATTGCTATGCTTCTGCACTTGCTCCTTGAAGCTGTTTGGTATGTGTGTAATCTTGGGCTATCCTGTAACATTATTGGACGGTTCGGGGCTCTCCCCGTATGCATTGCACTCCCCATGGGGTTGCAAATTCGATTACTTGGTAGAAGCTTGAGGGGACGAATCTCATGGCGTGTATCCACGAGCATCCGATAATGACATTGTATGTTGTTTCTTGGTTCATCACGTGGAAGGTGGTTTCCATCGTGACACCACCTGCAAGGATGGGCAATGTCACCTCGCCTGAGGTTCTTTCCACTGCATTATTAGAACCTGCTAGTGTTATGCAGCGCAGGATTATTATATCCTCGAGTCCCATGAGTACGAGGACTCTTGGATGAATGATACATGCGCCGCTTTCATCATCGACCATGATCCTTTTAACATTAGTATCCAGTATGCGTAAAGTAATAAATAAAGCATCATAATGAGCAAAGCACAACCGTCGGCATCAGACTTATCGAAGGTGATACTATCTTCGAAGTCATCATACCGTTCGTGGGCGATAGTGCGCTTCAGCTTGTGGGTGGTGGTGAACTTGAAGTGATTGATCGTCGAATCATTGCCGTCTCCAATGATCATACTAATGGTGCACGTTGGTGAGGGCGGCCTTGGTGGGCCGTGGTGTGGTTCCCGCCCTCGTATGAAATTGAGCTTTCCCTTGTCGCTGAGCAGCTCCTTCAAGAACCCTTGGTTCAGCATTCGAACTACCTCTTGTCGGAGACCAATGCAGTCCTCCGTTCTGTTCCCTCGTTCTAATTGGAACTCGCACAAGGCGTTTGACTTTCTGGTGGTGGGGTTGGACTTCATCTTTGCTGGCCATTGTACCTGATTGCCCAGCTTCTCTAGTGCGTACACTACCTCTGAAGGGGACACACAAAAGTTATGTGCAGATAATGGAGGGGGCGTACCTCTGTTGCTCCTTAGTGGAGCAGTATGTCGTTGCAAGGCGTCTGCATGCCTTGGTGGTGGCAGGTGTGAGAACCTGATGTATGGTTGATGTCTTTCCCTATTGAGGCATGGGATTTTTTCCCGCCTTCCCTCGTTGCGCCGGTCCCTTCGAATTTCCAGGTGTACCGTTGTCAACCTTTGGGTCGGGCCGTTGAGGTCATCATCATCCCCCCATACTTCGGCGCCATAGGCATTGTGTATTTCTTCCCAGGTGGTGGGACGATATTTCAGGAGACGGCTAAGTAGCTTCCTGGTCGCCTTCGATCCATCTCTACTGAGTCCGTTCTGAAAGGCAGCAACTGCCATGCCCTTGGACACGTTAGGTAGGCTCATTCTGACTCTGTTGAATCTGGCTAGGAACTCCCCGAGTCCTTCTCCTAGGGTTTGACGCACAGCAAAAATGTCGTTGACCCGCGCTTCCGCCTTCTTCACTCCCGCATGGGCAGTAGCGAATTTATCAGCCATCTCCTCAAAGGTTGAGATGCTCTTGGCCGGTAGTTGTGAGTACCACGTTAGGTCCCCTCCTGTTAGCGTCTCACCGAACTTCTTCAGAAGCACGAATGGTACTTGTTCTTTTGATAAGTCGTTGCCTTTGACGGCTATAACGTAGTGTATCAGGTGGTCCTCGGGGTCGGTGGAGCCGTCATACACTTTCAAGTAGGGGGCATCTTGAAGGTTTTTTGGATGGGGTACAGTGCAGCTCCTTCCGTGTAAGGTTGTTCAACAAACCTCCCCATGTCTCGCTTCGGCAACAACTTAGGTGCGCCTGGGATACCTTTCTTGGTGTTCTTTCATCTGGTCGCGGAGCGATCTTTTCTCGTTCTCCATCTCTTCCATCTTTTTGAGGATGGTTGAAAGTGTTCCGTCGTTAGTTTGGAGATCGACGTGAACGTTGTTTGTTCTCGTGACCTCGAGCTCATCCTTGGTTGCGACATGATCTGGTGCTGGGGTGCATCTATCATTTCGAGGTGGTTTTTTGGTTAGACCGCTCAGAGTGCTTGTCAGCCACTCTTCTAGTAATCTCTTTATTTCTGGGGGTGCTTTCTTAGTGGTAGATGTTGAAGCTTCTCTTTCTCGTGGCACCACCAGGTCTTCTGATGAGAAGGGTAAGGCTTCCACGCTTATCAGAGTACTGATGGTTGTGTGTAGGGTATCTCTTTCGGCAGCCGCGTTGAGAGTGCCCGTGAGGTCCGTTCTGACCTCCAGGATAGCCTTCATTCTAGCATTGTTTCCAGCGATTCTAGGTTGTAGAGGGTGCTTTTCGAAGGATCTCTAGAAACAAACTACAGCTTTAATTGTCGAAGTCCCCACAGACGGCGCCAAATTGTTTGGCTAAAAAGTTATTCTGACACTTTATATAGTTTGAAAACAATCAAAAATAATTTGAGCTAATCGGAATCAAATATAATATGATCTAGAGATTGTGGAATGACTAAGATATAAGAACAATGAGACAAATAGTAGATTTTACACTAGAGAGAGAGTTGTATATTTTCAGTAAATGAAATACACATGAGTCTTTACAAAAGGGAAGGTCCCATTTATATATTAAGGGACCTTCCTCGAAATAATACAAAGAAAGTACGAGAATTGGTGACCTCGGTATACGAGTGTCAAAGCTTGATGTGACGCTGCAGCGAGTCTTGTCACTCAGTCTGTTTGTCGGCTGAAGAAGGCCCTGCTTGGGTCGACCTTACCAAGGCCGCTTTCTCTAGTGAGGCCGTATGTGGATAGCGTATGGGCGTGAGGAACTAAATTTGCTCAATACATTGTGGTAGAATCATCAATCCGTATAAATCCCCTGCCAGAAAAATTGATCGTTACTTATGATGAATTCTTAGAAGTATGATTTTTCGTCAGCAAATGAAATTAGAAACTTTTATGTTTTGCCGTAAAAGAAAGCAGTCTTGCACGTTATGAAGCGTGTCGGAGCAAAATGTACAAAAAAAGTCCTATCCTGAAACAAGTGCAGGGAAAAATCAACTTTTCTTCCCCTAAATGAATTATTGATGACCTTATCCACCCAAAAGAAAAGGCTTCTCAATGTTAACCGCTAGCTGATTCCACTACCCTAGAAAACAAATACTTGACATGTCAGGTCGCTTTGAAATACAGGGCACAACCCAGGCAAACTATAACAGGAAATAATGCTTATTCAATCATGACTGATGGAATGAAAATTGCTGCATTCCATGCAAAGCATGTAAACGCAAAAGCTACTATAAGCAATTGATTACTTTGTGTATTAAATTTTGCAAAGGGTAAATACCAGTTAGATTTTGATGATTCAGAAAAAGAATTAAATAATTGCAGATTCCATTATCGCTTAATCTTCATTTACTCTTTTTCTCAAATGTTCAAGCTTAGGGAGTTGATGAGATCAAACAGAGAAGGTACTCAGTGAAGCCTCGTAATATTTAGTTCAAAGGAGTGGGAGAGCAGATGAATTACATTTCATACTATGCAAGATATGCCTCCTTCCCTTGTAATATATAAGGGTGTCAAATGCAAGGAGTCGATCTTTGGACAGAAAGAAAATTGAATGAAGCAACTTTCCACATTTTTTTAAAGGCTAAATCAGAAATATAGCAACTTCCCATATAACTTTTGCTCTCTTTCACCTGGTATTCTCAGCGTTTGTGCAGTAATACATCTTTGAAAATGGTGACAGTCCACAGCCCAAATGCAAGTAAAAGGCCCAATCAAGTATTAGAAGCCCTATGCAGGTGTAATCGGACTATAAATGCTTAAATGGGAGATGGCAACCTGCTATGCTAAAGTAACGAGATATTATTCAATCTCTTAAGTTATTACATCGAGATCCCTATGCAAACTTGCATGTTTCTTTCCTTAATTCATGCCAAACGTTTCTTCTGCGAGTATGAAACATAAACATATTGCGGAAGCCAAATGTATATAGTGCCAATGAGTCACAATTATTATTCAAAAATTATGGCAGTTACTAAATAATAAATAAAACAATAAAGCAACAATAAAGGAACATCAGAATTTAATGAGGGTCGGCCAACTTTGCCTACTCCTCGGACACAACCAATATTTATTCCATTCCAAATACAAGTGAAATAATACTAAAGAGAGAAGATACAAATGCCTTAAACAAATAAGATGGTAAATGAGAGGTGTATTTAAATCCTAAACATTAGGCCTCCTTTTATATCCCCCAAAACATTTCCCAACCGGTGTGGGATGTGTGAGTTTTGACATTTCAAAAAATCTCCACCTTGGCAAAATTCCACATCTTCAGTTTTCTCTCAATAACAAATTTTGGTTGTATCTTCATCTTCAATCTTCAATGTTCAACAATGTTGATCAAATCCAAACAATGTTGAAGCTTGATCGTAGTCACTACCTTTGTCAGCATATCAGCAGGATTCTCTGTTGTAGGGGTGTTCAAAACCGATCCGAAACCGAAAACCGATCCAAACCGAAGCTTAACGGCTTACTGGTAATAGCTTAACGGCTTAACGGATGGGGAACGGATTGAATTTTTTTTATTAACGGCTTATCGGTTTGGGGATGGATTATTCAATTTTCTTAACGGGTAATCCGTTAACCCGTTAAAAATATAAATATTATATATATATAACTTATTTATATTTATATATATTGAATATAAAAAGACTAAAACCCTTGAAAATGATTAACAAAAGTTTATTTCTACTTCTAATCATTTTTAATATCGGGATCTAGATGATTTGCAGGTACTCGCCCAACATAAAGGAGATGAAGGTGCTGGACAAGAAAAAGGTGAGGAGGGCAAAGCTATACTACCTCAGGGATAAAATGAATGCCCTGAAAAGACATTAACAAGCTAGCTCATATGAAGGTATACTGGAATATGTGTTTGATCTATAATTGCCTGAAGAGATCTATCAAATTCTAGTAAACATGTATGTTAGGCCGATAAGCCGCCCAATAACTGCCCTATAAGAGCTAACCCGATACCAATCCGCCCGATATCTTATCGGGTGGCTAACGGATTAATATATTTAAAAGCCGATAACTGTTAAGCCAAACCGTTATGAGTAAAAGCCGCCCAATCCGCCCGATGAACACCCCTACTCTGTAGTATGAATCTTCTTCACCGTGACTCCACCTTCTTCTATGATTTCTCGTACAAAATGATACCGAACATCAATGTGCTTCGTCCTTCCATGATAAACTTGGTTTTTCACTAATTGAATAGCACTTTGACTATCACAAAAAATTGTGATACCTTTTTGTTCAATACCAAGCTCCTTTAGCAAACCTTGAAGCCAAATTGCCTCCTTCACAGCCTCTGTAATAGCCATGTACTCTGCCTCTGTTGTAAAGAAATCAATTGTTGACTGTAAAGTAGACTTCCAACTAACTGGTGCCTTTGCAAAATCTTTGTTTGTCCATATCACCCGCAAAATCTGAGTTACAATATCCAACTATAGACTGATTGTCTTCCTGCTCAAAAATTGACCCAACATCTACAGTATTATGAATATACCATAGAATCCACTTCACAACTTTCCAATGCTCCTTTCCTGGATTATGCATATATCTGCTGATAACTCCAACAGCTTGTGAAATATCAGGTCTCATACAGACCATTGCATACATCAAGCTACCAACAACATTTGCATATGGTACCTTTGACATATACTCTCGTTCAGCTTCATCCATTGGCGACATAGTGGTACTTAGCTTAAAATGGGGAGCAAGTGGAGTACTAACTAGCTTAGTCTTGTCATCTATGCCAAAACGTTGTAGTACTCTCTTCAAATATTTTTTTTGAGATAAAAAGTGTTTCTTTAAATGCCTATCTCTTATTACCTCCATGCCAAGAATTTTCTTTGCCTCACCCAGATACTTCATCTCGAACTCCTTCTTCAGTTGAATCTTCAACTTATCAATTTCTTCCGAAGTCTTTGAAGCTATAAACATATCATCAACATATAGGAGAAGATACATAAAGGAATCATCTTTAAGCCTGCGCAAATATACACAACGATCGTATTTGGTTCTCTTGTACCCTTGCTGCAACATAAACTTGTCAAATCGCTTGTACCGTTGTCTAGAAGATTGTTTCAAACTGTACAATGATTTTTCAAGTTTACATCATATTTTCTATTCCATCAACTTTGAATCCTTCTGGATAAGTCATGTAGATTTCCTCCTCCATGTTTCCATACATCCATCTGAACTAGTTTCAACTCCAACTGTGCTACCAAAGCCAACATATTTCGAATGGAGGAATATTTTACAACTGGAGAAAACACTTCATTGAAATCAATTCCCTCCTTTTGAGCATATCCTTTGGCCACCAATCTTGGTTTGTAGCGAACATCAACTTGGTTAGGAATCCTTTCTTCTTTGCAAATACCCATTTGCACCCAATTGCTTTCTTTCCTTTCGGGAGATTGGTCAATCTCCATGTATGATTCTGATGAAGGGGGTGTATTTCATCATTCATGGCAATCCTCCACATATCTTCTTCTGAACTTTGGACTGCGGTTTTATAAGTGGTAGGAACATCATCAGCTGCAATTGCGGTCGCACAAGCAACTGTCTCTATGAGACGAACAGGTTTTGTTATTATCCTTTTTGGCCTACTGGTTGCTATTGATTCAAGTTGTTGTTGAGGTTCTTGAGTTGGAATCTCCTCTACTGGCTCTCCTTCTAGAGGATAATCTTCATTTGTTTCCTCCTCTGCTTCTTGTGTAGGAAAAATAAATTTTCCCTCAAACTCCACCTGCTTAGAAGCACCATCATCTTGTTTGGTATCTTCTCTTGTTAGCTTATTTACCATAGCAGATTCATGAAAGGTAACATCCCTGCAAATATTACTTTCTTTGTCATAGGACACCATAAGCGATATCCTTTGACTCTAGAAGTAATCCCCATAAAAATAGTTTTCTTTGCCCTTGGATCCAATTTTGACTTTGTCACATGATAATATGCAGTTGAGCCAAACACGTGCAAAGAGTCATAATCTACAGCAGACTTTCCATACCATTTTTCAAATGGTGTCTTTCCATCAATAGCAGTAGATGGTAATCGTTAATGAGGTGGCATGCATATGTAATTGCCTCAGCCCAAAATTCTTTGCCTAAGCCAGCATTGGACAACATACACCGTACCTTCTCCAGCAAGGTCCGGTTCATGCGTTCTGCCACTCCATTCTGTTGTGGTGGACGTCTGATAGTGAAGTGTTGGACGATTCCATCATTCATAGACCTTGTTGAAATGATCATTTTTGTATTCACCTCTATTGTCTGTGCAAATACACTTGATTCTCATGCCTGTCTGATTCTCCACCATCGTCTTCCATTTGAGAAAAATTCCCAGCACTTCATCGTTGCTCTTTATTGTATACACCCATACTCTTCGGGAAAAATCATCAACAAAATAGTGCTTCCCAACTAATGAAGGTGTTTTGGAAGGACCCCAAACATTAGAGTGTAGATAATCCAAAATGCCTTTCGTATTATGGATCGTTGTACCAAATTTAACCCTTGTCTGTTTCTCTTTGACACAATGCTCGCAAAACTCCAAGTTGCAAGTCTTTACTCCTTTCAACAATCCTTGATCTGATAGAGTCTTCAAGGATTTTCCTCCAGTATGTCCCAAGCGCATGTGCCATAGACTGGTTGCTTCTGCCTCTTTGTCGTCACTGGACGTCATTGTCGTTGTCCCAATAACTGTACTACCACGATAGCGGTACATGTTATTGTTCGTCCAATTAGCCTTCATACCACTATGCACTAGAGGATACTCTCATCAATCCATTTTCTGCAACAATTTTGAACCTTTTTTATTCTAGGGCTCCCACAAAGATGAGATTCTTCTTTAAATCCGGTACATCTAGAACATCTGTTAATGTTTTGATCATTCTGCCATGGTTCCTTAATCGTATTGAACCAATTCCATATGAGGTAAGAGGGTTATTGTCCGCTGTGTGGATGACTCCATATTCTCCTTCTTGAAATTCCACGAACCAGTCCCTGTTGGGACACATATGATAGCTACAAGCTAAGTCCATTAACAATATGTCTGATGATGTTGATGGCTCCGTTGTAACTAATGAGAAGTTTGAATCATCACAATCAGCTACATTTGAATCCATAACGGCATTTCCATTGTTATGTTTGGCATTATTCTTCAACTTCGGACAGTCTTTCTTCGAGTGCCCCTTTTTCTCGACAAAAGGCACATTCGTCTTTGTTGAGTCTAGATCTTGACTTGGATCTCCCCTTCTTTGTCCTCGTTTGATTTTGAGGACGTCCCATGAAAAATAGTGCTTCTCCTTCTCCGGCCTTCTGTTTTTCTCGCTTTCTTTGTTCATAGCTGTACAAAGCCGAATAACCTTCTCTGAGAGAAACTTCGTCATTTCCATGGAGTAGAGTACTTTCAAGGTGCTCGTACTCATCAGGAAGTGACGCAAAGAACATCAAGGCCAAGTCACCATCATCATAAGTTGTATCCATATTTTGCAAATCTGTAACCAACTTATTGAAACTAGTGATATGTTCATTCATTGTGGTACTAGGAACATAGGTGAAGTGAAACAGTCTCTTCTTCATGTATTTCTTCAAAAATTTATCATCTAGCGCTTTCCATAATCTACTTGCACAATTTTCCTTTGTGTATGTATATTTCTGCTCTCTAGCAAGGTAGGATCGAATGGTACTGCAAGCAACATGGTTGAGAATCTTCCAATCTTCTTCTGCAATAACATCTGGTTTCTTTTCTTCAATGGCCAGATCTAGCCCTTGTTGAAAATGGACATCTAGAATCTCGCCTTGCCACATCCCAAAATGTCCGGACCCGTCAAAAAATTTTACAGCAAATTTCGCATTTGATACAATTCTTGTCATAAGCGAAGATGCCAATGATGACGTATTGCTGACACTTGATTTAGATTCTTCTTGTTTATTGTCTCCATTTTGACACAAATATTATTTAATAGTTGATGACACAAATCAAGATTATTTCCTTTCTAATGTAGAAGATCAGACCAGGCTGCAAGCATAGAGCATACTCAGACAGAACCTTGACTCAGTTACTAAGATAAATCTTTTTTGATGTGGAAGATCAGACTAGGTTGCAATCCACAGAGCATACTTAGACAGTACCTTGGCTCTGATACCAATTGTTAAGGAAGCCGAATGTATATAGTGTGAATGAGTCACAACTACTATACCAAAAATTATGGCAGCCACGAAATAATAAATAAAACAATAAAGCAACAATAAAAGGAACACCAGAATTTAACGAGGTTCGGCCAACTTTGCCTACTCCTCGGACACAACCAATATTTTATTCCACTCCAAAAATACATGTGAAATAATACTAAAGAGAGAAAATACAAATGCCATAAACAAATGAGGAGACAAATAAGAGGTGTATTTAAATCCTAAACATTATGCCACCTTTGTGTTATATGAACATGATATTATTGCATGCCATTTTATTTATGGTTCTTATGTTCAGATAATTATTTATGCGATTTCTGCTGCAGTTACTAATGCTCTTTTATTTTTTTATTTTTTTTCTTTTCTTTCCTAAGCCGAGGGTCGATTGGAAACAGTCTCTCTGCCCTTTCGGATAGGGATAAGGCCTGTCTACATATTAGTCTCCCCAGACTCCACCTTGTGAAACTATACTGGATAGTTGTTGTTGTATGTTGAGCGTTACATGACAATGATGCCAGCCTTGTTCCAAACAACTCTCTTCTAATTTTCACCTCGGCACACCCTTTGCAAACTTATACCCCCATAAGGATTCTCATTCTAAAAGTTAAATTTTTATTATCAAGATCCTGATGTCAAAATGGTCAAAAATCATGGAAAGGAGACACATAATCAAATGCCAATATTCTCATACAAAGCAAACCCAGCCCGTTAAAACTGCAGTGTTCATCCATCCTCGATAGCAGCACATCTTTAGCAACAACTTTCTTTATGAATCTTAATTTGATAAATTGGAACTAATCATGGATGTCAATTTAACAAAGAAATAGCAAAAAGAATTACCAAAACATGAGCTTTATATTAACCCTTCTAAATTTCTGAAGATCAATCTCTTTGAGTTCCTCCATATCATCTGCATCGTCTATGGAAATATCATCACTAAACTAATGAAAGGTGCCTGCAAATTCACCAGCTTGGTAAAGGTCAGTCATGCAAGAGATTGAACTGTATTCACAAATCTTTAGACAAAATAAGAATAGACATCAAAGGGAAAAAATAGTCGGACAAATTGTGCCCGTTAAAGAAAGTACACCAGCTGCTACACAGGGAACAAGTCAATCAGTTAATTAAACTACTGAGACTACGATAATGGAGAAGACATATTAATGATGTTAGCTCAGATGGAAATATTCACAGTATTACTCAACACACATGACAACCAAAAGTCTTCCCCAGCTGTAGACAACAAATTTTGGAGGGGTTATACAAACATCAGGATCAACCAAGAAAAGGTATCCACTGGATGAAAATATCATAGCAATGCGGCTAGGATGGATGTGCGTTCATAAAATTTTGGTAAGCTTATAAATCATCACATCCTACAACAAAAACAACAAGCATAAAGTATAGTATGAAAGGAGGTCACATGAGATGGTATGGCCATGTCCTACAGGAATTATACGCTCGTAGGTTGTAGGTGTAACAATTTGATGATTAAAGGTGATAAAAAAGGACCTTAAATCGTTGACAGGAGTTGTCTCAAGGGAGTAGAGCATAATGGAAGCAACGAATCTATATATCTAGTTGTAGAGAACCTGTAATCTGTCTTATAAGACAAAGTGTTTCAAATGGATCTGAATAGATCAATATGAAAGGAATTCATAAAACTGAACTCAACTAATTTGGAATTGAGGAATGAATGATTGACAAAATGCCTTATTTTGAAAGAAAAATGACATTCCATTATCGATAAGCAAAAGATCATCCTATATTTGTCAAATGATAAAATTTGATGCAATTCACACAGAAAAGACTATGAATTCATTCAGACAAGCTATATGAATTCATTCAGACAAGCAGTAATGCAAAATAAATACACCAGCTCCTCTACAAAACGACCCATCAACTTATCCATGATCCTTTCAACATGTTTTTCTCGCATCATCCTCTTTGATACCATTGTCAACAGCTCGTCATTCAATAAATAGCCAAGAAATGCCAAGGAAAACAACTCTGGCATTTGGTTAACAGCGATAAATAGAGATCTGACTAAAGGATAACTTAAACAAATTCAAAAAATGTAGATCGATAGATTGACAGAGAAAGAGAAATAGAATGCAAAATCAACCAAAGTTAGCTATTGTATGCAACATTAATAACAGCAGTAATACATAAAAACCAACTCACAGATCCCAAAGGTAAGTGGATGCATCATGGTTTTATAGCTGGAAAGGGTGCAACCTCCTCTTCAGAATAATACTTCCAGAAAGAATTCATGCTCCAGTATTAGGTGGCACACTTAAACTTTCCAGATCCCTCTCTGTCCTAACAGTCTACTTAAGACAAGGGAAATGCCTCAATTGATATTAATATAGTAGAGGAATTACAAGTTTAGATGCGTGGTTGTTATTGCGATGGAACCAAGAAAACTAAATAGATAAAAATTGCCAAACATCAATTAACCAGTTAAGTATAAGACAATTACTATATGACCAAGATGCCAAAGCACAAATTTCCTAGTAAATCATTGACAAAATCATTTACGGATGTTGTACCTAGAATTTAAAAAATTAACAAGGAAATAGAATGATTTCTACCTAAAAATCGCCTCAGCGTTTAAGCAGATCAATCTTTTTTTCGATCAGTAAAGGATATTATTGTTGATTGCCAGCATTAAGAAAATGCTGAGCAGTATGTACAGCTAGCAACAATTACATATTTTGTGATGTGTTCAAAAAATCAACCATAGCTTCTACAAAAGCAGATCAATCTTTATATTCTGTACTTTTTGTAAATGGAGTTGGCTAGCATAGACATTATAATTCTCCATGCATACACCACTCTTTCGCAATCCTCCTCAGCCACAAAGAATCATTTAACACTATTGATCAACTAAAACTTCATATTCATGAATTCTGAAGGAGAAACAAAAGGTAGTGATTTTGTCTCCTCGTATTATTCGGTAATCCTCATTTCTTATATTTCCCATCAAATAGGTGACAAAACAAAGCAACTTGGCTAAAATCATATTCCAGATTTTAGCTTAATATAAATTGAAAAGCTCATGATACTAATTCAATTATTTGATCCTAAAGCTATTTCAGTAACAGATGACAACAACAAGAACTACTACGTCTCTATCCCAAACTAGCTGGTGTCGGTATTAACAATCCCTCTTCGACATCAGATTCTTATCCTCTTTTCCGGGGGAAAGGATGTTTTATTCTCTACGGCCCAAGGAAAAAGTGGTCTGCTTTATGGAATCTTATCTCAGCAAGGGGTGTCGCTTTCGTTTTCAATAAGGACGTTTAGTAGGAGGTACTTGCCCTAAGAACCATAAGATTGACATTGGCGAGTCGCCTTTTTCTTTTTACATGAAAGGTGGGTAGGGGATCTTAATACTGCCAAAGAGCTCGAGTAGATTCATGAATGTCCTGGAATTTCAGTATGGGCAAAAGAGGTCGAGAGAGTCTTATGCCGCGCAATCTCTTGCCGAATCTATTTAGACTATGTTAAATCCATAACCCGAGAACACACATTTGCGAATCCGGCACTCGATATCCTTTTCGCTTCATACATCCTGTTTCGTTCCATTACTCAATAATTTGCCAATTAACGGAAATTAGGGGCTTTTCTAAAAGCAAAGTACACCTCACGCGTTCCCTTACACTGACATACAAATCTCTGCAAAATTAAGAAGATTCCTAGCAAGTACTGTTTCGATTGGCTGTCAGCAGCTTCACGAACTAATTTAATTGTGTCAACACAACTAAACCTTTTATGCCACTTCGATGTTGCTAGTTTGAAATGTGCATGATGGAATAAATCCAAATAAAACACATTAGCTTTCATATCGAATTACTTGGAATAACAACATAAGCGGAAGCGTACCTGAATCCATAAGTGGAAATCTTTAGTCCTTCTTGAAGATTGTCCAAGGTGTGCCTTTGAGAAGCTCCTTGATCCTTCCTTTAAGATTGTCTTGAAGTTTTTGCTTTCACAAGAATATATCCAAGACCAAAATGGAGGATTGGTTTTCCACTTGATATGCAAGACCAAAATGGTCTCTATTTTCAATGGGAGGAAGAAGAGAATGTCTTGCATTCTTATGGGAACCATAACCCCCCTCTTATAACATATGAGTTATGAAACTCAAAAGTCATAAGCATGTAACCATGGTTACATGTATGTAACCTTAGTTAGCCCATCATTAACTAAGGTTACCCTTTTGGGTATCTACACATTAGTCCTACACCTTATATGACAATATATTGGCCCCCTTAACAATGTCCATAAGACCACCAATTTAGGCCAACCAAAAGATAGCACATAACATATAATTAATCCATATATTTTTCATATGTATGTAGATATAAGTCCATATATCTAACAATCTCCCACTTGGACGAGATACTCATACATATGTACAAACCTTAGCATTATATGTTATATTATAACCTTATGAGCTCAGAATTGCTATCATAATAAAATTGTCATGAACAATCCGGTCCATCAATCATACCAACATAGGATCTAAGAGCTCTTAGTTACTCTTGCGTAACTAGAACCAACATAGATCACGTATATCAATATAACCAACGACATGGATCAAGTATAGGTGTGTAGCATGGAAATAACATAAAGTGTGGTCTGAAATAGAATGTCTATTTTCAACTGGTTCTCTTTATTGAGATCAATCATAAACCTTAAGAGTACATAAAACTTTAAAACTGAATATCTGCAGATATAACCTTAAAACTGAATTACTGAATGTAATGGACAATACATAATTGTATAATACAAACTCCCACTAAAATTCATAATCCTTAACTGATTTGACACCCATGCAAGCAATATGCTCATGAAATACTTTTGGTGTCAATCCCTTAGTGAGCGGATCCGCAATCATGGAGTTTGTACTTATGTGCTCTATGCACAATTGTCCATTCTGTACTCTTTCTTTAACAACCCGAAATTTGACGTCCATATGTTTTGCTTTCGTCAAACTACTGTTGTTGTTAGCATAAAGGACTGCTGATCTGTTGTCGCATAATAGCCTAAGTGGCTTTTTAATGCTGTCAACTATGCGCAGTCCACTAACAAAATTCCGCAGCCATAATGCCTCATTGGATGCTTCATAACATGCCATGAATTCCGCTTCCATAGTGGAAGTGGCCGTAAGAGTTTGCTTGATGCTTCTCCAAGAGATAGCACCGCCAGCAAGCATGTAAATATAGCCTGATGTAGACTTCAGACTATCCTGACATCCAGCAAAATCGGAGTCGGTATACCCGATGATCTCAAGCTGGTCCGATCTCCGATATGTAAGCATGTAATCCTTTGTTCTCTGTAAGTACCTCATGACCCTTTTGGCTGCCTTCCAATGGTCCATTCCCGGATTGCTTAGATATCTGCCTAGCATCCCAACAATGTATGTTATACCAGGTCGTGTACATACCTGAGCATACATCAGACTACTTACAGCCGAAGCATAAGGTGTCTTCTCCATTTCCGAAGTTTCAAAATTATTATTTGGGCACTGTTTGAGACTAAACTTGTCTCCCTTAGCAACAGGGGTGTTGCCTGGTTTACAATCCTGCATGCCAAATCTTTTAAGAACCTTATCGATATAGCCCTTTTGTGACAGACCGAGAACACCTTTGGAGCGATCTCGTTGTATCTGAATTCCTAATACAAAAGAGGCATCACCAAGATCTTTCATTGAAAGAAATTTCTTAGTTTCATGCAATAATGCTATATCATTACAGGCAAGCAGTATGTCATCGACATATAAAACCAGAAAAATATACTTACTCCCACTGAACTTATGGTATATACAGTCATCAGCAATATTCGGTTCAAAACCTAAAGATGTAATGACTGCATGAAACTTATAATACCATTGACGGGAAGCCTGCTTGAGCCCATAGATGGATTTCTTTAATTTGCAAACCCTTTTCTTTGATTCTTCCGAAACAAAGTTTTCAGGTTGCACCATATAAATTGTTTCCTCAATGTCACCATCGAGAAACGCTGTCTTAACATCCATCTGATGAAGTTCAAGATCAAAATGTGCTACTAGTGCCATTATAGTTCTGAAAGAGTCTTTCGATGAAACTGGAGAGAAAGTCTCTTTATAATCAATGCCTTCCTTTTGAGTGTAGCCTTTGCGACAAGACGAGCTTTATACTTAATGACATTTCCCCCTGAATCCCTCTTGGTTTTAAATATCCATTTACAACCAATCGGTTTAATACCTTCGGGCAATGTAACAAGCTCCCAAACGCCGTTATCGCTCATAGACTTCATCTCATCATTCATGGCATCAATCCACTTTTGAGAGTTAGAACCCTTAATGACTTGACGGAAGTTGATTGGATCATCTTCCTCAAGTCCAATATCACTTTCTTGTTCTTGGAGAAATACAACATAATCATCCGGAATTGCATTTCTCCTCTCTCTAGTGGATCTCCTTAATGGCACTTCAGTTTCTTGAGGTTGTTGAGTTTGATTTATATTAGTAATATCAGGAACTTGATTGGGGAGATTTTCGAGATTGTCTTGAACTGGAGTTGTGTGATCCGTGTCAGGAATGAGAACACCCTGACCAAGATCAACAACTTGAGGGAAAGACACATGTTCTTCCTCAAAGACAAAATCTCTAATAACTTTATCTCCCCACCCCCCAAACTCAATATCCTCAAAAAAGCTAGCATTACCCGTCTCAAAAATAGTTCTAGAAGTGGGATCATAAAACTTAAATCCATTGGATCTTTCAGAGTATCCAACAAAATAGCTACTAACCGTTTTAGCATCCAGTTTCTTTTCTTTCGGCCTATAAGGCCTTGCCTCAGCTGGACAACCCCAAATGTGTAAGTGCTTAATACTGGGTTTATTCCTAGTCCAAAGTTCATATGGGGATTTGATTGTAGCTTTAGTTGGAACTCTATTAAGAATATAAGCTGCGGTTTTTAATGCTTCTCCCCAGAGTGAGTCTGGCAAAGTAGTACGACAAATCATACTTCTTACCATATCCTTAAGGGTCCGATTTCGTCTCTCAGCTACACCATTCATAGTAGGACTGCCTGGCATAGTATACTGAGGGACGATCCCACACTAATCTAGGAATTTAGCAAATGGCCCTGGACGTTGTTCACCTGAACCATCATATCTACCATAGTATTCACCACCACGGTCAGATCAAACGGATTTAATCCTTTTGCTTAGTTGATTTTCAACTTCAGCCTTATATGATTTGAACACGTCTATGGGTTGGGACTTTTCATGAATAAGATATAGGTACCCATAATGAGAGTAATCGTCTATGAATGTGATAACGTATTGTTGACCATTCCTACAAGGAGTAGGGAATGGCCCACAAATATCCGTATGTATCAATTCTAAGACATCCGAAGCTCTCTTAGCACCTAATCTCGTCTTGTTTGTTTGTATTCCCTTGATACACTCAACACAAATATCCGAATTTGAGGAATCAAGGGAATCAAGAATTCCATCTGACACGAGTTTCTGAATTCTTTGAATGGATATGTGACCCAAACGTTTGTGCCAGAGTGATAACGAATTCTCATTAGTTAATTTTCTTTTGGTACCACTTGAACATGTATGCAAAGTTTCATTATGTGAGGTTATTATATCAACCAAATATAGGCTATCATTTGTTGATAAAAGACCAGTACCGATAAGATTTGAATTTTGAAAGAGACTAACTTTATTGTCACCAAATGAACATGAATAACCGGATATGTCCAATTTGGAAACAGAAATTAAATTCCGTCTAAAAGACGGTACAACAAAAGTCTCATTCAAATCTAAATAAAAACCAGTCTTAAACAACAGCCTAAATTTGCCAATAGCCTCAACTTGCACCTTTTTGCCGTCACCCACATAGATGTATCTTTCACCATTATTTGGTGTTCGGCAGTTCAGGCAACCCTGCATAGATATACTTATGTGAGTAGTAGCAGCCGAATCTACCCACCAAGTATCCTTAGGTACCGAAATTAAATTAACTTCAAACAAACAAGAGAAAGAGATGTACCTTTTTTCGCACGCCAAGCGTGGTACTTGGTACAATCTTTCTTCATGTGATTAGTCCCCTTACAGAAGAAGCAACCTGATCCTGTAGTTTCAACCTTAGGTTCCTTATTTTGCTTCTTCTGGGGCCTTGCAACCGCAACTTCCTTACCTTTCCTGTTCTTATTATCTTTAGAAGAGGATGACATATGAGCACTTTCTGTCTTATCTTGCTTTATCCTTTCCTCCTCTTGCACACAATGCGAAATGAGCTCATTAAGAGTCCATTTCTCCTTCAGGCAGTTGTAACTGACCTTAAACTGATTAAAGTGTGCCGGAAGAGATATCAAAACTAAGTACACAAGCAGTTCCTCAGGTAATTCCAGCTTGAGTGACTTAAGTTTCGAAGCAAGATGAGACATTTCCAAAATGTACTCCCTTATGTTTCCCTTGCCTTTATACCTCATGGAAACAAGTTTACTCAAAAGAGTACTTGTTTCCGCCTTTTCGTTTTGTGCAAAACGCTTTTCAAGGTTTTCAAGGAAAACTTTGTCATTATTTTCATCATTCATAGTGCCCCTGAATGATTCTGGAATTGCACATTTCATGATCATTAGACTCATGCGATTTGAGCGTTCCCACTTCTCCATCTCCTTCTTTTCATCAGAAGAAGATGTATCCTCAAGAGAAACGGGTTGCTCAATCTGAAGTGCAAGGTCTAGATCCATGCAACCGAGAACGATCATAATGTTCTCTTTCCATTCCTTAAAGTTTGTGCCGTTAAGCACAGGGATGCTGTTTATATTTGCATATATCGAAGCAGCTGAAGAATTCACTGAATATAGAACAAGGATAACTTAATACATGCTTACAATTACTTGAACTTTAACTTTAGTTTACAGATTCAAAATAGGCAAATCCCATTACAAGATACCTAGCACAACATTGATTTTAGTCTTTAGACAGAAAATCAACTTGTAAGTGGTACTCTTGGTGTAGTAATCAAATATTGACAATAAACTCCTGTCAAATATCAAGCCTTCCTTTGGGCCGACTTAATATTCACATGGAAAACCGAATAATTGTCACATATTTATCACCACAAGCATGTTCGAATTCCTGCCAAATAACAACCTTCCTTTGGGCCGGTGTTAAACGCATAGAATACTAACATCCACAGTCATCTTATATTTCAAGATTAATCAATCTACACAAAAGAGGTTACTTTGGCAACACAATGCTTCAATTGACTAATTTAAAATATTAGATGCTAAATCATATAGTTCTTTAAGCCATATATTGAATCTTGACTGAAAAATTTACATGTTTTTGACATGTAAAATCTGAATATGTTACATGTTTTGACATGTAACATCTGAATATTTATTATTTTTAAACTTAATTGGACAATCCCAAAATCTGAAGCATGATGGACTAAAAAACAATTAATATTAAAACTGCATATTAATGTACAAAACATTAATAATTAAAAAACTGAATATTAATTGACATATTATTAATGTACAATTAAAAAATCTGAAAACTTAATACTTAAAACGTTTCATTAATTATGAAAAACGTTTCTTACATTATGTCCTCATTAAACTGCCAGAAAATAAAACGTTTCTGCAATTTATGGCCAGATAATCGATTATCTGAGCCTGATAATCGATTGTCTGGGCCTTCTGGAATCTCAAATTTTGCTGAAAAATTAGGATAATCGATTATCCTAATAGGATAATCGATTATCTTGGCTCTCTGGAATTTCCAATTTTGCTGATAAACTCCAAATAATCGATTATTCTAGGGGAATAATCGATTATCCTCTGCCTCTGTTTTGCAAAATTTTTGATGAACAAAACAGAATAATCGATTATTTCATAAAAATAGTCGATTATTCTGTGCTACTGTTTTGCAAAATTTTGGTCAACCTTTCAAGATAGTCGATTATCTGGATAAGATAATCGATTATCTCACTATTCTGTCCAACAACTTAATGTTGATATCAACAAGAAACTTAAACAAAGAATCATGTTGTTCAGCAACCAAAAAATTTGCAAATTTCATTATTTCAATTCATCTTGTAATAGCAAGATATCAATATACCAAAGTTCATCAACAACATAACATTCATGAAATCATGCTATATCATGGTACTAGAATTTCATAATCAAAACTCTATCTTAATTTAAACATGAAGATTTATATAACATAGATTTCATGAACTTCCAAATAATCCAAATATGAAGGAGGCTCTGATACCAATTGATGGAATGAATCCAAATAAAACACTTTAGCCTTCATATCGAATTACTTGGAATAACAACATAAGCGGAAGCGTACCTGAATCCATAAGTGAAAATCTTTAGTCCTTCTTGAAGATTGTCCAAGGTGTGCCTTTGAGAAGCTCCTTGATCCTTCCTTTAAGATTGTCTTGAAGTTTTTTGCTTTCACAAGAATATATCCAAGACCAAAATGGAGGATTGGTTTTCCACTTGATATGCAAGACCAAAATGCTCTCTAGTTTCAATGGGAGGAAGAAGAGAATGTCTTGCATTCTTATGGGAACCATAACCCCCCTCTTATAACATATGAGTTATGAAACTCAAAAGTCATAAGCATGTAACCATGGTTACATGTATTTAACCTTAGTTAGCCCATCATTAACTAAGGTTACCCTTTTGGGTATCTACACATTAGTCCTACACTTTATATGACAATATATTGGCCCCCTTAACAATGTCCATAAGACCACCAATTTAGGCCAAACCAAAAGATAGCACATAACATATAATTAATCCATATATTGTTCATATGTATGTAGATATAAGTTTATATATCTAACAGTGCATGCCAAAGAAAACTATTTTACGGTTGTAGCTCTTCAGTTTGAGAACATAGATGTATGGGTCAAAACTTAACTCTACGATAATTAACGGAATTAATCTGTTCCTAAGCCTATTAGTGATTAATAAATGGTATGGCCATTTATTAGCGACGGTATCCGACGGTCACCCGATTTGGCTAGCAAAGCTACAATGTACACACCATCACCTTCCGCGGCCATTCAGTGCCAGCTGGCAAGATTCATTGCTATATATACTAAGAGAAAGAACCCTAAAAAGGGGGGTCTGCTTCTTCTTCTCCACTACTACTCCCAAAAAAAGGGAGAATCCACAATAGTACCCCGACTATGGGCATTGAGAGCATCATTGTAAGGCTCTAAACCTCTCCATGGAGAGGCAGACCAAATCAACATCAATCAATAAAAAGCTCCCCACCTTTTTCATCTTAATATATAAGGTTATTTCGTATCCCTTATATTTGGTCTTTTGGTTTATTACGATCTGCTATGATTGGCCCTTGTTTTCTTCTGATTGTTTTATGCATACGAAGTGTATGTTAACTTTGAGCTAAACAATTTGACGCCGTTTGTGGAGATTTCATAGTAGAATCGCGTAGTTCATCCTTGGACCAACAAGGAAAGAAAACACCCAAAGGGGAAAGCAACCCAGCTCGAACTAGCCAAAGCGACATAGCGGGTAAAAGGGAACCCGAAAGCTCCGACGAGAAGAATGAAAAAAAGAAATGGATCCCCCCTCCCTACGGGGAGAATGCACGCACGGTACCCTCATCCCCTTGACGAGAGATCCTGCCAAGAGAAAAATGGCACGAAAACGTCTCAAATCAAGATCCATAACGGAATAACCCAAAACAAGCTAAGTCGAGAAGACCACGCTCCAATTGTGCAAGATCTCAAATCAAAACCAATATCCATCGTCCTACATATAACGGGTTGTGTAGAGAGAAAAGGTCCAACTATGAGTTGAACTGGGACTCAGGCTAATGGCGAAGTCAACTACAGTTGAACAACAACTCAGGCTACGTGCCCTCGCCCAAAAGTTCAACTATGAGTTGAACTGGGACTCAGGCTATGTGCCTTCGCCATCAAAAATTGCAAGGGTTCAACTATGGTTGAACAACAACTCAGGCTACGTGATCTCGCCCAAAAGTTTACTATGAGTTGAACTGGGACTCGGCTATGCGCCTTCGCCATCAAAAAGTGAAAAGGTTCAACTGCGGTTGAACAACAACTCAGGCTATGTGCCCTTGCCCAAAAGTTCAACTATGAGTTGAACTGGGACTTAAGCTATGCGCCTTTGCCATCAAAAATTGCAAAGGTTCAACTACGGTTGAACAACAACTCAAGCTATGTGCCCTCGCCCAAAAGAACTACGGTTGGACAGCAACTCAGGCTACGTGCCCTCACCCAAAAGCTCAACTATGAGTTGAACTGGGACTTAGGCTATGCGCCTTCGTCATCAAAAAGTGCAAAGACTCAACTATGGTTAAACAACAACTCACGCTACGTGCCCTCATCCAAATGTTCAACTATGAGTTGAACTGGGACTCAGGCTATGTGCCTTCGCCATCAAAAATTGCAAAGGTTCAACTACGGTTGAACAACAACTCAAGCTATGTGCCCTCGCCCTAAGGTTCAACTATGAGTTGAACTGGGACTCAGGCTATGCGCCTTTGCCATCAAAAATTGTGAAGGTTGAACTATCGTTGAACAACAACTCAGGCTACGAGCCCTCGCCCAAAATTTTAACTATGAGTTGAACTGGGACTCTGGCTATATGCCTTTGCCATCAAAAATTGCAAAGGTTCAACTAAGGTTGAACAACAAACTCAGGCTAAGTGTCATCACCCAAAAGTTCAACTATGAGCTGAACTAGGACTCATGCTATGCGCCTTCACCATCAAAAATCGCAAAGGTTCAACTACGGTTGAACAACAACTCAGGCTGCGTGCCCTCGCCCAAAAGTTCAACTATGAGTTGAACTAGGACTCAGGCTATGCACCTTCGCCATCAAAAATTACAAAGGTTCAACTACGGCTGAACAACAACTCAGGCTACGTGTCCTCGCCCAAAAGTTTAACAATGAGTTGAACAGAGACTCAGGCTATGCGCCTTCGCCATTAAAAAGTGCAAAGGTTCAACTACGATTGAACAACAACTCAAGTTACGCGCCCTCGCCCAAAAATTCAATTACAGAATGAACTGAGACTCAGGTCGTATGCCTTCGCCATCACGAGCCCAATCCCGCCCAGACGGCAAGGAAGAACGCCCTCGTCCTGAAAGTTAAAGGGTTTCAACCCCGTTTGAACCAAGACTCAGGACAAGCGCCCTCACTATTGGACGTTGCAAGGCCTGTTCCTCTACAAACGAAAGGACAATTTAAGCACCCTCGCCAATCAAGTAAGTACGCCTAACACGAACTGAGATTCAGGCAGTGATAAGTTCGGCCCTAGTCGAATTGCAAGGCCACGGCTAATAGTTTGACAACGCCCGAACTGGGACTAAGTCTATACGCCACCCTCGCCAAATAACAGCTACAACATACTCATACCGAGTAAAGGAAAACGATAAGCAAAAAGCGATCAATCACAGCTAAGGCCATCGGCGCTAGCAGCCCACCTAGTTTTTTACTAGGGCGAGCAAACGACCCGACAACAGTCGAAGTCATCCACTCGGCCAAGACCATCAGCGTCATCATGGTCAAGGCCATCGACATTACCGCAACCAAAGTCATAGGGGGATTAACACACTTGTTGGAAAAACTCAAAGGCAAAAGCCCCCCTCTAACGCGTGCAAAAAGAAAAAACTGGAGAATAAGATGAATACAAGATAAATACAAGGCAGAATAGAGGAAAGTAGAGTCGCATGTATATAAATCATTATTTACAACGGGCCCACCCCCTTTACATCCGGCCAAGGCCGGTGAACAAAGTAAAAGATAGCCAAACGGCAGCAACAACTAGAAAAATAAAATAAAACTAACTCTACAAAAACCTTTTTACTCAACGCCACCCGCGCCACCATCAGCGCCCTCAACGCCATCATCAGCCCCTGGAGTGGCGGGTCGAAGCCGCAGTCAAGACAAGCATCACGAGACTTTTGGTGACCCCTTACAAACAGCTTCGGGCACAACGCCGGCCTCCCATAATTTCTTGTATATGTTGAGATCGGCCTCAGCAAACGACCAAAGATCACGAGCGGGGCCATAAGAAGCCGGCTGGTCCCTCAGACGCTGATTCTCGGCTTCCAAGGCCGTAATCCGGTCTGCTGCAATCTGGGCATCTCGTTTATAAACACCAATGTGTTCCTCCAGCCCCGCCACTCTGAAAGCTGCAGCAGATATCTTCAGCTCCCGTTCCCTCTCACGAATGCGAACTGCCTCTTGCAACGCCCCACCCCTCGTCGAGGCGTGCCTTGCTTGCCCTCGTAAGGTAGCGACGTCTGTATCCAAAGCAAGAACCCGCCTAATCAAGGCCTCAGAAGCCTCCACCACGGCCTCCTGACTTCATCGTTCCCGCTCGGCCACAGATCTCCTCTCGACCTCCATCTCCTGACTTTACGACGACGTTTCTCCGCAAGAGGGTTTACCCGGCCCAAGGTTTGCTGCAATAGAAGCTCTCGCCTCGCCAACTCTTAGACCAACTCCCGACTGCGGGGATCATTCCTTATACGCTCGCGCATCTCGCGGCACCTATCCCGGTAGCGATAATACTTCTCCAACGCCTGCAAAAAGATCCCCGAGCGAACGTTGGCTCGGTGCATACCCTCTACCTCCAAAAGAAAGGTATGCAAAGCAAAACCAATGGTTAAAATAGGAGGCAAATCAGGGCAAGAAAAGAATCGAAGAAGGTCATAACACGTACCCTAAAACCCGTCACGACCACCTCGGCCATTAATCCAACGTCGGAGACATCCCTCAGCGACCTGCTTTCCTCCTCCGGGAAAAAAGTTGCAAACATCGGCACCAGGTTATCCTCCTCAAGCAGCAAATTTTGCTAAGTAGGAATCTCCGCATAGTGAAAGGGCCCCCCTGTGTGCTTCATCCCGTGGACGATGCCTTCTTGGAACTCCGGACGTCATCAGGATCCAAATCATATTCGGTTCAGATTCCCCTCCTATGACGCCCCTTTCTCCCCAAACGGGACGAGAGGACGAGGCTTCCTCCCTCACCAACGGGTCAACACTTGCTTCTCCAACCAAGGAAGCTGCTGAGGCACTGCCTTCCCTCTCAACAGCTGGAACCGACGATTGAGTCACCGAAACGATAGTTTCATCACGGCCTGAGCCGACCGGGGCAACCCCCATAGTATTTTTACCCTCAAGGGCAAGCGCAGGCGCCTTGTTCCCTCTCGCTGATATTAACACGATAGGGGATTCAAGAATTACTAAAGAAAATCAAGAAACATGCGGAAGCTAAAAGAAAATAAAGAAACGAAAAAAGACGAAAAACTAAAGATAGATTGAATTCAAGAAAGATTTTCTTGAATTCAAGAAGTCTATTCTTGAAGTTGAATCCTAAGAACAGCAATTAGCTAATGAAGAACTAATCGCCTTTGGTAGAGAATTAAAACAAGAGATAGATTGTAAAACCCGACCCTTTAGAATAACAAGAACAATGATAAACCTAAACTATCACCTTTCTTGAATACCTAGAAGTGATCTCCGACATCGGGGAGTCCAAAAGTACCACTTCTACAGTAGGCCTAAAAGCGACCCTGCGCCTGACCAACGGCCTCTCATCCTCCTCCTATTCCTCATTCAAGGGTGACTCCCGCCCTGGAACGAACAACCCCTAAAGACGCCTCAGTCCGAAGTGCGGATTGCGCTGGGGAATGAGCCGCCGAAAACTCAACAGAAGCCGCCCTCAGAACCAGACGTGGCATTGGCATAGCTTCCAGCCGAGTAGTCGCAACCGGCCTGCGAAAAGAAGTCAAGGAGCCCTCACGCGGCGCTCTCCCCCTGAACAACAAAAGAAAAGAATCAAAAGGAGAAAAATGCAGCACACCCAAACAAGAACAATGCGACAATTCAAATGCTCACCGGAAACAGGCCTACGGCCATGTCTCTCCCAGAAAGACGGCCACGTGCAAATCTTTGTTGTCTAAGGGAGTACGGCCTCGACCCATTCACCAAAGCCGGACAGAGGAGCCGGTGGTGCGCGCTCAGCTACGAACACAAGTTAGAGTTAACACTTATCAGAACAAGGAACTAGAAAGAACGGAAAGCAGAATCCGACGAATGAAAAACTTACGTATATGGTTCCAAGTCTCCGGGAACTCCGTAGCATTCGCCACCAAATGATCGGTCCTGATGTAGAAGATATTCTCGTAAGTATGAGAATCGACCGCATCATCCAGCTCCGCAGTCAGACCCCTGGCCCCACAAGGTATCCTTCGAATCATGGTACCACGGACCCTCTGAGGGGTATACAGAGTCGGCACGTGCTGCAATGTTATTTCTCTTCGGGCCAATTCCGCATACTTGACAAGCATGGCGAAAAGCTTGAAGAAAGAAGGGACGAGTTGACCAGGACACACCTCATAATAGCGGCAAAAATCTACCACCAACGGCGAAAGGGGAAGCCTGAACCCCAACCAGAAAGGATAAGCATAGAAAACGCAATATCCTGAGAGGTCAATGTGAACCGTTTCCTCGCTCCTGGCGAGGGCGATATCGGCAAAACGAGGGACATCCCATTGCTCCCTTAATTGGGCGATGCCCACCTCTCCCATTAATGGGGCCTTATAACCTGATCCCCTCTCATCGGCGGTAAATTCGGTTGTCGGACCTCTGGGTAGAGAAAGAATATCAACCGCTGACGGTATCCCGTCGATCCCCGCCGACTCGGTGGTCCGCATCACCGTGGAAGGCCCATCGACCGCCAGAAGAGTCGCCGGATTAAGGTCTGTGTGAGAACTGCTTGTCATTACTGATTACTGAGCAAGGAATGAACAAAATTCACCAAAGAATGAACAAAGATGAAGACTAAGTGAAAAACGACAAAGATCGACACATACTAACAATGAAAAAAGAGTATGAAGAATTGAAAATGGGAGAAGTTGCTTCTTCTGAAATCTTGCTTAGACGAGTAACGAAAAGTGAGAAATGAATGACATAACTCATTATTTATACTGCAAAGTGGCTTTCGCGAATTCCAAAAGCCATCATTAACTACATGAACAACATCAAAACGGTTCGAATCCACAGTAACATGTGTCATTACGACGGATATCACGAAACGGCTTTGCAACCGTCAATCGACACTTCACCTTCGAAGAGAGTTTAATGACTTGGATATGTTGAAAGGGCATCCAGTACACCTCCATACACCGAGCACCATCACAGTGCACGTCAAGCGCACCCATATCCTCAGCGGCTGCCTGCGGGAATACATAGCCCTAGATGAAAACATCATACGACCGTCCTCCAAGTATAAATGGCTACGGCCGTCTCCTAAATATAAATGGCTACGGCCATCCTCCAAGTATAAATGGCTACGGTCGTTTCCTAAAATATAAAATGGCTACGGCCATCCTCTAAGTATGTAAATGGCTACAGTCATCTCCTAAGTATAAATGGCTACTGCCGTCTCCTAAATATAAATGGCTACGGTCATCCTCCATGTATAAATGGCTATGGCCGTTTCCTAAAATATAAAATGGCTACGATCATCCTCTAAATATGTAAATGGCTACGGCCATCTTCTAAGTATAAATGGCTACGGCCGTCTCCTAAATATAAAAGGCTACGGCTATCCTCCAAGTATAAATGGCTATGGCCGTTTTCTAAAATATAAAATGGCTACAGCCATCCTCTAAATACGTAAATGGCTACGGCCGTCTCCTAAGTATAAATGGCTACGACCGTCTCCTATATATAAATGGCTACGGTCATCTTCAAGGCACAAAACAACTACAACCATTCCCAATAAGTAAACGGCTACGACCATCCCTAATATGTAAGTGACTACGACCATCTCCAATGAATAAAATGGTTGAGGCTACCTACGAAATCTGATTGAGGTCTCTGACTCGATTTCGCTCAAAACCGCCGCACAAAATGACTAAGACCGACAGTTCTAACAATACAATCTCCAACATATAAGCGGCCACGACCATCCTAGGCCACGGCCGAAACGGCATCCAACCTCCCTCTCCGATCCTTTTGAGCCACGGTCGACGATGTCCACTCATCAAGCTCGGCTGAAGCACGACCTCAATAAGCGGAGGGACTAACTGTATGGGTCAAAACTTGACTCTACGATAATTAACGGAATTAATCCGTTCCTAAGCCTATTAGTGGTTAATAAATGCTATGGCTATTTATTAGCGATTGTATCCGACGGTCACCCGATTTAGCTAGCAAGGCTACGGCGTATACACCATCACCTTCCGCGGCCATTCGGTGGTAGCTGGCAGGATTCGTTGCTATATATACTAAGAGAAAGAACCCTAGGAGGGGGGCTGCTTCTTCTTCTTCACTACTACTCCCAAGAAAAGGGAGAATCCACAATAGTACCCCGACTATGGGCATTGAGAGCATCATTGTAAGGCTTTAAATTTCTCCATGGAGAGGCAGAGATCCCCACCTTTTTCATCTTAATATATAAGCTTATTTCTTATCCATTTTATTTGGTCTTTTGCTTTATTAATATCTGATATGAGTGGCCCTTGTTTTCTTCTTATTGTTTTATGCTTACGAAGTGTATGTTAACTTTGAGCTAAACAATAGAGTTGAGTTGTTCCCTTTACAATCGTAATCCATCACATAATGCTTGTTTTTTCAGCAGCATATACACTCAAAAGTAAAAACTTTAGGAATTAATTTCCGTTACAAATTTAGGTACAAAACTGAAACTATTATTATACATTTTCGCAAAAGTAATTCTACAGCTGAACGTAAATATCAAATCAACGTAGTATCATCGCAAGTAAAGATAAACCCTAAGAGAGAGAAATTGCTCCTTATGACGGTGCTAGTCGATTTCTCACTTCTGCTAGTAATTCCGCTTTGTCACTGACCAGAGGAAATTCTATTGATGTGTGCGGCAGAATGTAGTCGTCGACTAGTGGTCCGGCGGTGAACGGGCACGTTTGGACCTGAGACTTCTCACACCGTTCTGTAGGGATTAGGATTTTTACGTTTTGTTTAAATTAGCTTAAAATGGTTAAACCTCTTGTTTTAATCCTCTTGTAAAATACGACTACTTTTTGCTTTAGGTATGAATATGGTGAATAATTCTCATGGATTAGTTTTATAGTCGAGCATATGTTGAATTGTCCCACATCGGAGTGATTTGAGGTCCTTGGTCTCCTTATATGGCTTGGGCAATCCTCACCTCAGAAGCTAGCTTTTGGGGTTGAGTTAGGCCCAAGGTCCATTCTTATCATGGTATCAGAGCCAGGCCCATCCCAATTATTGTTACTGATGTTGGGCCCTCATTTATGTTGTCCACGCTCCAGAGATCTGGGCGTGAAGGGGGGTGTTGAATTGTCCCACATCGGAGGGATTTGAGGTCATTGGTCTCCTTATATGGCTTGGGCAATCCTCACCTCAGAAGCTAGCTTTTGGGGTTGAGCTAGGCCAAAGGTCCATTCTTATCATGGTATCAGAGCCAGGCCCATCCCAATTATTGTTACCGATGTTGGGCCCTCATTTATGTTGTCCACGCTCCAGAGATCTGGGCGTGAAGGGGGGTGTTGAATTGTCCCACATCGGAGGGATTTGAGGTCATTGGTCTCCTTATATGGCATGGGCAATCCTCACCTCAGAAGCTAGCTTTTGGGGTTGAGTTAGGCACAAGGTCCATAATCATAACGTAAAGGTATTTGGTTTGTATATGTGAAATACTACTTACATTCCAATCCAAGAGGACATCAGAAATGAAAAGTAGTGTACATGGAGTTTGGACAACTTGCAAGATGTAACAATAGCAAACTAGAGGATCCAAGCTTTTGATGTCATTTACATTGATAGATTTTTTGTTGTTGTCATTTATACTTTTTAACTGTATACAATGTAAGGATAGGGAAAGCAATTACACAAACGGACATCTCCTGTGTAAATTGCTATATGATGAGAGTATACCTTGGTAAAATTGGCTCAAGTACATTTGTGTCCTAATAAAAGACTGTCAAAACACTTAGAACTAATGAAATCTTGAAAAAAGAATGTGCGTAAAGAAATCTTCGATCAGAGAAAGAAGGTGAATAAAATATCAAAAAGAAAGACAAAAAAAATATAAAAATTTCTGAAATATGAAGACATTAGGGAAAAGAAAATTAAACTTACTGAAGGAAAAAAATAATTTTTTTTAAATGTTATCTCATAAAAGAGTAAAAAGTTAAATTGTTAAATCAGCTTAAATTGAAACATTGAAAATAATTCTTCTACCCATTTTTTAGTTAGTCAAATGGTTACTTTTTTTATATATCTGAAAAGTATTATTTTCTTTATATGAAAAATTCTACTTTTTATATTAAATGTACTAAATACTACTATTTTTTAAATACTCATAAATTTATTATTTCTATAAAAAAAGTCCCAAATTTGAAAGACTAAGACACAAGCCTTACTTGTGACGACAGTAGAGCCGACCATGATTCCTGTAAGGAAAAATTCTTTAGAATAATGTTGCGGGAATTGTAAATTATTGGCCCAAAATTCATGTTGTTTTCTTGAATTTGGCAAATTTACCGAAAAGCTAAATCACATTTTGTAAGATAATCATTCAAACTTAGCTAGTGATCAGATAGATACTTGAATTTGGCAGAAGTATATCTTGTGAACATCTCAAATTGTGTTGAGTTGTCCTACATCGGAGGGATTTGAGGTCATTGGTCTCCTTATATGGCTTGGGCAATCCTCACCTCAGAAGCTAGCTTTTGGGGTTGAGCTAGGCCCAAGGTCCATTCTTATCATGGTATCAGAGCCAGACCCATCCCAATTATTGTTACCGATGTTGGGCCCCCATTTATGTTGTCCACGCTCCAGAGATCTGGGCGTGAGTGGTGGTGTTGAGTTGTCCCACATCGGAGGGATTTGAGGTCCTTGGTCTCCTTATATGGCTTAGACAATCATCACCTCATAAGCTAGCTTTTGGGGTTGAGTTAGGCCCAATGTCCATTCTTATCAAATTGACGTGTCTTGTTCGCTCACCGACAAAATTTAAGTGATTATCTTACAAAATGTATCAAGTTTAAAGGGGTATCTAGGTATTTAGCCGCACCAAACCTTTTGACTAATATATTTTTGTCGGTTAATTTTACTAAAGTTTTCAACCTCTTACACATATATATTGAAGAAAAAAAAATTTATCTTGCATAGAGCGAGATGCTTGAGAATTATGACTCGCAAAATATTTAATGGGTTTGTGCAGGTATATTTTGCACTTAAATATATCATTTGTGAATTAATTTTTGTGTAAGACTTACTAAACTTTTAAAGCTTAACTTGTGATGATATTAGGGCAGTTCATCCGATATGTTTTTAGTTCACATATCAAGCAAACGTCACAACAATTGCTTTTATTAGGACGATTGAATTGATAATTGTAGTGTTCATTGCAAGGGTAGAGAGAGATCACATTTTTTGTAAAATAAAAAACATGATTAGCTTTTCCAAAATTACTGTGAATTGAAGTCCTCTAATCACGACGGAGGAAGTGAATTAAAGTTTCTCTCCCACAATATTTAAAAAACTGCCTCCCCAGCCAACAACAAACTACGCGTCAGTTTCTAATGGGTCCACCAACCTGGCGCGCGTTAGTCACAACCAACACCCAGCTCTGCTTATCTGGCGCGCACCGTACTTGATGCGCATTACACCCCCGCGCCTCTACGGCCGCCACTGGACTCCTTTTTCGGCCGACACTCAAAATCTCTAATTCCACTGGAAAATATTATCAATCGGAACTTCTTAGCTGCCTTTTCACCTGAATTTTAAATCATTTTTTGCTGTATTCTCTGGAATCTGCTACGAGGAATTGCTTACTTTTCTGCTGAAATAGTGCAGCTTTTCAGCATAGATTTCATTCATTTGTTTTAACAAATCAGTCAGATTTGATTGTTCGCAAACACTGATTCAGAAAATAGGTTCTGTTCGTGATTCTAGGGTTTCGGTTTAATCAATTGGGCTTCGCGAAGCTTTGGTTCAAACTGAATCTTCTGCACTGGTATGATCTTCTACATTATTTGTTTATGATAAGCTCTGGTTGATTCTTCTGGAATTTTCGCTGCTATTTATCGATTCAGTGTGAGAGGATCATGGAAGTTACGTATCTGTTGATGTAATAGGACTATTTTTCTCTGTGCTATTTGTTGATTCTCGCGACTTAATCAATGGCTTCCATCCGAAGAACTCTATCACCGAATCACGAACGGCATTATCAGAATGGAAACCAATCTTCAGTTCAATCGCCATCTCATGAGCTCATTTTAAACGGCAAAAGCTCTTCGATACTATATTCTCGGAAAAATTATATATCCAGGAAGAAGTTGTTCTACAGGTGTTTGATATTTTTCTTGCTAGGTTTTATATTAGGTATGGCACCATTTGGTGATTTTGATGATGCGAGGAGCCGTGATTTTTCATTTGAGATCAAGCCATCTGTAGTGAATGTTAAGGAGGAGATGAAAGATGTGGTAATCCCTAGACCTGATAATGTTGTGGTAAACTCAGTTAATTTACCTGGTAGTTTGGTGGATGAAGTGAAAGGGAAGTTTGATTATGTACCGAGGAAACTGTTGATTGTGGTGACTCCAACTTATAATAGGGCACTTCAAGCTTACTATCTTAATAGATTGAGCGAGGTGTTGAAGATCGTGAAGCCACCTCTGTTGTGGATTGTGGTTGAAATGAATGCAGCATCTGCTGAGACTGCAGACATTTTGAGGAAGACTGGTGTTATGTACCGGCATCTAGTGTGTTCCAAGAACATGACGGATATAAAAGACCGCGGGGTGCATCAGAGGAATGTTGCTTTGGAGCATATTGAACATCATAGGCTCGATGGAATTGTTTACTTCGCAGATGATGATAATATCTACTCCCTTGAGTTGTTTGAGAGCATTAGATCGATCAAGTAAGTTGAGATTGATCATACTTTTTTGCGTGACTTGTCTTTGTTTTGCCCTGCTGTGGACATGCCATGTTACTGTAGTTCAAGATGACGTCATGTGGTTTATGTAGATATTCAAGTTTATCGTTGTGGTGCATAGTCCGGAGCTCTTTCCCATTTAATTACGACTTTACTAACAAAAAGAAAATTCCTGATATCCTTCTGGGTTTAGATCGTGTGATTTTTGGATCACAGCTGGCTTAATTATCATTTCAATTCTTCTTCAAAATGTCACTCCATTGATTAAAAGCTGAGAAAATGACCGTCTTGTTGGTGTATGATGAAATACCCCTCTTCTGGTAATATATAATTTGTGTGAATTTGATAAGTGGACGGAAAAAGATGTGCTTTGGATGATTAACTTTTAGAAGGGCTTCAACTCTGGCATGCCCGTCAAACGCAGCATCTTAGTTATTAGTGGAATTATGCTCTTGTTTTTTCTTTAATAAGTTGCTCTTCTTCTTTCTTAATTAATGCCAAAGAAAAAGCTTGGCTTGACAAAGATGTTCTTCAACCACTTGATTTGACAGATTTGCTTCAACCTTTTTTAGTAGAGAATGTTACGAGCTCTGATTTATCATTGCAAAAACACCCTTCCAAATGAAGATTGCTTGCTCCATCCTTAACATAATTGATGTCGCTTGTGATCCACTTTCTCAGAAAAAATACATGTGATGCCTTCATCCACTTTCTCTTCTTTTCAGGGAGTCTAAAAGAAACATATATTCTTCCCATCTTTATTCTGAGAGTCAAATTACATTCTTTACTAATGATTTCCCGCTTTTTTCTTGTTATTTTGAAATGTAACGTTCATACTTTTTATTACCATAATTAGTATAACATGCTTGCTATTGTAGTCAACACTCAGAGCTCTTATTAAAAATATACTGTATTTATTAATGTAAGAGTTCTAATTTTTAGGTGATTTTAACATATTTTTCTCTCTACTTAACCAAAAAAAGAACTCTCCGCTTAGTCAAGATATAAGGAAAAGTAATTTTTAATATAGTTTCGAGAACAATTTTCCATAAAATGGATGTAACTCGTTTTGGAGTTAACTTGTCTCCACTTACAACCTTCCCTTCACCCAGCTATAAATTTTATTAAAGTTAGGTGTAGTCCCACCTCGCCTCGCCTCTCCCGAACCTTACTAATAGTCGCCTTTTTCTAGATCTTTCTGCTCCTTTGTCATCTCTAATTGTGGTTTATGCTCGTAAACATCCTTGAAAGGAGTTTTTAAATTACCTAGTTAAAGGAGTTAATTTTTTTTGATAACCGTGGTGTCCGGGCCAGCTTGCGCGCACCTCGACTAATTCCACGGGATGTCTGCCACCTCCCACCAGCAATAGGTACCAGGTAACTCTATCCACCAAGGTTTGGATAGGCAGGAAGAAATCACCTAGTGTTTTTTTGTCTCCGCTGGGATTTGAACATGAAACCTCATGGTTCTCACCCACTTCATTGATTGATTTTTTGCTCATAATAACTAGCTATAGGAGTTATTATGAGCAAAAACTCAGCCTTGAGAAAAATTAAACTCCATTCTTTGTGTACCTACCATGTAATAAAGTAGGTTACGAATACTTCGAGTAACAGCTTCCTCTTGGACATAAGGAACTGTGTTACAAATACATCAGTTTAGTTTCTAACTTTTCCTGCAAAGTACTCCAAGATCGATTCGTAAATGGTAAACAGGTCTCTTGTTGAATATATCTCACAGGCGGCAGTAATTCTTCCCGACAAGCTCATGAAATTCTTCCAGGAACAATATAATTTCTGGAGGATAAGATGGTTGGTTCTTTGCCACCATTGACAAGTCTAACGAGTAGCAATTGAGGTTTCCAGTTTTTATTGCTTTTTCCTCAATTTTTTGTTCAATCATTACATGTCCAAAGTATACTGACTAAATAGGCAATACCGGAGCAAATGGAGTGCGTCAACACCTTTCGCTGAGCTGATAGCCTACTAGGAAGACTGTCAACTTGTCTATCGGGACCTGCAGGCATGAAACGCAGCGTCCCAGGCAAAAGGGACGTCAGCACGAATAAAGTACGAGTATGTAAGGCAGGAAAATACAACCTGTAACTTCTGAGTGCCTCTGAGGGCGACTGTCATAAAATGCATGATATATATATATATATGTATGTATTTTTAAAACATACGCCTCTGTGGACATCATCATCATCATATCGTACCAAGCCTCGAAGAGGACTCAGTAAAAACATACCCGGTTATCATAAGGCTCTGTAGAATCGTACCCGACCATGTGGAGCTCGGTTTAACCTAACTGCTCAGTGGTTGCACAATAGGTGTCGTACCCGGCCGATTATAGCGCGGCACGGTATATATATTAAAAAAATATGCTTCTGCGGACATCATGATCATCATATCGTACCCAGCCTCTTGGAGGACTCAGTAATAACATACCCGGCTATCATAAGGCTCAGTAGAATCGTACCCGACCACGTGGAGCTCGGTAAAACCTAACTGCTCAGTGGTTGCACAATAGGTTCCGTACCCGGCCGATTATAGCGCGGCTCGGTAGAGTAAAATAGATACATATATATAATGCATGCTGGACTCATGGAATCACGTTCTAAACCTTTCGGAGTGACGTAAGGTCGTCGCACCTTCTATTCATATTATGGACATCCATACCATCAATATGAATCCAATCAATTTGTTTTCTTATTCTTGGAATATTTGCGGACTCCTCTTCTGTAAGAGGTCCCCATACCCCACTTGTGGTATTCCACTGGGTTGTTATAGTTGTCTTTTGTAGGAGGCAAAGCTAATGATGATTAACCCCCCCCCCCCCCCCCCCCCCGCCGCCGAAATGCCACCTTTAATCCTTTGCTCTTTCTAACTTGAGCGATGCCGGTATCTGAAGAGAAACTAAGCTTTCTGCTTGCTCTGGCAGCAATCCATGATCTTTGCTTCTGAGAAGACTTCTTAACAACTTATGAATTAAAGAAAATGAATAAAACCTGATTGAGTAGTGACATGTTAATCGCCCCTCTTCTTTCATTAATTGCTGAAATATGTTTGATAAACCTTGGAGAATTTCCTAAGCAATGGCCTGCAGATTCTTTTTGTCCATTCTTTTTTTTAAGCCAATACATCAATGACATGACTATATTTCTCATCGTACTAAAAAATGTTTTTATAACAAACCATTTCAGCAGTGATACGAAGAATCATCAAATAACCATATCCAGTCTAGCTTTCACACAGTAGTCCTATATTAAAATCAAACAAAATAAAGAGGAAAGACTATGATGCTATGTTGTTACTGCTCTCCGTCGCCTGACTCGCGTTTGAAGCTTCCTTGATCTCATCTCCGGCATCATCCGTGGTATCAGAAGTCCAAAGTGTAAGATTGTCTCGGAGAAGCTGCATAATCAATGTACTGTCCTTGTAAGATTCCTCACCCAGTGTATCCAGCTCGGCAATGGCATCATCAAAGGCCTGCTTTGCAAGATTACAAGCACGATCCGACGAGTTGAGAATTTCATAGTAGAACACTGAAAAGTTGAGGGCAAGTCCCAGCCTGATTGGGTGAGTAGGAGCCAGTTCAGCCAAAGCAATATCCTGAGCAGACTTGTAGGCTAATAAAGTGTTCTCTGCGGCTTCTTTCCTTTCTGCCCCTGTCTTAAACTCAGCCAAGTACCTGTGGTAATCACCTTTCATCTTCAAGTAAAAAACTTTGGACTCGGCTATTGAGGCAACTGGTATTAAATGGGACTCGAGGAGGTTCAAAATCCCATCACATATCTTGCTGAGTTCAGCCTCAATTTTGCCTCTGTATTCTTTAATGCTGTTAACATGGTCTTCATTTCCACGGCTCTCTTCCTTCTGCTCAATTGACGAGATTGTCCTCCAGGAAGCCCTTCTTGCACCAATCACATTCTTGTAAGCCACAGAAAGAAGATTTCTTTCCTCCACGGTCAGTTCTTCAACATCTACCGTCTTTGCAACCTTCTCCATAAACTCAACCATTTCTTCATACCGCTCAGCCTGCTCAGCCAGCTTGGCCATGTACACATTTACTTCACGTGTTGACTCGGCCATGTTTGTTGTCTAGTTATCTGATTGATGTATAGCTAATGGTCCTCTGATTGTAGAGCTTTTTTGTGCAATTTTTTTGTCCATACTTTAGTCTTATTCATTTCATTCCTTCCTTGTGAGGCCCGGTGAGTGCTGCTGGAAGGTTACAATACACTGATGATCAGAATGCCAATGCATGTAACATATCTTTAATTGTATTTCGACTCTACAGTTTTAGCATATACTTGAATAGAAACATCTAACAGGCTTGCTGCAAAGCAGAGGCAGATCTAGGATTTTTAGCACATAGGAGCACTATTAGAAAAAAGAGAAAAAAATGTACTAAGTGAGAATTGATCCCTCTTCCTCTTGGTAAATAACGCAACCTTCAACCAAGTGCACCACTCAACATTCTTGGAGCATTGGTTCCAACAGTTACTATTATACCAATTTTAGAAAATATGTACATAAAATATATAAATTTGCAAAGAAACCATGGGTTCATGTGTCCCACATTTTCCCCTATAAATCCGCCCCTGCTGCAAAGGTTGAGTTTTCGCGATGATATATGCCTTAGTTTTAAATGAATTTCCGGAATATATAACCTGACTTAAGATTCTCTCCGAGTGTTGAAGTAACTGATCCAATTGTTTATTCCCAGATCCTCTACTTTCCTTAAAGAAAGTAGACTCTTCCATGCTTTTTGAATATGTTGTGGAAAGATGCTACAGGGATTTTTCTATATGCTAAAGTAAGCACAACTATTCAAGAAATATTTTATCAACTTGTGGACACGCTTCTGGTGAAGTACAAATGAAGTTCGGTCTTGGCTAAGCATGGTGAAAAGAAAATGGTTGAACTAGGACATGAGCCACTATTTGTTATTGTTTGTATGAGAGGTAATATGCATGTAGCTTACCGTGATTATGACTGTTTTTGGATGCTATAAGTTGAAGGACAAGACAATCATTTTTGCAGATTTGACTTCATTGTTCTCCTTTCGTCTTTTCTTTTCTAATTTGCTTCTGTTTCATTGTGATCTCCTCTTATAGTCGTTTTGGCACTTGGCCTGTTGCTATGCTGGCACAAAGTAAAAGCAAAGCAACACTGGAGGGCCCTGTGTGTAATGGAAGTCAAGTTATTGGGTGGCATACTAATGAGAAGAGTAAGCAACATAGAAGATTCCACGTCGATATGTCTGGCTTTGCCTTCAATAGCACTATATTATGGGATCCAAAAAAATGGCATCGACCAACTTCAGATCCCATTCGACAGTTGGACAATGTGAAGGAGGGTTTCCAAGTATGTCTCATATTCCTTCTTTTTTTAAATCCTTGATTTCATACTTTGGGGATAGAGTCTTGTGTGATCAGGTTGAAGGTGGAAATTTACTCACAGTTATTACTTGCAGGAAACCACTTTCATAGAACAAATTGTTGAAGACGAAAGCCAAATGGAAGGTATTACCCCTGGTTGCTCAAGGGTATTGAATTGGCACCTTCATCTGGAAGCTCATGGACTTTTCTATCCGAGAGGCTGGCTCCTTCAGAAGAACCTTGATGCCGTTTTCTCTACCACATGAGAAACACAAGCAAGGTGCAAAGACCCTAAATGGTGTCCATGAAGGTCAGTGCCTCTTATTATCTCTTACAAACCAACAAATTTCCTTCTCTCGTAAAGAAAAGGTCAAACGCGAATTGAGAAAACTAAGGGTGGTGGTGGGTTGAGATTAGCTTCTTTTAATCAACATCACCAAGTTTTATCCCCAGGATCGATTCATTTCCTCCACTCTGTATTTGGAACGGATTTTTCATCTTAATTAGTTGTGTATTTCATAGTACACCAAACGGTATCCTCTGTAGCGTTTCATATGATGGTGGTTAGACACTCTTTAGAAGCCTTTTTGTTGCTAATATTCAGAGCCTTTTGGCAATATTGTTGTTTCTGCAATTGTGGCCATATCTAGTTTGACTAAGCAAAGGCAAAAGAAAACATTCAGCTGCAATACTTTTTGACAGGTCAGTGCTACTTCTAATAGGAAGCTGTCATTTTCAAGCAGATCAGGGAATTACTTGATTGCCGAAGTTGAAGCAGCAATGCACGCCTTCAATGACAGGATAGCTATAGAGAAAAGAGTGATGGATTTCCCTTTTTAGACTTTCTCGGAGATATTCTTTGACCACAGCGAAACTCTGTTTTGTTATGGAGTTTTGCTGCCTTTTCCGAGGTGAGTAGTGCGGTTCCTTCAGTTTCCATTGCAAAATTGGATGCTACTGCCATCTGAAAAGCGGAGGCAGGAAGCAGGTGCCACTTTGTCCAAATTGTAATCTATTACGATTCTGTTTCTCACGGAACATTCGCAATACAGAGTTTGCAAGCAAAATTGATGAACTGTAACTGCAACTTCTCGTTCTTTTTTATGGGCAAAAGTTCTTTGTTTCACGCAAATTAACACAATTAAAATTCAAACCATTGTGCAATAACCATCTGTGATAACAGTAGTGGATAATTGAAGTAATTTACCCTAATCAATAATTGCTCGTTGTGACAAAGTATGGAATGTGAAAGAAATGTACGAAAACTTTTGATGTCACATCCTAGGTGAAACTGTAATATAGAAGAGACATAATCAATGTATGTTATAGGAAATGTTCAATTGAACACAAGCTATTGTCACATCTCTTCTTGTTTTATAAATTCCCTGGCGTTAATTCATTGCAATTGAAAGAATTACGAGACTGCACTTAAAGCCATGTCTTACCACTTCTTGTTACCAATCTAGATTCCTGATCGGCACTCTACATTTTGCCTTCCGACTGCCATCCCAATAATCTCGAAAATGCTTAATAGCAAATAAAGATATTCTGCCTCACGTGTTGTATAACTCCAAGGAATTTTATAGCGAGTTTTACCTCATAATTAAAGATCTTACAAATAGAGAGGACGGAGAAAGTAAAAACTCAAATGTCTTACACAAGCCTAAGGTTGATGAGGAACGTTGACAATCTTACATTACAACCTACCGGAGCGTCAACAGTTTACAGTCCTAATCTCTCACCGGTGAAAATCGGTTCATACCATGTTAAGGCTCAAATAAGCAAACCATAGACTGATTGAATGAACGGCCAAAGAAGCTCCAAATTTGCTTCCCATCCGCCAAACAACTTCGTTTTTTTTTCTTAATTTTCCTTAGGTAACTCGGAAGAAGGTGACAATTTTTCCTTTTAATTTTTTCTTTTAGCAGAGCTCCTTTGCTGGGGAGGAGGGGAAGGGGGTATCGGGGAAGTGGGTAGGGGCTAACAAATGAAGGAATACAATTACACACTTCCTGCTCACCTCCCTCTCACACAAAAGATTAAAAAGAACCTGACCTACCAGCTATGCTAATACCATAAAACACAAATTGCTGCCCGGCAAATAATGACTGCAGGCGGAGAGCAACATAATAGAGGAAACCGCAAGGGAAATTGACTACATTTATGATACAATCTCCGAAGAGAGATTTCTCCCCCCAAATTTTTGGGATCTTCATCTCCATGTGCCATCTTGTCGTCAACAGATTGTGCAACTACTGGAGAGCAGAGATACGAGCCGTAATTTACACAACCCTGGCGAACTGTGGCACTATGTTGCAACAAGGGCTGCTGCACTAGTCGCGCTACCTCATCCATGTACTACTTTGCTGCTTCTTTCCTCAGCTGGCAGAAGTTGCACTATCACGTTAGTGTAGTTCCATGGACAGAAGAGCCTGTCTCTGAGGCATGCATAGAAGATGAGAGATGTGGTTGCCGCAAATTTGATTCATTTAAAAGACCAAGTTGTACCAAGGTTGATCTGCACCAATGCCAAACCACATCATATTTTAACTGTAACAATGGCTAGTGTCTTCTCTATCTTAAAGAATAACTGATATCAACACCTCCAATGCTAATAAGGAAAACAGATCAAATATAGAGATTTTTTCACCTTAGGCAGTTTTTGGTCGAAAGAATAATATGCATTATATCTTGGAGAAAAATAGATTTGCAATAATGCGCCAACTCCTACTACCATCTTCATCCTCACTCACTTCCGGCTCTTTCGCTACCACACCACATTTATACCCTCTGCTATCTTTGAGGGATAGGGTTGTCACAGCACGAAAGTGAAATAGAGGGAATATTGCTGCTGGAACAAGCAGTTTTCCAGCTTTTTCAAAAATCTCACAAGATAGAGCATGATTTTGTGGCTACATTTTTGGACTAGTTAAAAAGATGTCATCTATGGTAAAGGATAGTGTAACACAGCATTAAGGTCAAACTAGTTTCCGCGGAATTTAAAGATGATTTTCATAGTGCTGTATATTTCAACAATTGGTTGGTGATTTGCCTAGATTGTTCTTCAACAGACTTCCAAGCGTGTATGTGCCCGCTCTAGCCAGAACTTTTGACTCCAGTAACCAAAAAGACTAGTTAATTTATAAATATCATGAGAAAAATTTTGAGCATAATAAATTAGTGTGTAACATAGATCAGGGACAATATATGCAATTATCTCACTCTTCTCTTAAGTTCACATAAAGTGGCAACCGAACTTCTACTATTTAATAACTAAAACACACAAAATTATGTCTCACAAATACATGACGTGAGTAAATTCCATGAAGAACTTTAGTCAAACCAATTGAGACAGTTGAGATAATGCAGAAAAAAGATGTTGACAAGGTGGAACATAAACAAAACGGTTGATCAGATATGGAATATACCTAGGAAGTGAATTTTTAACGTTTGGCTGATCTGCGAAGGCAGCCAATGGACTTCGGAGATTAGCATATTTGTTTAGGGCACTATCAAGCTGTGGTGGTGGTAACTGCAAACAAGATCCATGCATTTCAAGACAAAAGACAGCAATAAAGTTAATGTGCTTCCATGCACAATAAACAACTACGCCTCAATCCCAAACAAGGTGGGGTCGGCTATATAAAGCGCCACTAAGCCGTTTCTCCATTTAAGGTCACTCATGTCATCATTTTATCAAATAAATAAAAATGGAAGTTAAATAGATATATATATATATATATATATATATATATATATATATATATATATATATCAAAAGTTCTCTATATTTTTACTGGCAAATAAATCTATGATAAAGTCAAAATACTCTTAAAAAAGTAATAGGTTCAAAATCAGCGCACCAACAAGACTAAAACCTACTTCAAATTATTACTAGTAGGTATCACTTATATGGATGGATATTGTGCTTCCATGTACAATATATAATAAAATACAAATTACCAAATAATACCTGTAGTAGCACAGGAAAGGAATGTGGTTGTGTTTGCGAGACACATTTTAAGAAACCCACCCAAAGCTTGGGCATCCTCCATACCTGCATCCAACATGTGATAGGGTGACCATTTGTTCGTAATGAAATAATGACAATTCGTGATTAGTGGGAAACCTAAAAGTATTTTGAATTAAAATACCTGTCTAATCACGAGTTTGGAGAGTATCTCCATCACAAAATCAACCTAGACATCACATCAGGAAAAAATAATGTCACATGCATTGACTGCATTCCTTCCACATCAGACAAAATATATGTTCAGTAAAAAGCTATATTAAAGAAATATCCATGCTAAGCACAAAAGTCATACTGTTGACTTTAAAGTTCTAATTCTAACTCAGCTGCAGTAACATCTAGATGAAATGCCTTTGCATTACTATGCGTACGTGTAAGACCTAGTTCTTAAATATCCAGGAATCCAACCCCGCACCCCCTAGAAAAGAAGGAAAGAGAAAAGACGTTTATACGGTCTTCTGTATTAAATCAAAACCCAAGACCAATAAATCACATGCTTAAGGTTTTGAAATGTGTGACCATCTCATCTAAAAGCTTGAGTTGTTAGAGAGAGCACAATTTTATTTACATTGTGTCTTTAACACCCCTTCACGTGCACGTCTGATTACATGATTGCCTTTTGTGAGTGAATATGGTAGGCTGAAGGAATGTAAACTAAGAGACACGGACGAACAACTTTATCCAAAAACAAATTAAGATACCAAGACGTGTTAACTTATGTGTGTGTATCTGGATAAGATATTGAACTGGAGAAAAGAGAGAAGTAGCGAATGTAGGACATGCACTTATAAAGGAAACAAAACATATTCCAACAACAACAACCCAGTATAATCCCACTTACTGGGGTCTGTGGAGGGTAGTATGTACGCAGACCTTACCCCTACCCTAGGATAGAGAGGTTGTTTCCAAATAGACCCCCGGCATCCTTCCCTCCAAGAACTTCCCACCTTGCTCTTTGGGAGACTCGAACTCACAACCTCTCGGTTGGAAGTGGGGGTTGCTTACCATCAGAGCAACCCCTCCTGTTTTATGTAATATTTATAGATTATATTATATTGTTGATGATTACAACGCATGTATGTTAAGCAAAACATATTCCAAAAGGCAAAAATGAATATAAAAACGAACCAAAGAGAAGTTACTTATACTATTTTAAATTTCTTTCAAGGAAACACAATCTTCGCTCTAAAGGAGTAGAATCAGCAGCACAATGTTTATCAACATAATCTTCACTGCTTGTCATCTGAAATAGTGAATGTGCAAGGAAAGCCGATCAAGTGCCATAAATGTTGATATTTCTGCTGCCAGATGAGAAGCTCCTCTCATCCTTTCTGCCTATTATTCTTCTAGGCAGCATTCTCATGATTGCTGGCGCTTCTTTCCTATACTGTGCCTTTAGGAATATGCCAAAGAAGTGTATTCATCATAAAGCGTGTATATTAAAGGATAGAAGCATGAGATGTTAAAGTCATGCCCATAAACTCGTTTTGCCATATTCTACTTCTCAAAAGTAGTAACCACACTTGTGGCACTGGGAGTTCAAATTTTAAGCTATAAAATTCTTGTCCGGTACAAATAAGACATTCAACAGTATCACACTACCCTTAACAATTGACGATCTTGCTCTCAAGTAATGGACACCCTAAATACTCACATAAATTCCATACTTCTTTTGGCAGAATTTATGAATGTTCCAAGTTGAGGGCCTCATAACATTAGTGCAGATTGTGCAAATGATGCCCAGAAAAGGAATTCATATTCCAGATAACCAAAAACAATGTCCTTTAGCGAATCAATTGCGTAAAAAGGCCGGAACATGATTATGTGCACCCAACTGATTAATTAATCTACAATACAACATCAGGAGTTTACCAGAGCAGGAAAGGCGTCGATGGCCTGAATCACTGTCCTCATGAAGAGCAGTGGCAGAGGAGTCTGATCAACCTGATTAAATGTATGCCGCAGAGATTGAAAAATTATCCATAAAATCCCAATCTATGTATAATTGTATTTGCAATATTTTTCATACCATCTGTCTCAAGGCTTTTGCCAGGACCTGTTGCGTGAAAACAGTACGCTGCTCAAAACAAGCTGAGCAAGCATCTGTTATCTGAAAGATAATAACATCAAAATATCACAAAATTGGCAAGTAGTTCTGCTTAAGGCATTTTCACTATATCTTGAATCTGCTGTAAGAAAAAGGGAGAAGCAACAGAATTCAACACGAAACAAGGGAACTACACAACCTAGGAAATACAAGGCAAAACATCTGAGGCAAGATATCAATGGATTTCCTAGTACTACAAGTTGCAATAAGTTTAAGTGCAACAACCATCAAAAGCAAAAGACACTTTTAAAAGTGGAAATTGCATACCTTTTTAAGTGGAAGGCCATCTCTCTCGGGATTTATGTCATGTACTGCAACCAGCACTTCTGCTGGGGTCAGTGCTGGACCTGTATGGGCAGAACCCTACCATGAACCAAGTAAAGGAACTTTTATATTTTGTCCATCTCCAGAACAAATGATCAGTGCCTTTCAGATTAAAATAGGTAACATATAATTCTGAACTAGAAGTAACATCAGGTCATGAATTTTTGTCATCTGACTGTAAAACAATAAAGGTACATGTGGACTTTGAAAAGGTAACCACGAAATCACTTACCTAAGAAAAATAAACAAAGACTAAAACGTACCATAATTTGAATGAACATGATATTCAGAAGAAGAAAGAGACAGCAACAAATATGAGAAGATTATCATGTTTAGATTGAATGAGCATAAAAGTCGTTCTCAGAGAAATCAGAAGGTAACTATAGCAAAGCAAAAAGTAAAATTCAATTAAACCTGTAATATCCGAGCCAGGGCTATCTGAAACTTATCCAGTGGGAGAGCAACAAGCCATGGGAAAATAGGTAGAACCTAATATGAAAACAAAAGGATTCATCAAAAACAATTCTTTCTGAATTAAGTGCAGTAGTCAACAGGAAAGGATGAGAAGAACTTCAATATCAGGTTAGGAGGAAACCAAAGGGTAAATTGAAAATATTTTTAAGAAAGCAAAGAATATTGCTTTGCTCACCAGACTAAGAATATTTATTTAAGAAAGGATAATTCATAACCTAGACATGAACAAAGGCCTAAAGCTTTCAAAGTTAACCAGAAAGGAAACAGTGTGATATATTATCATAAGTTAAAGGATAACAAACAGAGAACCAAAGGAAGTGAGATGCCATGCACCCCACAAATACAGGGACACTGAGATGGAGATGTATCACATATCATTATTCAATGACAGAGAAAAAGAGCTGAAAATGTCTGTCGAAATAAAAATGCACAAATATAAGAATACCTCACTCTTAGAAAATGAGGAGAGCACTGGAATAAGGACAGTTGCATCCTGCAGAAGAATTTAGGGTATCACTGTTGGAACTGCGGAGTTTCTGATTGAGAGCTACCAAGGAAGAAGAAAAGACAAAAAACAGAAAGAAGGAAGCTAAACCTTCAGTTTAGTTTCATATAACCGCTTGACAACTGCAACTAGGTCGGGCGGAGGAGTTGTCCCTTCAGAGAGAATATGAAGTACCTTGCCGCGGACAAAAGAATGTCATCATGATAAAGAAGAGATTTCAAGATGAAAAGCAATATTTAAAAGTGAAGTGTAGGGAACCTACCTGTGTCAAAAGATTTTCACAGCCTTGAGGTGGATCAGATATTATATGAAGCAGTTCAGAACACGAAGAGCCTATAGCCCTAATAAGAACAGGCATATGACGGTGAACAGCCTGCATCAGATCAAGAATTTATAAAAGGAATGTGAACTTCACCAAGAGCATGGAAGAGGGGAAGGGTCCAGGATGAAAGGACAAAGAAACATGGGGAAACACAATGATACCATCAGGCACCAGCCACTAAGGTGTTCAGTAAATACACGAAAACTAGAAGAAAAAAAAGAGGGAGCACAGTGGACACTCAAATTATTGCTGGCCTATTTATAAATCTGACTGGTTTGAATGATTAATTCACCTCAAACAAACCGCCATCAAGTCAGCTACTAGGATGATAAAAGATGAGCACAATAAGAAATAAACCTGCTTAACTGCCTTAGGAGCACGTGCATAGTTATCAAATACAAGGTGGAGAAGAGTGAATTTCTGCAAGAGAAGTTACCGAGTAAGCATCATCATAAGTGCACCTTCAGCAGATACTCTTGCACTTATCAAATTATCCATACCTTGGTGCATAGAGCAAAAAATAATGAGATAAGTCGCTGCGCTTGAGCCAATGACAATTCTGAATCAACTTGAGAATCAGATATTGCACTCTTAACTGAATCATTTTCAGACAATCCAGGCTCTGAAATCTGAGAACCACTAACTGAGGCTTCTTGATTTCCTGTCTGATAATCATATTTCTTAGGTTAATATTCAAATGGAAAAAATAATATATTTCTTAGTTAAGAAAACTTTATCACCATAGAGAGGACAAACAGTGCAGAACGAGCAGATTAAACCCAAAAAAAAACAGAAGGTAAGCGCTCATCTTATTGAAGCCCAGAAACAAAGATTTTTTTCTTCAATCCATATATTGGACTTCACCAACTGCATTACTAGGTCTTGCAGCAATAGAAAAGCTAATTTTTCATTTCTTGAGACACATCCAAGATTTAGAATTTTATCTCTGGACAGAGTCAAGGTGAACAAGTTTCACTCTAAAAGATAATTCTTAACAAAAACCTTTTAAGCACGTCAGACTTTTGTCCTATCAAGGAATCCAATTATTAGCTTAGATGTGAACGTGGATGTATTGGGGTTCTTATACCAAACGAAACAGGCAAGGGTTGCTTTCACAGCACCATTTTGAGCAATTGTTAATGTTTAACTACAAAACAACACGCAGTTTAAAGAACAAAGATTTAGAATATGTATTCCTCCTCATAGTGATACACTGACTACGTATTCCTCCTCTTTTAGGTCTCTAGAAGCAACTGCTACTTCTGGATGAAATAGCTAATCTAAACATTGTACTTCGGATAGACACATACTTTTAGAGAAATTATCTTAGTTGGACAAGAATAAAGGTGAAACATGTAAAATCTTTTTAAAATTACATGTCTTATTTCACTTTTCGATAGTCAAACGTCAGTATCTTCGAACACAACCTAGCCGACAAGCTTCAAATATACCTACAACGTGGTAAGTCTCCCCTTCTAGTACATTTCAGTTTATGAAATATTCAAATTTATTTTGAAATTGGTCAACCTGAGGTGAAATTAAACAAACAAGAGATTCAAACATGAACATGAGCTCCAACCACAAACATTTTCCAAAAGGATCAAGCGGAACCCTCTAAAACTAATGAGTCCACAAGCAACAACTTCAAGACCAAATACTCAAGGAACAAGTGCAGCTAGGAAAAAAAAAAGGAAAAAGAGGAATCAAGATCAGAAAAATAATTAGTTAAAAATATACTCGCCTCAACAGTAATCAAAGCAAAAATCAGAGAGAATTTAAGGGCGGAAAACAAAAAAAGAACACACCTCTCCTGTTCTCTGAACCGAGGTTCCAGACCGGGAATATTCTGTATCTGTAACATGCTGGTCTACAGCTGACAAGAACATATTCTTAGCAAACTGCTCGATGCTATCTGAGATGTCACCAAGCACATAAAGTTTGTTTGCCACCTATCAAAAGTGCCAACATTTCAGAGATTCAAATACAACCATCCATAGATGAGAAACCAAAAGAAAGGTCACCAGCAGGTGAAAACCCACAGCAGGCAACACAAAAGAAGTCACAAACTTGCATACCAGGCGAATAGCTTTTGCTCTGACATCGTCCTGAGGGTGAATTGCACACTGCGTGAAAGAGCATGAACTCTAGTGAGAACATTATCATATCGTTCTAACAAAGGCAAGCATTACTTTTCTTTTCTGCAATGCAAAATTGTACGACAATCCAAAGGCAAGCATTACTTTTTTTTCTACAATCCTGAACATGTGATTTTCCACACAAAAAGATGTCACTCAATTACTAAACAAAGAAATAGATATCAAAGTAGATACTAAAAGCGAGATTAGAGTTGCGAGTTTCTGATTGAAACTCCACCCTGCACCATTTAGGCAAAGCGTCTGTTGAGTCCCACATCGACAATGAAGGGATGGGTGGTCTCCTTATTTGGACTTGAGCAATCCTCGCCTCTTGAGCTGGCTTTTGGGATTGAGTTAGACCCAAGATCCATTTATCATGGTATCAGCGCAGGACCCATCCCGATTTTCTGATGCTGGCCCCCATAATTGTCCACGCTCCATATGTCCAGTCCTAAGCATGAGAAGGGGTGTTGAATCCCACATCGATAATGAAGAGGATGGATGGTCTCCTTATACGGACTTGGGCAATCCTCACCTCTTGAGCTAGCTTTTCGGGTTGAGTTAGGCCCAATATCCATTTATCAGCGTCAAATCTTGCAAGGGCCTTAGCTCTTTATCATCCATGTTCCCCCGATAGACAGGGGCCACCTCCCCCCCCCCCCCCCCTCCCCCAAAAAAAAGTTAAAAGATAGATGCTAAAAACCAAATGTTACGGGGTTTATTATTTGCTCTAAAGAGGATTATCCCATGACATGAAAATTAGCCACACCATCAAACTACTTAATGCAAGAAAAAGTTGAAGAATAACTTTTAAAAGTATAAAACAAACACATTTTACAAGATGATATATGTCGCGCGCACACATTACTATTAACATTAATAAAACCAAACATAATGTATCATATATGCCACAACATTATAACAAAATGTAATTTGCAGCCATCTCGTAATCCAACTACTAAATCTTCCATTGCAACCCAACGCACTAACTAGCTATGGACTATGGTATCAAAGCCACCCTTCTACCATCTATGTCTATATTTGTGCCCCAATCATCTCCTCAAAACATTTTTAGAAGTCAAACCCTTAATATCGCTTTCATCTCTCTATAGCTAGTGATTACTTATTTTTGTGTTGCTCTACCTTCATGCTCAAACACATCTGTTGTTAAAAACCAATATTACTGGGACCCTACTGATAAAAAACTTAACATTACTGAAATCCTATGTATTGCCTTGGCAAGTTTGTCTGGTTACGCATGAAAATGAAATTCTGTTTGAATCCTCCATATAAGCAGAGACCTTGCCAGAGATTGAATATAGTCCTATAGATAAATACTTTAATCCAATATTCATATTGGAGTCCGTGTAACATAATTGAGAATGAAACCAGCACTTCCCCAATTGCAAAACTTTACTTAAGGTCACAAAACGTTAAACAAGTAACATTAAAGCAGCTCTTTTGCTTCAATTAAAATGCCCGCTTATTAAATGTTTCTTCCAGAACTCCTTCAACTCCTACAAAAGTTGCTCTATGATGCCCCTTATGATATTTCCTTAGGCAACTGCATAGGGAAGGTGAAAGTAGAAAATCATCAGGACAGAACATTTGATGGTCGTATACCTTCAAAGCTATATCCAGGCATGCTTGACGATTAGGCGGACGCCCCAAAATTAAACTCCAAACTGCACCAAGGCCCTGAGTTACACGGTCACCAAGGCCCTGAGTTACACGGCCACCAAGGCCCTGAGTAACATCATCACGGCCATATTGCCCAAGATAATTTTCAGAGCATAAATCAACTAGCAGTCTCATCATAGATTCAGGTAAATATGGAACTTCACCAAGGAGCCTGCTAAATGACTTGTCGTTTGCTGGTAAAGAATCTAGCAATGATTTTGCCTACAAGCAAAGAACATACATAAGGAACTTTGGGAATGATGGAGCTAAGGATAGCAAATGAATGTACTTACCACAGTGAGGAGGAACTTCTCATATAGCGCCGCAGCAGGTGAAGAGTTTTCAACTGAATCCGATAACATGAGATAGTGCAAATGATAAAGTACATGCATTGCAAGCTCATGTATCTGAGGTTCAAAATAACATATAGTTAGCTTGAAACTGCATTTTCCACCAAAAACTCATTCACATAAAGATATCCAGCAGAACAAAAGCCATAAAAGGACCTCATGGTTAATAACCCATATCAGTATACGTCCCTTTGCTGGACATGGAGTCAAATCCAAGCACAAAACATTACGAAAATTGCCCAAATTGAAAACAGAACAATAAAGGTGGGTCATGACAAGATAGGAAGAAGGGGAAGATCAAAGCTTCTGAAGAAAAATGGCCCGCAAAAGCTCCCTAGAAACTGTTTATAAATTTTGTACACTACATGAAAGCTGTCCGTTTTTGTGATTTTTGACAGTGTGTAGATGCTGCAAAAATTGTGATTGTTGGAAGTAGTTGAGGGATCAGAGGTTTTTTTTGCTACCACAGACGTTATGATGACTAATTTCATCCAAACAACGAGAAAAGACACTAGCTCTTTATCTTTGCTTAAATTTTATTGCAGCAACTACATGCCAGTTTGGAGAGACTCCACTCAGAAGATTTTTAGTGGCAGCAAAGACAAACAAGCTGTAAAAACTGGCAAATTTCACTTAACTGAAATCATATGAGTCTAAAACACTTTACACCTAAAAAAAACCAAGCTAACCGTCGACACAAAAAGAGAAAGTAATCATACTTGATTGTCCGCACAACTTGAGCAATAAAGATAGCGTAAGATACTTTGAAAGTAAGCGAGAAAGTAGATACCTTCTGGTGCTGGTTGTCTGAGAAAATAAGCCTTTGCATCATCACAACTACATCAGCATCAGCATCAATCTGCAGGGTTAATCAAAGCAAAAGATAAATAAGTATTGAACTATCCCAAGCAGCAAATGCTTATTCACATGCTTGGACTAGTGTTTGCCAACTACGAAAACAACTAAAGCGAATCAAATTCACAAAAATGGCACTTAAGCATTTGACCTATTCATTGTAAATCAGTTAATAGACATAATCAAGTACATTAAAATAAAATTTTAACAAAAGGAGCACCAATATTTTCACTTCTAGTCACACAAATACGGTTACCCAACTCTTGCTAAAAGGAAGAAAGCAAGTGGACTAGGTATGGCGGCAAGCTGGCCATGATAGCACATACCAGATGCTTTATCAACGTGATGGGTTCACCTTACATCTTTCTGGTTTATGTTCTAGGCTATCTCATTATTTTAATAATACCTCGATCAGCATTGCTATATCTTTTCGTCTTGCTGCATACTAATACTAGCATGTTAGGCTGAGCTCTCAAAGATCAGCTTCTCTTAAAAAGAATGGAATTTCAGAAAATACCTTTAGACAGTAGTTTCTTGTATTTGGTCAAATCATGTGAGAAATGTTTGCTTTTCTTAGTATTATAGAAGTAGTTTGCTTTTGACTAATCTTTCCAAAAGTGCTTTTGAGCGTCCAATCACGAAAAAGGACTAGTAAAGATTCACTTAAATTTAGCATTATTAAATTAAAAAATGATTTGAAATATTTATTAAGAGAGACTCTATTAAGCTTTTTAATTTTATTAATTAAAATATACTATAAAGATCACAAAAATAGAGAGAGGAAGCATGTTTATGAGACGTCAGGTATAGATGTCGTGTCAACAATGCCTGAGGTTAAATTTTCTTTAAACTCTTGAGATAGTTTGATAAGTATACATTTTTTGGAAAACAGGAAACAGGAAAACGGCTTCTGCTTCTAAGAAGATGCTCTTGCTCCAGCATCTTCTGCTCAGCATAAAAGCAGCTTTTTCCTAAAATCGAGATCGTCGAGGGAGAGCGGGCACGGTTCGAACTTGATGGATAACGAGCTCATCCCTCTACCCTTCTCCACATAAATAACATGCTTGTCTGTGGCTGGGTACAAACTCGTGACTAGCGCCTATACCACACATCATTTGCTGCACTCACAGCTTTTACTAATACTCGAAAGACCTATTTTTTTGCATAAGCTTGGCCAAACACCTCAACTCTCCAAGATAAGAATTTTTTAGCTTCCTAAAAGCTTGGCCAAACATGCTATGAACCCAATACAGTGGACCCAAACCCAGGATCCATTCTCAAAAATGGACCTGACAAGCCTAGAACCATCACTGTCAAGGTATTATTTCAGAAAGTGCGTGATTACAGATTATCCCATCATGTAAAGTTTTAACAATTTATTCTCATAACTTGTCTAGAATACTCAGCACCAATCCGCCTTTCCAACACTTTAGAAGAAACTTGTCATGACTGCAGACCCTATTAGCAGCTGTATGAAGCAACCCGCAATTATTGTCGATTAAAATTTGAAATTAGGGAGTTCCGCCAGAGAATTATATAAGAGATAAAGGCACACAAAGTATTTCTCAAAATATCTCCATTGTTCAAGTCAATATCCCAACAGCACTCAAACCATGCATCAGCTTAGCCAATGTCTTTCATTAACTTTGACTTCATAAATCCATCTAACTGAGACCTACCTAAATTACTTTTCACATGTCAAATATTTTGGGTGGGTTTAATTCTGACCGTGTTTGTTTTCTATATCAACATATCAATCATCATTCTACAAGCACAATACTCGAAAAGTATATTCAAGGGTAACTTATTAATGAAGCATCAACTTATTTACTGATTCACTTTGAAAATACAGTTATGTAGCTTTAGTTAGCACCCTGTTGAATTCAGAACAATACTGGACTACACAACAGACAAGTACACAAACTGCTCTAGAAACAAAAGGATCCTGAATTGGATACCGATTTTAACCACTTCATTGTACTATCAACCATAATCGCGACCAGCCCCAGGTCCAAAATGGATTAAGGAATTTTACAAAAGCAATCATTTGACCAGCAAATGCCCTTCCTAGATCTTATTAAGTTCCTCCTGCTAAATTAGTTTGTCATATCTAACTTAGCATGCAAGAGAAGACACTAGGAGTTGTGCTGAAACCCTATCATATCTGAAAGATGAGTTGGTCCAACAGGTAGGAGGTCTCTTTCGCAAGTGACTTTCAACCTATGTTGCTCAAACTCTCCAAAAATGTCGCCGGACGCGTGCCGGATCCTCCAAAGGTAGTGCATTTTTGGAGGATCCAACACGGGTGTGACAGCATTTTGGAGAGTCCATGCGACATAGCTTTAAACACCAAACTAGAAAGGGAAAGACGAAACTACCCGGAGTTGTATAGACATTTCATAAAAACAACTCAAGTGTCTCCCTGCCATGATTATTATATGATGCTGGAGGAACCTAATAGTATTTCAAGGAGATGAAGTGGAATACCAACAGCGGTATGAAACAAATGAGTCTCAGAGAAGAAGTGTACAACAATGATTCAGTGGTAAACTGCACTTTATTCAATTGAATAGTCTGCTTTCCCTCCAAAAATATTATATTACAGCAGCCGAGACGGAATGGTTAAATTATCGCTCAAATCTAAATTGTTCATGAACCAGTATCTCGTAACTTAATGAAACAAGCGCCATGATAAAACCAAAAACAAATAACTAAAATCTAAAAATCTGACCCCCACCTGGGCAACCAACCGAGAAAGTAATGCCATTCCTTTATGCTTGTTGTCTGTATCTTTTAATTTTTTGAACGAGTCAATAATCTGTTCAACAGCCAGCTTTCCCATATTTCTTTGCTGCTCAAGGGTCAGCTCAATGAAAGGCGGAAGCACAGGCAACTCCGCACATGCATCTTCATGGGTTGCAGCAGTTGAAATAGGGGGGGGAAATTGATCTGTTTCTAGCAATGGAGAGTAAATTTCATCTGTCACTCCAACTTCAGATGGAACTTCTGGCACCAATTCCTGTTCTGCTTTGCCAGGAGATGATAGTGGAACATGTATCGCAGCATCCATCTTGTCATCAGGAATAGCTTCATTAAGGTCATCATCATGAACCTCCTCCTTGGGAGCTGACAGACAGGCTCCTGGTGTCGGTGAACTTTCAGCAGTGATAGAGCTAGTTTCCATCTTGGGATACTCAGTCGGCATGCATTCAGAATTTGCCACCAGGGGTACTGCAATGTCAATATTAGATGAACTGGAAGGATTCATTTCAGATTGCAGCATTGCAGACTGCATAGCACTTGTATTATCTTCTGCAACGAGAGTTGATGATACTTCAACAGCCACGGCTGCACGCCTTGGGTCAAGGCGCCGTGGATCCTGTGAAACATCATGATGTATTACTAGACTGTTCTAGTAAGAGAAATAGAGTACAAACAGCAGAGAAAATATTTAAAATAATTTAGTTTTACTCACCCTCTTAGGATCACGTTTCGAATCTGAAGGGAGACTTGTGGAAGCAGACATTTCTAATAATGAAGTGCTCGTGGCAGTTGTTAAAGAGGTTGGTGTCTGGGATCCAGGAACCCAAGCCTGTGGGGCTAATGAGGAATCTATTGGTGCCATAACCTGGGATAGATTACTAGAATCACTTGACCGAGATAATGACAAGCTTCCAAGTCGAGCTAAAGGTGGGGGATTTTTAGGCAAGTGCTTCATATTAGTTATGACTATATCAGCCAACAAATCAGGAGGAAGCTCGGATATTAGAACTTCAAGAGACGTGGCACCCCTCTCTCCTTCTGCAAGGAAAGCACCAATCATGCCAATTATTTGTTCAACCATTGGGTTCACCCCGTTGACATATTCCTTTCCAGAATCATTTCTCTCAACTGGTGGAGCTATGTGATTGTTAGGGCCATAGTGAACCCTTTTTGAAGTTGAATCATAGTTATTAGATGGATCTTCATTATCTAATGGAGTTGACCTCTTCTTTGTTGGATCACCTAAAACGGGCAAGTGGTTTGATGACTGCTCATCCTGAAAGAGAAAATAAAAATTCTGAGAACGGCTTCTGAAAAAAATATTTCACAACTTGAAGTACTGGTACTTTGTTCTTCAGTAACAAATAAAACTAACTCCGTTACTGAGGGAATTACCTTGTTCAATCTAGAATCACGTGAGGCTCGCTCATTATTTCTCATCATTTTATCGAGTTGCCGAATAACTTGATCAGCAGCATCACCAGCATTCATTGCTCGCAATGATTTTAACAATCTTTCTCTCAACTAAATTCAAAACACACTCACTTAGATAGTCGTTTCAATTAAGATTTGAAGAATATCAGTAATAACTCTCTCTAGTGCTAGAGTTAAAAGATACCGATAGCACTTTTCATGCATCTTATAGTATAGAACAAAAAAAATCTTTTTGAAGCTATGCAACTTTGTCTTGCATTACATCACAGCAAATCAAACCGTGTTTAATGTTAGTGCTCTTTTTTTTTATTTGCACCAGGTGTCCGAGTCTCTTTGAGTCCCGACTAATCCCGAGGGTGCACAAGCTCTCAGCAAGGAGTTTTCCGCAATTCAGATTTTACCCAGTCCGATGGCCTCATAAATTTTTTGCACCCAGTGGGTTTAGAACTTGAGACCTTGAAAGGGAGCAAACCCCAAGGCTCAAGTCAATTGCCACCAGGCCAACCCCTGAGGGTTTAATGTTAGTACTCTTATTGCTTCTTTAAACGTCAAGTATGTATGGCTCTATCCAAGTGTAAGTGAAATAACCTCCCTCAGCTGAAGTTTAAGGAATAGAAAATACCTTTGATTTATAGTTAGCTATTACAAGAATTAAGAATGAGTATATGTAAGAGGGCTCATCATTATAAAAAAAAACTATGTAAGAATTCCCAATAACATCAGTACATTATCTCACACACTAGTTTCAAATTGAACATTCTGATCGAAGTTGACACATTGTTAGGATCATACATCAAATCTTACAGAGGGTAGAATCTAGAAATATGGTCACAGCTTAAAATGGATTTTCTGAACATCAGGAGTATAAATCCAGTTTAAAGTGTAACATACCAAAAAAAACATACAGATACAATACAGAGAGAGATAAAAGTCTCGTTCAGCATACACATGCTTTGCATCATGGAAAATAGAAATGACATTTAATCTAATCAGAGAGCAAGCGGCAACAGAAATAAAGGCCATAGATAGCAGATTGTGGAATATAATGAGGTCCACAACTTATAAATTGGCATATGGAACAGGGTGAGGTCCATAACTTGAATTGGATTCAGAGCACTGGTAAAATTGAGAATCATCTGTTCAGAGGTTGAACATAAAGGTTTAGAATTTTGTGAAAAAGCACGGGAAAAATATGATATATTGATGTTAAACATGATACAACAACAACAATAACAACCCAGTATAGCCCCACAAAGTGGGGTCTGGGGAGGATAATATGTAGACGGGCCTTACCCCTACCCGAAGGCCAGAGAGGCCGTTCCCAATCGACCCTCGGCTCAGTGAAGGAAAGGAAAAATAAAAACAAAAACAAAAGAGCATTAGTAACTCCAGCAAAAATAGCGTAAATAATTATCTAAACATAAGAACCATAAATAAAATAGCCTGCAATAATATCAGACAGTAACTACCATAAATAACTACCATAATGGAGACACAATCCAATACACAAATCATCTATGATAGCCCTGTCAAGCCTCACCCAACCCCGGATGAGGAGTACGAAAAACTATAGGAGGCCCATCCTACAATGAGTCATATATATACACATAACATATCCTACTCCTAATACATATTGGATTAGGGTTATTTTACTACTATTAACATATTCTAACACACCCCCCTCAAGCTGGTGCATATAAATCATATGTACCGAGCTTGTTACATATGTAGTTAATACGAGGACCAGTGAGGGACTTGGTGAAAATGTCTGCAAGCTGATCATTTGACTTTACAAACTTTGTAGCAATATCTCCCGAGAGTATCTTTTCTCTGACAAAGTGGAACAATGGATTTGACGCAATATGAAGAGCAGCTTGATTATCACACACAAGTCCCATCTGACTAACATCACCAAATTTCAGCTCTTTGAGCAACTGTTCGATCCAAGCTAGCTCACATGTCGCCATAGTCATTGCTCGATATTTTGCTTCTGCACTACACCGAGCAACCACATTTTGTTTCTTGCTTTTCCAAGATACCAAATTTCCTCCTACTAAGACACAATATCCAGAAGTAGAACGTCTGTCAGAAGGCGATCCTGTCCAATCAGCATCGGAGTATCCAACGATCTGCTCATGGCCTCGATCCTCAAACAATAAACCTTTACATGGAGTTGATTTTATATACCGAAGAATGCGAACAACTGCATCCCAATGACTATCACACGGAGAACCCATAAACTGGCTCACAACACTCACAGGAAAGGAAATGTCAGATCTTGTCACTGTAAGATAATTTAATTTACCAACTAACCGCCTATATCTTGCAGGATCGTTAAGAGGCTCCCCCTGTCCTGGAAGAAGTTTAGAATTCGGATCCATCGGAGTGTCAACAGGTCTACAACCTGTCATTCCTGTCTCCTCAAGAAAATCTAAGGCATACTTCCGTTGTGAGATCACAATACCTGAGCTAGACTGAGCGACCTCAATACCCAGAAAATACTTTAGTGTGCCCAGATCCTTAGTTTGAAAGTGTTGAAAGAGAAGTTGCTTCAATTTAGTAATACCATCCTGGTCATTGCCGGTAATAACAATGTCGTCAACATAGACCACCAGATAAATACAGAGACTCGAATTAGAAAGCCGATAAAATACAGAGTGATCAGCTTCACTCCGAGTCATGCCAAAGTCCTGGATAATAGTGCTAAACTTACCAAACCAGGCTCGAGGAGATTGCTTTAGACCATAAAGTGACCGGCGCAAGCGAAATACAAAGCCACGAGACACCCCCTGAGCAACAAACCCAGGTGTTGCTCCATATAAATTTCATCCTCAAGGTCACCGTGTAAAAACGCATTTTTAATGTCGAGCTGATACAGGGGCCAATGGAGAACAGCAGCCATGGATAGAAAAAGGCGGACTGATGCTATCTTAGCCACGGGAGAGACGGTATCACTGTAATCAAGCCCAAATACCTGAGTATATCCCTTGGTAACAAGACGAGCCTTAAGACGATCAACCTTACCATCTTGACCAACCTTGACTACATACACCCAACGACAACCAACAGTAGATTTACCTGAAGGAAGAGGGACAAGCTCCCAAGTACCACCCGTATGTAAAGCAGACATCTTGTCAGTCATAGCCTGTCGCCACCCTGGATGAGACAATGCTTCACCTGTAGACTTAGGGATGGAACCAGAGGACAAATAAGATAGAAAAACAAAATAGGGTGATTTTCTAGAGGAAGGGCAACCATGGCTGCTGAAAGCTCTCCACGGCCTTTGGTTGTGGGAGAGTTAATTCAAAACAATACTACAACAATTCCAAACCAAAAAGAAAAGTCCATAATCCAAAACAATAAACTTTCATATGCTGCAAGTTTAGTTCATCCATATTCAGTTTTTTCGAACCAAACTAATCTTAAATAAGTTGAAGTTATACATGGAGTTCCAATTATTCAATTTATAAAGGAAGAACGGCTAGATTATGCAAAAGAGGAGGGACTGCATCAAGCTATTGTGGTGAAACTATCTTCAAACAAGATGGAGTTATCAATTTTGAGGATCATACTGCCAAAAATCCTTGGAATTAAAGGACAAGTTTTGATCGGGCAACTTGCACCAAGACAAATTCTTATCAGGATGGATCAATTTGACGATTTTCGTACATTACTTGCGAGGTCAGTTCTGTACTTTAATCATAATGGAAGGGAGCACCAAATTAGAGTATTTCCATGGTCTATTGATTTTAATGTAATAGAGGAGACGACAAAGGCTGCTGTATGGATATCGATGCCAAACTTACCACCAGAGTTGTTTGCCAAAAAAAGCATTATTATCAATAGCTTCTGCTGCTGGTATGCCCATATCAATTGATAAAGCGACTCTAATGAAACTCGTCCTAGTATAGCAAGGGTCAAGGTGATCCTTGATTTAAAGGATAAGTTGCCTGAGAAGGTAGTCTTGCAGTTTGTTGACAAACAGACAGGCAAAATCAATGAATTTTGTCAGGAGTTAGTTTATGACAATCTTCCATTGTGTATTGTTTCCACTGTAAGCATCAAGGACATGATGAAAATACATGTCGAATATTGAAAGGGAAGACAGTAGATAATTTTCAACAAGGAAAACGAAATATTACGCAGGGAGAAGAAGAAACAGTCACGAAAGATGAAGGTGAGGTTGAAAAGTTACAAGGAAACTCAATGGATCTTTTGATTGATAAGGAACAACAAAGATCAATGGTGGAAAACGAAAGAATTTCTGGCAACAGAGATGAACAAACAGTGGTCAACGAGTTGGCCATTTGGATCATGTGAATACGGAAAAATCATATGTTACAGCTGGAAAGGAATCCCATAATATTGATGTGGGCCCACATGGTATGGAGCAAATTGCTGGCCATGTGACTAACGAGGCCATATGAAAGCAAAAGCTGCTGAAAATATGGAACAAAACTTAGACAATCTCGTGGGCCATGGGAAAGCAATAACTTTGTCTAATGCTACAGCTGATTCACACTTCTGTAACTCATACATTGCTGCTCAACTTCATCCGGTTGTTTTACAAAATGCTAATGCTACTCGTGCAGGAATTGAACAACCTACTGTTTGTGATGATCATTTTAAAACCAGTGTAATCATTTCAGCAGAGGAAAGAAAACTATTGGATTATATGGACAAGGTGGTGTCTCGAGCATGTGACGAACGAGGTTATGAAAGTAATGAAGAATTGAGCACACCGGAGGAAGTAGGATCCTGTAGTAACCTTAATGTGACAGATTATCTCGTCAATTCTGGGCATAAACCAATGAGACAAAGCAGTAAAACAGATTTGTTATCTCATGACAGACAACTTCTGGATGCAATGCCAACTGCACATCCTTTTGAAATTTTGGGTCGTGATCCTTATAGCGCTAACCGTGGAAATAGGAGCAGGAATGAGGTTCATACAACAACAAATCAAGCCAAGCGATGCTAAATCACAAGATGAACCAAACTTGGATGGACCGGATGTTTTACACATGTCAAATCAACGGACAGCAGGAGAAGGTGAAATATTTGAAGTGCTGCCACAACACCTCGAAATAGTCCAAAATAATGCTACAGAGGAACAAAAGTCCCATTCAAAGGTAAAGAGCATGGACGACAATGTTAGGCGACCTCCAATGAGAAATGCGAAGCTTAAGCAGGCCGCCCCATCTACGTCAACAAAGTCCAAACAATCTAAAAAGAAATCTTGAATCTTCAATGATGTGGTAAAGAGTTACAAGATAGTAGACAAGGAAAGTGAAGACGCTTGACTTCACCTTACCAAGTCATATCAAGGGTAGACAAAAGAAAAGAAGAAACATTTAATGTGAAGAATTCTCAATGATGTCTCGGACAGCTGAGAGTTCAACTACAAATGTAAAGTCTCAGTTATACAACTTGTGCGTCGTTTCGCACGCTTTGCTGCATTGGGACACCAGCTTAATGCTCGATATCCGGACAGCTTATAGGCCAAAGTGATGCTTGGTCAATTTAAATTTAAGCATGGTCCAATCTGCTAAGTCAGCAGCATGCCTCACGTGGGAATCTCTAGCTATTTTGCACGATATTTCTGTCATGAAGCAGCCACGCTTGCTGCCACTTTAGGAAATTGGAATCCAACCAATTTCGAGACTTTTTAAGTCTGGACACCATTTTATTGGACACCAACACTCTTTAAGGCAGCCATGCTCTTTCGGTCAGCTTTATTTATAAAATCTGTAGTGAGCCTTTGGAACTCTCAACGTTCCATACACTGGAAGGCGCATGCTGTTACATTCAACGCTGAAACACTGTCTTCAACAACAAATTTGCAACCACCAAGAAGCAACAATAATATTGGAATTTGATGAATTCCTTTCGGAAAGATGACATCGCACGGGAAGGACGGCAAGAAATGGAGCTAATGCCAATTTCGAGGATTGGCATCACTTTTTCAATTATAGTTTGCATTAGAAAAATTATAACTGTCAAATTATTATTTCCTCATTGCGTAAGCCTTCGGCTCTTGTATTTTCCTCTTTATTTGTTTGTTTTATGAATAAAATTCTAGCCCTAGGCGTTTGCCTAGTGGTTTGCCAAAAAAAAAAAAAATAGGGTGATGACAAACGATGGTAACTTAAACTGATATAATGAGGATTAGGATTAAGGGTAGTCCGTATACCTTTCCGAAGTGCAATCGGAAGAGACAAGTCTGCAGTAGGAGCAGGGTCAGGTGCAGGACGTGAATCAACCGGGCCGAATGCTGGACGAGGACAACGATGATATGTCAAGAGTGGAGTTTCTGCGGCAGGGAGTCTAGGAGGAGCCACACTAGACTCTCCAACGGTTGGAATGGGTAAGACTTCTATAGCGGAAGGTGAAGGAGGAGCAATAGTAGACTCGGGTGAGACTTCTGTGGCGGAAGGTGAAGGAGGAGCTATAGTAGACTCCCTAAAGACCGGCATAGATAAAACCTCAGATATATCAAGATGGTCAGAATGGTCAGAAGAGGTAAAGAAAGGTTAGACTCAAAAAATGTGACATCAGCTGACATAAGGTACCTATTAAGAGCAGGTGAATAACAACGATAGCCCTTCTGGACACGAGAATAACCAAAGAAGACACACTTGAGAGCACGAGGAGCTAACTTATCTTTCCCAAGAGCTAAGTTATGAACGAAACAAGTGCTCCCAAAAACACGAGGGGGAACAGAGTATAAGGGTGACTGGGAAACAATACCTCATACGGAATCTGATTCTGGATGGGAGATGAAGGGATCCGATTAACCAAATAACAAGATGTGAGAACTGCATCGCCCTAAAAACGCAACGAAACATGAGATTCAATGAGAAGTGTGCGAGCAGTCTCAATAATATGCCTATTTTTTTTCTCTGCAACCCCATTTTCCTGAGGGGCATAAGGACAAGAGGTCTGATGAATAATTCCTTGAGAAGTCATAAACTGCTGAAATTGAGAGGATAAATATTCTAAGGCATTATCACTGCGAAAAGTGCGAATAGAAACACCAAATTGATTTTTAATTTCAACACAAAAATTCTGGAATATAGAAATTAACTCAGAATGATCTTTCATTAAGAAAATCCAAGTACATCTTGAATGATCATCAATGAAACTAACAAAATAACGAAATCCCAAGGTTGAACTGACTCTACTAGGACCCCATATATCCGAATGAACTAAAGAAAAAACAGACTGTGCACGACTCTCAATACTACGAGGAAAGGAGGCTCGGGTATGTTTTCCGAGCTGACATTACTCACACTCTAATGTGGATAAACTAGACAAACTAGGCATCATCTTATGAAGCTTGGACAAGCTAGGATGTCCTAAACGACTGTGAAGTAGGTCTGGAGGATCTGCAACTAGACAGGCCTTGGAGGATTTTAGTGAGTTAAGGTAGTAGAGTCCTTCTGATTCAAGTCATGTTCCAATCGTCTGTCCCGTTCTGCGGTCCTGCATAATAAAAGAATCATCAATAAAATATATACCGCAATGGAGGGCATGAGTCAAACGACTAACAGATGCAAGATTAAAAGGACAGCCAGGGACATAAAGAACGGAATCTAGAGTGACAGAGGGTAGGGGATTCGCTTGTCCACTCCTTTTGCTTTAGTTTGAGACCCATTGGCTAAAGTGACGATGGGAAGAAACTGTGAATACGCAATATTTGACAAAAGGGATTTATTACCAGAGATATGATCAGAAGCAGCTGAGTCCACAACCCATTGTTCAAGAGGACTAGACTGGGAAACACAAGCAAAAGAATTACCAGCAACAGAAGTATCAGTCTGAGCAACAGAGACTACTTGTGGAGATGTATGCTTACTTGCTCAATATTTAAGGAACTCATTATACTCCCCTTCAGATACAGAAAATCCTTGGTTACATGTATGCTCGGTCTGAGCAACATAAGCATTTTTGGGTGATCGACCATGTAAAGAATAGCACACGTCACGAGTGTGACCAAGTTTATGAAAATAAGAACACTTGGGTCTAGATATTTCAAAACGACCTCCTCCTCGTCTATTCTCCATAGTATGAGATGCCCGATTGTCCACTGATTGGGATAAGAGGATAGATGAATCAAGTGTCTGTGATGAGCTCACTAGGGGACTTGGTGCTGCAGCAAGGCGAAGTAATCGAGAGAATAATTCATCAACTGTGGGGACAGTCGGACTAGCCAAAATCTGATCGCGTACTGAGTCGAGATCATTAGGAAGCCCAGCAAGAGTAAGAACTAGAAAGAACTTTTGTCGTTGCTCTTGCTGCTTTGCAACGCTAGCAGAAACTAGCATCAACGTCTCAAATTCCTCCATAACTGCCTGTACTTGTCCCAAGTAAGTAGACATATCTAACTCTGTTTCTTTAAATTAGAACATCATAGAAATGAGATATGTCATTAGTGTATAAAGTACGAGCCTTTTCCCAAACCAAATAATATGTCTGAATGGACGAAACAAGGGCATCAACTTGGAATCAATAGATCGCCACAAAATACTGCATAACTGAGCATCGATTTTCTCCCAATGTGCTTTGGCTTTTTCATCTCCTTCACTAGACTCCTTGATTAGATGATCTTGAACACACTGACCTTTACACCACAACTCGAGAGACGAAGCCCAAGCTAAGTAGTTGGAACCTCCCATTAAAGGTTTTGAGGTAATCATAACACCGGAATTGCAAGAAGCCAAGTTTTTAGGCCCGAAATCATCGACTCCCAAAGACATCGTGAAAACTTGCTGAAACAGATGAAGGAAATACTGTTTTTGCCGGAAAATTACTGTAGTTGCTGGAAAAAATCACTGTAGATGCCGGAAAAAAATTCAAAGTGGTCGGAATTGAAAAGTAAAAATATGGGTAGGCTCAGAATTCTCGGGCGAACAGGCTGTCTCAAGAAAAATTTTCCAAAAAACTGTCGGAACGTGGTTCACGCGCCGGCGCGTGGGCCTGACGCGCCGCCGGCGTCAAAGGATCTGGAGGCGCGTGAGGATGTGTCTGCCGGAGCTGTTCAGTGGGGTTTGGTCGCCGGACTATGACGGATCTTGTGGTAGTGTTTGATTTTGCACAACATAGACGGTGAGAGAAATAACATAAAAAAGCTTTGAAAAGGTCGCCGGAAAAATAAGGCACGGCTGACTTCTGCTTTGTATTTTGGTTCCCAGATGTATCTCACCACTAAGGCTCTGATACCATGTGAAAAAGCACGGGAAAAATATGATATATTGATGTTAAACATGATACAATGAGCCTTATATATACACATAACCTATCCTACTCCTAATACATATTGGATTAGGGTTATTTTACTACTATTTACATATTCTAACAAAACTCTTTGTGACAAGAACCAAAAGAAAAGCAGCACCCTAAAGAAGGAATTTCCTAAATTGTTTCAAACTGTAAGATCCTCAGACCAAAGTCATACAATATTGAGAAGGCAACTCATGAAACATTATATTTATGAGAAATTGATTTTCTTTGTTCCTTGAAGTTTATTAGAGGACCTAATTTCCTTTTTGCGCTTTATGCATCCTCTTGATGTCAATGAATGAAATATTTGACTTCATCCCCTAAAAACAAAAAGAGTCAGAAGAAAAAGATTCTTGTTACAGAAATGGACAACCTTGACATAATTCAACCCCAAAAGTTAGTTGATGATGTAAGTATTGCACAAGAACATATTAGGAGACTACAACATATACCCTCAATCAATGTGGAATATTCTAACACTCTCCGCGTGTCCATGTTCGGACAACTGAAGAGTGGATAAGATAACATGAGGGCAAAGTCCCAACATTGCATAAACAAAGAATAGCGGCAGGTCTGGCTCTGATACAATGTAAAGAAAATGGACCTGGGGCCAAACTCAACCACAAAAGCTAATTCATAAAGTGAGCATTGTTCAACGGCCTATAAATGAACTACAGCTCATTCTCCCTATCAATGTTTAATTCAGAGTCACAGCATAAATGGAAACACTTTTGTTTAATAACCAAAAAAAAAAAGTTGAAAAGAAGGCTGCAGCAATGGACACACGGAAAAAAGATAGAAGTTGTAAGACAGAGAGATGCAAAGATAACGAACTAGGAGGCTCTGATATGACATTCAAGTATACCTCCAAAATGGCAGGATGTGTACACCTCAGAAATCCTAGAAATGCAGTTCTCAGAGAATACCGAATGCTGGCAGCATGTCCACCCTTTGTCATCTCAAAGTTTGGATCGAAATCAAGCAATGGTGAAAAAATGCGGTTATAATGGATAGGTCGCCTCCTTGCTATAACTGCCAAACTGGAAACAATTTTCAGGTTATCAGATCAAGCATAAAGCAAGACAAAAAAATTTACATGTTCAAGATGAAATAAAAGAAATGATTAATTACAAACAAGAATTCAAGGGGGGGGGGGGGGGGGGGGGGTAGAAAAGGAAACAAAAAAACAAAGTGACAGTATGAAACATAAGGTAACAGCTTCACCTCAATAATCTACCACAGTTAAACTATCATTCTAACATACAGAGCTACCAAATCTATTTCACTCGTCCACCTTTTATCACAAAACTAAATAATGCACCACAGTGGTCTCTCATAAGCAGAAGGCAAAGTAGCCCATAAATTACACAACTTAAATGTACCAGGCTACCAGCCGAAAGACACTTTAAGTGCTATCTCAACCCAGAAACAAGCACAGATAGCAAAGTATCATTTCTGAGATAAAGTATCCTCAGGCCATACATTTTCATATTCAACTCTTTATCATCTCCAGTGTCACGTTGATAATGTTCGAATCTCAAAAAAAATAGCTTACTGCTCTACCTGAAGCCATCTGTTGCTGTATACTAGATTTGGATGGAGAAAAAAATGCAGAAGATTCCAATCCAAAGTTAACAGTAATAACTCTAGTTATGGAAGTCCTTGAATCTGTTAAAGAGGCATTATGGGAGGATGGAAGTATAGGCAAAAAGAGAAACTGAGACATATCTATAGCTTGGAAGATTAGTCAGCATATTTTTTCAATTAATAGAAAGAATAGTTTCTTAGCTTGTGATACACTTGTGTAAGCTGTACTCTCTTCTTTTTTATCCTTCTAATAGCACGCACATTTTTTCCAACCAAAAACTACCTGAGCATTCCATGTCCATATCTTCTTGAGACAAGCAAATTCCATCAAAGAGAATTTTTTTACACAAGTTGAAGCATGAATTAATGCTATCTGACCATTTTGAAAGGCTAACCACATCATGGTTTTGCTATTCATGTAATTTACAGCTTTTTGACACATTTCAGCACATAAGCATCAAAAGAAACACCAAGTAGAAGCGTGAATACGTATTTGATATTATGAGGAAATGTTTACTGGAAATGTTTTTTTTACCTTATTCCCAAATGCCTTAGAAACCAACTAATACAGCAAGAGTGTTGAGTTGAGGGAGAAGATGTTAAGGACAATAATAAGATCTTTACATTTCCTATATCGTACTAAGATAAAAATGCGTCCACCATACCCTATTACAAAATCAAGACTAGGACACATCGCATGCTTACTATACCATTACACAACACACTAAGGAACATTAATATGCATACCTCTACAATGAGGTTACATTATTTACTAGGAACATAAACGCCATCCTCGTTTTAACGTATCTATACTCAATGATAACCACTATATTTATCTATTTTTTAACAAGCACGTTCACTATATTTATCTACATCACAACCTTTGGGGTACGACCCTTCCGAGACCTTGCGTGATGCGGATGTTGTGTGCACAGGGCTGCCCTTTTCAATCACTATATTTATCTATGCATATTACTCTATGGAATCACTAGACTTTAAGAACAAACCCAGCTGCTAAAAAAGATGATACCAGAACTTCCACATCTTCAGATGTTATACAGCAAGCTGGCCCCTCTACAATATCTACCACCACAATGGGTCAAGTAACACCCAATGACCACGAACAACAACTACGCATCAGTCCCAAACAAATTTAGGTCGGCTATATGAATCCCAAGTAAAGCTTGGTTTCAACCAGGCGTACCAAAACCAAACTTTGGCTCACTAGTCACTACTGCCAACGGCATCAGAATATACACTGACCATCGTTGGCAACTATGCTAAATCATGTCACTATTTTCACTACCCTAATTGCAGGTGGGAATCATTCAGTTATTGATTTGCTACGCAAGATCCATACACTACAATCAGGTGTAAGGACACCAAACTAATATTGCAGTAAAAATTAAAGTGTCCAACGATACTTGAACATGGAGAAACATGAAGCTAAACTCAATAAGAATTTCATCTAATTCTTCTATTAATAATCAGGAGCTAATGGCACGATCAATATTTTAGTCACTGAGGCACATCGTACTGAGAATGTTCATCAATCTTTAGCTCAAAGAAATTTCGCAAGTTATTGCTTTTGCGTTTACAAGCATTGTTTCTTGATGCAAGATATTTTCACAAGATTAGCACTTATTGCCCTCTCTTAAAAAGATATAAAGCACACAATTAACAAACTCATATCCCCACCCAAGACAATCTATGTGCGATAATGAAAGCAGTCCATGAAGTGAAACTTGTTGGAATTCTAGGTTGATACTTGACAAAGTTATTTATTCAATTTTCTTCCAACATTAGTTTCATAGTAAATTAGCTCAAAAGATAAAACAGGGAACTGGAGGTCCAACGTGTATACATACATACATCGTATAAACATAACACATACAAACACACACATACACACATATCTGTTTATTATATGTACGCACACACACACACATAATACATATACGTTTATTATGTGTGCACACACATACACACACATATACCCAATCAGTTGTTACGATCCATGGTAATACAATGTCCTCAGCAAAATGAGATTATCAGGTCCTAACCCAACTACAACACTCAGTGTAAGACCATCTGCTCCAAACTAGGCAGGCAGGATTATGTAGCATCTAAACTTGCGAGCTGTAGCAAACAGCTCGGAGGATATATTTGAACCCCACTAGATCCAGATTCGGCTGATCCTACCTTATCCTATCTGGATTACCACAAGTGGGCTCAAGTTGATTTAGACACCACCATCATAATTAAGAATATATGTATTCAAGTAAACAATGTAGTCAAGTGTTAAAACAATGTTTGTGCAACTTCTATAATACATGACACTTCCAAATGACAAGTAGCCAGCAAAACCATAATAAAAGATGAAAAACACAGAAATTAATCCATGTACAACTACAACCATGCAACAGTTTTGAAATGTTTTCCACATAATGCTAAGCGTCTAGAAGCACAATTATCTGGAACATTTTCCAGGAACAACTTAACAAGATCTTGTTCCATACTTCAGACATCAAGTTTCATATGCTTGGTCAACTAGCTCAAACTTCAATATATTAAGGCATGATTCTGAGTGTCTCTTTTCATTTGAAAGTATAATGAGGAAAACTTCGTAGTAAATTGTTTCCTTATCAAATAACCACAATGAGCTCGAGTTAATCATCCTCAATTACATCATGTATGCGGGCGTGTTTTTGTGCTATTTTAATGAAATTTATTACTTTATCAAAAGAAAATGTCATCCTCAATTTCTTTTCTAATCTAATGTTTTGCCACAATGAGGGCCATTAGTTTCATCATTTAAATCTGTCACATGAAGCTACTCATTACTTGGTGTCAAGGAGATGCTAAGGCAATACTGTGATGCCCTGTTATCCAACTAAAATGGAAGTCCAGTGATTTCATCTTCTAAAGCAGCTAAAACATTCTGCTTGACAATAGAGAGCTTTAAACGTGTTTAACATCACAATATGTCAGAATTTGTCATTCCCGGGAAAAAGGAGAACAGAACATAATATCCTGCAGTTGACAACATATGTGTTCCTCCTAAAAGGACATGCCCTGCAAAACTTGGATCACATTCCTTTTCAGTCATATCGAACCAACACACTCTAAACAAGATAAAGAAGTGCTCATAAAAGCGGGGAAATTTCCAACACAACATAACAATCTACATGCAGTCTTTCCCAGAGTATATAGATTTGTCATTCAAAAACCAGTTTAGCATTTCATCTCTTTCTGCTTTCAAAATGCCATTAAGTAGCAAATTTTTAATGCATTCTTTACTTATTACAATTGATAACGATGTATTACTGCTTGAAATAATGCAAAGAGTCAATTCACATTTACAGGATTTGCGGTATAACACTGTCCACACTCGGGAGGAATTTAAAATTTTGACAAGATGAAGAAAAAAGTGTTCATACCACAGAAATTTTAGTGTAACCATACAGGAATTCCTCAAGGGATTTTTTATTTAGGAAAACTTTACAGATTCACAATTACCTATCGAAAAGGTCTAAGTACCGTATCGCCAATTTATAAGTTCAAAAGTAATGTGAAATACGGCATGTCATACAGTAAACTTGACAATGTAACAGCAGCAAAAAAGAAAAGACAGAAGTACAACTGAAGGTTTATCCAGGGAGAAAACCCTGTCGGAAAAATTTGATTATCTGGGTAATAAGAAGTGTGTCAATGTTACAAAATATAGCAATACATTATCAACCAATACTTGTCTCAGACACTACAAGGTAACGATGTAGTATGTACAATTAAAGAGATCAAAATTTGCTAAACTTTAATGTTGTCTCCAAAAATGTACAATGCTTGGTTAATAGCTTGTCCAAAGAGTTCTTATTGCAAATGATGTGACCAATTTATCCACTGCTTAATCTGCCCTACCATCTGTCAATCTTGTGGAAATCAGCTAACTTTTAGATCAGTTATCTGAACCATCAGTTCAGCATTCCAAGCAAAATGCCATTTTAACTCCGCGTTAAAAAGCTGGGCTCATGCTGCAATAACAGCAAAAATAAGCAGTTGAACCTGAACTACAGCCATTACCAAGCATCTGTCATCTCTCCATAAATTCAAAATAATAAATAAAACAGAAATCACCACAAAAATTTTGTTCAGATTTCAGAAGCAAAGGCAGCAAGTAGTTTTATCTAGCTGGGGCAACATGGAATCTACTGAGAGGTATGACAAGGGATCTTCAGATTAGATTTTTCTGGCAAATGTAACAAAATATTTCGGCAAAGATCAGTGGCATGTTGCCATTTACGCAGGGAAAAGAAACAAAACTTTATCAACTACCATAATAATACCAAAAACAAGTATAAACTAATTGTCACATTATAGTTGCTTCCATACATAAGTAAATGTCATCTCAAGTCATTTTGGAATACACATAAGAAACAACTTGTCTTGTTGATGAAAGCAGCCAGTAACCCCAGAACATGCTCCTGCTTTAACAAACTGAGTCTTAGTTTGACTTGACACGGGTAATAAGAGTAGAGTTGAAATTAATTAAACGTTAAGAAAAAAGGTGACATTAAAATAGAGCTAAAAGTTAGCCTCGTTAAGGATAATGAGATCTTTAAAGAAGACATGTGACATTTATAGTGATATACTATAATAAAGTAACAGAAATATAAAGTGAACAGTGAGGAATAAGATTCCTGGGGAAGACTAAAGTGACAATTTTAAGACAGACAAAATGGGAAGTCGTATGATTTCTTTAAGAGAGAGGGAGCAACATGGTATTGAATGTACATTTTACGTAGGTTCCCATCTGTCAAAGCCTTGGTGGACAAAATTACCATGTACTTGTACTTGTGGGAGGTAACAAGTACCAGTAAATTAGTGAAGGTGTGCTACCTGACACAAACACCACGTTATCGAAAATTTGTACACTTTAGTATCACGAAATCAGAAAGACAAACAAATTTCTTGTTTATTGGAAAATTGTACACTTTAGTATCACTAAATCAGAAAAACAAACAAATTTTTTGTTTATTTCCACTCCTGTAGTTTAGATCTGTCATGTATCCTTTTATCTTTACTCAAATGAGTTTTACATTAAAATGACACTTGTCTAGAAAGAGATCAAGAAAGAAAACTACAGGAACCAGAGTAAGTTCGTCTAGCCCCATCACATAGAGATAAATAAGAATCCTGATTGTTAGAATATGTAAATAGTAGGAAAATAACCCTAATCCAATATGTATTAGGAGTAGGATAGGTTATGTATATATATAGGGCTCATTGTATCAATGTTTAACACAATATCAATCATATTTTCTCCGTGCTTCCTCACATGATATCAGAGCAATCGCGAGAGATTTATTGTTGTGCATAAATTCCAGCGATTCCGGGAAGTGAAATCAGTCACCGGGAACCCTTTTCCGGCGACTTTTTCAAGGTTGTTTTACTTTAACTTTGTCTAGGTCAGTGCTGTACAAAATCCAGCAATACCAAAAGATTCGTCTCTGTCCCGCGACAAAACCCCAAAAATTTCTCCGGCAAAATCGGGCCACGTGCCTTCGGAACCTCAGGCGAGTGAGCCCATGCGCCGGCGCGTGACCCCCTTTCCGCCAGATTTTCAGGGAACTCATTCAGAACAGTTGGGTCGGATACTAATTCCGACCCTACCCATCCTATTTTCGTTCGATTTCGAAAACTTTGAGTCTTTCCCGGCGACTACACTGACTTTTCCGGCAGCTACAGTACTTTTCCGGCAAAAGCAGTGTTTCTTCATCTGCTTCAACGAGTTTTTTAGTTGATTCTTTCTGTTATTTGGTGATAATTTTAAGAGCTTACTTCAATCCAACAATGTCTTTGGGAGTCGATGCTTTCGGGTCTAAAAACACGACTTCTGGCAATTCTGGTGTTATGATTACCTCAGAACCTTTAATGGGAGGTTCCAACTACTTAGCTTGGGCTTCGTCTGTCGAGTTGTGGTTTAAAGGTCAAGGTGTTCAAGATCATCTAATCAAGAAGTCAAGTGAAGAAGATGAAAACGCCAAAGCACATTTGGAGAAGATCGATGCTCAATTATGTAGTATTTTGTGGCGAGCTATTGATTCCAAGGTGATGCTCTTGTTTTGTCCATTCCAAACATGTTATTTGGTTTGGGAAAAGGCTCGTAGTTTATACACTAATGACATATCTCATTTCTATGATGAGATATCGCGGATGGCAAATTTAAAGAAATAGGAATTAGATATGTCTACTTACTTGGGATAAGTACAGGCAGTTATGGAGGAATTTGAGACATTGATGCCAGTTTCTGCTAGTGTTGCAAAGCAGCAACAGCAAGGACAAAAGATGTTTCTAGGTCTTACTCTTGCTGGGCTTCCTAATGATCTCGACTCAGTACGCAATCCGATTTTGGCTAGTCCGACTGTCCCCACAGTTAATGAATTATTCTCTCGATTACTTCGCCTTGCTGCAGCACCAAGTCCCCTAGTGAGCTCATCACAGACACTTGACTCATCTATCCTCGTATCCCAGTCAGTGAACAATCGGGCATCTCATACTATGGAGAATAGACGAGGAGGATGCCATTTTGGAAGATCTAGACCCAAGTGTTCTTATTGTCATAAACTTGGTCACACTCGTGACGTGTGCTATTCTTTACATGGTCGACCACCCAAAAATGCTTATGTTGCTCAAACCGAGACTACAGGTAACCAGGGATTTTCTGTATCTAAAGGGGAGTATAATGAGTTCCTCAAATATCGAGCAAGTAAGCATACATCTTCACAAGTAGCCTCTGTTGCTCAGACTGATACTTCTGTTGCTGGTAATTCTTTTGCTTGTGTTTCCCAGTCTAGTCCTCTTGAACAATGGGTTGTGGACTCAGCTGCTTCTGATCATATCTCTGGTAATAAATACTTTTTGTCAAATATTGCGTATTCACAATCTCTTCCCAATGTTACTTTAGTCATTAGGTCTCAAACTAAAGTAAAAGAAGTTGGATAAGCGAATCCCCTACCCTCTGTCACTCTAGATTCCGTTCTTTGTCCCTGGCTGTCCTTTTAATCTTGCATATGTTATTCGTTTGACTCGTGCCCTCCATTGTGGTATATATTTTATTGATAATTCTTTTATTATGCAGGACCGCAGTACGGAGCAGACGATTGGAACAGGACTTGAATCAGAAGGACTTTACTACCTTAACTCACTAAAATTCTCCAAGGCATGTCTAGTTGCAGATCCTCCAGACCTACTTCACATACGTTTAGGATATCCTAGCTTGTCCAAACTTTCGAAGATGGTGCCTAGTTTGTCTAGTTTATCCACATTAGAGTGTGAGTCATGTCGGCTCGGGAAACATACCCGAGCCTCCTTTCTTCGTAGTATTGAGAGTCATGCAGAGTCTGTTTTTTCTATAGTTCATTCGGATATATGGGGTCCTAGTAGAGTCAGTTCAACCTTGGGATTTCGTTATTTTGTTAGTTTCATTGATGATCATTCAAGATGTACTTGAATTTTCTTAATGAAAGATCGTTCTGAGTTGTTTTCCATATTCCAGAATTTTTGTGCTGAAGTTAAAAATCAATTTGGTGTTTCTATTCGCACCTTTCGCAGTGATAATGCATTAGAATATTTATCCTCTCAATTTCAGCAGTTTGTGACTTCTCAAGGAATTATTCATCAGACCTCTTGTCCTTACACCCCTCAGCAAAATGGGGTTGCAGAGAGAAAAAATAGGGACATTATTGAGACTGCTCGCACACTTCTCATTGAATCTGATGTTCCGCTGCGTTTTTGGGCGATGCAGTTCTCACATCTTGTTATGTGGTTAATCAGATGCCTTCATCTCCCATCCAGAATCAGATTGCGTATGAGGTATTGTTTCCCTCATCCCCCTTATACTCTGTTCCTCCTCGTGTTTTTGGGAGCACTTGTTTCGTTCATAACTTAGGCCCCGGGAAAGATAAGTTAGCTCCTCGTGCTCTCAAGTGTGTCTTCCTTGGTTATTCTCGTGTTCAGAAGGGATATCGTTGTGATTCACCTGGTCTTCGTAGGTACCTTATGTCAGCTGATGTCACACTTTTTGAGTCTAACCTTTCTTTACCTCGTCTGACCATTCTGACCATCTTGATATATCTGAGGTTTTACCTATACCGGCCTTTAGGGAGTCTACTATAGCTCCTCATTCACCTTCCGCTACAGAAGTCTTACCCATTCCAACCGTTGGAGAGTCTGGTGTGGCTCCTCCTAGACTCTCTGCCACAGAAACTCCACTCTTGACATATCATCGTCGTCCTCGCCCAGCATCCGGCCCGGCTGATTCACGTCCTGCACCTGACCCTGCTCCTACTACAGACTTGTCTGTTCTGATTGCACTTCAGAAAGGTATACGGACCACCCTTAATCCTATTCCCCATTATGTCGGTTTAAGTTATCATCGTTTGTCATCACCCTATTATGCTTTTCTATCTTCTTTGTCCTCTGTTTCCATACCTAAATCTACAGGTGAAGCATTGTCTCATCCAGGGTGGCGACAGGCTATGAATGACGAGATGTCTGTTTTACATATGAGTGGTACTTGGGAGTTCGTCCCTCTTCCTTCAGGTAAATCTATTGTTGGTTGTCGTTGGGTGTACGCAGTCAAGGTTGGTCCAGATGGTAAGGTTGAACGTCTTAAAGCTCGTCTTGTTGCCAAGGGATATACTCAATATTTGGGCTTGATTACAGTGATACCTTCTTTCCCGTGGATAAGATAGCATCAGTCCGCCTTTTTCTATCCATGGCTGTTGTTCGTCATTGGCCTCTCTATCAACTGGACATTAAGAATGTTTTTTTACACCGTGACCTTAAGGATGTAGTTTATATGGAGCAACCACATGGGTTTGTTGCTCGGGTGGAGTCTCGTGGCCTTGTATGTCACTTGCGCCGGTCACTTTATGGTCTAAAGCAGTCTCTTCGACCCTGGTTTGGTAAGTTTACCACTGTTATCCAGGAATTTGGCATGACTCGGAGTGAAGTTGATCACTCTGTATTCTATCGGCATTCTAATTCGAGTATCTGTATTTATCTGGTGGTCTATGTTGACGACATTATTATTATCGGCAATGACCAGGATGGTATTACTAAATTGAAGCAACATCTCTTTCAACACTTTCAAACTAAGGATCTGGGCACACTAAAGTATTTTCTGGGTATTGAGGTCGCTCAGTCCAGCTCAGGTATATTGATCTCACAACGGAAGTATGCCTTAGATTTTCTTGAGGAGACAGGAATGACAGGTTGTAGACCTGTTGACACTCCGATGGATCCGAATTCTAAACTTCTTCCAGGACAGGGGAGCCTCTTAACGATCCTGCAAGATATAAGCGGTTAGTTGGTAAATTAAATTATCTTACAGTGACAAGACCTAACATTTCCTTTCCTGTGAGTGTTGTGAGCCAGTTTATGGGTTCTCCGTGTGAGTCATTGGGATGCAGTTGTTCGCATTCTTCGGTATATAAAATCAACTACAGGTAAAGGTTTATTATTTGAGGATCGAGGCCATGAGCAGATCGTTGGATACTCCGATGCTGATTGGATAGGATCGCCTTCTGACAGACGTTCTACTTCTGGATATTGTGTCTTAGTAGGAGGAAATTTGGTATCTTGAAAAAGCAAGAAACAAAATGTGGTTGCTCGGTCTAGTGCAGAAGCAGAATATCGAGCAATGGCTATGGCGACATGTTAGCTAGCTTGGATCAAACAGTTGCTCAAAGAGCTGAAATTTGGTGATGTTAGTCAGATGGGACTTGTGTGTGATAATCAAGCTGCTATTCATATTGCGTCAAATCCAGTGTTCCATGAGAGAACTAAGCACATTGAAATTGACTGTCACTTTGTCAGAGAAAAGATACTCTCGGGAGATATCTACAAAGTTTGTGAAGTCAAATAATCAGCTTGCAGACATTCTCACCAAGTCCCTCACTGGTCCTCATATTAACTACATATGTAACAAGCTCGGGACATATGATTTATATGCACCAGCTAGAGGGTAGTGTTAGAACATGTAAATAGTAGGAAAATAACCTTAATCCAATATGTATTAGGAGTAGGATATGTTATGTATATATAGGACTCATTGTATCAATGTTTAACACAATATTAATCATATTTTCTCCCGTGGTTCCTCACACTGATGTCTAACACCAATGTGAAACCATCTGTCAAAACCACAGGTCCTGTTCCCAAATGTATTTGACTTGAAAAGATACTCTAACCTAACATACACAATATAAAAGAACAAATAAAACATTTGAATGGTTTTACCATCTCATCTGGAACCCCAAAAAAAAACCTTTTTAGTACTGGGACACACGTACCTTTAGGATAAAAAAAATTCAAAAGGAAAAATAACAGCCCATATGTTTTCACTTCCTAACCTTGTACTAACACTAAATTCTTCAAGTCTATTTCTTCAAGTCTATTTTCTCAACATCTATCCATTCACAAATAAAACTCCTCTCATACAGGAAAGAAGGAACAACACAGAAATCTTTCAACTAGAATAGATGAATTTCGAATCTTCCCTGGAGATCAAGCATAGCACTTACCGAATAAATAATACAAGTTTTTGAGTAAAACAGAAAAAGCTCACCTATTAATTACAGAAATGGTTAGTAAACCAGGGAGAGAACTAGCTGAGCGCAATAAATCCAATAGAGCGCCAACAGAATTTTTGGCATCTGATGTAAGAACAGCTGGATCAAGAACAGGGTGATGACCAACTACCCATGAAATATTAAAACTCTGTCCATGTTTAGCTGCAGGCATAAATAAATGACGCATTAAAAGCACAAACAAATATCAGAATCAGCAAACAGAAAACATGGAAAACGGATAAAGGAATAAAATTATCCTAGTGATTCCTTTCTGATAAGCTACATTATATAATAGCGAATCGTGATAAAACGCCTATACTCAGAATCTTCCCATCCTTGATGTTCTGCAAAAATTTACCTTGTGCTACATACTCTTCAGAATCATTAGTATCCGGAGTGAAAAGTAAAATATACGTTTCGAGAAACTTCAATGCCAGCAGTTTTGTACCAATGGGGCCTGCCTGTAAAAACATATCCAAAAATCATGTCATTTGTGTGCCAAACAATTAGCGGAAGGACCTCCCTAAAGCAAATCAGGGAGACCCAAAAATGGATTTATTTTTTTCTTCTATTTCCCCTTAGCTAAGCCATCCTGCACCCCACAGATTAACAGAGCAAAAGACATGGAACGGTAAGTCTAAATTAGGTAAAAATTTGGTAGCAGATCTCACAAAGACATCATCATGAAACACTACACTTCAAGGTTCGACACTGCACAATATATATAAGTAAACCTCATGCTCGTGGATATCCATTCATCTCCTTATTTCCAAAATGCAGTAACTTCCGAAACTGGCTACTAAAATGAGGCTAAAATAGGTACACAAATGCAAAAAGTAAATCATCATTTGACATCTTGGCACAAAGTGAAACTTAGATTCCCTTTTTCTGCAGAACTTGACAGAAGCCTGTTTTAAATCTTACATCTACTTCATCCTCTTCATGTTAGATAACCAAACTCTCCCTCACAACTAACATTCTCTGGTCATTTCGTTCTCTCCTATCCTGCACAATAGGGCAGGCAGGACATATACTAACACAGACACATGGGCACAAAGGGAGAAAGTGACTAGTCATTTCATACATACTAACTTGATCTAAGCCAAAAGGTCGAGAATATGTACTTTTCATACACTCATTTGAGGCGCACTTAAGCCCTAAAGCTCAGAAAAGATCAGGGTATGCGCATCGCGTCACTTAGGCTGCGCTTCAAGGTAGGCAAGACACTAAGGCCTGCACCTCATTGCCTATAAGTTCTATCTTGAATAAAGCGGTACAAAACAATAAATATGATTGGCAAAAAGATATATTAATTGTTGAGGAAATCATTATGAATTATTGTCACTTTTCTTTGCATTACATATACATTTTTATTTTTTTCTTCGTTGCACTTTGCGCTTAAAGCCCGATAGACTTGGACCGCTTTTTAAAATAGACCCTGAGCTTCATAACGATGAAAGAAACGAGGTAGTTAATCTAAAGAATCAAAAGGGCTCTTGCTTACATTTCCTTCTTTGAATAGACCGCTCCTCCTGTAGTAACCTAGTAGCCAGTCACATATGGTAAAGAGATAATTTTACCTCCCACCGCACCCCGAACCAGAAGTCAAGAATGAATGAATAAATAAACAAATAAACAAGTACCTATGGAAGGATGAATCCTCTCACCATATTAGAGATATCCAACAGCCAAAAAGTTCTAGTTCATTATTTGTAAAACATTCACAAAATATTATGATCCTTTTTTATTAGTTCACCAAAATATTATGACTCTGTCTTAAAAGTTCATAAAATATCACGATCCTTATGATGTCCAATATGAAGTTTGTTGGAAACGGATAAGCTTTAGAACAAACATTTTGGCAAGTTACTGAGAGGATGAATTCAAAAAGGTGTTGCGGTTCCTAGATCCAAGTGACAACAAAATTGATAATTAAGTTCCACTAGCCAAATAGCACCTACTACACGAGCAAAACAAGATACCTCAAAAAGAAAGCCAAAGACAGCATCCTTGAACTTGACCATCCATGTCCAGAGCTCATCAAGCCACCTCTCAACCATACCATGCCGGTGAAACTATAATTTATAAAAGAAGGATTTAGAACCTCAAATATATTAGAGAAGAAGATAAGCTTTGTGACATGTACTCCCTCTGTCCCGATTTCTATGGCACTCTTTCCTTTTTTGTCCGTCTCAAAAAGAATGTCGCCTTTCTTTATTTAGAAACAATTTAACGTCAAAGTTTCCATTTTACCCTCAGAGAAATGATTTATGGCCACAAATGTCTAAGGCTAATTTTAGACCACAAATTTTAAAAAGTCCTTTTTTTTTAATTTATGGGCAAAGTCAAATGATGCCACATAAATTGGGACGGAAGGAGTAACAGAAAGTGCACAAGGACAGGGAGGATAAACTTAAAGATAATATATATACACACACAACCACACTCCCAACGAAAGCTAGTGACGCCAACGCATATCGGACACAAAAAGATAAGTTCTGTTAAAACAAAATCTAGCATAGTTTCAAGAACCTGAGAAGATAGCATGAAGCATTAAGGTATTAAAAGCACATATTATAGCATCAACCTCCCTGCCAGCACGTTCTTTATACCACACAACCCTCTATATTACAGCAATCACTAATGGCACTAGTCAGGCACAAAAATCATTCATGAGTTGTCAACCGACAAAACTTCACTTTCCTTTCTAGAGTGAATGAATAATTACTAAATGAACAAAGGGAATACCAATGTACGATTACATAGAAATGTCAAGCTATGTTAACTAGCATCTGTTTACTACATTTTTGGTTTTAAAATATTTCAGAAAGAACTAGCACGAAAAGAAGATTTCAGAACCAAACATTGTGTCTCCAAACTTGAAAGAGAGCCTACAAGATTAGCCTTCGGCGGCCTCCTTTAAATCATATCATCCCTAACCAACACGTTATCATCCAAGCTTCTGATTGAGCACAGATGAAATTTATGCAGTTATGGTCTAAAAATACTAACAAGTCTACAGCATCAGAAAACAAATGAGGTGGCCCAAGGCACAACACTCGCATTGCAGAGACCAAACCTTTTTTTTGGGGGGGGGGGGGGGGGGGGGGGATAAGGGATGAAGAGACCAAAGATCCCCTCAGAAGATTTACAGCCATGATTAAAGATCAGAGTAGAACAAGCCTATGCTGCATGAAGCCTCGTCAACAAGATAAAGCAAAAGAAGCAAATACAGAACTATGAACAAGCATGTGACCTGATATGATAATTCCTCCAACACGCCACAATAGATTTTCATGCCAGATATAATTGATTGCTTTGTCACCATAGAACTCGTATCTTTTAAACATGCGAATAACACGGGCATTAATACCAATGAATGCTCTTTTGCTTTCATCCCAACCGCCTCAATTACCCTGACATAGATGTACAATAAGGTTAGAATGACGAAAACAATATCGAGAAAAAAACCAATATCCATAAAATCAGAATACCAATCGCATGCAATCACATTTGTTACAACCGTATTCTAGCATCAGCTGATAGCAACTTACCAACTACCAATTGCAACAGCAAGTAATCAATTTTATAATGTTTTTCATTTGGTACCTCACCCCCAAATAAATACCCTCAGGGACGAAGAGTGGAATTCTCTGTTCCACCCCCACCCCCTTGCTGACTCAATCGCCCAACCTCTTGGTTAGAAGCAGATGGCTCTGACAGCTAGAGCAACCTCTCCTGTCCAGGAGTAATTAAATTTTAGCAAGACCTACCTTTTATATGTGCAAAAGAAGGTGTCAAGCTGTAATTATAATCCTTGTCAATCACAAAAAGGGAATACAGAAATGCAACACCCTCCACCACCTTGAAACATATATTTGTACCTAGTATACCAATAAGCTTCCAATACGAAGCTAAAGAACCAATTCAATCACACAAAAAGGTGCAATTATTTATTTCCTTAGCAGAAACTAACCCAAATTTTTGATTCAAGCACCCACTATTTACCACTCCCATCACCAAAAAAAGACAATACCGTATACTCCCAAAAGTTCAATATTTTATCTCAATTCTGATACTTTCAAATTTAAAATATAATTTATACATATTTACGAACTATATAAAAAAATGGTTGAGTTCCTAATTGTAATAGTACCATATAAAATGTAAAAGGATTAGAAAAAGGTTCAATTGAGCTTACTCAATGAGGCATTTGCGAACGAGACTTTGGGGCGATGACTTAAGGTCTATTAAATAAGGGAAAAGCTCAGCAACCTGTGATGGCTCAGCTGATAACAGTATATCTTTCAGTTGCTTCAACGAAGATAGCTTTACTGTCAAATCACCGTGGTTATTAGCGGCTGCGAGTACCGGTAGAGCTTGCTCCCGAATTGGTCCCCCAGCCATGTTAACAATGAGAGTAGCTAGGGTTTTATTTATACTTAGGGTTTTGAATGAGGCGGGAGAAATTGCCTTGCCGTCCGCCGCCACCTGTGTAGGGTTCCGCGGAGCCGGATAGAAGATACGGATGAAATAGTGCGTTGGCCTGAAGAAGAGATATCATAAATGGAGATTTGAAAAGGATTATTTGGATTCAACCATTTTGTGTTTGTGCAGAGAGAGGGATATCAGTTGGGGATTTTGAATTTGTTGAGGAAAATTTGGGGCTTGGAGTTGGAGCGGCTATTGGGCCGAGTTCCTATAACTGGCCACGCGACAAGACATCGTAAAATGGAGCAGACTATTTGCAACGCCCTATTCAAGGCGTAGCCACTATTCAAGACTATTGGGCCGCCAATAGTACTTTTTTCAAAGTTAAATTATTAGGCCAAGATTTTAGACCGAAAAAAGTGATTTTGAGTATAAAATAGATTTTGAAAAGTAAAAAGAAGTAGCTTTTTTTAAAAGTGCTTTTGAAAAAATATACTTGAAAATACTTTCTAAAAATTTGGCCAAATACTAATTGATACTCAAAAGTACTTTTTATATTATAAATATAAATTATTTCTCACTAAAAGTGCTATTTTAAGAAAAATAATTTTTAAAATGAGATAATTTTAGAAGTTACCAAACATGCTATTAAATTAGGCATTAGGGAAAAGGTCTGAATTTATCCTGTACTATGATAAATAGTTCATATTTATCATTCGTCATACTTTCCAACTTTAATTCTACAATTAAGATAATAAATACATTTGCCCTTAACCCTAACGGATATCCATTGTGGTATCGGACCCAGCAAATAAAATGCCTGTTGGAATCCATGTCACCCTTTTTTTACAATATCTTATTTATTGCATAAACTTACTAAATTAAAAAAATTAAAAAGACATTCCCTGGTCGGATGAGATTAACAACCGTCCACCATCACCTGCTAATAACAACTAGGTCGGGAATCCAAACTAGAGTAGTAATTTGAGAAGTAAATGTGGAAGCAATAACCACAAGGAAATGAACAACTAGAATTAAATAGATGAAAATAAAGGATATAGAAAAATTCAGGGAAAGAATTCCTAGAACTTTCAAGAACTCAAAATCTATAGCCTTAACAAGATCAAAGTAACAACGTCTTAATGTATGGAAGAAATCAAACGCCTTTACTTAAAAAGCAAATCAAAACAATAGATTCGGATCTTGACCGTTTTACGAGTAACTTGAGACAACAATTAATAACTAGTATTAATCGTCTTCTAAAAATACGACAAAGGAATTAAAGATATCATAAAAGAGAAAAAATATTACTACCTTGAACTATGAACTAGTAAATGTTGAAAGATTAATTTTAAAGCACAAGTAACAAAGGTTCAAAAGATGTCTCAAAGTATGATATACTTAATCAACACCTTATTTATAGGAGTAAAAACCCCTTAAAATAATGTAGGGGGTTGCTAAAAAGTCATCTAAATTAGGTAGGGGCTGCTAGGGGTTACAATAGCCATCAAACTTAGGTAGGTGGCTCCTAAAGGGTAACAAAAGCTATCAAAATTAGGTTTGTGGGGGGAAAAATCATTTTGGGGCAGATTTGAGCCTTCAAACTACTAGTTTTGGCCAATGATTTGAACTCTAATTGAACTCCTTTTGAAAGACTCCCTTTTCGACCTCTTTTGAGGTCATTTTGAGCCATGTTGATGGATTTGAAGGGCTGATTTGGTGACACAATTTTCCTCATATTGGACTTCAATTTGGACCACCAAATAATTGTAAAAATTGGATAATTCATCTCATTTGGGCTTGAGCTCTTCCTCTAAAAGCTTATTTATTTGCCATTGAAGTCCAGCAACCTTAGTTTGCAACTCTTTAGCTTGTGATTTAGTAAATGGCATTGGAGCTTCTAAAACTCTATCATTGTCCTTAATTATATCATTGTCCTTGATGCTATCATCCCCCCTTCTTGAAAGAATTCGTCCCCGGATTCGATCCCACATTAAACAAAGAAAAGTCGGCAACATTGAATGTAGCACTTACTTGAAACTCACCAGGAAGATCCAGCTTGTAAGCATTGTCTCCAATCCTTTCAAGGACTTGAAAGGGGTCATCTCCTATACGATGCAGGTTTGGCTTCCTTTTGGAAGGAAATCTCTCCTTTCTAAAGTGAACCCAAACTAAATTTCCAGGTTTAAAAATAACTTGTTTTCGACCCTTATTCTTTCTCATGACAGTTTGCTCATTTTCTTCTCAATTGCAAGCCTTGTTTGCTCATGAATTTTTTTTTCAGAGCCTTTGTTCTACCATCAAGATTAGCAATATTATTAGTTGGTAATAGTAATAAATCAAGCGGAGTAAAGGGATTAAACCCATAAACAACCTCAAAGGGGATGGGTGATCTCCTTATTTGGACTTGAGCAATCCTCGCCTCTTGAGCTGGCTTTTTGAGATTAAGTTAGACCCAAGGTCCATTTATCATGGTATCATAGCAGGACCCATCCCGATTTTCCGATGCTGGCCCCCACAATTGTCCACGCTCCAGATGTCCAGTCCTAAGCATGAGAAGGGGTGTTGAGTCCCACATCGACAATGAAGAGGATGTGTCGTCTCCTTATATGGACTTGGGCAATCCTCACCTCTTGAGCTAGCTTTTCGGGTTGAGTTAGGCCCAAAGTCTATTTATCAGCGTCAAATCTCGCAAGGGCCTTAGCTCTTTATCATCCATGTTCCCTCGGTACACAAGGGCCAACTCCCCCTCCCCCCTCCCAAAGTTAAAAGATAGATGCTAAAAACCAAATGTTACGGGGTTTATTATTTGCTCTAAAGAGGACTATCCCATGACATGAAAAATAGCCACACCATCAAACTACTTAATGCAAGAAAATATTGAAGTAACTTTTAAAAGTATAAAACAAACACATTTTACAAGATGATATATGCCGCGCGCACATTACTATTAACATTAATAAAACCAAACATAATGTATCATATATGCCACAACATTATAACAAAATGTAATTTGCAGCCATCTCATAATCCAACTAATAAATCTTCCATTGCAACCCAACCCACTAAGTAGCTATGGACTATGGTATCAAAGCCACCCTTCTACTATCTATGTCTATAATTGTGCCCCAATCATCTCCTCAAAACATTTTAGAAGTCAAACCCTTAACATCGCTTCATCTCTCTATAGCTAGTGATTACTTATTTTTGCGTTGCTCCACCTTCATGCTCAAATACATCTGTTGTTAAAAATCAATATTACTGGGACCCTACTGATAAAAAACTTAACATTACTGAAATCCTATGTATTGCCTTGGCAAGTTTGTCTGGTTACGCATGAAAATGAAATTCTGTTTGAATCCTCCATATAAGCAGAGACCTTGCCAGAGATTGAATATAGTCCTATAGATAAATACTTTAATCCAATATTCATATTGGAGTCCGTGTAACATAATTGAGAATGAAACCAGCACTTCCCCAATTGCAAAACTTTACTTAATGTCACAAAACGTTAAACAAGTAACATTAAAGCAGCTCTTTTGCTTCAATTAAAATGCCCGCTTATTAAATCTTTCTTCCAGAACTCTTTCATCTCCTTCAAAAGTTGTACATTCGAATCGATTTATCGATAAATCGAATCGATTATTTGTTATCGAAATCGAAAAGATCGAAACCTTATTGAAATGATAACGATAAGCATATGTACAAATCGATAATCGATAAGTAATTATCGATAAGGCAAAAAATGGAATCAAAAAATCGAATACACACATCTAGACTATAGACGCTTGTAAAATGAGTAATTACATATTTGTGTAGATTAATATAACATACAGAATGTATATATATATTCCACTACTATTTTGAAAGCGGCTATACAATATCATTTTCCTTAATCTATACCCTTTCCTTTTACCCTACGTCCCTTAACATATTATTTCCTCTACCATATTTAAGGAATGATCATATTTAATGATCAAGCGAATGCAGTTCAAATTAACGGAAAACAAAATTAGCCGTGATGATGTATTTTTTTTGTTTTATTTTTTATACCGTTGGAGTGTTGGTGGCATACATTTGATCCCTTACTTCAGTTTTATTGCATGTGCTTGTTGATATAATTTTATGTTATAAATAATATTTATATTGGTGTAATCGATAACCGAATCGATAAGCCCCCAAAATCGATAAATCGAAATCGAAAAAATCGAAATCGAAAAAATCGAAATCTAATTGAAACGATAACGATAAGCATATGTCAAATCGATAATCGATAAGTAATTATCGATAAAGGTCAAAATCGAATCGATAAATCGAATGCACACCCAAGCTATATATTCAGGCATGCTTGACGATTAGGCGGATGCCACAAAATTAAACTCCAAACTAAACCAAGGCCCTGAGTTACACGGTCACCAAGGCCCTGAGTAACACCATCACGACCATATTGCCCACGATAATTTTCAGAGCATAAATCAGCTAGCAGTCTCATCATAGATTCAGGTAAATATGGAACTTCACCAAGGAGCCTGCTAGATGACTTGTCGTTTGCTGGTAAAGAATCTAGCAATGATTTTGCCTACAAGCAAAGAACATACATAAGGAACTTTGGGAATGATGTAGCTAAGGATAGCAAATGAATGTACTTACCACAGTGAGGAGGAACTTCTCATATAGCGCCGCAACAGGTGAAGAGTTTTCAACTGAATCCGTCAACATGAGATGGTGCAAATGATAAAGCACATGCATTGCAAACTCATGTATCTGAGGGTCAAAATAACATATAGTTAGCTTGCAACTGCATTTTCCACCAAAAACTCATTCGCATAAAGATATACAGCAGAACAAAAGCCATAAAAGGACCTTATGGTTAATAACCCATATCAGTATACGTCCCTTTGCTGGACATGGAGTCAAATCCAAGCACAAAACATTAAGAAAATTGCCCAAATCGAAAAACAGAACAATAAAGGTGGGTCATGACAAGATAAGAAGAAGGGGAAGATCAAAACTTCTGAAGAAAAATGTCCCGCAAAAAGCTCCCTAGAAACTGTTTATAAATTTTGTGCACCACATGAAAGCTGTCTGTTTTTGTGATTTGTGACAGTGTGTAGATGCTGCAAAAATTGTGGTTGTTGGAAGTAGTTGAGGGATCAGAGGTTTTTTCTGCTACCACAGACGTTATGATGACTAATTTCATCCAAACAACGAGAAAAGACACTAGCTCTTTATCTTTGCTTAAATTTTATTGCAGCAACTACATGCCAGTTTGGAGAGACTCCACTCAGAAGATTTTTAGTGGCAGCAAAGACAAACAAGCTGTAAAAACTGGCAAATTTCACTTAACTGAAATCATATGAGTCTAAAACACTTTACACCTAAAAAAAACCAAGCTAACCGTCGACACAAAAAGAGAAAGTAATCATACTTGATTGTCCGCACAACTTGAGCAATAAAGATAGCGTAAGATACTTTGAAAGTAAGCGAGAAAGTAGATACCTTCTGGTGCTGGTTGTCTGAGAAAATAAGCCTTTTGCATCATCACAACTACATCAGCATCAGCATCAATCTGCAGGGTTAAACAAAGCAAAAGGTAAATAAGTATTGAACTATCCCAAGCAGCAAACGCTTATTCACATGCTTGGACTAGTGTTTGCCAAACTACGAAAACAATTAAAGCGAATCAAATTCATAAAAAATGGCACTTAAGCATTTGACCTATTCATTGTAAATCAGTTAATAGACATAATCAAGTACATTAAAATAAAATTTTAACAAAAGGAGCACCAATATTTTCACTTCTAGTCACACAAATATGGTTACCCAACTCTTGCTAAAAAGAAGAAAGCAAGTGGACTAGGTATGACGGCAAGCTGGCCATGATAGCACATACCAGATGCTTTATCAACATGATGGGTTCACCTTACATCTTTCTGGTTTATGTCCTAGGCTAGCTCATTATCATTAGTACACCGATCAGCATTGCTATATCTTTTCGTCTTGCTGCATACTAATACTAGCATGATAGGCTGAGCTTCAAAGATCAGCTTCTCTTAAAAAGGATGAAATTTCAGAAAATACTTTTAGACAGTAGTTGCTTGTATTTGGTCAAATCTTGTGAGAAATGTTTGCTTTTCTTAGTATTATGGAAGTAGTTTGCTTTTGACTAATCTTTCCAAAAGTGCTATTGAGCATCCAATTACGAAAAATGACTAGTAAAGATTCACTTAAAATTAGCATTATTTAATTAAAAAATGATTTGAAATATTTATTAAGAGAGACTCTAATTAAGCTTTTTAATTTTATTAATTAAAATATACTATAAAGATCACAAAAATAGAGAGAGGAAGCATGTTTATGAGACGTCAGGTATAGATGTCGTGTCAATAATGCCTGAGGTTAAATTTTCTTTAAACTCATGAGATAGTTTGATAAGTATACATTTTTTGGAAAACAGGAAACAGGAAAACGGCTTCTGCTTCTAAGAAGATGCTCTTGCTCAGCATAAAAGCAGCTTTTTCGTAAAATCCAGATCGTCGAGGGCGAGCGGGCACGGTTCGGACTTGATGGATAATGAGCTCACCTCTCTACCCTTCTCCACATAAATAACATGCTTGTCTGTGGCTGGGTTCAAACTCGTGACCAACGCCTATACCACACATCATGTGCTGCACTCACAGCTTTTACTAATACTCGAAAGACTTATTTTTTTCCCATAAGCTTGCCAAACACCTCAACTCTCCAAGATAAGCATTTTTTGGTTTCCTAAAAGCTTGGCCAAACATGCTATGAAGCCAATACAGTGGACCCAAACCTAGGATCCATTCTCAAAAATGGACCTGACAAGCCTAGAACCATCACTGTCGAGGTATTATTCCAGAAAGTGAGTGATTACAGATTATCCCGTCAGTGTAAAGTTTTAACAATTTATTCTCATAACTTGTCTAGAATACTCAGCACCAATCTGCCTTTCAAACACTTTAGAAGAAACTTGTCATGACTGCAGACCCTATTAGCAGCTGTATGAAGCAACCTGCAATTATTGTCGATTAAAACTTGAAATTAGGGAGTTCCGCCAGAGAATTATATAAGAGATAAAGGCACACAAAGTATTTCTCAAAATATCTCCATTGTTCAAGTTAATATACCAACAGCACTCAAACCATGCATCAGCTTAGCCAATGTTTTTCATTAACTTTGACTTCATAAATCCATCTAACTGAGACCTACCTAAATTACTTTTCACATGTCAGATATTTTGGGTGGGTTTAATTCTGACCGTGTTTGTTATCTATGTCAACATACCAATCATCATTCTAAAAGCACAATACTCGAAAAGTATATTCAAGGGTAACTTATTAATGAAGCATCAACTTATTTACTGATTCACTTTGAAAATACAGTTATGTAGCTTTAGTTAGCACCCTGTTGAATTCAGAACAATACTGAACTACGCAACAGACAAGTACACAAACTGCTCTAGAAACAAAAGGATCCTGAATTGGATACCGATTTTAACCACTTCATTGTACTATCAACCATAATCCCGACCAGCCCCAGGTCCAAAATGGATTAAGGAATTTTACAAAAGCAATCATTTGACCAGCAAATGCTCTTCCTAGATCTTATTAAGTTCCTCCTGCTTGTCATATCTAACTTAGCATGCCAGAGAAGACACTAGGAGTTGTGCTGAGACTCTATCATATCTCTGAAAGATGAGTTGGTCCAACAGGTAGGAGGTCTCTTTCGCAAGTGACTTTTGTTGGGAATAAACCCCCTACCAAAATAATATTCATGGTAATAAAAGCGGAATAATAATGTAGCACCGAGATACGATAATTAACAAGAATAAAAGAGTAACAATGACACCGAGATTTTTACGTGGAAAAACCCTTCTGAATAAGGGAAAAAACCACGGCCCTGAGAGGAGCAACTTATATCACTATAGTTAGGAATTTTACACTTGCTAGGTCCGAGTAAAATACTCCAAAGACCACTACAACACTCAAAAGATAATAACCCTCTTTTGATATTTCCACCTCACTACAATATCGCTCACTCTCTATTTTTCTCATAGACTATTTTCTTATACCCTGTCTGTGAAACCTTACTCTTTTTCTCTCTTTTTGTTGGTTTAAAAAATGAGAGCCGAAGCTCTTATTTTATAGGCAAAATGAGGCAGCCTTTCTTGAACTTTTGTTTCTGCAGCACACTTAATTTGACAGAACAAAGTGTGGGTTACTGTGGTTATTGCCGACTTTTGACAAAAGTGCTAAGATTTATGCCCTTCACTAGAGGGGGGGTGAATAGTGAGGCACGAGAATGCCGGTAAATTTTGCGGAATTAAAATTGCAGGAGAAAAGTAAGTGCAGTAATTAAAAGAGTAAGGAGAGGACACACCGAATTTATACTGGTTCACCACAACGTATGGTTAGTCCAGTCCCCGAGAGACTCTCTCGAGTTTACACTAACTCCGTTAAGCTTACGGGTGCCTAACAAACCGTTACACTTGCTCGTAGATGTACACTTTACAAGACTTCAACTTGCTCGAGAATACCTCACCTCAAGACTTTACCTTGCTCGTGAATACCGCACCACAAGACTTCACACACTAAGATTGAAGGTACTTAGCAAACCCAACGCTCAATGAGAAGGTATGGTCTTCTCAAGAACCTTTCTCTTTTACAACAAAAACTCTCTAAGAAGAGTGGATAAAGAGATACAATATAAGCTCTATGAACAACACAAAATTGTCTCTCAAATGGCTCAACAAAAGCTCTAAATATGATGTATAAATGTTATCAATATGTTCAAGAATAATGAGAGATATTGTTCCTATAAAATGAGTCAAAAAGACCTCTATTTATAGGTGGTAGAGGTTGTATGTCTGTTGCTTAATAGGCAATCAATCATGCTAATTTTATGCCAAGATAATCGATTATTCACTATACATAATCGATTATCTTCTCAACGTTCATAAAACGGAACGTTGGGAAGGCAACGGTCAGTGAATAATCGATTATTCTCTAGGGGATAATCGATTATTGACCTTTGCGGAATTTCCAGTTTAAGCTGGAAATTGGCATATAATCGATTATCCTCTAGGTGATAATCGATTATGCCGCCTTGCTGGAATTTCCAGTTTTGCTGGAAACTCAGCATAATCGATTATCAGCTTAAGGATAATCAATTATCTGGCTGTTCTGTCCAGAATCGAAGACTTACTTCAAAAATCATTTTGGTTAAAATGAAAACGTTAAAATCATTTTGTTTGAAGTGTTTGAAATATGCTTATGATAAATATGATTTGATAAAATGATTTTATGCATATTTATGATGACCTATGTTGAGCCAAAAGACGAGATAACTTAAACGTTGCTCTTATATTGGTTCTACCTAACGACCTATGCCTTGGGTCTTCGGTCTTGAACTTTTGAGCTCGTCTTGGCTTTTCCATGCAATCCATTCATCAATATGCTTCTCGTCATTCAATCTTGATTGTTTGTAATATAATAAAGTTGTTTGACACTTGACTTCATTGTTTGTCATTCATCAAAACATATACCTGGAAATCATGCTAATACAACCAAAGCACACATATCATGGATAGAATGATTTCCTACAATTTCCCCCTTTTTGATAATGACAAACAATAGGAGATATGCATATCGGATTCCCCCTAAACTCATGCTATATCTCAACATACAATTCATGCAAACAATTCCCCCTTAATTGAATATTCCCCCTCAATTAAAGCATACTAGAAGGTGGAGACATTCCCCCTTATTTGATGCATATCGCCTAATTTCTTCCCCCTTTTGGCATTAGCAAAAAGAGAGTATACACAGGCTATTTTCCCCTTTTGACACTTCCCCCTTTTGGGAATACCAACTGTTAATGTCTCACATAAAGTAGGAAATACAATGAGGAATATACATGATGACGATTAAAAAAAATCATACTAACATAGAATGATGCCAAATGTTAGTAAAAATATAACAACCATACTACCGGTTATTTTTAGCAAATCATATTACTTAAAACCATATCAATTGTTAATTTTTAATAAATCAATAGTTGTATTAAACCAAAAATACCAACTGTTATTCAAACCAAAAATAATATTCATCAAAACATGAATCAATCATTATTTTTAACAAAAACAATTGATACCAATTGTTGTTCAAAATAAAAGTTATCAAAACATGAATCAACAAAAATAATTGATACCAATTGTTAACAAAGACATATCAATCGTTAACACATATCAACTATTACGTTTTTATCAAAAATATGATAACTAACCGAAATTCCCCCTCGATGCAATAAGGTTTCGTGCTTGGTGCATCTATTACGATGTTGTAGTCTTCAAGCACACTTGCAAACGTACCTAAAAATAAGTTTTAGGTACCCAACCACTTTTGGGTCCTTGGGGGTTAGGCAAATAATAATCATGACTAAAGGATAAATCCCTATATTTTGCAAAACATACGGGTGCTATGTGTCCTACCCGGTTGCAATAATGGCATATAACATTCGTGTTGTGCATATGTCTTGGTTGAGCCAAAAACGTTCTAGGTGATCTAAAGTTGTTATTCCTAGAAGCGTTGAAATTCCTAGAGTCATTTCTAGGCGGTCTAAAATGATTAATTCTAGACTCATTTACAAAAATCCTAGAATTATTTCTAGGTTGAGCATTGCAATTTCTAACACGATTCTTACGCCTTTTATTTTTCTTGGGCCTTTTCTTTTTAATATCTTCAACTATTTTAGGATTGTCTACATTACGTTTTTCTAGTGTGTTCCTAAGTTCTATATTTTCTAATTTCAAAGAGTCACAAGATGAACAATTTGAATTTTGATCAATTGAAGAATCTTCATGCATCTCCTTAATTTTATTTCTAAGATCAATATTGTCATTTTCCAAAAATTTATTTTTCTCTTCTAAAACTTTAATTTTAGCCTTGACCTCTTTGGAGATTTTTGAAGACTTTTTCAATTCATCATATAATTCTTGAAAAGCTTCTTGTAATTCTTCAAAAGAATAAGAGTTAGAAGTACTTACCTCTTCTTCCTCGTTGGCCATGAGGCATAGTGCGGCAATTTCATCGCCCGAGCTGTCCGAATCCCATGTCACGCGCCTATGGTGTTTCTTCTTTTTCTTGTCCTTGGGTTTTGGACAATGTGATTTGGTGTGGCCAAGTTTTCCACAATTTTGGCATGAAGGACTTGGTTCTTCCTTCTTTATTTCCTTCTTCATACACTTATAAAACTTTTCAATTAAATCATTGGAAATAGTATCATCATTGCTTTCTGAATCACTTACCTCTACTCTTTTAGAAGATGAGGCTTTGAAGGCAATATTCGAATTTTTCTTATTTTCAAATGAAGGTCTAAGAATAGTGCTTTCATAAGTTTTGAGGTTACCTCGTAGTTCATCAATTGTGACGCCCGAGATTCCTGCCGGTTCTTGGATAATTGGCTTTGGAACGCCATTCGGGAGTGAGACTCCGTAGGATTTTTCGAACTAGATCTTTGTTCGAGTATACTTTTCCGAGAGCATGGAGATCGTTGATGATCATTGAGAACCGTTCAAACATAATATCGATGCATTCATTCTCCTTCATTCTAAAGAGTTCATATTCATGTGTTAGAAAATCAACTCTTGATTCTCGGACTTGAGGCGTACCTTCGTAAGTGATCTCGAGCTTATCCCACATCTCCTTGGCGGTTGTGCAGCAAGAAATCTTTCTATAGTCATCCGGATTCACCGCACAATATAATAAGTTGATGGCCTTTGCGTTATTTTCAACTTTCTTGATGTCCTCGGCATTATATTCATCTTCCTCCTTTGGAACCGTGGTTTCCCCAACTTTCTTTGTCGGCATTTGTTCACCATTCTTGATGATTTGCCACAAGCGAAAGTTATTTGATTGGATGAAGATTCTAATCCGCTCTTTCCAATATGTGTAATTTGTTCCATCAAATAGTGGAGGCCTAATGGTAGAGTGTCCTTCACTCATCATACCTGCGTTCAACATTCTTAAAAAAAAATATATCGTTCTCTCAACCGGTTAAGGCTTTCAGAGAGTTAGGCTCTGATACCAACTGTTGAGATTTATGCCCTTCACTAGAGGGGGGGGGGGTGAATAGTGAGGCACGAGAATGTCGGTAAATTTTGCGGAATTAAAATTGCAGGAGTAAAGTAAGTGCAGTAATTAAAAGAGTAAGGAGAGGACACACCGAATTTATACTGGTTCACCACAACGTGTGGTTAGTCCAGTCCCCGAGAGACTCTCTCGAGTTAACACTAACTCCGTGAAGCTTGCGGGTGCCTAACAAACCGCTACACTTGCTCGTAGATGTACACTATACAAGACTTCAACTTGCTCGAGGATACCTCACCTCAAGACTTTACCTTGCTCGTGGATACCGCACCACAAGACTTCACACACTAAGATTGAAGGTACTTAGCAAACCCAACGCTCAATGAGAAGGTATGGTCTTCTCAAGAACCTTTCTCTTTTACAACAAAAACTCTCTAAGAAGAGTGGATAAAGAGATACAATATAAGCTCTATGAACAACACAAAATTGTCTCTCAAATGGCTCAACAAAAGCTCTAAATATGATGTATAAATGTTATCAATATGTTCAAGAATAATGAGAGACATTGTTCCTATAAAATGAGTAAAAAAGACCTCTATTTATAGGTGGTAGAGGTTGTATGTCCGTTGCTTAATAAGCAATCAATCATGCTGATTTTATGCCAAGATAATCGATTATTCACTTTACATAATCGATTATCTTCTCAACGTTCATGAAACGGAACGTTGGGAAGGCAACGGTCAGTGAATAATCGATTATTCTCTAGGGGATAATCGATTATTGACCCTTGCGGAATTTCCAGTTTAAGCTGGAAATTGGCAGATAATCGATTATCCTCTAGGTGATAATCGATTATGCAGCCTTGCTGGAATTTCCAGTTTTGCTGGAAACTCAGCATAATCGATTATCAGCTTAAGGATAATCGATTATCTGGCTGTTCTGTCCAGAATCGAAGACTTACTTCAAAAACCATTTTGGTTAAAATGAAAACGTTAAAATCATTTTGTTTGAAGTGTTTGAAATATGTTTATGATAAATATGATTTGATAAAATGATTTTATGCATATTTATGATGACCTATGTCGAGCCAAAAGACGAGATAACTTAAACGTTACTCTTACATTGGTTCTACCTAACGATCTATGCCTTGGTTCTTCGGTCTTGAACTTTTGAGCTCGTCTTGGCTTTTCCATGCAATCCATTCATCAATATGCTTCTCGGCATTCAATCTTGATTGTTTGTCATATAATAACGTTGTTTGACACTTGACTTCATTGCTTGTCATTCATCAAAACATATACCTGGAAATCATGCTAATACAACCAAAGCACATATATCATGGATAGAATGATTTCCTACAAAAAGTTGGCAAAGGAAGACAATTTCTTCCTTAATTTAAGGGGGCTGGACCCCATCAATCTCCCCCTCCAGTCCCATTTATCTAGAGGGGATAACACCGCAGTTTCTAGTTTGAGTGTATGCAGACAAGTTCTTTGCATAGCTCAAACTTATCTCTTGATATCACTTTGGTCAACATATCCGCAGGACTTTCGCTTGTGTGAATCTTTTTGACATGTAAAGATTCGTCCGCCACTTTCTCACGAATCCAGTGAAATCTCACATCTATGTGTTTGGTCCTTGCATGGTGCATAGAGTTTCTGCTAAGGTCTATTGCACTTTGGCTATCACAATAGACGATATACTCCTTTTGATGCAATCTAAGCTCTTGACGGAACCGTTTGAGCCATATCATCTCCTTGCCAGTTTCTGTAACGGCAATGTACTCTGCTTCAGTTGTAGAGAGTGCGACACACTTCTGCAACCTCGACTGCCATGATATAGCTCCCCCTAAAAATTTAAACAAATATCCAGTAGTGGATTTTCTATTATCAATGTCACCTGCCATATCAGCATCCGTATAGCCCTTCAAGATAGGATCCGATACTCCAAAGCATAAACAATCTCTCGTGGTACCTCTCAGGTACCTGAGTATCCACTTGACAGCTTCCCAATATTCCTTTCCGGGATTTTCAAGAAACCTGCTGACTACACCAACTGCGTGAGCAATATCAGGTCTAGTACATACCATTGTATACATCAAGCTTCCGACTGCTGAAGAATAAGGAACTCTGGCCATGTTCCCTTTCTCCTCCTCTATTGAACATCTGTTTGCTCAATTTTAGATGACTAGCAAGAGGTGTGCTGACTGGCTTAGCATTCTTCATGTTGAAGCGTTCTAGTACACGTTCAATGTACTTCTCATGAGATAGCCACAACTTTCTACTTGTTCTCTCTCGAACTATCTTCATCCCTAGAATTTGTTGTGCTGGGCCCAAGTCCTTCATATCAAATGACTTGGACAGATCACCCTTCAACTTTGCTATCAACCCCTTGTCTTTTCCTACAAGTAACATGTCATCCACATACAACAACAATATAATAAAATTATTCTAAGAAAATCTTTTGAAGTATACACATGGATCAGAATAGGTCTTTTTGTATGTTTGACTTTTCATGAATGAGTCAAACTTCATGTACCACTGCCTTGGTGCCTGCTTTAATCCGTAAAGACTCCTATTCAATTTGCACACCATGTGTTTCTTTCCAGCTACTTCAAATCCTTCTAGCTGCTCCATATAAATCTCTTCTTTCAAATCTCCATGAAGAAATGTAGTTTTCACATCCAACTGCTCCACTTCAAGATCTAGGCTAGCTGCTAAGCTCAAAATTATTCGAATAGAAGTCATTTTGACTACAAGTGAGAAAATTTCATCAAAATCAACACCTCTCTTCTGTTCAAAGCCTTTAACCACCAATCGATCTTTGTATCTGACCAGCTTGCCATTTAGATCTTTCTTGAGTTTAAAGACCCATTTGCATTTGAGTGGCCTTTTACCCTTTGGAAGTTCAACCAGCTTGCATGGCTTTCATCCACTGGTTCTTTTCTGGATGGGACAACACCTCCTTAAGACATTCTGGCTCCCCCTCATCAGTGATGAGGAAATACTATGTGGAAGGGTACCTGCATGACTCTACCCTTGGCCTCTCCGATATCCTCAGAGGTTGAGGTTGTTCTTCTTCCTGAGTGGGGTGCTCCACTTCTTCGACACCTTCATCAAGTTGCTCCCCCTGCTCAATAACCTCACCAGGTTACTCCTCCTGCTCGGAAACCTCGCCGGTCGTACTTTCTGTACTTGTGGGATTGTTAGAAATAGAAGGAATAGTAACAAGGTTAGGAATTATACATTATTCGCCTTTTTTAACATATCAGCAGCAGTTCCAACTTCACTTTCTCTGAAGACTACATCTTTGCTTCTGATGACCTTTTTCTTTACAGGATCCTACAATATGTACCCGAACTCTTCATCTCCGTATCCGATAAATATGCAGGGAACATATTTATCATCCATCTTTGTTCTCTGCTCTTTCGGTACATGTGCAAAAGCTCTGCAACCGAACACCTTCAGATGCGAATAGGACACCTCCTTATTGGTCCAAACTCTCTCTGGGATGTCAAACGCCAATGGAACTGATGAACTCCTATTGATCAGGTAACATGTTGTTTGAACTGCTTCACCCAAGAATGACTTAGGTAGTTTAGCCATTCTGAGCATGCTTCTCACCTTCTCAACAATAGTGCGATTCATCCTCTCTGCTACACCATTGTGCTGTGGGGTTCCAGAAACTGTCTTTTCATGTCTGATCCCATGACTTGAACAGTACTCTTCAAATTCCCTTGAAGTGTACTCACCTCCATTGTCACTTCGGAGACGCATTAGCATTTGACATGTCTCTCTTTCTACTAGAGCATGAAACTTCTGGAAAACTTGAAACACCTGATCTTTGGTTTTCAAAATATAAACCCACAATTTTCGTGAAGCATCATCAATAAAAGTAACAAAATATTTGTTACCGCCCATTGATTCAATTTCCATTGGGCAACAAAAATCAGAATATACTAAATCAAGTATATTCAATTTACTTCAGACGATGTCTGAAATGAGACTCTACGCTGCTTACCAAATAAAGAGTAGTCACAGGGTTTTATTGGTGTACCTTTGGCATAAGAAATAAGTGATTTCTTGGCAAGAATCTGCAATCCCTTCTAGCTCATATGACCCATTCTATTATGCCACAAATCTGCAGAAATCTCATCTTGTGCCGCATTCAATTCACCTTGGCATATTTCTGCATTTGTCCTGCACAACGTGCCACGAGCAACTCCCTTTGCAATCACCAATGATCCCTTGGTGAGTCTCCACTTTTGATTTGCAAAATAGTTCTCGTATCCATCTCGGTCCAAAGCAATCCCCGAGATCAAGTTCATCCGCAAATCAGGTACATGCCGCACATTCTTTAGAACCAATGTGCATCCGACATTTGTCTTAATACAAATGTCACCAATCCCTGCAATCTTTGAGTAACTCGTGTTACCCATTCTCACTGTGCCGAAATCACCTCTACATATCTGCATAAAATATCTCTTACCAGTGTGTCATGGTAAGATGCCGCCGTGTCAACCACCCTTTCCGACTCTGGACCTGACAGGTGCATGCATTCCTCTTCCTCATTTATAAAGAGGACAACATTGTCATTGTTTTGCACCATGGCAGCTGTGTTGTCGTCATTCTGCTGGCCACTAGTTTCACCTTTGCCATTCTTTGGATTTGGGCAATTTCTTTTGAATTGACCTGGTTGATCACAGTTGTAGAAGTTTCTGGCTTTTTATTTGGATCGATTCTTTGACTTTCCACGAGCTCCGGATCTACCATAGTTGCTCGAACTCCTTTGATAACTCCTGCCTCTACCTTCTGTGATAAGAGCTTGTCCTTGATTTTCAGGCTTCTTTATCATCTTCTCATTGAGTAAAAGAGCCGATGTGACATCTTTCAACTCAATAGTAGTCTTACCGTGCAGGATAGTTGTTGCCAAATTATCGTACGAAGATGGCAACGAATTCAATAGCAAGATGACTTTATCTTCCTCCTCGATTTTTACTCCGAGGTTGGCAAGCTGTGTGATTAGTACGTTAAACACATTTAAATGTGAAAAAAAATTCATACCTTCACCCATGTGTAGGGCGTATAACTGCTTCTTCAGGTACAATTTATTTGTCAGCGTTTTGGACATGTATAGGCTTTCCAACCTTGTCCAAATTCCACGTGCAATGTCTTCATCAATGATGTTATTTACCACATCATCCGATAAGTGCAACCTGATTGCACTAGCAGCTCTTTCATCCAAGTCAGCCCAATCCTCAACTTTCATGGTATCAGGCTTTTTGGCATCAGCAACTAGTACCTTATGTAATCCTTGTTGGATGAGCAGATCCCTCATCCTTCTTTGCCATGTTGAAAAACCGTTATCTCCGTTGAATTTTGCTACTTTGTACTTTACTCCGGACATTTTTATTTTCACTGAGAATAGTACTACCGATAGTGAATAGTATTTCAGTGAACGTGCAGAACATGTGATCTGATACCAGTTGTTGGGAATACACCCCCTACCAAAATAATATTCATGGTAATAAAAGCGGAATAATAATGTAGCACCGAGATACGGTAATTAACAAGAATAAAAGAGTAATAATGACACCGAGATTTTTACGTGGAAAAACCCTTCTGAATACGGGAAAAAACCACGGCCCTGAGAGGAGCAACTGATATCACTATAGTAGGTCCGAGTAAAATACTCCAAAGACCACTACAACACTCAAAAGAAAATAACCCTCTTTTGATATTTTCGCCTCACTACAATATCGCTCACTCTCTATTTTTCTCACAGACTATTTTCTTATACCCTGTCTCTGAAACCTTACTCTGTTTCTCTCTTTTATGGGCAAAATGAGGCAGCCATTCTTGAACTTTTGTTTCTGCAGCACACTTAATTTGACAGAAACAAAGTGTGGGTTGCTGTGGTTGTTGCCGACTTTTGACAAAAGTTGGCAAAAGAAGATAATTTCTTCCTTAATTTAAGGGGGATGGACCCTGACCAGTTGTTGGGAATAAACCCCCTACCAAAATAATATTCACGGTAATAAAAGCGAAATAATAATGTAGCACCGAGATACGGTAATTAACAAGAATAAAAGAGTAACAATGGCACCTAGATTTTTACGTGGAAAACCTTTCTGAATAAGGGAAAAAACCACGGCACTGAGAGGAGCAACTAATATCACTATAGTAGGGAATTTTTACACTTTGTAGGTCCGAGTAAAATACTCCAAAGACCACTACAACACTCAAAAGAAAATAACCTTTTTTTTTAATATTTCCACTTCACTACAATATCGCTCACTCTCTATTTTTTACACCAACAAAAAGAGAGAAAAAGAGCTCTCATTTTATAGGCAACAAAAAGAGAGAAAAAGAGTAAGGTTTCACAGACAGGGTATAAGAAAATAGTTTGTGAGAAAAATAGAGAGTGAGCGATATTATAGCGAGGTGGAAATATCAAAAGAGGGTTATTTTCTTTTGGGTGTTGTAGTGGTCTTTGGAGTATTTTACTCGACCTACAAAGTGTAAAATTCCTTACTATAGTGATATCAGTTGCTCCTCTCAGGGCCGTGGTTTTTTCCCTTATTCAGATTTTCCACGTAAAATTCTCGGTGTCATTGTTACTCTTTTATTCTTGTTAATTACCGTATCTCGGTGCTACATTATTATTCTGCTTTTATTACCGTGAATATTATTTTGATAAGGGGTTTATTCCCAACAACTGGTTGCTCATGTAGAGAGTTTTGGAGAAGTGAGTTTCTTGTATTGCTCACCAAAGTATATATAGAGTACAGAGAAATCAAAACCTACCAACTATAGGATTGTACAATAATGAAGGAATATCAAAACCTACCAACATAGGATTGTACAATTAATGAGAGAATATTCTACCAATAATAAAAAGATACACAAAAGATATTTATAATATTTCCTAATACTCCCCCTCAAGATGGAGGGCCGGAGGACACGCCAATCTTGGACATCAGCAGAAGAAGCCGAGGACGAGATAAGTGCTTGGTGAGAGCATCAGCAAGCTGGACCAATTGACGAACAAAGTGGTAATCAATGGAGATGTGTTCCATGCGAGAATGAAACACAGGGTTGGCACAGAGATAAGTGGCGCCAATGTTGTCACTGTAAATGACATGAGCAGCCGGAAGAGGGACATGAAGCTCGCGAGCAGGGAATGAAGCCAACGTACTTCAGCGGCAGCAGAAGCAAAGGCACGATACTCATCCTCAGTAGATGATCGTGCAATGGAAAGCTGCTTTTTGGAGCTCCATGAAATAGGATTTGGCCCTAGAAAAACAACATAGGCACCCGTTGAGGAGCGGTCATCACAGTTTCCACCGCAATCAGCATCAGAGAAACAATGCAAAGGTATAGCAGATGAAGGACGCAGCCAGACGCCAAAGTCACGCGTCCCATTCAGATACCGGAATAGGCGCTTAACTGCACCCCAATGAGTGACAGTAGGAGCATGCATGAACTGTGAGAGTTTATTCACAGCAAAGGAGATATCAGGACGAGTGAAGGAGAGATACTGGAGGCCCCCAAAGGCCTGTCGATAGGTAGATGCGTCGGCAGGGGCCGAGCCGTCGGCCAGATGAAGGCGAGTTGACGCCGCTGTTGGCGTCTGAACAGGATTTGACTCCAGCATATTATGACGAGTCAAAATATCAACAACATATTTACGCTGAGAAAGAAAACACCCCTTGGAGCTGCGCAGAACTTCAACACCAAGAAAGTAGCTTAGATCACCCATGTCTTTAAGAGAAAACTGAGACCCAAGAGAGTCAATCACACGGTTCAAGAAAGCAGAATCATTACCAGTCAATATGAGATCATCAACATACACCAAAAAATAGGCCGTAATACCAGAGTGCTGAAAGACAAAGAGCGAAGTGTCAGAGGTAGTGTTGACGAAACCCATGGTCAGAAGGCTTTGGCGGAGCGCACTGTACCATGCCCGGGGTGCCTGTTTGAGACCATAAATAGCTTTCTGTAACTTACAGACATAAGATGGATAGGCTTTGTCAACAAAGTCCGGTGGTTGTGCCATATAAACATCCTCTGTAATCCTCCCGTGGAGAAAGGCATTGTTCACATCCATTTGACGAAGAGGCCAGCCCTTGGATACAGCTATACTGAGAACCAAACGCACAGTTGCCGGCTTAACAACCGGACTGAAAGTCTCCTGGAAATCCACACCTGGACACTGATGAAAGCCCTTTGCAACAAGCCGGGCTTTGAACTTATCCACAGTGCCGTCAGGTTTGCGTTTGATGCGATAAACCCACTTGCAACCCACAACATTCTGCGAGGAATCAGGCTGGACAAGATCCCAAGTGCCATTCCGTAGCAGAGCATCAAACTCTGATGAGATAGCAGCGCGCCAGCGCTCATCAGACATAGCACTGGACATGGTATGAGGTTCAGTAACAGCAGGAGAGCTGACAGCAGACATACCAAACTTCTTGTTGGGCATAAAGATGTTATTTTTGCTGCGTGTCTGCATATGATGACCACCCTGAGAGGATGCAGGTGGCGGCATAATGGGTGTAGCGGCGGCAGGGGCTGTTGGCGGTGCCGGAAGGGGTGCTGGTGACGCGGGCGGTGGCGCCGGGAGTGCGTCCGGTGAAGGATCGCTGGTGGGAGCAACGGCAGGTACTTGTGGCGGCAGCGGAAGGACTTCTATGGAGACCGGAATGGGTACAGGGGGAGACTCGGGGTTAGACATTTTGGAGACGGGAAGACATCTTCATTGAAGGTGACATGACGCAAGACGAAGATTTTAAACGTTGAGGGATCAAAGCAGAGATAGGCACTTTGAGTAGTAGAGTAGCCGAAGAGGACACATGCACGAGATCTGGGTTCCATTTTGTGTGAGGTGTAGAGCCGAAGCCAAGGGAAGCATTGACAGTCGAAGACACGTAATTTGGCAAGGTTGGGGCGTTTCCAGAAGAGGGACTCAAAGGAGGAGTGCATCGAGAGATTTGTCTTGGGAAGACGATTAATGAGGTAGACTGCTGTAGCAAAGGCATAAGGCCAGTAAATGAGAGGTATAGAGGCATGATGAAGGAGAGTGAGACCAGTATCGACAATATGACGGTGACGGCGTTCAGTATAGCCATTGTGCTGAGGAGTATGAGGAGGTGACGTAAGATGAGAGATGCCATGAGAGGCAAGAAAAGAGCGTAAAGCGAGAAATTCAGCCCCATTGTCAGTATACAGAGTAATGATTTTAGCAGAGAAATATTTCTCTACGATGGATTTAAAAATGGGGAAGGTTTGTGAGACATCAGATTTATGACGTAAAGGAAAAAACCAAACATACTTAGAGAAATGATCAACAAAGATGACATAATATTTAAACCCTTCATTAGAAATAATCGGAGAGGTCCATACATCGGAGAAAATAAGCTCCAGGGGAGCAGTAGAAGACAGACTTGACTCAGAAAAAGGTAACTTATGACACTTATGAAGTTTGCAAGATACACAGGCAAGATCAGACACATTACTGGACGCTATACTGCTAGACGATACTAAATGACGCAAGGTTTTAGCTGACGGGTGACCAAACCAAGAATGCCACAATGACGCAGAGAGCTTTTGTGCCGTGAGAGCATATGGGAGACTGGAAGCCGCCGGCCAGTAGTAGGTGTTGCCCCTAAGTGGGCCACGAACGAGCGTTGCCCACGTGCGGCGATCCTTTACTTGAAAATCAGTATCAGAAAGAACAACGTTAACATTATTGTATGACATAATTGGGCAACAGAGATCAAATTTTTACGCATATGTGGAACACAGAGAGCCCTAGGTAATAAAAGAGAGGAATGACTGTTAAGTTGTCCAGTATGAGTAATTGTCAAACCTTCACCGTTACCAATAACCACATTGTCGAAGCCAGTGTAAGGGATGTGAAGAGACATGTTGGCAAGGTCAGAGGTTATGTGATGAGAGGCACCAGAGTCCAGGATCCAATCGGATGCAGAAGGAATCGTCGGAGAGTGATGGGCTGTGTGAGCAGCTGGATAGGGCGGCGAAGCATAAGCTGGCCGCGGCAATGGTCCACTATAAGGGGGCTGGTTGGCGCCGGAGATGGGATAGGATGGGTAGCGGCGCGCGGAGTGGCCAAATTCACTGCAGAGTTGGCACTTCCCATTGTACCCGCGAGATTGACCATTGCTGGAGTAACCACCGCGACCGGAGACTGACCCGCGGCTGATGCAGCCGCGCCCGCGGCTACCGAATCGGTGACGGACTGGCTGCTATCCGCCGACGAAGGCAGCGACGGAGCCGAGTCGGATGTGACGGAGGTGGCCGGCACACGAGCAGTAATCTGAGCCTCCATGCTTAACAGCTTGTCATGTAATTCAGCAAAAGAGATGGGAGACTCACGGGCTTGGATGGCATGAGAGAGTTCCATATACTGGTCATCAAGACCATTTAGAACCTTTATGACAAGATCCTCAGAATCAACGGTAATACCCAGGAGAGATAATTCATCCACAATCACGCGAATACCGTGCATAAAGTCAGTAATAGATTTAGAACCTTTTACCGGATTGTGGAGCTGCTGTTTGAGAGCCATGATACGACCACGAGAAGCGGTGCCGTATGTGCGCGCGAGGATTTCCCAGGCCTCTTTAGAGGTTTCCGCAGCGGCAATGAAGGAGATGATCATCGGTGTGATCGACGAGATGATGGCACTGAGAATAAGGTTGTCCTGGCGAATCCAGTAAGGATATGCTGGATTGGGGGAAGTCACGTCGTTGTCGACGATAGTGGCCGGTGGGCATGGCTTCGATCCGTCCAAGAAGCCGAGGAGATCGTAACCCGTAAGGAGGGTTCGAATGAAATTTCCACGCCAGGTAATTAGTGGAGTCCAATTTGAGTGGGATTTGAGCCGATGCATTTATGGCAATCGGCTGGAGAGGCGCGGTTGACGTCGTGGCGGCCATGAGCGCGAGGCAAGGAGAGGATTCGCTGAACGACGTCAAGAAAAAGAGTGCTGCCGATTAGTGCAGCGGCGGCGGCGACGGGCTCCGATAAGAGGAGCTACGGCGGCGGATAGTATGTATTTAGGGTTTGTTTGGCGATAAGCCACTGGCGTATGATACCATGTAGAGAGCTTTGGAGAAGTGAGTTTCTTGTATTGCTCACCAAAGTATATATAGAGTATAGAGAAATCAAAACCTACCAACTATAGGATTGTACAATAATGAAGGAAAATCAAAACCTACCAACTATAGGATTGTACAATTAATAAGAGAATATTCTACCAATAATAAAAAGATACACAAACGATATTTACAATATTTCCTAATAGCTCAGACTTTCAAAAAATGTCGCCGGACGCGTGCTGGTTCCTCCAAAGGTAGTGCATTTTTAGAGGATCCAACATGGGTGTGACAACATTTTAGAGAGTCCATGCAACATAGCTTTCAACACAAAACTAGAAAGGGAAAGACGAAACTACCCGAAGTTATATAAACATTTCTTAAAAACAACTCAAGTGTCTCCCTGCCATGATTATTATATGATGCTGGAGGAACCTAATAGTATTTCAAGGAGATGAAGTGGAATACCAACAGCGGTATGAAACAAATGAGTCTCAGAGAAGAAGTGTACAACAATGATTCAGTGGTAAACTGCACTTTATTCAATTGAATAGTTTGCTTTCCCTCCAAAAATATTATATTACAGCAGCCGAGACGGAATGGTTAAATTATCGCTCAAATCTAAATTGTTCATGAACCAGTATTTCGTAACTTAATGAAACAAAAGTAGCGCCATGATAAAACCAAAAACAAATAACTAAAATCTAAAAATCTGATCCCCACCTGGGCAACCAACCGAGAAAGTAATGCCATTCCTGTATGCTTGTTGTCTGTCTCTTTTAATTTTTGAACGAGTCAATAATCTGTTCAACAGCCAGCTTTCCCATATTTCTTGGCTGCTCAAGGGTCAGCTCAATGAAAGGCGGAAGCGCAGGCCGCACATGCATCTTCAGGGGTTGCAGCAGTTGAAATTGGGGGAGGGGGGGGGGGGGGAATTGGTCTGTTTCTAGCAATGGAGAGTAAATTTCATCTGTCACTCCAACTTCTGATGGAACTTCTGGCACCAATTCCTGTTCTACTTTGCCAGGAGATGATAGTGGAACATGTATTGCAGCATCCATCTTGTCATCAGGAATATCTTCATTTAGGTCATCATCATGAACTTCCTCCTTGGGAGCTGACAGACTGGCTCCTGGTGTCGGTGAACTTTCAGCAGTGATAGAGTTAGTTTCCATCTTGGGATACTCAGTCGGCATGCATTCAGAATTTGCCACCAGGGGTACTGCAATGTCAATATTAGATGAACTGGAAGGATTCATTTCAGATTGCAGCATTGCAGACTGCATAGCACTTGTATTATCTTCTGCAACGAGAGTTGATGATACTTCAACAGCCACGGCTGCACGCCTTGGGTCAAGGCGCCGTGGATTCTGTGAAACATCATGATGTATTACTAGACTGTTCTAGTAAGAGAAATAGAGTACAAACAGCAGAGAAAATATTTAAAATAATTTAGTTTTACTCACCCTCTTAGGATCACGTTTCGAATCTGAAGGGAGACTTGTGGAAGCAGACATTTCTAATAATGAAGTGCTCGTGGCAGTTGTTATAGAGGTGGGTGTCTGGGATCCAGGAACCCAAGCCTGTGGGGCTAATGAGGAATCTATTGGTGCCATAACCTGGGATAGATTACTAGAATCACTTGACCGAGATAATGACAAGCTTCCAAGTCGAGCTAAAGGTGGGGGATTTTTAGGCAAGTGCTTCATATTAGTTATGACTATATCAGCCAACAAATCAGGAGGAAGCTCGGATATTAGAACTTCAAGAGACGTGGCACCCCTCTCTCCTTCTGCAAGGAAAGCACCAATCATGCCAATTATTTGTTCAACCATTGGGTTCACCCCGTTGACATATTCCTTTCCAGAATCATTTCTCTCAACTGGTGGAGCTATGTGATTGTTAGGGCCATAGTGAACCCTTTTTGAAGTTGAATCATAGTTATTAGATGGATCTTCATTATCTAATGGAGTTGACCTCTTCTTTGTTGGATCACCTAAAACGGGCAAGTGGTTTGATGACTGCTCATCCTGAAAGAGAAAATAAAAATTCTGAGAACGGCTTCTGAAAAAAATATTTCACAACTTGAAGTACTGGTACTTTGTTCTTCAGTAACAAATAAAACTAACTCCGTTACTGAGGGAATTACCTTGTTCAATCTAGAATCACGTGAGGCTCGCTCATTATTTCTCATCATTTTATCGAGTTGCCGAAGAACTTGATCAGCGGCATCACCAGCACTCATTGCTCGCAATGATTTTAACAATCTTTCTCTCGACTAAATTCAAAACACACTCACTTAGATAGTCGTTTCAATTAAGATTTGAAGAATATCAGTAATAACTCTCTCTAGTGCTAGAGTTAAAATATACCGATTGCATTTTCATGCATCTTATAGTATAGAACAAAAAAAATCATTTTGAAGCTATGCAACTTTGTCGTGCATTACTCATCACAGCAAATCAAACCGTGTTTAATGTTAGTGCTCTTATTTATTTTTTTTTAATTTGCAACGGGTGTCCGAGTCTCTTCGAGTTCCGACTAATCCCGGGGGTGCACAAGCCCTCAGCAAGGAGTTTTCCGCAAGTGCACCACGGTTAATTCAGGTTTTACCCAGTCCGATGGCCTCATAAATTGTTTGCACCCAGTGGGTTTAGAACTTGAGACCTTGAAAGGGAGCAAACCCCACGGCTCAAGTCAATTGCCACCGGGCCAACCCCTAGGGTTTAATGTTAGTACTCTTATTGCTTCTTTAAACGTCAAGTATGTATGGCTCTATCCAAGTGTAAGTGAAATAACCACCCTCAGCTGAAGTTTAAGGAAAAGAAAATACCTTTGATTTATAGTTTGCTATGACAAGAATTAAGAATGAGTATATGTAAGAGGGCTCATCATTATAAAAAAAAAAATACTATGTAAGAGTACCCAATAACATCAGTACATTATCTCACACACTAGTTTCAAATTGAACATTCTGATCGAAGTTGACACATTGTTAGGATCATACATCAAATTTTACAGAGGGTAGAATCTAGAAATATGGTCACAGCTTAAAATGGATTTTCTGAACATCAGGAGCATAAATCCAGTTTAAAGTGTAACATACCAAAAAAAACATTATGTTTACACATACAGATACAATACAGCGAGAGAGAGATAAAAGTCTCGTTCAGCATACACATGCTTTGCATCATGGAAAATAGAAATGACATTTAATCTAATCAGAGAGCAAGCGGCAACAGAAATAAAGGCCATAGATAGCAGATTGTGGAACATAATGAGGTCCACAACTTATAAATTGGAATATGGAACAGGGTGAGTGTTGACTTACAAGATTACATGGCTTCTAAGCCATTTCAATAGCTGTGTAATTGTATATTGGTTTAGTATATCTGATGTATATAGAGTGTATATAATGGGCAGTGATGATAAATACTTTGGGCTCATGTGTTGGGCCATTGACACTTATGAGCCTAATGGGTCATATCTGAGCCCGGGTCAATTGTACCCAACCCGGTCCGTTTCATCTTTATTTTGTAAGTATATGTTTTGTGTAGGGGAAGCTTCTGGACAGATTTTCATTTTTTCTCTTTTCCCAATAATCGAGTCTTCGGTTCTCTCAAACTCTCTTCCTTCTCTCTACTTTCTCTCTCTAGTTTCTCTGTGATTTAATCGATTAATCTGAACATTTACATGGTATCAGAGCCTTACAACGATCCGATCATGTTTATTCGCATATCGGTATCACTTTTGAACATTTGTTTGACGATTTTTGACGATTTTTCTGAGATCGAATGGTCAGTGATGATTCAGTTTTTGATCGGACATGGTTCAAAGTGTTTTACACCATAATATCCGGGTGAATCTTCTTAACGTCAACGTTTTAACAACATTTTGATCGGTTTTGGGTGATTTCTGGTGAGTTATCGGTATCTAGGGTTTTCGGTGGTTTTGACTTGCTGGTTTACCGTCTTTCGGTGGTCCAATTCTTACCTTGTGGATGTTTGGGTAACTTTCCGACATCGTTTCTCGTATTTCCGGTGACTGAATCGACGTCTGAACCTAGGGTTTCATACCTAGGGTTTTCACCGCTATTTGAAGGCCGATCTTCTTCCGGTAGCGAAGAAGTAGGGTAACCTTGTTTTAAAATTATGCACCTTGTTTGTGTATATCGGTTTTGGCTTTGTGTTTGAATATTTGGCTTTGTGTGTGACTATTTGATTTGTTACATTTTTTGGTTGCTGAATTTGTTCTTCCTTGTCGATATATCATGGCTGCTAACACCAATACTGCTAACACCAATACTGGTACCACCAATACTGGTCTTTTGGACTCTTCAAGTCCTTTATTTCTATACTCCTCTGTTCCCGGGGTATCTCTTGTCCCCACACCCTTCTCAGGTGATGGTTTTGGGGGATGGAGAAGAAAAATAATTGTTGCTTTGACTGCTAAAAATAAAATTGGTTTTATAGATGGAACATGTCCTCGACCAGCCACTAATGCGGCTCAACAGAGATTATGGGACAGGTGTAATAGTATGGTAATTTCATGGCTAACTGCTTCTATTTCTCCTGCAATGCTGAGTCCGTGCATTATTCTGATACTGCTGAAAGTATATGGTCACAACTTCAGGCATGTTATGGTACTGCCAATAGGACCAAAATTTATGAATTAAAAAGAGAGCTGTGCAACACCTCTCAAGGGTCCCTTGATATAGCATCCTATTTTAATAGACTTAAAGGTTTATGGGATGAAGTTGAATCTATGTGTGTGAACCATGGGCAAAGATGTGTGTGTGCTGCTAAGGAAGGTATAGTAAAGGAAAATGATGATTCTAAAGTGTTTCAGTTTTTAATGGGCCTCAATGACACATACATGGGGGTGAGGAGCAATATTCTGATGATGCAGCCCCCTCCAAAGGCATATCCAGTCTCCCTCTCATTTTAATCCGGATTATGTATCTTTTAATGCCTACTCTAACAGGAAGCCAGTTGACTCTAACAAGGCTGCAATGCCTAATACTTTCTCTTCTTTCAAACAAAGAGTTAACTTTGATCAAGGTAGAGGGTCTGATCAAGGTCGAGGGTCGTTGTTCTGTAGATACTGTAAGAAGTCTGGGCATTTAATTGATAAATGCTTCAAACTTCATGGGTATCCACAACATACAACTTTCAATGGGAGGAAATCTGGTGCTGCTAATGCTGTTGCTTCAAATTCTGATGGTCATTTGTCTGTTCCTCAAGGGAATCCTGATGCCAACCATGAATCTGTCTCAAAAACAGATGGTCAGTCTTCTGTGATACCTGGGTTGAGCAGTCAGCATTATGATCAACTGATGAATCTTTTACAACAAACCCAGCTAGGGGGTTCCAATGTTCCAAACTCTTCTCCCATGTGTGCTGTCAATTTTGCTGGTACTATGCTAACTGAGAGCCCAGTTTCTGCTTCCAAAGTTTGCATGCTTACTAGTATTAATTCTGTGTCTTGGATAATAGATTCTGGTGCATCTAATCATATGACCTATAACAAACAACTACTTTTTAACCTTACACCTTTATCTGTTCCTTATCTTGTGACCCTTCCTAATGGTTACAAAGTAAAAGTAACTTGCATTGGCTCCTTTCAATTGACTTCTTCTATTGTTCTTCATAATGTACTGTTAATTCCTTCTTTTACACACAACTTAATTTCTGTCCATAAGTTGGTGAAGGAATTACATTGTATAGTCCTGTTCTCTAAACATTCATGTTTCCTCCAAATGTTACAGGGCACTTCTCTGAAGAAGCCACTGGATCTTGGTAACCAAACTGATGGCTTGTATAAGCTGACATGGGTCCCTCCTTCATCTTCCCTTTCTTCAACAAGTTCTGTTTGTTCTGCTTCTACTTCTTGTGATACTAGCAAGTTTACTGTTTTGTCTTCTATGCCTATTACTTGTAATGATACAGTTCTGTCTGATAATAAAACTGTTTCATCTTCCTTACATGTAACCAGTCTCAATTGTAATAATGATTTGAATTCTGATATGAATTACATTTGGCACTTGTGACTTGGTCATATTCCTTTTGCACATATGAAATGTATTTCTGGTTTATCTTTCCCTTTTGCTTCTAAACAACCTTTCCCCTGTTCTGTCTGCCCTATGGCTAGACAAACTAGACTTTCTTTCCCTGACAGTTCCATTAAATCCTCTAAACCATTTCAACTGATTCATGTTGACACCTGGGGACCTTATCACACTCCAACTTTTTCTGGGTGTAGATACTTCCTCACAATAGTTGATGATTTTTCAAGAGCAACATGGACTCATTTGTTAGGTTCCAAAGGCAATGCCTTTTCTATGCTTAAGTCCTTTATCTCTATGGTTAAGACCCAGTTTCATACTGTGGTCCAAACTGTTAGAAGTGATAATGCATTGGAGTTGGGTTCTAGCAATTAAGGCATTTCATATTTTAGCAGCCAAGGCATCCTTCACCAAACATCTTGTTCCCACACTCCCCAACAAAATGGAGTTGTTGAAAGGAAACACAGAACCCTTCTTGAGACTTGTAGGGCCTTACTTTTTCAGTCTGGGCTGCCTACTTCTTTCTGGGGGGGATTGTTTACTCACTGCTACATACCTGATTAATCGAATACCTACCAGATTGTTACATAACAAATCTCCTCATGAATTGTTGTATGGGAAACCTCCTACTTTTCTTCATTTAAGGGCTTTTGGATGCCTTGCTTATGCCACTGTGCCAATCCCTCAAAGGGACAAATTGAAGCCTCGAGCTATCCCTTGTGTTTTCTTGGGCTATCCTTTTGGCAAAAAGGGTTACAAATTATATGATCTTAATTCCAAACACTATTTGGTCTCCAGAGATGTTATATTTCATGAATCACTTTTTCCTTTTAAATCTTCATCTTCTGTTATTTCACCTTCTGCCTCCTCATTCCCTTATGTTCCTTCTGGAGAAGATGATGGCTTGACTGATTCTCCCATGCCTACTGTTTCTTCCTTACCTTCTGGAGAAAATGATGTTCTTTCTGATTCTCCTTCATCTATCCATCAACCTTCTCCTCCCATTTTGCCCTCTTCTTCTTCTGCTCATGTTCTCAGAAAATCTACCAGAACTCATAATCCTCCATCCTATCTTAAGGACTATCTCTGCCGACTCCCAGCCTTCTCTGGCTCTTCTTCTTCCTCTTTGGAAACTGAACCACTGTATTACTCTCAGGCAGCTTCAGTTCCAGCTTGGCAGGATGCCATGAGAAAGGAGTTTGAGGCCTTGGACACCAACCAAACTTGGGATGTTGTCCATCTTCCTCCTGGTAAGAAACCAATTGGTTGCAAGTGGGTTTATAAAATAAAGTACAAGGCTGATGGGTCCATTGAAAGGTATAAGGCCAGACTTGTTATTAGGGGGGATACTCAAGTTGAAGGGGTTGATTTCACAGAAACTTTTTCTCATGTGGTCAAAATGTATACTGTTAAATGTTTGATTGTTGTTGCTGTGAAAAGGAATTGGAATTTATTTCAATTGGATGTCAATAATGCTTTTTTACATGGTGATTTGGATGAGGAGGTGTACATGAAATTGCCTCCTGGCTTAACTGTATCTGCTATTGTTTCTGATTCTGTTTCTCCTCTTTCTTCTCCTCTGGTTTGGAAACTCAAAAAATCTCTTTATGGGCTGAGACAGGCTTCCAGACAATGGTATGCCAAGTTGTCTCATGCTCTTTCTCTCAGAGGATATAAACACTCTTTGAATGATTATTCTTTATTCATCAAAGACACATCTGGGTCTTTAGTTATTCTGGCAGTGTATGTGGATGATATTATTATCACTGGAGAAGACAATGATGAAATCTCTGCTCTGAAACTGTTTCTTGATGATCAGTTTAAAATCAAGGACCTTGGGTCCTTGCATTATTTCTTGGGGATTCAGATGTCTCATGTTCCTGGTGGAATGATCCTCAATCAGCAGAAATATATTTCTGACCTGTTGCATCAGTTTGACTGTTCTAGTGTATCTTCTGTTGTCTGTCCTTTAGATACAAATGTCAAACTTCTTGCTGATTGTGGTGACCTATTACCCTCTCCTGATCACTTTAGGAGTTTGGTGGGTAAGCTTTTATTTTTGACACATACCAGACCTGATATATGCTTTGCTGTACAACATTTAAGCCAGTTTCTCAAGTGTCCTCGAGTACCTCATATGAATGCTGCTCTACATGTGTTGCGATATCTTAAAGGCACTTCCTCTATGGGCCTCTTCTACTCTGCCAATGATGATTTTTCTTTGAGTGGTTATTCTGACAGTGATTGGGCTGCTTGCCCTGATACCCGAAGGTTTGTTACTGGATTTTCTGTTTTTCTGGGTGGTTCTTTGATCAGCTGGAAATCTAAGAAACAACCTGTTGTTTCTTTATCATCTGCTGAGGCAGAGTATCGGGCTTTAAGCAAACTTGTGGCTGAGCTTTCCTGGTTATCTCGCTTGTTATCTGATCTTGGTGTTCCTATTTCCCTTCCAATTTCTGTCTACTGTGATAGTCAATCTGCCATACACATTGCTACTAATCCTGTTTTCCATGAACGCACAAAGCATATAGAGGTGGACTGTCACTTTGTGCGTGATCAGGTCAATTCAGGCTTCATCAAGTTGTTACATGTATCTACTTCTCGGCAACTGGCTGATTTTCTCACCAAGCCCCTAACTGGCACTGCTCTACATCCGCTGCTGTCCAAGTTGAAGGTGGTGTCCCCCTCCAACTTGAGGGGGGGTGTTGACTTACAAGATTACATGGCTTCTAAGCCATTTCAATAGCTGTGTAATTGTATATTGGTTTAGTATATTTGATGTATATAGAGTGTATATAATGGGCAGTGATGATAAATACTTTGGGCTCATGTGTTGGGCCACTGACACTTATGAGCCTAATGGGTCATATCTGAGCCCGGGTCAATTGTACCCGACCCGGTCCGTTTCATTTTTATTTTGTAAGTATATGTTTAGTGTAGGGGAAGCTTCTAGACAGATTTACATTTTTTCTCTTTTCCCAATAACCGAGTCTTCGGTTCTCTCAAACTCTCTTTCTTCTCTCTACTTTCTCTCTCTAGTTTCTCTGTGATTTTATCGATTAATCTGAACATTTACAGTGAGGTCCATATCTTGAATTGGTTTCAGAGCACCGGTAAAATTGAGAATCATGTTGTTCAGAGGTTGAACATAAAGGAAGGTTTAGAATTACAAACTCTTTGTAACAAGAACCAAAAGAAAAACAGCACCCTGAAGAAGGAATTTCCTAAATTGTTTCAAACTATAAGATCCTCATACCAAAGTCATACAATATTGAGAAGGCTACTCATGAAACATTAAATTATTGAGAAATTGACTTTCTTTGTTCCTTGAAGTTTATTAGAGGAGCTAATTTCCTTTTTGCGCTTTATGAATCCTCTTGATGCCAATGAATGAAATATTTGACTTTATCCCCTAAAAACAAAAAGAGCCAGAAGAAAAAGATTCTTGTTACAGAAATGGACAATCTTGACCTAATTCAACCCCAAAATTTAATTGATGATGTAAGTATTGCACAAGAACATATTAGGAGACTACAACATATACCCTCAATCAATGTGGAATATTTTAACACTCTCCACTTGTCCAGGTTCGGACAACTGAAGAGTGGATAACATAACATGAGGGCTAAGTCCCAACATTGCATAAACAAAGAATAGCGGCAGGTCTGGCTCTGATACCATGTAAAGAAAATGGACCTTGAGCCCAACTCAACCAATAAAACTGATGAACTACAACTCATTCTCCCTATCAATGTTTAATTCAGAGTCTCATCATAAATAGAAACACTTTTGTTTAATAACCAAAAAAAGAAAAGTTGAAAAGAAGGCTGTAGCAATGGACACACTGAAAAAAGACAGAAATTGGAAGACAAAGAGATGCAAAGATAACGAACTAGGAGGCTCTAATATGACATGTCAAGTATACCTCCAAAATGGCAGGATGTGTACACCTCAAAAATCCTAGAAATGCAGTTCTCAGAGAATAGCGAATGCTGGCAGCATGTACACCCTTTGTCATCTCAAAGTTTGGATCGAAATCAAGCAATAGTGAAAAAATGTGGTTATAATGGATAGGTCGCCTCCTTGCTGTAACTGCCAAACTGGAAACAATTTTCAGGTTATCAGATCAAGCATAAAGCAAGACAAAAAATTTTAAAGTTCAAGATGAAATAAAAGAAATGATTAATTACAAACAGTAATTCGGGGGGGGGGGGGGGAATAGCAAAGTACCATTTCTGAGATAAAGTATCCTCAGGCCGGCATACATGTTCATATTCAACTCTTTATCATCTCCAGTGTCACGTTGATAATGTTCGATCTCAAAAAAAAACAGCTACTGCTCTACCTGATGCCATCTGTTGCTGTATACTAGATTTGGATGGAGAAAAAAATGCAGAAGATTCCAATCCAAAGTTAACAGTAATAACTCTAGTTATGGAAGTCCTTGAATCTGTTAAAGAGGCATTATGGGAGGATGGAAGTATAGGCAAAAAGAGAAACTGAGACATATCTATAGCTTGGAAGATTAGTCAACATGTTTTTTCAATGAACAGAAAGAATAGTTTCTTAGCTTGGGATACACTTGTGTAAGCTGTACTCTCTTCTTTTTTATCCATCTAATAGCACGCACATTTTTTCCAACCAAAAACTACCTGAGCATTCCATGTCCATATCTTCTTGGGACAAGCAAATTCCATCAAAGAGAATTTTGTTACACAAGTTGAAGCATGAATTACTGTTATCTGACCATTTTGAAAGGCTAACCACATCATGGTTTTGCTATTCATGTAATTTACAGCTTTTGACACATTTTAGCGCATAAGCATCAAAAGAAACACCAAGTAGAAGCTGTAAGGATTATGATTCCTACTAAAGACAACAACCTTCATATTGAATAATTCGGATATATAAACTACATGAGCGGAAGCTAACCTGAATCCATATGTGGAAATGTTGAGCCTCCTTTTGATGATTGTCCTTTGCTGTGAACTCCTTTAGCCTTCCTTCAAGTTTCTTGAAGTATATTTGTCCCCCCAAGAATGTATCCACAATACTCAACAATATATGAAAAGGTTCACAATAATAGTGTTATGACAATTATCAAAATTTGGCTTATGGTTTTCCACCCTATTTGCAAGACAATGGATTGTTAGGTTCTTGATTCAATGGGAGGAAGAAGAACTTGTCTTGCACTAGGGTGGGAACCATAACCCCTCACTTTATAACTCTAGGAGTTACATAACCCAAGAGACAAGAGTTACAAGAGTTATGTCTTGCAAGAGTTACATAACTCAAGAGTCACAAGCATGTAACCATGGTTACATATGTAACCTTAGTTAGCCCATCATAAACTAAGGTTACCCTTTTGGGTATCTACACATTAGTCCTACACTTTAGTATGACAATACATTGGCCCCCTTAACATAATGTCCATAAGACCACATAATTAGGCCAAACCAAAAGATAGCACATAACATATAATTATCCATATATTGTTCATATGTGTGTAGATATAAGTCCATATATCTAGATATAAATTCATATATCTTACAATCTCCCACTTGGACGAGATATACAAACATATGTACAAACCTTAATATTATATGTTACAAACCTTAGGTGCACAAAATTGCTATCACAATAAAATTGTCATGAACAATCCGGTCCATCAATCATACCAACATAGGAACTAAGTGCTCGTCGTTACTCATTCGTAACTAGAACCAATCATAGATCACGTATATCAATATAACCAACAACATGGATCAAGTGTAGGTATGTAGCATGGAAATAACATAAAGTGTGGTCAATAGAATGTCTATTTCCAACTGGTTCTCCTTATTGAGATCAAACTTAAACTGTAAGAGTACAAAACATTAAAACTGAATATCTGCGCAGATATAACTGAATTACTGAATTTCTGAATATAATGGACAATACGTAAATGTGCAATACAAACTCCCACTAAAATACATAATCCTTATCTGATTTGACACCCATACAAGCAATATGCTCAAGAAATACTTTTGGTGTCAATTCCTTAGTGAGCGGATCCGCAAGCATGGAGTTTGTATTTATGTACTTAATGCACAATTGTCCATTTTGTACTCTTTCTTTAACAACCCAAAATTTGACGTCCTTATGTTTCGCTTTCGTCAAAATACTGTTGTTATTAACATATGCAACCATGGTTACATATGTTATTAGCATAAATGGCAAAATCGGAGTCGATATACCTGATGATCCCAAACTGGTCCGAACTCCGATATGTAAGCATGTAATCCTTTGTTCTATGTATGTACCTCATGACCCTTTTGGCTGCCTACCAATGGTCCATACCCGGATTGCTTAATATCTGCCTAACATCCCAACAATGTACGCTATATCAGGTCGTGTACATACCTTAGCATACATCAGACCACCTACCGCCGAAGCATAAGGCGTCTTCTGCATTTCCGAAATTTCATAATTATAATTTGGGCACTGTTTGAGACTATATTTGTCTCCCTTAGCAACATGGGTGTTAACTGGTTTACAATCCTGCATGCCAAATCTTTTCAGAACCTTATCGATATAGCCCTTTTGTTACAGACCGAGAACACCTTTGGAGCTATCTCGTTATATCTGAATTCCTAATACAAAAGAAGCTTCACCAAGATCTTTCAATTCAAATTTCTTTGAAAGAAATTTCTTAGTTTCAAGTAATAATGCTATATCGTCACAGGCAAGCAGTATGTCATCAACATATAAAACCAGAAAAATATACTTACTCCCACTGAACTTATGGTATATACAGTCATCAGCAATATTCGGTTCAAAACCAAAAAAAATTGCAATGACTGCATGAAACTTATAATACCATTGACGAGAAGCTTGCTTGAGTCCATAGATGGATTTCTTTAATTTGCAAACCTTCTTCTCTGATTCATCCGAAACAAAGTTTTCAGGTTGCACCATATAAATTGTTTCCTCAATGTCACCATTGAGAAAAACTGTCTTAACATCCATTTGATGAAGCTCAAGATTAAAATGTGCTACTAATGCCATTATAGTCCTGAAAGAGTCTTTCGATGAAACTGGAGAGAAAGTCTCTTTATAATCAATGCCTTCTTTCTGAGTGTAGCCTTTTTGCGACAAGACGAGCTTTGTACTTAATAACATTGCCCCCTGAATCCCTTTTGGTTTTAAAAATCTATTTACAACCAATAGGTTTCGTACCTTCGGGCAACGTAACAAGCTCCCAAACGTCATTATCACTCATAGACTTCATCTCATCATTCATGGCATCAATCCACTTTTGAGAGTTAGAACACTTAATGACTTGACGGAAATTGATTGGATCATCTTCCTCAAGTCCAATATCACTTCCTTGTTCTTGAAGAAATACAACATAATCATCCGAAATTGCATTTCTCCTCTCTCTAGTGGATCTCTTAAATGGCATTTCAGTTTCTTGAGGTTGTTGAGTTTGATTTTCATTAGTTATATCAGGGTCCTGATGGGGGAGATTTTCGAGATTGTCTTGAACCGGAGTTGCATCAACAACTTGAGGGAAAGACACATGTTCTTCCTCAAAGACAAAATCTCTAACAACTTTATTTATCTCCCCACCCCCCAAACTCAATATCCTCAAAGAACCTAGCATTACCCGTCTCAAAAATTAGTTCGTGATGTGGGATCATAAAACTTAAAAACCCCTGGATTTTTCAGAGTATCCAACAAAAAAATAGCTACTAACCATCTTAGCATCCAGTTTCTTTTCATTCGGCCTATAAGGCCTTGCCTCAGCTGAACAACCCCAAATGTGAAAATGCCGAATACCGGGTTTATGCCCAGTCCAAAGTTCATATGGGGTTTTTATTATAGCTGCAGTTGGAACTCTATTAAGAATATAAGCTGCGGTTTTCAATATGGATTGTGACTTTTCATGAATAAGATATAGGTACCCATAACGAGAGTAATCGTCTATGAATGTGATAAAGTATTGTTGACCATTCCGACAAGGATTAGGAAATGGCCCACAAATATCCGTATGTATCAATTCTAAGACGTCCGAATATCTCTTAGCACCTAATCTAGTTCTTGTTTGTTTGTTTGTTTTCCCTTGATACACTCAATACAAAATTTCCAAATTTGAGGAATCAAGAGAATCAAGAATTTCATCTGACACGAGTTTCTGAATTCTTTGAATGGATATGAGACCCAAACGTTTATGCCAGAGTGAAATAGAATTCTCATTAGTTAATTTCCTTTTAGTACCACTTAAACTTGTATGCAAAGTTTCTTTATTGAAGTTATTGTATCAACCAAATATAAGCTACCAAATGTTGATAAAACACCAGTACCAATAAGATTTGAACACTGAAAGAGACTAACTTTATCATCCCCAAATGTACATTTATAACTAGATATGTCCAATTGGGGAACCAAAATTAAGTTCCGTCTAAAAGACGGTACAATAAAAGTCTCATCCAAATCTAAATGAAAACCGGTCTTAAACAACAGCCTAAATTTGCCAATAGCTTCAACTGGCACCTTCTTGCCGTCACCCACATAGATGTTTCTTTCACCATCATTTGGTTTTCGGCAGTTCAGGCAACCCTACATTGATATACTTATGTGAGTAGTAGCAGCAGAATCTACCCACCAAGTATCCTTAGGTACCGAAATTAAATTAATTGCAGAACAAACAAGAGAAAGAAGTGTACCTTTTTTCGCACGCCAGGCATGGTACTTGGTACAATCCTTCTTCACATGATTAGTCCCTTTACAGAAGAAGCAACCTAATGCAGTGATTTCAACCTTAGGTTCCTTATGTTGCTTATTCTTGGGCTTTGCAACCGCAACTTCCTTATTTTTCCTCTTCTTAGTTTCCTTAGAAGAGGATGCCAAATGAGCACTTTCAGTCGTATCTTGCTTAATCCTTTCCTCTTCTTGCACACAGTGTGAAATGAGCTTGTTAAGAGACCATTTATCCTTCAGGCAGTTGTAACTGACCTTAAACTGATTAAAGTGTGCAGGAAGAGATATCAAAACAAAGTACACAAGCAGTTCCTCAGTTAAATCCAGCTTGAGTGACTTAAGTTTCGAAGCAAGATGAGACATTTCCATAATGTACTCTGTAATGTTTCCCTTGCCCTTATACCTCATGGAAACAAGTTTACTCAATAGTGTACTTGTTTCCGCCTTTTCGTTTTGAATAAAACGTTGTTCGAGGTTTTCAAGGAAAACTTTGGCAACAGGTTCATCATTCATAGTGCCCCTGAATGATTCTGGAATTGCACGCTCATGATCATTAGACTCATGCGATTCGAGCGTTCCCACTTCTCCATCGCTCTCTTTTCATTAGGAGAGGATGTATCCTCAAGAGGAGTAGGTTGCTCGGTCCGAAGTGCTAAGTCAAGATCCATGCAACCGAGAACGATCATTACATTCTCTTTCCATTCCTTAAAATTTGTGCCGTTAAGCACAGGGATGCTATTGATATTGGCAGAGATCGTAGAAGCAGAAGAATTTACTCAAAATAGAACAAAAGGATTACTAAATACATACTTACAAAAACTTGAACTTTAACTTTATAGATTCAAAATTAGGCATTTCCCATTACAAGATACCTAGCACAACATTGATTTTAGTCTTTGGACAGAAAACCAACTTGTAAGTGGTACTCTTGGTGTAGTGATCAAACATAGACAATAAACTCCTGTCAAACATTAAGCCTTCCTTTGGGCCGACTTAATATTCACATGGAAAACCAAACAATCGTCTCATATTTACCACCACAAGCATGTTCGAATTCCTGCCAAATAACACCTTCCTTTGGGCCGATGTTAAACGCATGGAAGACTAACATCCACAGTCATCTTATATTTTAAAATTAATCAATCTACACAATAGAGGTTACTTTGGCAACATAATGCTTCAATTGAATAACTAAAATATTAGATGCTATAAACTTTAGTTCCTTAAGCCATTTTATGAATCTCAACTTAATGTGTTACATGTTTTGATGTGTAACACTTGAATATTAATCGTTGTTTACTGAATCGGACAATTCTATATATTATAAGAATTGAAGGACTTTAAAACAATTAACATTCACTGAACTTAAGAGAGTTGAAACGTTTTTAACCTTACTGGACCAACACAATCGATTGTCAAAACCAGACAATCGATTGTTTGGTTTTCTGAAAAAATTTTAAGTTATTGGACCATCCACAATCGATTGTCAAAGCCAAACAATCGATTGTTTGGTTTTATGAAATTTGTTACTGGACCATCCACAATCGATTGTCAAAGCCAGACAATCGATTGTTTGGTTTTATGAAAAAAAATCAGTTACTGGAAAAGTTTCAACTCACTGGACCTTGAACAATCGATTGTCAGAAGCTGACAATCGATTGTCATAACCTGACAATCGTCTGACAATCGATTGTCTGGTGTTCCAAAAAACTGCCAGAATACTAAAAGTCACAGACAATGGATTGTGTAAGGCAACAATCCATTGTCTGAAGGCAGTTACCAAAATTTTTTCTGAATAACACATGATTTTCAACATGAATCTTAAACATAAAAAACATGTTGTTAACCTACTAAAATCATGCTATTTACAATGTTTTAACATCATATTAAAACATCAAATCAAAACATAACATTCATAAGATCATGCTATTTCATGGTAGAATTTCATAAACAAAATTCTTATAAAACTAAAACATGAATCCTAACATAACATAATTCTTATGAACATCCAAATTATCCAAAATGAAGGGTGGCTCTGATACCAATTGTAAGGATTATGATTCCTACTAAAGACAACAACCTTCATATTGAATAATTCGGATATATAAACTACATGAGCGGAAGCTAACCTGAATCCATATGTGGAAATGTTGTTTCAACTCACTGGACCTTGAACAATCGATTGTCAGAAGCTGACAATCGATTGTCTGGTCCAGTGAGTTGAAACAACATTTCCACATATGGATTCAGGTTAGCTTCCGCTCATGTAGTTTATATATCCGAATTATAGGGTGGAAAACCATAAGCCAAATTTTGATGATTGTCCTTTGTTGTGAACTCCTTTAGCCTTCCTTCAAGTTTCTTGAAGTATATTTGTCCCCACAAGAATGTATCCACAATACTCAACAATATATGAAAAGGTTCACAATAATAGTGTTATGACAATTATCAAAATTTGGCTTATGGTTTTCCACCCTATTTGCAAGACAATGGATTGTTAGGTTCTTGATTCAATGGGAGGAAGAAGAACTTGTCTTGCACTAGGGTGGGAACCATAACCCCCCACTTTATAACTCTAGGAGTTACATAACCCAAGAGACAAGAGTTACAAGAGTTATGTCTTGCAAGAGTTACATAACTCAAGAGTCACAAGCATGTAACCATGGTTACATATGTAACCTTAGTTAGCCCATCATAAACTAAGGTTACCCTTTTGGGTATCTACACATTAGTCCTACACTTTAGTATGACAATACATTGGCCCCCTTAACATAATGTCCATAAGACCACATAATTAGGCCAAACCAAAAGATAGCACATAACATATAATTATCCATATATTGTTCATATGTGTATAGATATAAATCCATATATCTAGATATAAATTCATATATCTTACAGAAGCGTGAATACGTGTTTGATATTGTGAGGAAATGTTTACTGGAAATGTTTTTTTTATCTTATTCCCAAATGCCTTAGAAACCAACTATACAGCAAGAGTGTTGAGTTGAGGGAGAAGATGTTAAGGACAATAATAAGATCTTTACATTGCCTACATCGTACTAAGATAAAAATGCGTCCACCATACTCTATTACAAAATCAAGATTAGGACACATCGCATGCTTACTATACCATTACGCAACACACTAAGGAACATTAATATGCATACCTCTACAGTGAGGTTACATTATTTACTAGGAACATAAACGCCATCCTCGTTTTAACATATCTATACTCAATGATAACCACTATATTTATCTATTTTTTAACAAGCACGTTCACTATATTTATCTACATCACAACCTTTGGGGTACGACCCCTCCCGAGACCTTGCGTGATGCGGGATGTTGTGTGCACCGGGCTGCCCTTTTCAATCACTATATTTATCTATGCATATTACTCTATGGAATCACTAGACTTTAAGAACAAACCCAGCTGTTAAAAAAGATGATACCAGAACTTCCACATCTTCAGATGTTATACAGCAAGCTGGCCCTTCTACAATATCTGCCACCACAATGGGTCAAGTAACATCCAATGACCACGAACAACAACTACGCATCAGTCCCAATCAAATTTGGGTCGGCTATATGAATCCCAAGTAAAGCTTGGTTTCAACCAGGCATACCAAAACCAAACTTTGGCTCACTAGTCGCTACTGCCAACGGCATCAGAATATACACTGACCATTGTTGGCAACTAGACTAAATCATGTCACTATTTTCAGTTCAACCAGGCATACCAAAACCAAACTTCGGCTCACTAGTCACTACTGCCAACGGCATCAGAATATACACTGACCATCGTTGGCAACTATACTAAATCATGTCACTATTTTCACTACCCTAATTGCAGGTGGGAATCATTCAGTTATTGATTTGCTACGCAAGGTCCATACACTACAATCAGGTGTAAGGACACCAAACTAATATTGCAATAAAAATTAAAGTGTCCAACGATACTTGAACATGGAGAAACATGAAGCTAAACTCTATAAGAATTTCAGCTAATTCTTCTATTAATAATCAGGAGCTAATGGCACGATCAATTTTTTAGTCAGTGAGGCACATCGTACTGAGAATGTTCATCAATCTTTAGCTCAAAGAAATTTGATAAGTTTTAGCTTTTGCATTTACAAGCATTGTTTCTTGATGCAAGATATTTTCACAAGATTAGCACTTATTGCCCTCTCTTAAAAAGATATAAAGCACACAATTAACAAACTCATATCCCCACCCAAGACAATCTATATGCGCTAATGAAAGCAGTCCATGAAGTGAAACTTGTTGGAATTCTAGGTTGATACTTGACAAAGTTATTTATTCAATTTTCTTCCAACATTAGTTTCATAGTAAATTAGCTCAAAAGATAAAACAGGGAACTGGAGGTCCAACGTGTATACATACATACATCGTATAAACATACCACATACAAACACATACACACATATCTGTTTATTATATGTACGCACACACATACATAATACATATACGTTTATTATGTGTGCACACACATACACACACATATACCCAATCAGTTGTTACGATTCATGGTAATACAATGTCCTCCGCAAAATGAGATTATCAGGTCCTAATCCAACTACAACACTCGGTGTAAGACCATCTACTCCAAACTGGGCAGGCAGGATTATGTAGCATCTAAACTTGCGAGCTGTAGCAAACAGCTCGAAGGATATATTTTGATACCAACTAGGTCGGGAATCCAAACTAGAGTAAGAATTTGAGAAGTAAATGCGGAAGCAATAACAACAAGGAATTGAACAACTAGAATTAAATAGATGAAAATAAAGGATATGGGAAAATTCAAGGAAAAAATTCTTAGAACTTCCATGAGTGCAAGTTTTATAGTCTTGACAAGATCAAAGTAACGTCTTGATTTATGCAAAAAATCAAACGCCTTTACTTAAAAAAGCAAATCAAAACAATATATGGATCTTGACCGCTTTACGAGTAACTTGAGACAACAATTAATAACTAGTATTAATCGTCTTCAAAGAATACCACAAAGGAATCAAAGATATTATAAAAGAGAAGAAATTTTACTACCTTGAACGATGAACTAGTAAAGGTTGAAAGATAAATCTCAAAGCCCAAGTAACAAATCTGCGACTCGCGCGGATTTCTAGTTTTATGGCCGTAAAATGCCCAAAAAATATAAAAAATGCAATTTTGTCATTTCCGAAGGGTGACAATGTTTTCTCAGGACGTATTTGACGCCCAGGGCAAATATTAGGCGATTACGAGCCGGGTTCGTCCCGGTCGAAAATTTGCGACCCGCACAGATTTCTAGTTTCATGGCCGTAAAATGCCCAAAAAATATACCAAAAATGGAATTTTGTAGGTGACAATATTTTCTTAGGCCGTATTGACGTCCAGGACAAATATTAGGCGATTCCTTGCCGGGTTAGTCCCGACCGAAAATTTGCGACTCGCACGGATTTCTGGTTTTATGGCCGTAAAATGCCCAAAAAAGACCAAAAATGCAATTTGGTCATTTTCGGAAAGGTTGACAATATTTTCTTAGGCCGTATTTGACGTCCAGGTCAAATATTAGGTGATTCCGAGCCGGGTCCGTCCCGGCCGAAAACTTGCGACTCGCTCGGATTCTAGGTCTTATGGTCGTAAAATTCCCAAAAAATACCAAAAATAAAATTTGGTCGTTTCGCAAGGGTGAAAATGTTTCTTTAGGACGTATTTGACGTCAAGGACAAATATTAGGCGATTTCGAGCGGGGTTCGTCCCGGCCGAAAACTTGCGACTCGCGCGAATTCCAGGTTTTATGGCCGTAAAATGCCCAAAAATACCAAAAATGGAATTTGGTCGTTTCGCAAGGGTGACAATGTTTTCTTAGGCCGTATTTGACGTCCCGCACAAATATTAGGCGATTTCGAGCCGGGTTCGTCCTGGCCAAAAATTTGTGGGTCGCGCAGATTTTAGGTTTTATGACTCTAAAATGCCCAAAAAAATACCAAAAATGCAATTTTGTTGTTTCGGAGGGTGACAATATTTTCTTAGGCCGTATTTGACGTCCACGACAAATATTAGGCGATTCTGAGCCGGGTCCGTCCCGGCCAAAAAGTTGTGTCGCGCGGATTTCTAATTTCGGCCGGGATGGACCCGGCTCGGAATCGCATAATATTTGTCGTGGACGTCAAATCCCGGCCGAAAATTTAGGACTCGCACGAATTTTTGGCTTTATGGATGTTCAAATGCCCAAAAAATACCAAAAATGCAATTTGGTCGTTTCAGAAAGGTGACAATGTTTTCTTAGGCGGTATTTGACGTCCAAGACAAATATTAGGCGATTTCGATCCGGGTCTGTCCCAACCGAAAACTTGCGACTCGCGCAGATTTCAGGTTTTATGGCCGTAAAATACCCAAAAAATACCAAAATTGCAATTTTGTCGTTTCGGAAGGTGAATGTCTCTTACGCCGTATTGGACGTCCAGAAAAAAAATTAGGCGATCCCGAGTCGGGTCCATCCCGACAGAAAACTTGAGACTCGCGCGGATTCTAGGTTTTATGGCCGTAAAATGCCCAAAAAATACCAAAAATGCTATTTTGTCGTTTCAGAAGGGTGACAATGTTTTCTTAGACCATATTTGACGTCCAGGACAAATATTAGGCGATTTCGAGTCGGTTACATCCCGGTCGAAAATTTGCGATTCGCGAAGATTTCTGCTTTTATCACCGTAAAATGCCCAAAAATTACCAAAAATGGAATTTGGTCGTTTCAGAAGGGTGAAAATGTTTTCTTAGGCCATTTGTGACATCCAGGAAAAATATTAGGCGATTCCGAGCCGGGTCTGTCCCGGCAGAAAACTTGTGACTCGCACGGATTCCATGTTTTATAGCCGTAAAATTCCCCAAAAAAACAAAAAATGTAATTGTATCATTTCGGAAGGGTGAGAATATTTTCTTAGGTCATATTTGACTTCGAGGATAAATATTAGGCGATTCCCAGCCGGATCCGTCCCGACCGAAAATTTGCGACTCGCGGAGAATTCTGGTTTTATGGCTGTAAATTACCCCAAAAATACCAAAAATGGAAATAGGTCATTTCACAAGGGTGACAATGTTTTTTGGCCGTATTTGACGTCAAAGACAAATGTTAGGCGATTTCGAACTGGTATCGTCCCGGCCGAAAACTTGCGACTCGCGTGGATTCCACGTTTTATGGCCGTAATATGCCCAAAAATATCAAAAATGCAATTTTGTCGTTTCAAAAGGGTGAAAATGTTTTCTTAGGCCGTATTTGACATCAAGGACGTATATTAGGCGATTCCGAGACGGGTCCGTCCCAGCCGAAAACTTGCGACTCCCGCGGATTCCAGGTTTTATGGCCGTAAAATGCCCAAAAAATACCAAAAATGCAATTTTATCGTTTCGGAAGGGTGAGTATATTTTCGTAGGCCGTATTTGACTTCGAGGAAAAATATTAGGAGATTCCGAGCTGGGTTCGTCCCGGCCGAAAATTTGCGACTCGCGCGGATTTCTGGTTTTTATAGCCGTAAAATGCCAAAAAATACCAAAAATGGAATTTGGTCGTTTCGGAATGGTGAAAATGTTTTATTATGCCGTATTTTATTTCCAGGACAAATATTAGGCGATTCTGATCCGGGTCCGTCCCGGTCGAAAATTTGCGACTCGCGCGAATTTCTGGTTTTATGGCCGTAAAATGCCCAAAAAGATAGCAAAATGGAATTTGGTCGTTTCGAAATAGTAAATATGATTTCTTAGGCCGTATTTGACTTCCACGACAAACATTAGGCAATTCCGAGCTGGGTCTGTCCCGGCCGAAAATTTGCGACTCGCGCGGATCTCTCGTATTATGGTTGTAAAATGCCCAAAAAATACCAAAAATGCAATTTTGTCATTTCGGAAGGGTGAGTATATTTTCTTAGGCCGTATTTGACTTCGAGGACAAATATTAGGAGATTCCGAGCTAGGTCCGTCCCGGCCGAAAATTTGCGACTCGCGCGAAATTCTTGTTTTATGGCCGTAAAATGTCAAAAATACAAAAAATAGAATACAGTCGTTTTGGAAAGGTAAAAATGTTTTCCTAGGCCCCATGAAAAATATTAGGCGATTTCGAGTGGGGTTCGTCCCCGCCGAAAATTTTCGCCTATCATAGATTTCTGGTTTTCTGGCTGTAAAATGCCCAAAAAATAACAAAAATACAATTTTGTCGTTTCGGAAAGGTAACAATATTTTCTTTGGCCATATTTGATGTTGAGGACAAATATTAGGCGATTTCGAGTCTGGTACGTCCCGGCCGAAAATTTGCGACTCGCGCGGATTTCTTGTTTTATGGCCGTAAAATGCAAAAAAATACAAAAAATTGAATTTGGTCGTTTCTGAAGGGTGACAATATTTTATTACGCCGTATTTGACGTCGAGGACATACATTAGGCAATTCCGAGACGGGTCCGTCCCGGCCGAATATTTGCGACTCGCGCGGATTTGTGGTTTTATGGCCGTAAAATGCTTGAAAAATACAAATAATGCAATTTGGTCGTTTCGAAAGGGTGAATATGTTTTTTACGCCGTATTTGACATCCAGGACAAATATTAGGCGATTCGACCGAGGTCCGTCCCAACAGAAAATTCGCGACTCTCACGAATTTCTTGTTTTATGGCCGTAAAATGCCCAAAAATTCCAAAAATGCAATTTGGTTGTTTCGGAAGGGTGCCAATGTTTTCTTAGGTGGTATTTGACGTCCAGTACACATATTAGGCGATTCCAAGCCGGGTTCGTCCCGGTCGAAATTTTGCGACTCGCGCGGATTTCTGGTTATATGTCCGTAAGATGCCCAAAATATAGGAAAAATACAATTTTGTCGTTTCAAAAGGGTGACAATATTTTCTTATACCGTATTTGACGTTCAGGACAAATATTAGGCGATTGGGAGCCGGGTCTGTCCAGGCGAAAATTTGCGACTCGTGCGGATTTATGGTTTTATGGCTGTAAAATGCTCAAAAAAATACCAAAAATACAATTTTGTCATTTTGGAAGGGTGACAACATTTTCTTCGGCCATATTTGACATCCAAGACAAATATTAGGTGATTTCGAGCTGTGTCCGTCCCGGTCGAAATTTGCGACACGCGAATTTCACATTTTATAGCCGTAAAATGCCCAAAATATACCAAAAATGCAATTTTGTCGTTTCGGAAGCGTGAAAATGTCTTCTTAGGCCATATTTGACTTCCATGACACATATAAGGCAATTTCGAGCAGGGTTCGTCCCGGCCGAAAATTTGCATGTCGCGCGGATTTGAGGTTTTATGGCCGTTCAATCCCAAAAAATATCAAAAATGGAATTTTTTCGTTCTAGAAGGGTGAAAATATTTTCTTAGGCCATATTTGACGTCCAGGATAAATACTAGGAGACTCCTAGACAGGTTCGTCCCCGTCGAAATTTGCGACTCGCGCGAATTTCTGGTTTAATGGCCGTAAAATGCCCAAAAATACCAAAAATAAAATTTGGTCATTTTGGATAGGTGAAAATGTTTTCTTAGGACGTATTTGACATCCAGGACAAATATTAGGCGATTCCTAGTCGGGTCCGTCCCGATCAAAAATTTGCAACTCGCGCGCATTTCGGGTTTTATGGCCGTAAATTGCCCAAAAAATACCAAAAATGCAATTTTGTCGTTTCGGAAGGGTGACAATATTTTCTTATGCTATATTTATCATCCAGTACAAATATTAGGCGATTCCGAGCTGGGTCCGTCCCGGCTAAGAATTTGCGACTCGCGCGAATTCTAGGTTTTATGGCCCCAAAATTCCCAAAATTTACCAAAATGCTATTTTTAGTTTTGGACGGGTTACAATATTTTCTTAGGATGTATTTGACGTCCATGACAAATATTTGGTGATTCCGAGTCGGGTCCGTCCCGGCCGAAAGTTTACTACTCGTGCGGATTTTAGGTTTTATGGCCGTAAAATGCCCAAAAATATCAAAAATGGAAATTGATTGTTTCGCAAGGGTGACAATATTTTCTTAGGCTGTATTTGACGTCCATGATAAATATTAGGTGATTCCGAGCCAGGTCCATCCCAACCAAAAATTTGCGACTCTCGCGGATTTCTGGTTTTATGGCCGTAAAATGCCCAAAAATACCAAAAATTCAATTTGGTTGTTTCGGAAGGGTGCCAATGCTTTCTTAGGTGGTATACAAATATTAGGCGATTCAGGGGCGGGTTCGTCCCGCCGAAATTTTGCGACTCGCGCGGATTTCTGGTTTTATGACCGTAAAATGCCAAAAAAAATACCAAAATTACAATTTTATCGTTTCGGAAGGGTGAAAATGTTTTCCTATGCTGTATTTATCGTCGAGGACAAATATTAGGCGATTCCGAGCCGGGTCCGTCCCGGCCAAGAATTTGCGACTCGCGCAAATTCTAGGTTTTATGGCCGTAAAATTCCCAAAAATTACCAAAATGTTATTTTCTTCGTTTTTGAAGGGTTAAAATATTTTCCTAGGCTGTATTTGACGTCCATGATAAATATTTGGTGATTCCGTGTCGGGTCCGTCCCGGCCGAAAATTCGTGACTTATGCGGATTTCAGGTTTTATGGCCGTAAAATGCCCAAAAATATCAAAAATGGAAATTGATTGTTTCGCAAGGGTGAAAATGTTTTCTTAGGATGTATGTGACGTCCATGACAAATATTAGGAGATTTCGAGCCGGGTCCGTCCCAACCAAAAATTTGCGACTCTCGCGGATTTCTTGTTTTATAAATGCCCAATATACAAAAAATGCAATTTGGTTATTTCGAAAAGGTGCCAATGTTTTCTTAGGTGGTATTTGACGTCCAGTACACATATTAGGCGATTCCAAGACGGGTTCGTCCCGGTCGAAATATTGTGACTCGCGTGGATTTCTGGTTTTATGTCCATAAAATGCCCAAAAGATACGAAAAATACAATTTTATCGTTTCGAAAGGGTGAAAATATTTTCTTAGACCGTATTTGACGTTCAGGACAAATATTAGGCGATTGGGAGCCGGGTCCGTCCAGGCGAAAATTTGCGACTCGTGCGGATTTATGGTTTTATGGCTGTAAAATGCTCAAAAAAATACCAAAAATACAATTTTGTCATTTCGGAAGGGTGACAACATTTTCTTAGGCCATATTTGACATCCAAGACAAATATTAGGCTATTCTGAGTTGGGTCCGTACCGGCTGAAAATTTGCGACACGCGGATTTCAGATTTTATGGCCGTAAAATGCCCAAAATATACCAAAAATGCAATTTTGTTGTTTCGTAAGCGTGACAATGTTTTCTTAGGCCATGTTTGACTTCCATGACAAAAATAAGGCGATTTCGAGCAGGGTTCGTCCCGGACGAAAATTTGCATGTCGCGCGGATTTGAGGTTTTATGGCCGTTAAATCCCAAAAAATATCAAAAATGGAATTTGTTCGTTGTAGAAGGGTGAAAATGTTTTCTTAGGCCGTATTTGACGTCGAGGATAAATATTAGGAGATTCCTAGACTGGTCCATCCCGGTCGAAATTTGCAACTCGCGCGAATTTGTGGGTTAATGGCCGTAAAATGCCCAAAAATACCAAAAATGAAATTTGGTCATTTTGGAAAGGTGAAAATGTTTTCTTAAGCCGTATTTGACATCCAGGACCAATATTAGGCGATGCCGAGTCGATTCTGTCCCGATCAAAAATTTGCAACTCGCGCGGATTTCGGGTTCTATGGCCGTAAAATGCCCAAAAAATACCAATAATGCAATTTTGTCGTTTCGGAAGGGTGAAAATGTTTTCTTACGCTGTCTTTATCGTCCTAGACAAAAATCAGGCGATTCCGAGCCGGGTCTGTCCCGGCCAAGAATTTGCGACTCGCGCGAATTCTAGGTTTTATGGCCGTAAAACTTCCAAAAATTACCAAAAATGCTATTTCTTTCGTTTGGAAGGGTTACAATATTTTCTCAGGCTGTATTTGACTTCCATGATAAATATTTTGTGATTCCGAGCCGGGTCCGTCTCGGCCGAATATTTGCGACTCGTGCGGATTTCAGGTTTTATGGCCGTAAAATGCCCAAAAATATCAAAAATGGAAATTGATTCTTTCGCAAGGGTGACAATGTTTTCTTTGGCTGTATTTAACGTCCATGACAAATATTAGGTGATTCCGAGCCGGGTCCATCACAACCAAAAATTTGCGAATCTCGCGGATTTCTGGTTTTATGGCCGTAAAATGCCCAAAAAATACCAAAAATGCAATTTTGTCGTTTTAGAAGGGTGAAAATGTTTTCTTAGGCTGTATTTGTCGTCCAAGACAAATATTAGGCGATTCCGAGCCGGGTCTGTCCCGGCCAAAAATTTGCGACTCGCGTGGATTCTAGTTTTTATGGCCGTAAAATTCCCAAAAATTACCAAAATTCTATTTTTTTCGTTTGGGAAGGGTTACAATATTTTCTTTGGCTGTATTTGACGTCCATGATAAATTTTTGGTGTTTCCGAGCCGGGTCTGCCTGGCAAAAAATTTGCGACTCGTGCGGATTTTAGGTTTTATGGCAAGGGTGAGAATGTTTTTCTTAGGCCGTATTTAACATCCGGGACAAATATTAGGCGATTCTGAGGGGGTTTTGTCCCGACCGAAAATTTGTGACTCTCGCGGATTTCAAGTTTTATAGCCGTAAAATGCCTTAAAAATACAAAAAATGGAATTTGGTAGTTTCGGAAAGGTAACAATTTTTACTTAGGCCGTATTTAATGTCCAGGACAAATATTAGGCGATTCTGAGATGGGTCCGTCCCGTCCAAAAACTTGCGACTCGCGCGGATTCCATGTTTTATGGCCTTAAAATGCCCAAAAATACCAAAATGCTATTTTTTCGTTTTGGAAGGGTTACAATATTTTCTTAGGCTGTATTTGACGTCCAGGACCAAAATTTGGTGATTCCGAGTCGGGTTCGTCCCGGCAAAAAATTTGCGACTCGCGCGGATTTAAGGTTTTATGATCGTAAATTTCCCAAAAATACCAAAAATGAAAATTGGTCATTTCGCAAGGGTGAAAATGTTTTCTTAGGCCGTATTTGGCGTCCACGATAAATATTAGGAGCTTCCGATCTGGCTCCGTCCCGGCCAAAACTTGCAACACCTGCAGATTTCAGGTTTTATGGCCATAAAATGCCCACAAATACCAAAAGTGGAATTTGGTCGTTTCGCAAGGGTGACAACATTTTTTGAGGCCGTATTTGACGTCCAGTACAAATGTTAGTCGATATTGAGCCGGGTCCATCCTAGCTGAATACTTGCGACTCGCGTGGATTCCAGATTTTATGGCCGTAAAATACCCAAAAAATACCAAAAATGCAATTTTATCGTTTCGGAAGGGTGACAACGTTTTCGTAGGCCTTATTTGACGTCTAGGACGAATATTAGGAGATTCCAAGACGGGTCCGTCCCAGCCAAAAATTTGCGACTCGCGCAAATTTTTGGTTTTATGGCCGTAAAATGCCCAAAAAATACAAAAAATGGAACTTCATCATTTCGGAAGGGTGACAATATTTTATTATGCCGTATTTGACATCCTGGACATATATTAGGCGATTCCGAGCCGGGTCTGTCTCGGCTGAAAACTTGCAACTCGCGCGGATTCCAAGTTTTATGGCTGTAAAATGCTCAAAAATACCAAAAATGTAATTTTGTCGTTTTGGAAGGGTGAGTATATATTCTTAGGCCGTATTTGACTTCGAGGACAAATATTAGGAGATTCCAAGCTGGGTCCGTCTCGGCCGAAAATTTGCGACTCGTGCGGATTTCTTGTTTTATGGCCGTAAAATGCCCAAAAATACCAATAATGGAATTTGGTCATTTCGGAAGGGTGAAAATGTTTTCGTTGGCCGAATTTGACTTTCACGACCAATATTAGGCTATTCCGAGCAGCGTCCATTCCGTCCAAAAATTTGCGACCAGCGCGGGTTTCAGGTTTTATGGCCGTAAAATGCCCAAAAGATACCAAAAATGGAATTTGGTCGTTTTGGAATGGTGACAATGTTTTCTTAGGCCGTATTTGACATCCAGGATAAATATTAGGCGATTCCGACCAGGGTCCGCCCCGGCAGAAAAATTGCTACGCGCGCGGATTCCAGGTTTTATGGCCATAAAATGCCCAAAAATACCAAAAATGCAATTTCATCGTTTTGGAAGGGTGACAATGTTTACTTAGGCCGTATTTGACGTCTAGGACAAATATTAGGCGATTGAGACCTGGGTCCGTCACGGCCAAAAATTTGTGACTCGTGAAACTTTCTAATTTCGGCCGGGACAGACCCGACTCGGAATCGCCTAATATTTGTCCTCTACGTCAAATCCTGGCCGAAAATTTACGACTTGCACGAATTTTTGGCTTTATGGGCGTAAAATGCCCAAAAATACCAAAAATGCAATTTGGTCGTTTCGCTAGGGTGACAATGTTTTCTTAGGCCGTATTTGACGTCCAGAACAAATATTAGGCGATTCCGAGCAGGGTCTATTTTCGCCGAAAATTTGCGACTCGTACGGATTCCCAAAAAAATACAAAAAATGCCATTTTGTCGTTTTGGAAGGGCCGTATTTGACGTCCAGAAAAAATATTAGGCGATTCCGAGTTGGGTCCATCCCGACCGAAATCTTGCGACTCCCGCATATTCCAGGTTTTATGGCCGTAAAATGCCCAAAAAAATACCAAAAATGTAGTTTTGTCGTTTCGGAAGGGTGAGTATACTTTCTTATGCCGTATTTGACTTCGAGGACAAATATTAGGAGATTCCAAGCTGGGTTCTGTTAGAATATACGCTTAACGCTAGAGGGGGGTGAATAGCGTTATAATAAAAATCAGCGTAAACTTGCGGAATTTAAAAATTGCAGGAATGAAATAAGTGCGATAAGTAAATAATAAGGAACGAACGCACCGATGTTATCCTGGTTCACCACAACCTGTGGCTAGTCCAGTCCCCGAGAGACTCTCTCGAGATTTCCACTAACTTCGTTAAGCTTACGGGTGCTTAACAACCGTTACAAACTGAGAACTTGAGTCACACAAGCCTCAACAACCTTTGCTCGAAGATACAACACTTCAAGACTTCAACCAAAGGAATCACAACGTTCCTTCTTACAATACAAGGGATTAACACTTCCCTTCAAGTGTATAAAAACACTTTGCACTCAAAACAAGACTCTCCCTCAGAGTAGATATGAGTAAAATAAATACGCTCAAGAACGCAACAACTTTCGTCAAGAATTTGGCTCTCAAAAACTTATGTAATGAATAGAAAATGATGAATAAGAGAGTATGCAAGCTTTAGCAATAATATGATCAATTGTTGTGTTTAGAAGACTGATTTGAAGATGTATTTATAGTGTCAAAAACATGCATAACCGTTGCCTAATTGCCAATTGAGAATTGCTGATTTTGTGCTACGACAATCGATTGTCTAATTGGCACAATCGATTGTTTTCCAATCGTTCCAAAAATCATTCCCAGATTTTACGCAGCATAATCGATTATCTAAGACGTATAATCGATTACTGGCAACATTCAAAAAATCATTTTCAGATTTTACTGCAACGTTCAAAAAATCTTTTTCAGATTTTACTTCAAACAATCGATTATTAAAATCCTTTAATCGATTATCTGACGGAGTTTGAAAATATTTTGGCAACGGTCGTTTACATAATCGATTATGCTATATGGACAATCGATTATTTTTCAGTCTTGAAAAATCTAATAGACACTGCCTCAACACAGTCGATTGTCATAAGGTTCACAATCGATTATTTTGTAGCTTTGAAAAATCTGATAGACACTGCCTCAACACAGTCGATTGTCATAAGGTTCACAATCGATTATTTTGTAGCTTTGAAAAATCTGATGGACATTGTCTCAACATAATCGATTATCATAAGTACATAATCGATTATCTTTGTCCAGATTTTAGAGGCATGTTTAAAAATCATTTTGCTAAAATAAATATGCATGATTTAAAATCATTTTGCTCTAAATTAAATATGCTTGATTTGATAAAAATATTTTTACGAGAGAAGCCAAGTCTTGAGTTAAATTGTCGGATCAAGATCACAATTAAAGAGCGACTCATGTATAACTTTGTTTAATCTTGATCTTTGTTTGTCTTGTGCTTGAACTTCGTTACGTGACATTTGCGCGCTTGTGCTTGGACCTCGTCATATGTCAATTGCGCATCGTTTGTCATTTATCAAAACCTACAAATATGAACAAACGTTTAGTTTAGTGCCTTGAGAACGTGTTTCAACAATTTTCCCCTTTTTGATAATGGCAAACCTTAATCGGGATATGCATATTAGGTAATTCATAATGACGATCCAAGAAAAGTATATATATATACAATTAGTTCTCCCTCAACATATGAATTCCCCCTCAATTTGTGCCAATAAGTATTAAGTGCATAGCCCTTATTCTTCCCCCTTTTGACATTAGCAAAAAAAACAAAATAAGTAAATAACTTGTTTATCGATTAGTCAAAAATTTCAACTTCATAAAAGGGATAATAAAGCAAATAATGTCAACATAATCGATTATTTATACTTGATAATCGATTATATACTAAAGAGAAATCGATTATTCTAAAGAGGAATCGATTATTCTGCACCAGTCTTTATAATTCCCCCTGTTTTTAGGGCGATACCTGCAAAAATACGTTAGACGCCTCCGACGCTCAAGTTAGTAATCATGTGAAAGGGAAAATGCAATGCATGACTTAGATCAATGTGGAGTCAAGAATCCCGAGTTCACTACGAATTCGGAAGAAGGACTCTTGCTCTAAAGGTTTTGTGAAGATGTCGGCCAATTGATCTTTGGTTTCAACAAATTCAATTTCGACATCACCTTTGAGAACGTGATCTCTTATAAAATGATGCCTAATTTCAATGTGTTTTGTTCTTGAATGAAGAACGGGGTTCTTCGTCAAGCATATGGCGCTAGTATTATCACATCTAAGAGGGATATGATCGATACTTAGGCCATAGTCCAAGAGTTGCTGTTTCATCCAAAGAATTTGAGCGCAACAACTCCCCGCGGCTACATATTCAGCCTCGGTTGTGGACAACGCAACACTTACTTGTTTCTTGCTAAACCAAGAAACTAGAGAGCTACCGAGCAAATGGCAAGTGCCACTAGTGCTCTTGCGGTCCCATTTGCATCCAGCGAAATTGGAATCGGAATAGCCAACAAGTTGGCATGAAGAACCTTTGGGGTATCATAGACCCACATTTACAGTACCAACAAGATACTTCAATATCCGTTTCACCGCAGTTAGGTGAGACTCCTTAGGACATGATTGATAACGAGCGCATAAGCACACACTAAACATGATGTCCGGTCTACTAGCAGTAAGATAAAGGAGAGATCCAATCATACCTCGATACTTCTTGGTGTCGACTTCCTTACCTTTCTCGTCTTTGTCTAGATGGTCGGATGTGCTCATGGGAGTGGCCATTGCCTTTGCGTTGCTCATTTCAAATCGTTTTAGCAATTCTTTGCAATATTTAGCTTGACAAATGAAGGTTCCTTCTTTATTTGCTTTACTTGCAGCCCCAAAAAGAAGGTTAGCTCACCCATCATAGACATTTCAAATTCGCTTGTCATTAAATCAGAAAATTCCTTGCACAAAGCATTGTTAGTAGCACCAAAAATAATATCATCCACATAGATTTGAACTAATAAAATATCATTGTTTTTATGCTTAACATATAGAGTGGTGTCAACTTTCCCCCTAATGAATTCATTTTCCAAAAGAAATTTGCTCAATCGTTCGTACCAAGCTCGAGGAGCTTGTTTGAGACCATAAAGCGCCTTTTTAAGTTTGAAAACATGATTGGGAGATTTAAAATCTTCAAAGCCCGGGGGTTGTTCTACATAAACTTCTTCTTGAATAACACCATTTAGAAAAGCACTTTTTACATCCATTTGATATAAATTGAAATTCATAGAAGAGGCAAAAGCAAGCAATAAACGAATAGCTTCTAACCTTGCTACGGGTGCATATGTTTCTTCATAGTCAATTCCCTCTTCTTGATTATAGCCTTTTGCTACAAGCCTAGCTTTGTTTCTAGTGATTACGCCATTTTCATCTAGTTTGTTTCGAAAAACCCATTTCGTACCAATTATGCTATGATTTTCGGGTCTTGGCACCAAATCCCAAACGTCATTTCGTTTGATTTGGTTAAGCTCCTCTTGCATTGCCAAGGTCCAACATTCATCCCCAATTGCTTCGGAGATGGTTGAAGGTTCAATTTGAGAAACGAAAGCAGTATGTCCTAAGGTGTTCTTAAGAGTGGTTCGAGTACTTACCTGTTGTTCAATGTCGCCAATTACCTGTTCGAGAGGATGGTCTTTGATTGTCCTCCACGCGTTAGGCAGTTTTGTTTCTTTTTCCAGTTGTGGCGCTTCCTCCGATAATTGTTCCAAGATTTCATCTTGAATTTCCTTAGGAGTTTCCTCTTGTACTTTGTCTTGAGGACTCATTGAGTTTAAACTACCTGCAAATTCAAAACCAGAATCCTTTCTCGCCAAGCGAGCATTATTTTCGGAAAACACAATATGAGGGGATTCCTCCACAGTTTCGGTTCTATTATTGAATACTCTATATGCTTTGCTACGTGAAGAATAACCAATAAAAATTCCTTCATCGGATTTGGCATCAAACTTTCCCAAATTATCTTTACCATTGTTATGAATAAAACATTTACAACCGAATACTCTAAGATGGGAGATATTTGGTTCCTTCCCTTGTAGAGTTCTTAGGGAGTTTTCATGAGTATTGGCCTTATGACTACTCTGTTTAAAACGTAGCATGCGGTACTCACGGCATCCGCCCAAAAATGTTTGGGAATCTTATCCTCATCGAGCATGGTTCTAGCCATCTCTTCGAGACACCTATTTTTCCTTTCCACCACTCCATTTTGTTGTGGTGTGCGTGGAGCAGAGAAGGTGTGCTCGATACCGAGTTCGTCACAAAAATCCGCGAAGAGATTGTGATCGAACTCTCCCCCATGATCACTTCTTATTGAAGTGACGGTTGTGTCCTTTTCATTTTGAACACGTTTAAGAAAACATTTAAAATTATGAAAAGCTTCACTTTTATGAGCAAGAAATAGTGTCCATGTAAATCTAGAATAATCATCAACAATAACAAAAGCATAACGATTTCTACCAAGACTTTCAATGCGAGATGGTCCAAAGAGGTCCATGTGAAGAAGTTGCAATGGTCTAGTAGTTGAAACAATATTTTTCGATTTAAAAGATGCTTTTGTTTGCTTCCCTTTTTGACAAGAACCGCAAGTGGAGTCTTTTTCAAATTTCAAATTTGGAAGACCAATAACTAAATTTTGTGAAACCAAATTGTTTAAAAGATGCATGCTGATGTGAGCTACTCTACGATGCCATAACCACATATCATCTTCTTTGCTCATAAGACAATTCACATACTCAGATGAAGAATTTCGAGATCAACCATATAGATGTTATCCATTCTAAAACCACGAAGGATAATTTTAAAATCGCTACGGCGAAAAACTAAGCATTCATCCGAATCAAATAAAACAAGATTTCCCTTGTCAGATAATTGACTTATGCTCAAGAGATTATGTTTTAGACCTTTAACTAGCAATATATGCTTAATGGAAGAAGGTTCATCCTTACCGACCGATCCAATGCCGATAATTTTTCCCTTGTTGTTATCTCCAAAAATAACGCTTCCTCCTTCCTTGTGTTCTAGTTGAAGGAACTTGGATTCGTCTCCGGTCATGTGTTTGGAGCATCCACTATCAAGGTACCAAAGTACACTTGATCCCTTCAAACATACCTACAAGACAAATTAATGAGTCTTTGGTACCCAAGCTGTTTTGGGTCCTTGAGAGTTAGGTGTAACATGCTGTTGTGCTTGACATGCAATTAAGTGTCTATGTCTAGTGAAGCAAGAAGGAGCAATATTTCCAATTCGATTGCAATAATGACAAATGACATTAGGATTATGCATTCGTCTAGGTTGATAGTAGTTGGACGGACGAAAATTGTTTACTCTATTTTCGACAATATGACTATTGCGCATTTCATGAAAATCATTTCTCCTACTATTTGTTCTAGGATATGCAACAATTCTAGAATAGTTATTTCTAGGTTGAAAGCCATTTCTAGGTGTCCTAAAATGTTCAACGTTTCTTCTAGTGTTTGGTCTAGGATATGCATCATTTCTAGAATAGTTATTTCTAGGTTGAAGGCCATTTCTAGGTGTCCTAAAATGTTCAAAGTTTCTTCTAGTGTTTGGTCTAGCATGCATGTTGATTCTAGGATTGTTATCTCTAGGATGAACATTTGTTTTATTTGTCCTAGGTTGAGTCTTAGGTGGTTGGGGTTTGGCTTCAACTTTTTCTTTAGGCTCGTTTTTAAAACCTATCCCATGTTTGGTCGATTTCAAATTAACAAGAACTTCATTCAAATTTTTATGAGAAGAATTGAACTTATCTAAGGTGCCCTTAAGTCTTTCTACCTCATCTTTTAGATGCATGCAAGAAGTAAAATTTTTACTAGAACTCTCGGGTTTTTCGGCGCTTCTTTTGCCGAAAAAATTGTTTTCTTCTTTCAACTTCTCATTTTCCAAAATCAGTTTTTCCAAATCCTTTTCTTTCAAAGAGAGTTGTTTTTCAAAATCTTTTTCTTTCAAAGAAGCATTTTCCTTAATGTTCTTAACAGTTTTGGAAGCTTTAATGAATTCACTATACAACTCATTAAAGGCATTTTGCATTTCCTCAAGAGAATAGAAGTTTTTGGAAGAAATTTGACATACCTCTTCTTGATTGTTTTCGTGAGCCATGAGACAAAGATTTGCGGTTTCGTCTTCTTCTTCCTCACTCGACTCGTCTCCGGAGTTGCCTCCCAAAGATATGTATGCTCGTTGTTTCTTGAAGGGTTTCTTCTCCTTTTTGACATTTGGGCAATTTGATTTAATGTGCTCGATTTCTCCGCACCCATAGCACTTTTGTTGATCTCCTTGTTGTTTGCCTTTTCGTTCATACTCTTTTCGCATGAACTTTTGAAATCTCTTAATAACGAGTCCGAACTCGTTATCTCCGTCCTCGTTATTTTGAGGTTGGCTTGTGCTTGCCTTGAGGGCGATTCTTTGTTTCCTTTGATCATTAACAAGAGGGTTAAGTATAGTAGATTCATAAGTTTAAGGTTACCTCTTAATCCGTCGATGGTGACATTTGAAATGCCAATAGAATCTTGAATCGCGTCGGCCTTGGATCGCCATTCCGGAGTGAGACTTCGGAGAATTTTTCGGACAAGTTCCTTATCCGTGAAGGTCTTCTTAAGAGCATGTAAGTCATTAACGATTTTTGAAAATCGTTCGAACATGTCATCGACCCTTTCGCCTTCCTTCATGTGAAACAGTTCATATGCATGGGTTAGAAAATCAACTTTAGCCTCTCTTACCTGGTCCGTACCTTCGTACGTGATTTCCAGCTTATCCCACATTTGCTTCACCGTTGTGCAACATGATATTTTTCTGTAATCATCAGCGTTTACAGCACAATATAATAAGTTGATGGCTTTAGCGTTGTTCTGCACTTTTCGGATATCATCCGCATCGTATTCATCTTCGGATTTTGGAACCCATTCATTTTCAACCTTTTTGGTTGGAATTTGTTCTCCCTTCATTATAACCTTCCACAGATGAAAACTATTCGATTGAATGAATATTCTCATCCTTTCCTTCCAGTACGTATAGTTTGTGCCATCGAATAGTGGTGGTCAGGTGGAGCATTGTCCTTCACCTATTCCTGCAAAAGAATCACGAGTAGAAGCCATGGATTGTTTCTCTCAAACGGTTAAGTTTTTCAGAGAGTTGGGCTCTGATACCAATTGTTAGAATATACGCTTAACGCTAGAGGGGGGGGGGGTGAATAGCGTTATAATAAAAATCAGCGTAAACTTGCGGAATTTAAAAATTGCAGGAATGAAATAAGTGCGATAAGTAAATAATAAGGAACGAACGCACCGATGTTATCCTGGTTCACCACAACCCGTGGCTAGTCCAGTCCCCGAGAGACTCTCTCGAGATTTCCACTAACTTCGTTAAGCTTACGGGTGCTTAACAAACCGTTACAAACTGAGAACTTGAGTCACACAAGCCTCAACCACCTTTGCTCGAAGATACAACACTTCAAGACTTCAACCAAAGGAATCACAACGTTCCTTCTTACAATACAAGGGACTAACACTTCCCTTCAAGTATATAAAAACACTTTGCACTCAAAACAAGACTCTCCTTAAGAGTAGATATGAGTAAAATAAATACGCTCAAGAACGCAACAACTTTCGTCAAGAATTTGGCTCTCAAAAACTTATGTAATGAATAGAAAATGATGAATAAGAGAGTATGCAAGCTTTAGCAATAATATGATCAGTTGTTGTGCTTAGAAGACTGATTTGAAGATGTATTTATAGTGTCAAAAACATGCATAATCGTTGCCTAATTGCCAATTAAGAATTGCTGATTTTGTGCTACGACAATTGATTGTCTAATTGGCACAATCGATTGTTTTCCAATCGTTCCAAAAATCATTCCCAGATTTTACGCAGCATAATCGATTATCTAAGACGTATAATCGATTACTGGCAACATTCAAAAAATCATTTCCAGATTTTACTTAAAACAATCGATTATCAGAAATATACAATCGATTACTTGGCAATGTTCAAAAAATCTTTTTCAGATTTTACTTCACACAATCGATTATCAGAAATATACAATCGATTACTTGGCAACGTTCAAAAAATCTTTTTCAGATTTTACTTCAAACAATCGATTATTAAAATCCTATAATCGATTATCTGACGGAGTTTGAAAATATTTTGGCAACGGTCATTTACATAATCGATTATACTATATGGACAATCGATTATTTTTCAGCTGAAAAATCTAATAGACACTGCCTTAACACAATCGATTGTCATAAGGTTCACAATCGATTATTTTGTAGCTTTGAAAAATCTGATAGACATTGCCTCAACACAATCGATTGTCATAAGGTTCACAATCGATTATTTTGTAGCTTTGAAAAATCTGATGGACACTGTCTCAACATAATCGATTATCATAAGTACATAATCGATTATCTTTGTCCAGATTTTAGAGGCATGTTTAAAAATCATTTTGCTAAAATAAATATGCATGATTTAAAATTATTTTGCTCTAAATTAAATATGCATGATTTGATAAAAATATTTTTACGAGAGAAGCCAAGTCTTGAGTTAAATTGTCGGATCAAGATCACAATTAAAGAGCGCCTCATGTATAACTTTGTTTAATCTTGATCTTTGTTTGTCTTGTGCTTGAACTTCGTTACGTGACATTTGCGCGCTTGTGCTTGGACCTCGTCATATGTCAATTGCGCATCGTTTGTCATTTATCAAAACCTACAAATATGAACACACGTTTAGTTTAGTGCCTTGAGAACGTGTTTCAACAGGTTCGTCCCGGCCGACAACTTGCGACGCGCGAATTTATGGTTTTATGGCCGTAAAATGCCCAAAAAATACCAAAAATGCAGTTTTGTCGTTTTAGAGGGTGATAATATTTTCTTAGGTCGTATTTGACGTCTACGACAAATAATAGGTGATTCCGAGCCGGGTCCGTCCCGGCCGATAATTTGAGACGCGTGGATTTCTGATGTCGGCCGAGATGGACCTGGCTCGGAATCGCAAAATATTTGTCCTGGGCGTCAAATCCCGGCTGAAAATTTACGACTCGCACGAATTTTTGGATTTATGGCTGTTGAAATGCCCAAAAAATAGGACGTTTCGGAAGGGTGACAATGTTTTCTTAGGCCGTTTTTGAAGTCCAGGACAAATATTAGGCGATTCCGATCCGAGTCTGTCCCAGCTGAAAACTTGCGACTCGTGGAGATTTTAGGTTTTAAGGCCGTAAAATGCCCAAAAAACACTAAAACAATTTTGTCGTTTCGGAAGGTGAATGTTTTTTCCGCCGTGTTTGACGTCCAGGAAAAATATTAGGCGATTCCTAGCCGGGTTCGTCCCGGCCAAAAACTTGTGATTTTATGGCCGTAAAATGCCCAAAAAATACTAAAAATACAATTTTGTTGTTTCGGAAGGGTGAAAATGTTTTCTTAGGACGTATTTGATGTCGAGGATAAATATTAGGTAGTTGGGAGTCGGGTCCGTCCAGGCGAAAATTTGCAACTCGTGCGGATTTCTGGTTTTATGGTTAAAAAATGCCTAAACAAATATCAAAAATGCAATTCGGTCATTTCGGAAGGGTGACAACATTTTCTTATGCTGTATTTGACATCCAGGACAAATATTAGGCGATTCTGAGCGGGCTCCTTCCCGGCTGAAAATTTTGCGACTCGTGCGGATTTCAGGTTTTATGTCCGTAAAATGCCCAAAATATACAAAAAATGCATTTTCGTCGTTTCGAAAGGGTGACAATGTTTTCTTAGGCCGTATTTGACGTCTCCGACAAATAATAGGCGATTCCGAGCAACTTTCGTTACGTTCGAAAATTTGCGACTAGCGCGGATTTCAGGTTTTATGGCCGTAAAATGCCCAAAAGATACCAAAAATGGAATTTCGTCGTTTTGGAATGGTGACAATATTTTCTTAGGCCGTATTTGACATCCAGGACAAATATTAGGAGATTCCGACCCGGCAGAGAAATTGCTACGCGTGCGGATTCCAGGTTTTATGGCCGTAAAATGCCCAAAAAAACCAAAAATGCAATTTCATCGTTTTGGAAAGGTGACAATGTTTACTTAGGCCGTATTTGACGTCGAGGACAAATATTAGGCGATTCTGACCTGGGTCCATCCCGGCCAAAAATTTGTGACTCGCGAAAATTTCTGATTTCGGCCGGGACAGACCCGACCCGGAATCGCCTAATATTTGTCCTGGACGTCAAATCTCGGCCGAAAATTTACGACTCGCACAAATTTTTGGCTTTATGGGCGTAAAATGCCCAAAATACCAAAAATGCAATTTGGTCATTTCGCAAGGGTGACAATGTTTTCTTAGGCCGTATTTGACGTCCAGGACAAATATTAGGCGATTCCGAGCAGGGTCTTTCCCCGTCGAAAATTTGCGACTCGCACGGATTCCCAAAAAATACAAAAATGCCATTTTGTCGTTTTGGAAGGTGACAATGTTTTTCTACGCCATATTTGACGTCCAGGAAAAATATAAGGCGATTCTGAGTTGGGTTCGTCCCGGCCGAAACTTGCGACTCCCGCTAATTCCAGGTTTTATGGCCGTAAAATGCCCAAAAATTACCAAAAATGCAGTTTTGTCGTTTCGGAAGGGTGAGTATACTTTCTTGTGCCGTATTTTACTCGAGGACAAATATTTGGAGGTTCCAAGCTGGGTCCGTCCCGGCCGAATATTTGCGACGCGCGAATTTATGGTTTTATGGTCGTAAAATGCCCAAAAAATACCAAAAATGTTGTTTTGTCGTTTTAGAGGGTGACAATATTTTCTTATTTGACGTCTACGACAAATATTAGGCGATTCCGAGCCGGGTCCGTCCCTGCCAAAAATTTGAGACGCGTGGATTTCTGATGTCGGCCGAGATGGACCCAGCTCGGAATCGCAAAATATTTGTCCTGGGCGTCAAATCCCGCCTGAAATTTGCGACTCGCACGAATTTTTGGCATTATGGCTATTGAAATGCCCAAAAAATACCAAAAATGCAATTAGGTCGTTTCGGAAGGGTGACAATGTTTTTTAGGCCGTTTTTGAAGTCGAGGACAAATATTAGGCGATTCCGATCCGGGTCAATCCCAGCTGAAAACTTGCGACTCGCGGAGATTTCAGGTTTTAAGGCCGTAAAATGCCCAAAAAACACTAAAATTGCAATTTTGTTGTTTCGGAAGCTGAATATTTTTAACTCCGTATTTGATGTCCAGGAAAAATATTAGGCAATTCCGAGTCGGGTCCGTCCCGGCCGAAAACTTGCGACCCGCGCGGATACTAGGTTTTATGGACGTAAAATGCCCAAAAAATACCAAAAATGTAATTTTGTCGTTTTAGAAGGGTGACAATGTTTTCTTAGACCGTATTTGATGTCCAGGACAAATATTAGGCGATTCCGAGCCGAGTACGTCCTGACCGAAAATTTGCGATTAACGGAGATTTCTGGTTTATGACCGTAAAATGCCCAAAAATTACCAAAAATAGAATTTTGTCGTTTCATAAGGGTGACAATGTTTTCTTAGGCCATATGTGACATCCAGGACAAATATTAGGCGATTCCGAGCCGGGTCTGTCTCGGCAGAAAACTTGTGACTCCCGCAGATTCAAGGTTTTATGGCCGTAAAATGCCTAAAAATACCAAAAATGCGATTTTGTCGTTTCGGAAGGGTGAGTATACTTTCTTATGCCGTATTTGACTTCGAGGACAAATATTAGGAGATTCCAAGTTGGGTCCGTCCCGGCCGAAAATTTGCGACTCGCGTGAATTTCTGGTTTTATGGCCGTAAAATGCCAAAAAAATACCAAAAATGGAATTTGGTCGTTTCGGAAGAGTAAAAATGTTTTCTTAGGCTGTATTTGACTTCGAGGACAAATATTAGGCGATTCTGAGCCGGGTACATCACGGCCGAAAATTGCGACTCGCGCTGATTTCTGGTTTTATGGCCGTAAAATTCCCAAAAAATACCAAAAAAATGCAATTTTGTCGTTTCGCAAGGGTGAGTATATTTTCTTAGGACGTATTTGACTTCAAGGACAAATATTAGGAAATTCGAGCTGGGTCTGTCCCGGCCGAAAATTTGCGACTCGCGCGAATTAATTGTTTTATGGCCGTAAAATGCCCCCAAAAATACCAAAAATGGAATTTGGTCGTTACGGAGGATAAATATGTTTTCTTCGGCCCCATGAAAAATATTAGACGATTCCGAGCCGGGTCCGTCCAAGCCGAATATTTGCGACTCGCATGGATTTCTGGTTTTATGACCGTAAAATGCCCAAAAAATACCAAAAATGCAATTTTGTCGTTTCGGAAGGGTGAGTATGTTTTCTTAGGCCGTATTTGACTTCGAGGACAAATATTAGGAGATTCCAAGCTGGGTCCGTCCTGGCCGAAAATTTGCGACTCGTGGGGAATTTTGGTTTTATGGCCGTAAAATGCCCAAAAATACGAAAAAAGAATTTGGTCGTTTTGGAAGGGTAAAATTTTTTTCTTAGTCCCCATGAAAAATATTAGGCGATTCAGAGCCGGGTTCGTCCCGGCCGAAAATTTGCGACGATCGCAAAATTCTCGTTTTCTGGCTGTAAATTGCCCAAAGAACAATAAAAATACAATTTTGTCGTTTCGGAATGGTAACAATGTTTTCTTTGGCCATATATGACGTTGAGGACAAATATTAGGCGATTTCGAGCCTAGTCCCTCCCGGCAGAAAATTTGCGACTCGCGTAGATTTCAGGTTTTATGGCCTTAAAATGCTTGAAAAATACAAAAAAATATAATTTGGTCATTTCGAAAGGGTGAAAATGTTTTCTAAAGCCGTATTTGACATCCAGGACAAATCTCGCGCATTTCTGGTTTTATGGCCGTAAAATGCCCAAAAATACCAAAAATAAAATTTGGTCATTTCGGAAAGGTGAAAATGTTTTCTTAGGCCGTATTTGACATCCATGACAAATATTAGAAGATTCCGATCCGTATCCGTCCTGGCCATAAATTTGCGACTCACGCGGATTCTAGGTTTGATGGCCGTAAATTTCCCAAAAAATACCAAAATGCTATTTTTTCGTTATGGAAGGGTTACAATATTTTCTTAGGCTGTATTTGACATTCATGATAAATATTTGGTGATTCTGAGCCGGGTTCGTCCCGTCTAAAATTTTGCGACTCGTGCGGATTTCAGGTTTTATAGCTGTAAAATGCCCAAAATACCAAAAATGGAAATTGGTCGTTTCGTTGGGTGACAATGTATTCTTAGGCTGTACCGTCCAGGACAAATATTAGGCGATTTCAAGTCGGGTCCGTCCCGGCCGAAAACTTGCGACTCGCGTGGATTCCAGGTTTTATGGCCGTAAAATACCCAAAAATACCAAAAATGCAATTTCATCGTTTTGGAAGGGTGAAAATATTTTTAAAGGCCTTATTTGACGTCCAGGACGAATATTAGCAGATTCCAAGTCTGGCTCGTCCCGTCCGAAAATTTGCGACTTGCGCGGATTTTTGATTTTATGACCGTAAAATGCCCAGAAAATACTAATAATGGAATTCGATCATTTCGGAAGGGTGAAAATGTTTTCTTATGCCGTATTTGACATCTAGGACATATATTAGGCGATTCCGAACTGGGTCTTTCTCGGCTAAAAAATTGCGACTAGCGCGGATTCCAGATTTTATGGCCGTAAAATGCCCAAAAAATACCAAAAATGCAATTTTGTCGTTTCGTAAGGGTGAGTATATTTTTATAGGCCATATTTGACTTAGAGGACAAATATTAGAAGATTCTGAGTTGGGTCCGTCCCTGCCGAAAATTTTCGACTCGTGTAAATTTCTTATTTTATGGCCGTAAAATTCTCAAAAAATACCAAAAATGGAATTTGATCATTTTGGAAGGGAGAAAATGTTTTCTTAGGCCGAATTTGACTTCCTGGACAAATATTAGGCGATTCCGAGCTGCGTCCGTCCCAGCCGAAAATTTGCGACTCGCACGGTTTTTTTGGCCGTAAAATGCCAAAAAAATACCAAAATTGGAATTTGGTCGTTACAGAGGGTAAATATATTTTCTTAGGCCCCATTAAAAATATAAGGCGATTCCGAGATGGGTCCGTCCAAGCTGAATATTTGCGACTAGTGCGGATTCCAGGTTTTATGGCCGTAAGATGCCCTAAAAATAACAAAAATACAATTTTGTTACTTCGAAAGGGTGACAATATTTTCTTAGGCCGTATTTGATGTTCGGGTCAAATATTAGGCGATTCCGAGCCTGGTCCGTCCCAACCAAAAAATTACAACTCGTGCGGATTTCTGGTTTTATGGCCGTAAAGCACAAAAAATAACAAAGATTGAATTTGGTCGTTTTGGAAGGGTGACAATGTTTTTTTAGGCCGTATTTGGTCGAGGACAAATATTAGGCGACTCCGAGCCAGGTCTGTCCCGACCGAAAATTTGCGGCTCGCGCGGATTTCTGGTTTTATGGCCGTAAAATACCCATGAATGCCAAAAATGCAATTTGGTTGTTTCGGAAGGGTGCCAATATTTTCTTAGGCGGTATTTGACATCCAAGACAAATATTAGGCGATTTCAAGCTGGGTTCGTCTCGGATGAATATTTGTGACGCGCGGATTTATGGTTTTATCGCCGTAAAATGCCCAAAAAATACTAAAAATACAATTTTGTCGCTTCGTATGGGTGAAAATGTATTCTTAGGCCGTATTTGACGTCGAGGACAAATTTTAGGCGATTGGGAGCCGGGTCCATCCATGCAAAAATTTGCAACTAGTGCGGATTTCTGGTTTTATGGGCTATAAAATGCCTAAACAAATACCAAAAATGCAATTTTGCCGCTTAGGAAGGGTGAAAACATTTTCTTAGGCCGTATTTGACGTCCAGGACAAATATTAGGCGATTCCGAGCCTGGTCCGTCCCGGTCAAAAATTTGCGAGTCGTGCAGATTTCAGGTTTTATGGCCATAAAATACCCAAAATATACAAAAAGGCAATTTTGTCGTTTCGGAAGGGTGAAAATATTTTCTTAGGCAGTATTTGATGTCTAGGAAAAATATTAGGCGATTCCGAGCAGGGTCCGTTACGTCCGAAAATTTGCGACTAGCGCGGATTTCAGGTTTTATGGCCGTAAAATACCAAAACGATACCAAAAATGGAATTTGGTCGTTTTGGAATGGTGACAATGCTTTCTTAGGCCATATTTGACATCCAGGTCAAATATTAGGCGATTCCGAGCCGGGTCCGTCCCGGCCGAAACTTGCTACGAGCGCGGATTCCAAGTTTTATGGTAAACACCCAAAAAATACCAAAAATGCAATTTCATCATTTTGGAAGGGTAACAATGTTTTCTTAGGCTGTATTTGACTTCCAGGACAAATATTAGGCGATTTCGAGCCGGCTTCGTTGCGACCGAAAATTTGCAAGTCGCGTAGATTTCAGGTTTTATGGCCGTAGAATGCCCAAAAAATACTAATAATGAAGTGGTTCGTTTCAGAAGGGTGAAATGGTTTTTAGGCCGCATTTGAAATCTAGGACAAATATTAGGAGATACCAAGCCGGGTCCGTCCCGGTCGAAATTTGTGACTCGCGCGAATTTCTGGTTTTATGGCCGTAAAATGCCCAAAAAATACAAAAAAATGAAATTTGGTCGTTTCGGAAGGGTGAAAATGGTTTCTTAGGCCGTATTTTGACATCGAGGAAAAATATTCGACGATTTCGAGCCGGGTTCTTCCCGACCTAATATTTTCGACTAAGTACTTATTATTTGATTACTATTTCCCATAACAAAACTCCAAACTTTCTCTTTATTCCATGTCGACGTTCCTCCTTTTTCGTTACAAAAAGAGCTTTTAAATTTATAGTCTTTTATAAAAAGTGAAGGGTACTTTAGTCATTTATTAAAAGTTATTTATCAATATTTTTATATCAAATATATCAACTGCTTATTATCTGTTTCAACACGTCAATAATACATATTTGTTTATTCATAAAATCAATTTAAAAACTTAAAATATATTTCAATATTTCAAGTTTATCAAAAACCAGCTAACTCAAACATGTTACTATTATTTTCTTCAAAAGTAGGGATTGTTATTGCGATCTTTAATAAATACCCCACTGAATGTATTGCATAGAAATATATAGCTACAAAATTAAACAAGATTAGCGATGTAGTAATGCGGCAAAAACAACATATAAATAAATTATACTGCTAAAAATATTAAATTATATTTGACTTTTAGATCCAAATGGCAACAATAAGTTTTTTTTAATGTTATGTAATTAAAATTGAAACTAAAGTTAGGCATAAAAATAGCTACAGTAATTGTATAAGATCAATAGTAATGCGGCAAAACAAAATTATGCTGTTAAATATATTAAACCATATTTTATAACTCTTAGAAGGAAGAAAAAGAATAAACTATAATTAGCAGTCAGCAATACTCCTTTTGTCGTGAAAAGGCACATGGATAGCTGGCAATAATTAGCATGACAAGTAGATGGACACTTGTCAGAAGAAGGTACTACTGGTTGATGAGATAAAGAAGGGACAATTTCATTAAATCATTAAAGATTTTATGGAGCAGCTACAGTAAGATTCGTTTCCAGCCAATAGCATTGCTCTGTTTTATCCAAATTACAAAGATACCCGTGTTTGCTGACAGGCAGGCATATTGACCTTGAGTTGCCAGTATTCCCTCTTATTAATAAGTTAGTTATATAGTGTAGTAAATATCTTTATTATATAAATAATATATTTGTTAAGAATAGAATTCTCTTTGGAGTGAATGTCTATCTTGTAGAGAGTTTTACTTTGAGGCTAAGTTATTTTTCCTCCTATAAATAGATGGGTGTTACCTCATTGTAAACCACCCCAAAATTCAATAAGAATTTTCTCTCTCTTTCTCTGCAATATTGTTCTTGTTCTTTTATTGTTTCATAACACGTTATCAGCACGAGACTCTACCGTCTCAAGAAGCTCTTTCAGAAGATTAAGCAACATCAGAAAGAGGAACCCATCCCCATGTATCTATCTTCTTCATGAAGAAGTGAAAAACCCTAGAAACTAAATAGAAGAGCAACCGCTACAGTAGGTCACCTTCTTCACGGAAACAAGTACAAAACCTTAGGGAACAAACAGCCGCAACACTGCTGAAGAAGACACCCACCACCCTTGTGTTGTCTTTTGCCAACGACCCCCCCTCTCCCGTCGTCGCACCAGTCCTCATCGCTGCTCCAGTTTCGTTGTCAACGGAACCAGCATCATTGGTGCTATAAAGCACGTCATCACGGAAAGTTCACGCAGAAAAGGAGAACTTACAGAGAGAGCAAAATCAAAAGACTTTGATGTTGAGGCTACAGAACTGTTGAAGGCGGAAAGAGAGCAAGAAGATGAAGTTATTGAAAATGCAAGCAACGACGAAATCCCACTTGTTAGACAGAATGCGCTTTATGGACTTGGGCTTTGTGCGGAATACGGTGGTTCTGTCTTGAGACCTTTTGTTGGAGAGGTTCTTCCAAGGATCAATGTGGTGATAATGCATTTTCGGGCTCGTGAAGCGGAGAATGAACTTGCATATGATAATGCTATTTCTGCACTTGGTAAGATATTGCAGTTTCATCGGGAGACTATTGACTCAGCACAGGTATGTAATTCTAGTATCACTAAAGCTTCTTGTTATGCATTATATATACCTTCAGCTCAGATATTCTTGAGTTATTCTAAAATCTCAGGTTGAGATTTAGGTTACTCCATTACTAACTTCATGTCATGCATCAACAGTTCTGGACTTGCTATAGTCTTTTGATCACCTTTGTCTAATAGATTTTAAAATCTGAAAGCCATTATACCAGCTCGATTAGCGATTGCAATAAACTAGGAATATAGAGAATCAGTGCTAGTCTTAACTACTCATATAGTGATTCACAAGAATACCCTGTAATTCTTATTTAAGCCTTTAGTTGAAAGGTATCTTTGGTTAACTCAAAAAGGAATTTTAATATTAGGAAAATTTAAATATGGCTGTAATAGCTAAGCTCTTTGAATGTGTAACAGCTCAGCCCGCTAGTGATATTGTTTGCTGAGCCTAGGCCCTCGCGGGTTTAAAACGCGTCACTAGGTTTAAGGCTTGTTAACTTATATACCCAGCATCCTTCTTGTGTTTTGCCGATGTGGTATTATGCCGACTTGAGGTGTTACAGAATGTTAGTTCCAAATGCATGGAGGTTCCATTATTTAGCCTTTACTTTCTTTCTCTTTAATTATAGTTCTCCTATCTATTTGATAAATTTCATCATATTAAAGCCCCAAAGTCAAAAGTGAATTACTAAAATATCCTACAAAACTTGAAGGACCATTGTATCCTTTACTTGAATGCTACTTTATAATATTATTTTTGTAAAGTAGAAGCTTTGGGATTGAGAATAATGATCGTCAAATGTTCTATGCTCTTCCTTCATGATTAAATTCTGGATCTAAGGTAAGTATTTTACTTTTCTCTTTCAAATTCTTGTCATTCTATAATTTAATTTTAAATACAAGCAAAGACGATAAATTTTGATTGCAACTTTAAGGTAGCTTGAAAGATATTATAACCACCCAACGAGGTAAAATTTCTATGTCTTGCCATGATCAAATTCATAAATGATTGTGGGCAAAGAATTAAAAATCCGTCCCATTGAATTTGCTCCATTCTCATTCCCTTTAGAGAATGTGATAGCAGTATGTGATAAGTCTGAAAGAAGACAAAATTATTACCGTGAAGGTATCAATGGATGTGGACGTGGTAATAGACGAAATTATAATCGTCATCATTGTGATAATGAGAATAATAAGGATTCTCAAAATATTCCTTCACTCTGTGAAAGTAATATATGTCATCGATTTGAAATGAGATTTTATACAACACATATAGATGATTATGATCCATTCATGGTGTGAATGTGACAACATATAATTTATGAATACATATTTATTATTGGAAGAATATGAACATGCTATTGGTATTGAATATACCACACTCACCTCTAGAAGGGGGGTTGAGATGATATAAGAAAATAATGTCATTATTAAGGCATGAATGGTCATTGGTCACGTACCTATTGTACGCTAAAATATTTTGATAATGTGATTATTAAAGGACAATAATAATGCAAGAAACATATCTTGCATATAATTTTGACCATGACCATAATGGTACAACTTTCTCTTTAAAAGAAATATTCACTATATGGATATTGATGAATATGGGATAGTACCAAATTAATTGAGAACTCTGTAAGAGCCAATTATATTATTTTGGAGAAACACAATTGATTACCAATAAGGTATTGTGTTGTAGTAAGTCTCAAAGAAACTTATTCAGTTTCCAAAGTATATGCGAAAGCGGTTGATTGTATTGAGATTATAAATAAAGGAAAGATTTGATATCTTCTATTACTACAACTTATAGCGGAATAATATGTATGTGAAAAGCTACCCGCTTTATTATCCAATTTGTACTATACAAATAAAAGAATGCCACAATAAAGTGGATGTTTATTGATATAAAAACTCATATCATAATAAACATGGAGTTTTATTGATAATTGCACATGTCATGGTGTAAACATGAACTTATTAATATTGATAATTTGTTCTGTTGGCATAATCAATTTAGCCATATCAATTTAAGTATAATGTGCAAAAATAATAGAGAATTCACATGGGTAAATATTAAAGAACTAGAAAGTTCTTTATGAATTCTCGTATATTGTCTTGTTCTCATTAATTAATAAACCAACTAAAGTTGGGATTGAATCCCATGAATGCTGGAAATATCAAAGGTGAATATGGGCCCATTCACCTGCCATGTATACCACATAAGATGCATCTATGATATGGTTACATGCGCGATTATTATTAACCCGCAACTTGGTGTTTGCAAGGTAATTTGCTCAATAATTTAACTTAGAGCATAATTTCCAGATTTTCTGTCCAAGATAGATTATCTTGATAAGTTGGTTTATATCATATCTGGTTCAGCAAAGTAATTTATTGAGTGCCTCCACTTAATAGCTAAACTATTGCTTTTGAGAACAAAGTTATCTATATTAATTCGATATACATTATATCAAAGTATATTATTTTTCCCCTCACAAGTGGTTCAGGGTCAGGAACCAAATAATTTCATCTTATTATTATTGATGCGGTGTATATTTGATTAACACCATAATGCACAAAGATGGATTCTCAAAGTTGAGGAAATAAGTTAGTTTTTCTAACATGAGAGGGAGACATGATAAACAGTTAAGAAAAAGTTACGTGGAATGAATTATCATTTGTACAACTAGATACTCGAATAAAATAATATGAACTTGAAGTTCATAAAAAGATAATTCATTTGCAACATATTGCAAAGCATGCCATACGCATTTGCTGACCCAAAGAAAGTAACTATATTCTCATTGCAAATGCTCATATTAAGTCCTAGAAGGACAAAATCTATGGTGCGCTTAAAGCGTATAGACAAATGAGTTTCAAATAGAACTTCTTGATAAAGAAGGTGAGCAAATGATCAAAGTGATCATAATAAATGAGGCAAGTGATCTAGAAAGTCACGTGACATAACACTTCATAAAATCTCATGAGAGATTCAAGTATCTGAAAATATGAACGAAGAGATCTTTATGTTATGTCTTTATGAAAATTCATGGGAACCGATATAAAATGTTCGTCGACGACAGCTATGATAGTGCTAAATATCGATGAGGATCTTAAGTTTGTCGAATACAGACAAAAATATTGGCCAAATGGAAGAGATACAATTAGAATTAATTCCATATGAAAGACATGTAGTTTTGGACATGTAGTTCAAATACTTGAAAGTATAAAATCAATTGTATGTGTAATTTTATACATATATATCTTGCTATAACTATAAAGCAGATGACTTGTTAGTTATCCCAGCTCTTGCGAATTAAGTAAAACAAAACCAATACAGACACATAGCAAAGAAATCATGTGCTTAGTTCATATAAAGATCTTTGAACTGTAATTTTGGTACGGATACAAATGCCACGTGATAATATTGATCCTTATTGGTTCATTCTAAGCACTTCAATACATGACAATATTCAACGAACACGGTCTTAGTACATGCAAAGTGAGACCAACTTGGCAGACAAATTACGGGTAACTATGTCAATATCAATGAAGAGATTCAAACCTCGCGCAGTAACGGGTCTATTTATGGTCGCTTGCTTTTCAAACTGTACTGTCATCACCATTTTTATAGCTCAAGCATACTTCTGCTTTCAACACTCCAATAGGACTTTGAGGTACTAATGAGGCAGTAGTAGTATTAGTAACCTACGCATCATGCATTAAATTCTTATCGCTATGAGCATGATGGCATCGAGAATACCTATATGGAGATATATTGTTTACAAATATATATATCTTGCTATAACTATAAGCATGATGGCATCGAAATACCTCTATGGAGATATTGAAGAGTCATTCCACGACATTATATGAAGATGTTATATATCTATCAAGAATGATGATTTCAAGGTGCGGAATATTCATTCAAGTCAATATGGTTGATTTATTTATCAAATCTCTACCAACGATCTCTTGAAGATGGCGCACAAGATTGGAATGCGAAGGCTCAAGGATGTGAATTGATGCTCTCTTCAGGGGGAGTTAATGCGCGTTGCACTCTTTTTCCCTTACAAGGTTTTTTTCCCACTGGGTTTTCCTTGCAAGGTTTTTAACGAGGCAACCAATAGGCGCATTTCTAAATATGTGTACTCTTTTTCCTTTTCTAGAAATTTTTTCCCACTAGGTTTTATTTTAGTTAAGGTTTTAACGAGGCATATTATTTATTGAGTAGACATTCAAGGGGGAGTGTTAAGAATAGAATTCTCTTTGGAGTGAATGTCTATCTTGTAGAGAGTTTTACTTTGAGGCTAAGTCATTTTTACTACTATAAATAGATGGGTCTTACCCCATTATAAACCACCCCAAAATTCAATAAGAATTTTCTCTCTCTTTCTCTGCAATATTGTTCTTGTTCTTTTACTGTTTCATAACAATATTCACTTTGTGTCTCTCTCTACAAAATATTATTTATTGATTATTTTTAACTTAATTGAGTGGAGAACTATTTTGTTTCTCAACCTAAACCCGAGGTTCACATTGGGTGGGTCCGAATCCGAATCTAACAGAAAGGCACGCAGCTGTGAAAGCTATTCACTGTTTGTACAATTAACTTCTCTATTCATCAGAATTCAGACACAGAGCAAGAACAAAGCATCTACGATTGTCATCAAAATTCTCCGGCAAATTACGAAATGGAGGGTTGGGATCCGAATACGAAATCAACCCTCACGCAGATCCCGTTGTTGACCACCAAGGCCGGTCCACGCGACGGCGCGGCATGGACAAGCCGTTTAAAGGAAGAGTACAAGGCCCTAATCGCCTATACATCAATGAATAAATCCAAAGACAACGATTGGTTCCGTATCTCTGCAGCTAATCCTGAAGGCACTCGTTGGAAGGGTAAGTGTTGGTACGTGCATAACCTTCTCAAGTACGAGTTTGATCTCCAGTTCGATATCCCTGTTACTTATCCTGCCACTGCTCCTGAACTCGAATTGCCTGAACTCGATGGAAAAACTGAAAAGGTTACCTCTTTTTTATGTGTCTTCTGATTATATTTCATTTAAAGACGAATTTAGGATGGTCAAAAACCCTAATTTATCTAAAAGACTAATTGTTATTGAAATGAAATTGGGTTTGAATAGAGTGGAATAGATAGATAAGATTTGTATAGCTGATTCGAATTAGTTTGGAATTGGGTTGTAGTTTAATTGATATTATGATTGATAATTGTATGGGTCAAAACTCGACTCGTGATAATTAATAAGATTAATTTACTCATAGGCATATTCAGGTTGATTAAGGACACAACCATTCGTTAATAATAAGTGCTCAAAGATCGCTCAGCCCAATCAGCGAGGCTACGACCTACTCGCTATTGACGGACGTCCCCTCAACATGGCCGTGTCTGCCTAATGCTAGCTGGCAAGATTCACTGCTATAAATACTAAGAGAAGTAACTTAGTAGGGGACTGCTTTTTCTTCTTCACCTCTACTTTCGAAAGAAGAGAGAAACCATTGTAAGGCTCTGAACCTCTCCATGGAGAGGCAGACCAAATCGATACCTTTAATAAAAGATCTTTTACCCTCCTCTCTTTAACAAATTACAACTGTCTCTTGCATTTATTCATTTGGTCTTTTGGTTTATTACGATCTGCTATGATTGATCCTCCATTGATTTTAGTTATTTTATGCTTATAGAGTGTATGAAAACTTTGAGCTAAACAATTTGACGCCGTCTGTGGGGATTTCATAGCAGAATCACGTAGTTCATCCTCAGACCGAAAAGGAAAGAAGACACCCAAAAGGGGAAGCAACCCAGCGGGTGAAGGGAACTCAAAAGCTCCGGCAAGAGTCCAAAGCCCTAACCCCCATTCTCGAGAAAAAGAAGGAATAAGAAGAGAAAGTAGATACCCCCTCCCTACGGGGAGAACACGGGCGAGGGACCCTCATCCCCTCGATACGAGACCCTGCCGGAAAGTGGCACGAAGACATCTTGAACCAAGATCCATAACAGAATCAGGTGAAAACAGGTCAGACGAAAAGCCAAAAGTTCAACTATGAGTTGAACTGGGACTCATGCTATGTGCCTTTGACAACAAAATTGCAAAGGTGTAACTACGACTGAACAACAGCTCAGGCTACGTGCCCTCGCCCAAAAGTTCAACGCCTTTGACAACAAAATTGCAAAGGTTCGACTACGGTTGAACAACATCTCAGGCTACGTGCCTGATAACAACTAGGTCGGGAATCCAAACTAGAGTAAGAATTTGAGAAGTAAATGCGGAAGCAATAACAATAAGGAATTGAACAACTAGGATTTAATAGATGAAAATAAAGGATATGGGAAAATTCAGGGAAAGAATTCCTAGAACTACTTCAAAGAACGCATGTTCTATAGCCTTGACAAGATCAAAGTAACAACGTCTTAATTTATGGAAGAAATCAAACGCCTTTACTTAAAAAGAAAATCAAAACAATAGATTCGGATCTTGACCGCTTTACGAGTAACTTGAGACGACAATTAATAACTAGTATTAATCGCCTTCTAAGAATATCACAAAGGAATCAAAGATATCATAAAAGAGAAGAAATCTTACTACCTCGAACTATGAACTAGTAAAGGTTGAAAGATAAATCTCAAAGCACAATTAACAAAGGTTCAAAAGAACTCTCAAAGTATGATATAATTAATCAATAATATTGTGTCTTATGAATAAGAAGACTCCCTATTTATAGGAGAGTACTAAGGCATAAAAGTCCTTAAAATTAGGGAGGGAGATTGCTAAGGCATCCAAAGTCATTACAATTAGGTAGGATGATTGCTAAGACATCCAAAGTCATTAAAATTAGGTAGGATGATTGTTAAGGTATCCAAAGTCATTACAATTAGGTAGAGGGCGGCCAAGACCCTTTGGGGCATATTTGGGCCTTAAAACAACTATTTTGGGCAATTGGTTTGGACTCCAATTGTGCTCCTTTTGTAACACTTCATTTTGGACCTCTTTTAAGCTCATTTTGAGCCCATTTGGTGGACTTCAAGGGCCGATTTGGGTGATCCGATACTCCTTTTCTTGGACTACAACTTGAGCCACCAAACAATTGTAAAACTTAAACAATTCTTCTCCTTTGGGCTTGAGCACTTCGTCTAGAGTTAGCAGCTTCTTTATTTTCCATTGAAGTCCAGCAACCTTCATCTGCAATTTTTTAGCTTAAGATCTTGTAAATGGCCTTCTTGGAGCTTCCAAAACTCTATCCTTATCAGTGATGCTATCATTCCCCTCTTCTTGAAAAGAATTCGTCCCCGAATTCGATCCCACGTCAAACAAAGACAAGTCAGCAACATTGAATGTAGCACTTACTTGAAACTCACCAGGAAGATCCAGCTTGTAAGCATTGTCTCCAATCCTTTCTAGGACTTGAAAGGGGCCATCTCCTCTAGGATGCAGCTTTGACTTCCTTTTGGAAGGAAATCTCTCCTTTCTAATGTGAACCCAAACTAAATCTCCAGGTTTAATTATAACTTGTTTTCGACCATTATTCTTTCTCAAGGCAGTTTCCTCATTTTTCTTCTCAATTGTAAGCCTTGTTTGCTCGTGAATTTTTTTTATCATCTCAGCCTTTGTTCTACCATCAAGATTAGCAATATTATTAGTTGGTAATGGTAATAAATCAAGCGGAGTAAAGGGATTAAAGCCATAAACAACCTTAAAAGGTGACATACCTGTAGAAGAATGGATTGTTCTATTGTAAGCAAATTCAATCATAGGTAAGTGATCTTCCCATGAAGTTAACTTACCTTTCAAAACAACCCTCAACATGTTTCCTAAGGTTGTATTAACTACTTCAGTTTTTCCATCAGTTTGTGGGTGACAAGAAGTAGAAAACAACAATTTAGTGCTTAACTTCCCCCAAAATGAGCATCCCTATCACTAACTATAGTTCTAGGTATACCATGCAATTTGACAACCTTTTTTACAAAAAGATTAGCAACATGTGAAGTATCATTAGTCTTTAAACAAGGAATAAAATGTGCCATTTTGGAGAACCTATCTACCACAACAAATATACTATCCTTACCATACCTTGTTCTAGAAAACCCTAACACAAAATCCATAGAAATATCAATCCAAGGTGAAGTAGGAATAGGTAATGGTGTGTAAAGACCATGTGGTAATACTTTAGATTTAGCTTGTTTACATTCCAAACACTGTGTGCATATTCTTTCAACATCTTTTCTCATTCCAGGCCAAAAGAAATTTTCAGCAAGTATGTCTAATGTCTTTGGAACTCCAAAGTGCCCCATAAGGCCTCCACAATGTGCTTCCCTTACAAATATTTCACGCAAAGAGCAATTAGGGATGCACAACTTATTTTCCTTAAACAGAAACCCATCTTGGAGGTTAACCTCTCAAAAGGACTCAACTTACAATCTGCAAAAATTTTGCCAAAGTCAACATCATTAGCATAAAGTCCCTTGATTTGATCAAAATCTATCAATTTAGAAATCAGGGTAAAAACTAAGACGTACCTTCTTGAAAGTGCATCAGCAACAACATTCTCTTTCCCTTGTTTGTAAGAAATTACATAAGGGAAAGTTTCAATAAATCCAACCCACTTAGCATGCATTCTATTAAGCTTACCTTGACTCTTCAAGTATTTTAAGGATTCATGGTCAGTCGTATTCACAAACTCTCTTGGCCACAAGTAATGTTGCCATGTGGCTAAAGTCCTTACCAAAACATATAGCTTTTTGTCATAAGTAGAATAGTTCAATGTGGCTCCACTCAACTTCTCACTAAAGTAGGCAATAAGTTTAGAATCTTGCATCAAAACAACACATATTCCTTTGCTAGAGGTATCACATTCAACTTCAAAAGATTTAGAAATATCAGGCAATTATAACAATGGAGCAGAACATAACTTTTCTTTCAACAAGTTAAAAGCATCGTCTTGTTCTTTTTCCTATTTAAAAATCTTATCCTTTTTAATAACTTCCGTTAAAGGAGAAGCAATGGTGCTAAAGTCTCTCACAAACCTACTATAAAAACTAGCAAGCCCATGAAAACTCCTAATTTCAGTTACACTCTTGAGTTTAGGCCATTCCTTTATTGCTTTGATTTTATCTTCATCAACCTCAACTCCTTTAGAACTAACTACAAAACCCAAGAAAATCACACGATCCACACAAAAAGAACACTTTTTAAGATTAGCAAATAAAACTTGCTTTCTAAGAACTTCAAAAACTTGTTTTAGGTGTTCTACATGCTCCTCTAAAGTGTTAAAAAAGATCAAGATATCATCAAAGTACACTACAACAAATTTCCCATGAAAATCCTTAAAGATATGAAAGTGCTAGGTGCATTAGTCAAGCCAAAAGGCATAACTAACCATTCATAAAACCCATATTTGGTCTTAAAAGCAGTTTTCCATTCATCTCCAGGATTCATTCGAATCTAATGGTAACCACTTTTTAGATCAAATTTAGAAAAGATCTTGGATCCATGTAATTGATCCAACATGTCATCAAGACGAGGAATAGGAAGGCGATACTTTATCGTTAGCTTGTTGATTGCTCTGCAATCCACATACATCCTCCAAGTTCCATCCTTTTTGGGTACCAATAGGACGGGAACCGAGCATGGGCTCATGCTCTCTCTCACAAAGCCTTTCTGAAGCAACTCCTCAACTTGCCTTTGAAGCTCTTTTGTCTCTTCTGGATTACTCCTATAAGCATGCCTATTTGGGATTTGTGATCCAGGCACAAAATCATTTTGATGCTCAATGCCACGTAAAGGTAGTAATCTATTAGGAATATCTTCAGGAAAGACATCTTCAAAATCCTGCAAAAGAGAAGAAATACTACTTGGCAAAGAATTAGTAACTCAGAATTAATCAAAGCTTGTAAGTAAGTAGTATTACGGGCAACCCTTCTTTTCTCGCATTTAACCACTCTTTGGCTTTTATATAGAAACTCTTTTTTTTTCTTTCTTTAGCCTCTTTCCACTCACCAAGACCTTCTTTTTTCACTCAAACCCCTTTTTATCTCTTCTCTCAAATTGCTACTCTCTCTCTTTCTCTCGGCCATCACTCTTTTTTTTCTAATTCTTGGCCACCTTTCTTTTCTTTTTATAAGTTTACTTTTTATCTCTTCCCTTGGTTTTCCCATTGTTTCCCTCAATCTCTTTTGATCTTTAAACACTTGAGAAGGAGATAAAGGTGCAAGAGTAAATTTCCTGCCATTTAGTTCAAGAGAATATCTATTCCTGTCATATTGCCAAGGACGACCGAGTAATATATGACAGGCTTGCATAGGTACTATGTCACAAAGAATTCATCCTCATATCTACCAATATTAAATGAAATCATGCATTGTTTGTTCACCTTTAGTTCACCACTATCATTTAACCGTTGGAGTCTATAGGGAGTAGGGTGTTTCTTGCATGCAAGTCCCAGTTTTTCCACAAAGTATGAACTCACCACATTAGCACAACTACCACTATCAATGATTATAGAACAAGTTTTTCCCTTTATCCCACACCTAGTATGGAATATGTTCTCTCTTTGTGCTTCACTATTGCTTCCCAAATTGATAGTCATAATCCTCCTAACTACCCCAACCATTCCATCAATAGGTAGTTCTACATCATCTTCATCACTCACCTCTCCCTCTTCTTCTCCCTCTTTTTTCACTCTCATATCCTCCATCTTCTCTAAGAATGATGTTTCTTCTACTTGGACATTCATGCATCATATGTCCTCTTCCTTTACATTTATGACATTGAATAGAACTAGAAGGTGTAAAAGGTTTAGGGTTAAAGGTTTTACCTCCCTCTTTGTTCTCAAATTTACCTTTACCCTTTTCTTCTTGAGGTTTAGAAGAACTCTTCATCTCATGATTTGGCCATGGCTCCTTGGCGATGGTGCATGTCCTACCTTTTCACATGCTAGTCTGCTTTCTTTTATTTTGATTTTCTACTTTTACACACAAATCAACTAACTCATCTATTGTTACATATTGTTGCAATTCTACTACATCGGCTATTTCCTTATTTAAACCATTTAAAAACCTAGCCATTGTAGCCTCTTCTTCCTCCGTACAATTAGCTTGGATCGTAGCTATATCCACAGCCTTAAAGTACTCACCACGGACATGGACCCTTGCTTTAATGTTTGAAGACGTTGTTGTAGCTCTCTTTGAAAGTGTGATGGCACGAATCTCTTCCTAATCACCCTCTTCATCTCAGCCCAAGTAGCAACTGGTGCTTGTCCTTCCTGCAATCTATCCCTAGTATGTTTTTTCCACCAAATAGCAGGATAGTCAGAAAACACAACAACAAGAAGTTTAACCTTCTTACCTTCAGAGTAGTTGTAACAGTCAAAGATGGCTTCAAATTTTCTCTCCCAATCAAGATACAAGTCTAGATCCCTTGTTCCCTTGAAAGATGACATCTTCTTCTTTATACTACTTATATTATCATCTTCTACTCTACCTCTATGTCCCCTCCTATCTCTTCCCACCCTATCAAAATCAATATAATTAAAATCATTTTTAAAGTTTTCTTGATTTACAATGGGAGTGTGGGGTACATTTCTCCTAGCTTGGGGTCTAACATTATTTTCCCTCCTAAGTTCAGCTATTGTATCATTTTGATCGGCAATTGTATCTCTCATTTCTTGGAGTTTTAAATTCAACCTTTCAAATTGTTGATGCATAGCTTGCAAGGTAAAATCGTTTCTTGCTTTGATTTCGGCTTCTTGGAGAACCCTTCGTTTATCATCACTACCTGTATGCGACATCCTTTCTAAAAAAACTAAACTGTATCACACAAATTAGCTTCTTTTTTTTTTTCTACCGGAATAACCTTTGAACAAAATACTTTGTAGATTTATAGTTAAACCCAACTTGTATGAAGTTTTTAGTAGTAAAATTCAGATTTTTTTGGGAACTATTGAAAGAAAAACCAAATCCTAGAACTATTAGACTTGGCTGAAACAAGACACGAACAAAAAGGGAGGATATAAATATGTAGATTACAGTGAGTAAGAAAATCTAGGATCCCCTCTTCTTATTTCCTTTGCTAACTTTTGGTAACAAAATAGATACAAAGAATTTTTTTTTTGGAGAGCAAGCAATTCTATTTTTTTTTAAAATTGAATTTTCGTTTTTTTGTTTTTTTTAAAATTTTTTTTTTGTTTTCTTTTCTTTGCTCTTAGTATACAAGAAATCCCAAGACTTACCAAGAACGAAATCTTGATAGAACCGCTCTGATACCACTTGATAAATGCGGAAGCAATAACAACAAGGAATTGAACAACTAGAATTAAATAGATGAAAATAAAGGATATGGGAAAATTCAGGGAAAGAATTCCTAGAATTTCCAAGAACGCAAATTTTATAGCCTTGACAAGATCGACGTAACGTCTTAATTTATGGAAGAAATCAAACGCCTTTACTTAAAAAGCAAATCAAAATAATAGATTCGGATCTTGACCGCTTTACGAGTAACTTGAGACAACAATTAATAACTAGTATTAATCGCCTTCTAAGAATATCACAAAGAAATCAAAGATATCATAAAAGAGAAGATATCTTACTACCTTGAACTATGAACTAGTAAAGGTTGAAAGATAAATCTCAAAGCATAAGTAACAAAGGCTCAAAAGAACTCTCAAAGTATGATATACTTAATCAATAATGTTGTATCTTATGAATAAGAAGAACTCCCTATTTATAGGAGAGTACTAAGGCATAAAAGTCCTTAAAATTAGGGAGAGTGATTGCTAAGGCATCCAAAGTCATTACAATTAGGTAGGATGATTGCTAAGGCTTCCAAAGTCACTAAAATTAGGTAGGATGATTGCTAAGTTATGCAAAGTCATTACAATTATGTAGAGGGCGACCAAGACCCTGTGGGGCATATTTGGGCCTTAAAACAACTATTTTGGGCAATTGGTTTGGACTTCAATTGGGCTCCTTTTGTAACACTTCCTTTTGGACCTCTTTTAAGCTCATTTTGAGCCCATTTGGTGGACTTCAAGGGCTTATTTGGGTGATCCAATCCTCCTCCTCTTGGACTACAACTTGAGCCACTAAATAATTGTAAAACTTAGACAATTCTTCTCTTTTGGGCTTGAGCACTTCGTCTATAGTTAGAAACTTTTTTATTTCCCATTGAAGTCCAGCAACATTCGTCTGCAATTCTTTAGCTTGAGATCTTGTAAATGGCCTTCTTGGAGCTTCCAAAACTCTATCCTTATCAGTGATGCTATCGGTGCCATCGCCCAAAAGTTCAACTATGAGTTGAACTAGGACTCAGGCTATGTGCCTTCGACAACAAAATTGAAAAGGTTCAACTACGGTTGAACAACATCTCAAGCTACGTGCCATCGCCCAAAAGTTCAAATATGAGTTGAACTGGGACTCAAGGCTATGTGCCTTCGACAACAAAATTGCAAAGGTTCAACTGCAGTTGAACAACAACATAGACCACACGACCTCGCACAAAAATTCAACTACAGAGTAAACCGAGGCTCGGGCTAAGCGCCCTTAACATTGGACGCTGCAAGACCTATTCCCCTACTAACGAAGGGACAAGTTAAGCACCCTCGCCAATCAAGTAAGTACGCCTAACTCGAACTAAGATTCAGACCGCGATAAGTTCGGCCCCAGTCGAATTACAAGGCCACGGCCAACAATTCGACAACGCCCGAACTGGGACTAAGGCGACACGCCTCCCTCGCAAAATAACAGCCACAACTTACTCATGCCAAGTAAAGGAAATGATAAACGAAAAGAGGTCAATCACGGCTAAGGCCATCGACGCAAGCAGCCCACCTAGTTTTTGACTAAGGCAAGCAAACGACCCGACAATAGTCGGATTCATCCAACTGACCAAAGACCATCAACGTCATCATGGCCAAGGCCACCGACGTTATCACGACTAAAGTCGTAGGGAGATCAACACGGCCCCCCCCTCCCCCCAGGACACTCTAAAGGCGAAACCCCCCTTGGACGAGTGAAAAAGAAAACTCGAAAAAAAAGAACATAAAATTGTATATATATTCACAGCCTTATTTACAACAGGTCGCCTCCATTTAAATACGGCCAAGGCCAGCAAAAAAAAAAAGAGAAAGCCAAACGGCAACAAAAAAGAACAACAACAAAACAGAATAAAAGCTAACTCTATAAAAACCCCTTTTACTCAACGCCCCCCGCGCCACCCTCATGGCCGCCCGCACCATCATTGGCGCCCTCAGCGTCATCATCGGTCACGGGAGTGGCTGGGTCGAAGCCACAACCAAGACGAGCTTCACGAGCCTTTTGGTGAGCCCCCTCATAAACAGCCTCGGGCACGACGCCGGCCTGCCACAATTTCCTGTATACGTCAAGCTAGGCCTCAGCAAAAGACCAAAGATCACGAGCGGGGCCGTAAGAGGCAGCCTGGTCCCTCAGAATCTGATTCTTGGATTCCAAGGCCGCGATCCGATCTGCTGCAACTTGGGCATCCCGTTCGTAAACACCAATGCGTTCTTCCAGCCCCGCCACTCTGAAAGCCGCAGCAGACCTTTCCAGCTCTGGTTCCCTCTCGCGAACGCGGACCGCCGCCTCCAACGCCCCGACCTTCATCGAAGCGTCCCTGGCTTGCCGCCTCGAAGCAGTGAGCTCCTCGTCCAGCCTGACAACCTGCCTAATCAGGGACTTAGAGGCCTCCGCCAAAGCCTCCTGACTCCGACGCTCCTTCTCATCTGCAGCATTTCTCTCAGCCTCCACCTCCTCGTCCCTACGACGAAGTTGCTCCTCAAGAGCACTAACCCTGCTCTGAGCTTGCTGCACTAGAAGCTCCCGCCTCGCCAACTCCTCAACCAACTCCCGGCTGCAAGGGTCGTTCCTCAGACGCTCAAGCATCACGCGACACTTATCCCGGTAGCTGCTATACTTCTCCAGCACCAGCAAGAAGAGTCACGAGCGGACGTTGGCCCGGCGCATGCTCTCTACCTCCAGAAGAAAGGTCTGCAAGACAAAAGCAGCGGTGAAGTTAGGAAACAAACCTAGGCAAGAAAAGAAACAAAAGAAGATCACCACATGTACCCTAAAACCCATCACGGTCGCCTCGGTCATCAATCCGACGTCTGAGACGTCCCTCAGCGACCTGCTCCTCCTCCAAGCACAAGGGCTCAAACATCGGTACCAGATTGTCTTCCTCGAGCAGCAGATTTTGGTCGGTAGGAATCTCGGCATAACGATACAGCCCCTCTGCATGCGCCGTCGCGTTGGTGAAGCCTTCCTGGAGCCTGCGGACGTCGTCGAACTCCAGGTCGGATTCAGAGTCTAACTCCCCTCCCGCGACGACCCTTCCTTCCTCGACCGGCCGAGAGGTCGAAGCTTCTCCCCGTGCCAACGGGTTGATACTTGTTTCCCTAACCAAAGCAGCCGCTGAGGAACCAACTTCCCTCTCAGCTGGGACTGATAATGTAGCCGCCGAAGCGACGATTTTATTACTGTCTAAGCCGACCGGGGCAACCCCATTGTATTTTCGCCTTCAAGGGCAGGCACAGCCGCCTCCTCCCCCTCAGCATCCGATGGCGGGGAGCCCAAATGTACCACCTTTGTAGTAGGCGTAAAGGCGACCCTTCGCCTAACCAACAGTCTCTCCTCCTCCTCCTAACGATGGTTCCGCCTTGGGGCGAACAACCCCGAAGACGCCTCGACCCGAGTTGTAGACCGTGCTGGGAATGGGCCGCCGGCGACTCTGCTGAAGTCGCCCTCTGAATAGGGCGTGGTGTCGGCGCCATAACCAGCTGAGCAGTCGCACCCGCCCTGCGGAAAGCAAGCTGAGGAGCTCTCACACGGCGCACCGCCCCTGATCAGCAAAAGAAATGGATTAAAAGGAAAGAAACTCAACATGACCGAACAAAAGCGAGAAATAACTCAAACACTCACCCGCAGCGGGCCTACGGCCGTGCCTTTCCCAGAAGGCCGGCCATGTGCGAATCCCTGCTGTCTGAGGAAGTATTCACCAATGACGGACAGAGGAGCCGGTGGTGCCCTCTCAGCTGCAAACACAAGATAAAGTCAATACCCCTTAGAGCAAAGAACAAAAAAAAGAACAAACACGGAAGACAGGACCCGATGGGTAGAGAATTCACGTATATGGTTCCAAGTCTCTGGGAATTCCCCAACATTCCCCACCAAATGCACGGTCCTGACGTAGAAAAAGTTCTCGTACGAATGAGAGTCGACCGTATCGTCTAGCTCAGCAGTCAAACCCCGAACCCCACGAGGGACCATTTGAATCATGGTACCGTAGACCCTTTAAGGGGCGTAAGAGTCAGCACGTGCCGCAACGTTATTTCCCTTCGCGCCAATTTCGCATACTTGGCAAGCCTGGCGAAGAGCTTGTTAAAGAAGGGGACGAGTTGCCCAGGGCACACTTCATAGTAACAACAGAAATCCGCTACCAGAGCCGGAAGGGGAAGCTTGAACCCTAGTCTGAAAGGGCAAGCGTAGAAAACGCAATATCCGGGGCGGTCGATATGAACTCTCTCCTCTCTCTTGGTGAGGGAGATGTCGGCAGAACGAGGAATACCCCACTGCTCCCTTAACTGGGCAAGGCCCACCTCACCCATTAGTGGGGCCTCATTAACCTGGTCCTCCCCCTCATCGGCGGTGAAGTCGGTTGCCGGACCCCCTGGGCAGAGAAAGGATATCGACTGCCGACGGGATCCTATCGGCCTCCGCTGACTCTGTGGCCCTCGCCACCACAGAGGACCCATCGACCGCCGGAAGAGTCATCGGAGAAAGCTCTGTGTGAGAACTGCTTGCCATTGCTGATTACGGGGACAATGAGCGAACGAGGTTCACCAAAGAAGGTACAAAAACAGAGATTGATTGAACGAAGACGAAGAACAACACGAGATGATGAAGAAAAAGAGTAAGAGAAGTTGCTTCTTTAGGAATCTTACTTAGACAGATACTGAAAATTGGGAAACTTATAACATAATTCATTATTTATACTGCAAATTGGCATTCACGAATTCCAAAAGCCACCATTAACTGTGCAACCAACCGTAAAACGGTTCAAATCCACAGAAACGAGTGTCATAATGACAAGTATCACGAAACGGTTTTGCAACCGTCAATCGACACTTCATCTTCGAAGCAAGTTTGGCAATCCGGGTACGTGGAACACCCAGTGTGCCTCCGTACATCGAGCATCGTTGCAGTGTACGTCCAGTGCACCCATAACCGCAGAAGCCACCTGCGGGAATACATTGTCCCAAGTGAAAACATCCTACGAACATCTTCCTGAAAAAAATATATATAAAGGGCTATGATCATCTTCCTAAAAAGTAGAAATGGCTACGGCCATCCCACTAAAAATACCGAGGGCACAACTATCCCCCAAGCGTAAACAGCTACGGCCAATCCCCAAATGTAAAATGGCTACGACCATTCTCCAGGTGCGTTGATGGTTACAACCGTCTCATAAATATAAGCGACCACGGACGCCTTCAAGGTACAAAACGACTACGATCGTTCTCAGTAAATACAAATGGCTACGGCCATCCTTCAAGTATAAAAGGCTATGGCCATCTCCTAAATACAAATGGCTACGGCCATCCTTCAAGTATAAAAGTGACCACGACCATTCCTAAGTTCGAATAGCCACGGCCTTCCTCCAAATATAAATGGCTACGGCTCTCTCCTGAATATGAATAGCTACGGCTATTCTCCAAGTATAAGAGGCCACGGCTGTTTCCTGAAAATATAAGTGGCAGCAACCATTTCTTAAGTATAAACAACTACGGCCACCCCAGGCTACAACCGGAACGACCTCCGATCTCCTTTTCTTCGAACCTATATGAATCGCGTACGGTAAAGTCAGCTCATCGAGTTCGACTGGACCTCGACCTCAATAAGCGGAGGGACTAACTGTATGGGTCAAAACTCGGCTCGTGATAATTAATGAGATTAATTCACTCATAAGCATATTCGGGTTGATTAAGGGCACAACCATTCGTTAATAATAAGTGCAAAGATCGCTCAGCCCAATCAGCGAGGCTACGGCCTACTCGCTATTGACAGACGTCCCCTCAATATGGCCGCGTCTGCCTAATGCCAGTTGCCAAGATTCACAACTATAAATACTAAGAGAAGGAACCCTAGAAGGGGGCCTGCTTTTTCTTCTTCACCTCTACTTTTCGAAAGAAGAGAGAAACCATTGTAAGGCTCTGAACCTCTCCATGAAGAGGCAGGCCAAATCGATACCTTTAATAAAACATCTTTTACCCTCCTCTCTTTAACAAATTACAACTGTCTCTTGCATTTCATTTCATTTGGTCTTTTGGTTTATTACGATCTGCTATGATTGGCTCTCCATTGATTTTAGTTGTTTTATGCTTATAGAGTGTATGAGAACTTTGAGCTAAACAATAATTATTGTTATTTTTTGATTGTGTAGATGTATAGAGGAGGGAAAATATGCTTGACGGTGCATTTCAAGCCGCTATGGGCGAAGAATTGGTAATTGTTCTTCTCTTTGATTTGGATTGAGGTTGGATTGCTGTGAAGTTTTGATAATTCATAATTGTATGTGCTCAGTTAAAGAGAGTCTTTGTTGCCTACCTGATTGTTTTGGGTGTTTCGAGCTCTGTTAGTTCACCGACGCTCCACTTCTTTGTTTAGAACCGTGCTGTATGGACCAGCTTGCAACTTGCGGTCGAATCTTCAATATGGTAGCCAACAAGGCAACACCATACAATTTATTTCCTTTGTTTTTTTGGGGATTGGTCCGTTTCGATTTCCAGTCTTTCCCAATTTCGGGGACTGCCCTCGTTATGCACTCAATCCGGCAATGTGCCTTGATAAAAGAGAAGTGCTGTGGTCGGATTCAACCAATATACATTTGCACACAAACACGCGCACGCACACATAGACATACATATGATTTCCTAATAGATGTAGAGGATTCTTATAGCATACAAGTGGTGTTGTGGATCGTTAACTTGGTTTAAGTTTTTGAAAAGCCAGCTGCTTGTAGGATCAAGTTCATTATTGAATGAGAACTTAGGAGAGTACGGATTGAATGAATATTATTTCTGTTAGATGCTTATGTTTCCCTGGGTAGATAAAGCTACAGTCTTTGCCTCAAATTTGTGTTGCTTTGTTATAATTGTATGGGAAGTGAAAGAGTGACTTAAACTGACCTTGGTATTCATTCAGCCCCAGATTTGGCATAGCACATGCGCTCTGTTTGGGTCTTGCACCATGGCTTGCAGCGGAGATTCCTATTCTTGTTGATTCTGGCATGATTAAACACAAAGATGACGTGGCCTCATCCAGTGAATCTTGACAAGGAGATGATTTTTAAGTATTGATGAAACGTAATCTCGAGATACAACTGTAAACTTTAAGGACGTCTTTGAATTGTACCTTTTCCCCTCAAAATGTCATGTTATTAGAAACTTGCTTTTGACAGAGGGTATTAGAGCCTTGTGAAACAGGAGATGCTACTGTTATTTGCTGAGTTCATTGAACATCTACATTATGCCTCAATTTATTTGGATTAGTGATGCCCGTCCTGTTATTTTATGAATCACATTGAGGAGGCAAAATTTCAAGTTATTTGATCCTTGCGAAACCTGAACTTTTAGATACAACTGTCAAATTGCTGAGTGCTTTGACTTGTGCTTTATGCACTCTAATTTATTAGGACTATTGGTGCCCTTCCTGTTTTTTTTCCTGAATTATATTGAGGAGACAAAATTCCTAGTAACCTAGTTATTCAAGCTTTGTGAAGCTGGATTTTTGAGATGCAACTGTCAAATACGCTTGAGTTCTTTGAGTGTGTGCTTTATGACTTCAAATTTACTTGGTCTAGTTGTGCTCTTCTTGTTTCTTCATGTATTTGAGGAGGCAAATTTTCTTGTTGTTCAAGCCTTGTGAAACCTGAACTTTAAGATACATCTTTCATATTTGCTGAAGAGTATGGTTTATGCCCTTAAACTTATTTGGACCAGTGGTTTCCTTCTTGTTGTTTCCTGATGAATCATTTTAAGGAAGCAAAATCTCTTGTTCTACAAGCCTTGTGAAACCTAAACTTTTGAGATACAACTGTCCTATTTGCTTAGTTCTTTAATGTGCGCTTTATTCTCAATTTTTGGATTAGTGGTGTGCATCCTGTTTTTAAGTAGCATCTTGTTATGGATATGTTCCTTCTTGAGATGTTTGGTAATTGCATCTGTTTTCCTATCCCAACCTTCCAAAATTGGCAAACTGATGGCTCTATGTGATTCTATGCAATTACTTTTCGCTTTCCTTGCATTTCCTTTTTATGTTGTCCTTGGACCATGACATGGTGTTTGTATACCACTAATAGTCTTCCCAGACCAAGCGTCCAAGGCTGCTTCAAATTTGAGGCACTGGAGCTCCTTGAAGGCTGCGGGAAACCTATTGCTTCACTTGTATGGCGTGCATATGACTTAAGATGACCAGTTCTGTAAGAGTTTGGGTGCTTTTACTCGTAAGGTTGTTTAACAGGCGTGGCCGGTGCGGGCCAAATTTTTTTGGCCTGTCCGGGTTCTGGTCTGGTCCGGGTTTGCACAGTAAGCGGACCGGGTTAATTTGGATAAAAATTGAACCATAAGGGTTACGGGTTAAGGGGGGCGGGCCGAGTTTAGTGTATTTTAACTTTTTTTTTTTTGAATTTTGTATAGTATAACTATTGTAAGTTATATTAATACTTTGTAATAATTAAAAGAATACAAGTAAGATGGAAAAAATTGCACTTATTGCAAGTGCTACTTTATTTCTTAATTTCAACTTGAAAAATTACAAAATGAAATGCTTACATTTTTCTAACAAGTAAACTAGTAAAATAAAAATTTCAAATATTTTGCATCGCCTTAGCAAGTTCATCACAATCAATATGAACCGATTGACCTTCTTCTGGCGTGTTAAATTCGGATGGGTTTCCATGTGTTAATATATCTCCAAGCTCCTCGTCTTCTGGGCTATCAACATCTTCCTTTCCTTGATTTCTTCGTTCCGATCTAATCCAATCACTGAAACATACTAAAACTTCCAAAGGATTGCTTCCCAATGAGAGCCGGGTGTCTCCAAGTTGTTGTCTTGCTTGGCTAAATGCACTCTCCGATGCAACAGTAGAAATTGGCACATTCAGCATGTCCTGAAAAGAACAGGAAATTGCTTTCCATTTTCATGCCACCATCCCAACGGTGAAAATTCCTTTGTGCGAGGCTCCTTTTGCTTCTGCAAGTAGAATTGAAGTTCATCAATATTCATGCTACTGGTTTGAGTGTTAGAAAATGTAGAAAAAATATTAAAACTATCAAGGCCTTCTTCATCATCCACAGTAGTAGACGTGCTACATTGCATAGCAGGATTAACATTGCCAGAAGCACGAGCAGCATTATCACATTCATTTGCATAATAATTATATAGTTGTTGTAAATATTCATTTAGCTTGTTCATAGAAACATATAAATTTGGGGTTTCAGTTTCTCCAATCTCCATATAAGTATATAAAACATTCATTAATTGGTGACAATCAGACATTTTAATAGAAGGATTTAAAACTGCACCAATTAAGTAAATTGGAGGAATTGGAAATAAATATTTTTTGAATTTTGCTTGCATTTTTTAAACAACATCCTTATATTTTTCTTTCTTCTTAAATTCAGATAGTGGAAAAGAAATTTCAGCTATATGTACTAAAGCCATAATAACAGTGGGGTAATATGCTCCAGAAAACTCAACAGTAGCTGTATAAAATTTATGTAAAAATTTAACAACATCATTAATGACCTCCCAAGTATCACTTGTTAACATACGCCTAGGATCAGTACGATGTGCACTAGCAACCTCATTTATTGGAATCTATATTTGTAGCAACATTATAAAAATATATATGTATAATTCCATCTAGTAACAAGTTCGTCTAGCATGAATCTAGGTTTAAGGTTATACTGGATACACTTAGTCTTAAATTCTTTTATTATAGATTGTCTATTATTTCCTTGAATACACCAACTGCTCTTCTAACATGAGTAATCTCAACTGAAAATAAATCAAGGCCACTTTTAACAATTAAATTATAAACATGACATGCACACCTAACATGAAAAATATCATCAAGAGGTGGTTGCAAATGCAATTTTAAAATTGAAATTGCGGCATTATTGTTAGAAGCATTATCAAAAGACATACACAAAACTTTTTTGTTTAGATTATAAAATTCAACAACTTCAACAATAGTACTACTTATAAACGTAGCCGTATGACTCTGATCTTCATCATATTTAAAAGCGATAATAAATTTTTGCATACAAGTACTATCATCTATCCAATGGCATGTAATTGTCAAATAATCATTTCCATTAACAGCATGGCCAATATCAGAAGTTAGACATACTCTAGAAGGAAGGTGGCTAAATAAATAACGTATGTATGCTTGATATTGTCCATGAAGTCTAAAGATATATGCTCTACAAGTACTTCTAGGGATACCTTTAAATAAAGGGTTGTAAATCCTTTGAATATACATAATAAGATACGACGAAGAAGCAAAAGAAAAAGATAGACAATCCAAAGCAATCATTTTTGCTAATTCCTCATGGTCCCTCATGTTATCATATTTTACTAGACCTCCAGTAGTATGGTTAATAGTTGTTTGATTTTCATCCCCATCAGTGCCCCATTCTATGGGATGGTCAATTCTCAAATGTCTACTAAGCGTTCCAGTCCCACCTAAATTTCCTCCGGTCAAATATTTAAAAGTATCGTTGCAAAGTTTGCACCTAACTCTATCAGTACCTTCTATTATTTCAAAAAAGTTCCAAACCTTACTTCTTTTTTCTACGATTAGAAGTCGGAGCAACATGTGGTCTACCATGACAACCACCCCCTGTAGCACTAGCAACTCCAACTCCAACACTACCAACATTTCCACTAGTAGGTGTAGGTGGTATCTCATCTTCTATTCCAAAATCTTCTTGTAATTGTTCATAATCTATCTCTACATTATCATTAGGTGATGATTCAGAAACATGTGTTATTGGGTCATTACTACCAGAAGCTCCACGACTACCTCTTTTTTTATTTCCACCCCTACCAGTAACTTTTATACACGCTCTTTTAGCAGCACTAAACATATTGTAAAAATTAAAGTATAAGCTAAAATTAAATATGAAATTAAAATATTAAATAAGAGAAAGAGTTGGAGGGAGTGCACCGAATTCGACAGTAAATGGAGCACTTGATTACGCAATTCCGGTGTTACCACGAACAAAACGTCAAGTAAGTATTTCAATTTTGAACTTCAAACTTCAAATTTCGAATGACAAATTCTGATAAATTAAATTCAAAAAAAATGAGCCAAATAAAATTAGAAGATGAAATGATGAATTGAATACTTCAAGTATTGAAAATTGGAGAATAAGAGAATGAGAGAAATTGAGACAGAGAAATGAGATTTGAGTGAGAAATGAAGAAGAAAATGGGGGTATTTATAGTTTTTAAGAAGACTATTTTTGTAAAATCAAAAAGAGCTAAAAATAATAAATAAAATAGCAACGAATCAGTGCAAATTTTGACCATTGCCAACGGTCAAAGGTGGGCCCCACGTGCCAGAAATTAAAAAAAATAATTTAACCGTTGTACCGAGCCGGTTAAACCAGTTTGGCACTGTTTAAGTCAACCGGATTTGACCGGGCCCAGTTAACCGGACCCCAATTCGAACCCCCCCTTCCCGGCCTAACCCCACTACCCAGCCCACCCGACCCCCTATGAACTCGGCCGGTCCGATTCCGGTTTTAACCGGTCCGGAATCGATCCTACCCGGCCCGTTAGACACCCTTAGCTTTTAGAAAATGAAATAGCAATTTGGGAATATGTTGTACCTAGATTTCCTCAAAAGCTAGAGGCAATCAATCCACCTTGGCCGCTTACCTTTTTCTCAAAAACAATTGTGTCAACCTTGGGACCCATGTGTCATAGTGAAGTGTTTCTGTATTTTCATTTTCAATGTTAATAAGCCTCGGGGTGCTTACAATTTCTCTCTTACTGGTGCGAAGCCTTATCCTCTGGTTACATTCTTTTGGTAGTCGGATGCAAATGTCTTACACAGCATTGGCTAGTGTTGTTTGGATATTATTTCCTTCTCTCCCATCTTTGAAATTTGTCAACTTTGCACCGGTAGCATCCCATTGATCTGTTCCTACATGTTGACAACGTATGCATCTGTGTAACAGCTCTTAAGGCAAATGACTGGCTAGTTGTGGCACAGCTGAGCTCGGTTAGATCACTATGCCTGGGCGCCAGTGAGGATTGGTAAAAATTATTTTGGTTTGTTGAGAGCAAGCATAAGCCATGTCTTGTATTAACGTTTGTTGTCCATGGCTCTAAGCATAGGGTTTACAGCATCACTTCTTCCTCCAGACAACTCGGCCTCTTGACGTACAAAAAATTGATTGACTTATGCTGAACAGATTGCTTGTTTTGAAGCACTCGTTAATTGTATAAAGTATTCAAGCTGGTAAAGAACATGTTGCACAGCAGCCTCACCAAGTTTGATCGTAATGCTTTTACAAACCTTTCTCTTGACTGAGGTCTATAGTCTGATATCACGGGCTGAAAACATGGTGTTTAAGACCCTAGAAAGATGTTGTTCTTCAAAAAAGATACAAGAGAAGAAGAGGAGCTTCTTTTCGGGCATATTAAAACATAATTGGACACCAAGAACAGAAGAAGTTCGACGGTGAATTGCTAAGTTCAACTCCTGTAGAGGAAAAGTCCCCAAAAGGCGAAAACAGAATTTAACTCAGCAATCAGCATCTGTTGGGCAAACAACCCAATAATGCTCTTAACATGGTGTAATATTATCATCCGCTTTGCATTAAGCCCGCACAGTTTTCCGCAAAAGGCCACTCCATTAAAAGATGCCAAAAGGATACCAATGTGAGACTTTGTTCGCACACCCAACATGCAGGTGTAGTTATTAACTGTGAGCTCCATATAGTAACCAACATAGTCCAAACTAGGGGTGTCAGATGGGCGGGTTGGGTCAATTTTGGGCGGGTCAAAATAGGTTGAGTCAATAATTGGGCCGGTCAAATGACCCGTCCAAAATTTATTGGGTCAAGATGGATTAAAATTTGGATCATAATCCAACCCGCTCAACTCTTATTAAACTTTAATTAATATGTGTTATTTTCTTATAAATTGAATAATTACTAAATAAGGCGTTTTTGCTTTATTATGGTCATATTTAAAATATTAAACAAAAATAAAATTATTTCTAAGATATTTTGACAAACTTACTCAAAGATCAATTTGGACTAAAAATTAGCCCAACTTTAAATGAGTTGAGATGAGTTAGGTCAAGATGGACTAAATTTAATAAATTGGCGGGTCAACAACATACCCAATCTTGGGCGGATTGGTCAGGTCATTTGGGCTTGGGCCATTTGACAGCCCTAGTCCAAACCGCTACTCAAACATAAATTTGCATGCCTAAGTCACTCGTAACATTTTACGGAGCTGCTAACAACCAGATACATACTCGAACAAGTGAACAGATTGTCATTCGTCAGTGAATTGCTTCTAAGATCTTGCAGGCAAGGCCGCAAGAGCTTATCTGCTAATGTTTATAATTACAGTCTTTAAGTATGTCAGGGTTTTACCTTTGTGAGGAAGCATAAAAGTCCCAGGTCTGAACTCTGAATAATGTTTACAACTATGGCATAAAGTGATATAGATATATCGAAGCTCCCTCGCTGATTATTGGCTGCTAAGCATTTAGGCTCACTGTGAAAGAGATGACTTTCATGGACTAGTTCCTGAAATTTAAGAATTATCCTCTTGGCTAACACAGAAGGAATCAACAGTTTACAATTCTTAGATTACATGCACCAATTAGTGTGTGGCTGCTTTAACAGCCTGGACAAACTTCAAAAAGTGTTTATTTGTTTGTTCGTTTGTTACTTTTTCAGTTAGTCAGCACTTGATCTATAATTAAGCTTCCCTTTACCCACTTGTAATAACAACATGCCTTAGTGAAACATTCAAATAAAATTCAGGCTCAAGTCAAGCACCAAAGGATAGATGGTAAAGCAAATGGTGTAATAGACATGTCAGATTTCTATGTTGTTGGCTTGTAGCTCCATTGCAGAACATAAACATGTCTGAATTGAGATACATTTGGCCAGTCTGAGTGTCAAACTTTTTACATTTCTCCTCCAGTTTTGTGCAAATCTCCAGTCGAGAAAGTGCTACAGTTGAATGCAACTTTCTGTGTCTTTAGTAAACAATTTAATGTTGGACAGTAATAGATATGACTATGCAAATTGATAGCAACACGATAGGGGATTCAAGAATTACTAAAGAAAAACAAGAAAAATCAAGAAACATGCGGAAGCTAAAAGAAAATAAAGAAACGAAAAAAGACGGAAAATTAAAGATAGATTGAATTCAAGAAAGAGTTTCTTGAATTCAAGAAGTCTATTCTTGAAGTTGAATCATAACAACACCAATTAGCTAACGAAGAACTAATCGCCTTTGGTAGAGACTTAAAAACAAGAGATAGATTGTGAAAACCCGACCCTTTAGAATAACAAGAACAATAATAAGCATAAACGTATCACCTTTCTTGAATACCTAGAAGTGATCTAAGATTTCAAAAGAGTTTAATCTTACCACCTTAAGCTGAGTCTTGAAGGTTGAAGAATAAATCTAATAGTGCCACACACAAGAGTGCAAGAGAAATCTCACAATTTTTATTGATAATCTAAATAATCTAAAAGCAAAGAAGATACCCCTTTATATAGGGAAGGGGTCACGAAATTCTACGTAAAAAACAAGGAAATAAAGTCCTAAACTACTTTGAACAACAAGTCCAACTACCTTAGGAAAGAAAACTCTAGGAAACAAAAACTAAGTCTATCTTGGAAAGTAATTCCAATAAATTTAGGAAAAGGAAAACAAAACCTTAACTACCTAGGAAAGCATCAAATATGTCCTAACAAACTAGGAAACAAAATAAGGAAACTTGGGCGCCAAGTTGGCTCCTTTGCGAGTTGATTTAAGCGCCTAATTTAGGTCTTTCTTGGCTAGTGCTTGGACCCCAATCAACCTCCTCTTGGACTTGGACCAGGACCATGAAATGAGTGTAGCACTTAGATAAATCTTCTCCATTATTTTTTGAGATTTTATTCCACCATTAGCGCCTTCTTGATCTCTCATAGAAGCCCAACAACAACCTTGTCTTGCTTCTCCTTAGCTTGAGACCTTGTAAATGACTTTCTAGGTACTTCTACAGCTTTATCCTTGTCCATGAAGCTATATATCACAAATACTGAAGATTTTGCAGCTCATCTGGTGAACTGAACATACTTTGGCAATACAAGACTGTTAAGAAGTTGGGGGCTGTGGCCAAAGGGGGGGGGGGGTCACTTGAACCTCCTTTGCCGGAAAGTTACATTTGTACATATAAGGAAAAATCCATTTTGTATCTCTATAAATTATATTTTGAATTCCCTTGGCACAACCCAAAACATAGCACAATGGTCAAGAAGTTCAAAACCTTTGTGAGATTGCTACTTCAATTCACAAGCACCATAGTCTGTGACTTCCGTCAGTTCTTTTGATAATAATCCTAAGCACACAGTGCTCAAGGCAAATGCAAACCCTCGTTACACACAAATGTCTCTATATGGAACACTAAAGGGAAAATTTTGCCTTCTCATTTTTGTTCTTCTTACTTAGATCAAACAACGGAAAAATGATACTCTTCCTTTTATGAAGCTTTTGTTATTTGACTGAAGAAATTACAGCACAAGTGAATGAAGTGTTACAAATACGACCTCCACCTCAACCTCACCAGAAAACAAAACAATCCCAAAGAAACGAAAAAAAAGGAAGAAAAAGGACAATGACTCATGTATGTGAAACCTCCTTCTTGGCCAGTTACATGTAAAATCTAGCACAGAAATAATTTACATATGTTATCTGGCTATCTTATTTTTTTTTCCTTTGATATTAGATCATATTTTCTCCACACCATCACTCAGGCAAATACTTCATTTAGAAATTTGGCCCGGCGGCTAGGATCTCCTCAGTCAGGTTGTTATCAGTTCCAATCTTGTAGTTTGTGAACACCTCAAAATTCTTCCTAAAGAGACCTCCCAGCTTCAACAAGGTATCCTTGTGAGCCTTCTTGTCAGGCCACTGTAGCAACATACGAGATTATACATTTTAGCACAAAGTTATTTGCAGAATATAGCAATTAGGCGACGCTGAGGTGTATGCTAATTACTTACAGTGTTCATAGGATCAAGAATCTCGGAAGGTACACCCTCGAGTTCAGTTGGAATCTCCAGTCCAAATACCTCAGTCTTCTTGTAATTTGCATTCAAAAGGGCCCCGGAGTGGATAGCATCGATGATCTTCCTTGTGTATGCTAACTTAATACGGCGACCAGATCCATAGCTGGTCATAAAAAAGAAATTTGTTACCTATATAATCCAATTGCATTACATATTGTGGTGACTGCTCTTCGTATTATCTTTACCTTCCACCTGACCAGCCGGTGTTCACAAGCCATCCTGTAGCTCCATGTTTCTTCATCTTCTCAGCAAGCATAGCTGCATATTTGGTTGGATGAAGCATTATAAATGCTGCACCAAAACATGCTGAAAATGTTGCTGTAGGCTCCTTAATACCATCCTCAGTTCCTGCCACCTGTGAAATATATTGTCAAAGCAATAATCATTACATCTATATATCTTGATTGTAATTTGCGAGGCATGTCAGATTTAATGTTTATATTACCAAAGCTGTGTATCCACTGATAAAGTGGTACATTGTCTGTGCCAAGTTCAATTTGCTGACTGGAGGGAGCACGCCAAATGCATCACATGCAAGAAGAATGACGTTCTTCGGATGAGGACCAACACATGGTATTTTAGCATTTGGGATGTATTCAATTGGATATGCTGCCCTGGTGTTCTCTGCAATCAAACCATCCCATTATAGCGATCAAGAAAAATCAATAACTTATTCAAGACTACAAGATGAAAAATCTCTATTCAATTCAACAAAAGTTATTACCTGTCACAGATTTGTCCGCATAATCCACTTCTCGAGTATGTTCTTCGAAAACTACATTTTCCAGCACTGAATAGAGAACAAGCACATCAATTTGGGTTCACTTGACAGTAAATAATGTCAAGACATCATGGGAATCAGGAAAAATACCAGTGCCAAACTTGATGGCATTCCAGATATCAGGCTCCTTCTCCACGAAAGCTGTTTATACCTCTGTCTATATTTTGAACAGGTCCCCCACGAAAGCTGTGCCAAATAAAACTCCTTATGAGGTATGGTTCCAAAAGAAAGCGAATGTAGATTTCTTGAAGGTATTTGGATGCATAGCTTATGCACACATTCCTGATCAAGTCAGAAAAGAAAAATTTGATGAGAAAGGAGAAAAATTCATCTTTATTGGCTACAGTGAAGAATCCAAAGCTTATAGATTATTCAATCCTACAACTAACAAGTTTGTGGTTTCCAGAGATGTTATCTTTGATGAAGCAGGCTCATGGAAATGGGAAAAAGATCAAGAAACCACTCCAGATATCATTGCCGATGAAAACATTGGATCAACATCTAACACTCAAGAACCTCCTAGCCCGAGAATTGAAGAAGCGACTGATGCAGATTCACCTCCAAGTAAGACTCGTTCATTACAAGAAATTTATGATACTTGTGATGTTGCATTCTTTTCTTGTGAACCAGTAAAATTTGAAGAAGCTATCAAAGAAGAAGGATGGAAGAAGGCTATGGACGAGGAGATAACAATGATTGAAAAAAATCACACATGGAAGTTAGTGGATCTTCCAAAAGGCAAGGAGGTAGTCGGGCTCAAGTGGGTCTATAAGACCAAATACAATGAAGATGGAACAATCCAGAAGCTAAAAGCTCGTCTCGTTGCAAAAGGATATTCACAACAACCAGGCATTGACTTCAATGAGACGTTTTCACCTGTTGCTCGAATGGAGACCATCAGGACGGTGTTAGCACTTGCAGCTCAACTCAAATTAAAGGTATATCAGTTGGATGTCAAGTCAGCATTTTTAAATGGAGAACTTGAAGAAGAAGTTTATGTGGAGCAACCTCAAGGCTACATCGTCAAAGGGCAAGAAGAAAAGGTGTATAGACTCCGGAAAGCATTATATGGACTCAAACAAGCTCCTCGAGCATGGAATAGCAAGATCGATCATCACTTCCGCAAACATGGATTTCAAAGAAGTCCAAGTGAACCATCACTCTATGTCAAGAAGCAAGGTACGGATTTTCTCATAATCTGTCTCTATGTTGATGATTTAATTTATTGTGGCACCAACAAGAAGATGATAGAAGAATTTAAAAGAGAAATGATGGAAGATTTTGAGATGACAGATTTAGGCTTAATGAGATATTTTCTTGGCATCCAAGTAAAACAAAATAATGGAGAAATATTTATAAGCCAAGAAAAATATTGTGATGATCTGTTAAACAAAATTTCACATGATAAATTGCAAGCCAATCGCTACTCCAGCAGCCTTGAATGAGAAATTATCCAAAAAAGATGGTTCCAATAAGGTGGACGCATCAATCTATAGAAGCTTGGTTGGATCGTTGATTTATCTCACAAATACAAGGCCCGACATATTATATGCGGTAAGTGTTGTATCCAGATTTATGAATGATCCAAGTAAAGTACACTATGCTGCAGCAAAGCGTATCCTCAGATATTTGAAGGGCACAATAAATTTTGGCATCAAATATTCAGCTGAAAAAGATAATGTACTCGCCGGTTATACAGATAGTGATTGGGCCGGATGTATTGATGACCGGAAGAGTACTTCAGGATATGTCTTCACTTTGGGATCAAAAATAATATCTTGGTCTTCAAAAAAGCAACAAACAGTGGCACTATCATCTGCAGAAGCGGAGTATATATCTACTACTAGCGCAACATGTGAAGCAATATGGCTGCAAAGGATCCTATTTGACTTACAGCAAGATCAAATTCTGCCAACAACACTGTACTGTGATAATATGTCAGCAATTGCTATGACAAAGAATCCAGTGTTTCATGCAAGAACAAAGCACATAGAAATTCGACATCACTTCATCAGAGAATTGGTGGAAGACAAAAAGATCAAGCTGGAGTTCATCAGTACGAATGATCAACTTGCCGACATCTTCACCAAGGCACTCCCAATTGACAAGTTTGTTCAATTCAGGAATCAGATGAAGATTACCAAGAGAGACACAAATCAAGTTTAAAGGGGGGGGGGGTGTTAAGATTAAACTTGATTAACATGAAGTGTTCTAGAATCATCTTGTACTAGCTAGAAAAATCTTTCATAAAAATCAATGTATTAAACTAGACAATTCTAGGAGGATACTAGATACTTCTCAAATAAAAATCATAGGCATCAATCTAGAGAATTCTATAAACTTGTATAATCATTCAAGTATCTAGATCATTCCATGGAGTAGTATAAATATGTGATGTTGTAACTCATTTTGAAATCAAGAAATCAATAAAATAACAAAAGCCTTCTTCAATATAAAGTTTTATCTCCATTCCAATTCTCTACATTTCCTAAACTCTTTCCTTCTCATTCTAAATATTACTCTCCTTCTCCAACAAATTTGGTATCAGAGCCAGGTTTAGCCTTGTGTTCCATTACAAACCACCATGGCAACACAATCATCTTCATCATCTTTATTCAACTATTCACAAAATCTTGTCCCTATTTTTGATGGAGAAAACTATGATTATTGGAGCCTTCAAATGAAGACTCTATTCATTTCTCAAGACCTTTGGGAGCTTGTAGAAAGAAGCTATGATGCACCCGAGGACTCGGAAACACTAGCATCATGGACGGCGGCAAAGCAAAAGGAGTTTAAAGAAAATAAGAAGAAGGATGCAAGGGCACTACTCTTCATTCAACAAGGGGTAAATAAAACTATCTTTCCTCGTATTATGGCTGCCACCAATTCAAAAGAAGCTTGGAGTATTCTACAGAAGGAATTTCAAGGCTCCTCTAAGGTAATCTCTATCAAACTTCAATCTTTATGGAGAGAATTTGATAATTTAGCAATGAAAAATGATGAAACCATGAAAGAATTCTTTAATAGAGTTACTATCATTGTTAATCAAATTAGAAGTTATGGGGATAAACTTAAAGATAAGAAGATAGTTGAAAAAATATTGAGGAGTTTACCCGCAAAATGGGATCATGTTGTTGCCGCTATCGAAGAATCTAAAGATTTATCTACATTAAGTTTTCAAGAACTAATGGCTTCTTTGGAGACACATGAGCTACGAATGAGCAGGTTTTCAACTCAAGAGGTGGAACAAGCTTTTCAATCGAAAGTGTCAATTTCAAATAAAAGAGGAGGAGAGACGGATAAAGAAGGAAAGAAAAATTTCCAACAAAAGAGCAATTATGGGAGCAGAAATTTCAAGCAAAGAAAATTTGGAGATTACAATCAAGGCCCTCGTGGAAGGTATGAGAAGAATAATAAAGTTACGTCTTCCTCCCAGTGTAGAATTTGTGGAAAGTCTAATCATAATACTCAGAGTTGCAGATTTAAGTGTTTAAAATGCAAAAATGCTAATCACTCCCAAAAGGACTGTTGGTACAATAAAAATGACGAAGCTAATTTTACTGAAGGAGATAATGTTTTCTATTCTTGCTTTAGTGCTAAATTAAATGTGAAGGATATTTGGTACTTGGATAGTGGTTGCAGTAATCACATGACAGGAAATAAAGAAAGCTTCGTCAAATTGGATGAAGATGTTAATTCTCAAGTTAAGCTTGGAGACGGAAAATCACACAAAGTCGAAGGAAAGGGAGTGATAGCAGTTCAAGTAAAGGGAGGTAAGACTAAATTTATTTCTGATGTGCTTTATGTACCAGGCCTAACACAAAATTTATTAAGTGTGGGACAATTATTACAAAAAGGCTATAGAGTTAATTTTGTGGGAAATGAAAGTACAATTATTGATGAAAAAAATAATCAAGTTGTGGCCAAAATTAAAATGACTCCAAACAAAGTTTTTCCACTGAAAATGCCAATTGAGAATCTTGCATTAAAATCAGAGGAAAATGATATTTCTCAATTATGGCATAAGAGATTTGGCCATCTAAATATTAAAAGTCTCAAATTACTCAAAAAGAAAAATATGGTAATTGGACTCCCACACATAAATGTGGAAAGTAAAATTTGCGAAGGTTGTATTTTTGGAAAAATGCATAGACTACCCTTCACAAAAACTTCATGGAGAGCTAGAGTTCCTTTGGAGCTAGTTCATGCCGATGTATGTGGCCCAACTAAGACATCTTCTCTCGGAGAAAAAAGATATTTTCTCTTGTTTGTTGATGATTATAGTCGAATGATGTGGGTATATTTTCTAAAAGAAAAATCAGAAGTTTTCTCAAAGTTTGTACAATTTAAAGCATCAGTGGAGAAGCAAAGTGGTCACAAGTTGAAGATTTTGAGAACGGATCGTGGAGGAGAATTCACATCCAAGGAGTTTAAAGAATTTTGCAAGGTCCAAGGAATAAAAAAGGAGCTTACAGTCAGATATACTCCCCAACATAATGGAGTGGCTGAACGTAGAAATCGATCCATAGTAGAGATGGCACGGAGCATGTTAAAAGGTAAACATCTTCCAAACAAATTCTGGGCTGAAGCTGTTTATACCTCTGTCTATATTTTGAACAGGTCCCCCACGAAAGCTATGCCAAATAAAACTCCTTATGAGGTATGGTTCCAAAAGAAAGCGAATGTAGATTTCTTGAAGGTATTTGGATGCATAGCTTATGCACACATTCCTGATCAAGTCAGAAAAGAAAAATTTGATGAGAAAGGAGAAAAATTCATCTTTATTGGCTACAGTGAAGAATCCAAAGCTTATAGATTATTCAATCCTACAACTAACAAGTTTGTGGTTTCCAGAGATGTTATCTTTGATGAAGCAGACTCATGGAAATGGGAAAAAGATCAAGAAACCACTCCAGATATCATTGCCGATGAAAACATTGGATCAACATCTAACACTCAAGAACCTCCTAGCCCGAGAATTGAAGAAGCGACTGATGCAGATTCACCTCCAAGTAAGACTCGTTCATTACAAGAAATTTATGATACTTGTGATGTTGCATTCTTTTCTTGTGAACCAGTAAAATTTGAAGAAGCTATCAAAGAAGAAGGATGGAAGAAGGCTATGGACGAGGAGATAACAATGATTGAAAAAAATCACACATGGAAGTTAGTGGATCTTCCAAAAGGCAAGGAGGTAGTCGGGCTCAAGTGGGTCTATAAGACCAAATACAATGAAGATGGAACAATCCAGAAGCTAAAAGCTCGTCTCGTTGCAAAAGGATATTCACAACAACCAGGCATTGACTTCAATGAGACGTTTTCACCTGTTGCTCGAATGGAGACCATCAGGACGGTGTTAGCACTTGCAGCTCAACTCAAATTAAAGGTATATCAGTTGGATGTCAAGTCAGCATTTTTAAATGGAGAACTTGAAGAAGAAGTTTATGTGGAGCAACCTCAAGGCTACATCGTCAAAGGGCAAGAAGAAAAGGTGTATAGACTCCGGAAAGCATTATATGGACTCAAACAAGCTCCTCGAGCATGGAATAGCAAGATCGATCATCACTTCCGCAAACATGGATTTCAAAGAAGTCCAAGTGAACCATCACTCTATGTCAAGAAGCAAGGTACGGATTTTCTCATAATCTGTCTCTATGTTGATGATTTAATTTATTGTGGCACCAACAAGAAGATGATAGAAGAATTTAAAAGAGAAATGATGGAAGATTTTGAGATGACAGATTTAGGCTTAATGAGATATTTTCTTGGCATCCAAGTAAAACAAAATAATGGAGAAATATTTATAAGCCAAGAAAAATATTGTGATGATCTGTTAAAGAAATTTCACATGATAAATTGCAAGCCAATCGCTACTCCAGCAGCCTTGAATGAGAAATTATCCAAAAAAGATGGTTCCAATAAGGTGGACGCATCAATCTATAGAAGCTTGGTTGGATCGTTGATTTATCTCACAAATACAAGGCCCGACATATTATATGCGGTAAGTGTTGTATCCAGATTTATGAATGATCCAAGTAAAGTACACTATGCTGCAGCAAAGCGTATCCTCAGATATTTGAAGGGCACAATAAATTTTGGCATCAAATATTCAGCTGAAAAAGATAATGTACTCGCCGGTTATACAGATAGTGATTGGGCCGGATGTATTGATGACCGGAAGAGTACTTCAGGATATGTCTTCACTTTGGGATCAAAAATAATATCTTGGTCTTCAAAAAAGCAACAAACAGTGGCACTATCATCTGCAGAAGCGGAGTATATATCTACTACTAGCGCAACATGTGAAGCAATATGGCTGCAAAGGATCCTATTTGACTTACAGCAAGATCAAATTCTGCCAACAACACTGTACTGTGATAATATGTCAGCAATTGCTATGACAAAGAATCCAGTGTTTCATGCAAGAACAAAGCACATAGAAATTCGACATCACTTCATCAGAGAATTGGTGGAAGACAAAAAGATCAAGCTGGAGTTCATCAGTACGAATGATCAACTTGCCGACATCTTCACCAAGGCACTCCCAATTGACAAGTTTGTTCAATTCAGGAATCAGATGAAGATTACCAAGAGAGACACAAATCAAGTTTAAAGGGGGGGGGGGTGTTAAGATTAAACTTGATTAACATGAAGTGTTCTAGAATCATCTTGTACTAGCTAGAAAAATCTTTCATAAAAATCAATGTATTAAACTAGACAATTCTAGGAGTATACTAGATACTTCTCAAATAAAAATCATAGGCATCAATCTAGAGAATTCTATAAACTTGTATAATCATTCAAGTATCTAGATCATTCCATGGAGTAGTATAAATATGTGATGTTGTAACTCATTTTGAAATCAAGAAATCAATAAAATAACAAAAGCCTTCTTCAATATAAAGTTTTATCTCCATTCCAATTCTCTACATTTCCTAAACTCTTTCCTTCTCATTCTAAATATTACTCTCCTTCTCCAACAAATTTGGTATCAGAGCCAGGTTTAGCCTTGTGTTCCATTACAAACCACCATGGCAACACAATCATCTTCATCATCTTTATTCAACTATTCACAAAATCTTGTCCCTATTTTTGATGGAGAAAACTATGATTATTGGAGCCTTCAAATGAAGACTCTATTCATTTCTCAAGACCTTTGGGAGCTTGTAGAAAGAAGCTATGATGCACCCTAGGACTCGGAAACACTAGCATCATGGACGGCGGCAAAGCAAAAGGAGTTTAAAGAAAATAAGAAGAAGGATGCAAGGGCACTACTCTTCATTCAACAAGGGGTAAATAAAACTATCTTTCCTCGTATTATGGCTGCCACCAATTCAAAAGAAGCTTGGAGTATTCTACAGAAGGAATTTCAAGGCTCCTCTAAGGTAATCTCTATCAAACTTCAATCTTTATGGAGAGAATTTGATAATTTAGCAATGAAAAATGATGAAACCATGAAAGAATTCTTTAATAGAGTTACTATCATTGTTAATCAAATTAGAAGTTATGGGGATAAACTTAAAGATAAGAAGATAGTTGAAAAAATATTGAGGAGTTTACCCGCAAAATGGGATCATGTTGTTGCCGCTATCGAAGAATCTAAAGATTTATCTACATTAAGTTTTCAAGAACTAATGGCTTCTTTGGAGACACATGAGCTACGAATGAGCAGGTTTTCAACTCAAGAGGTGGAACAAGCTTTTCAATCGAAAGTGTCAATTTCAAATAAAAGAGGAGGAGAGACGGATAAAGAAGGAAAGAAAAATTTCCAACAAAAGAGCAATTATGGGAGCAGAAATTTCAAGCAAAGAAAATTTGGAGATTACAATCAAGGCCCTCGTGGAAGGTATGAGAAGAATAATAAAGTTACGTCTTCCTCCCAGTGTAGAATTTGTGGAAAGTCTAATCATAATACTCAGAGTTGCAGATTTAAGTGTTTAAAATGCAAAAATGCTAATCACTCCCAAAAGGACTGTTGGTACAATAAAAATGACGAAGCTAATTTTACTGAAGGAGATAATGTTTTCTATTCTTGCTTTAGTGCTAAATTAAATGTGAAGGATATTTGGTACTTGGATAGTGGTTGCAGTAATCACATGACAGGAAATAAAGAAAGCTTCGTCAAATTGGATGAAGATGTTAATTCTCAAGTTAAGCTTGGAGACGGAAAATCACACAAAGTCGAAGGAAAGGGAGTGATAGCAGTTCAAGTAAAGGGAGGTAAGACTAAATTTATTTCTGATGTGCTTTATGTACCAGGCCTAACACAAAATTTATTAAGTGTGGGACAATTATTACAAAAAGGCTATAGAGTTAATTTTGTGGGAAATGAAAGTACAATTATTGATGAAAAAAATAATCAAGTTGTGGCCAAAATTAAAATGACTCCAAACAAAGTTTTTCCACTGAAAATGCCAATTGAGAATCTTGCATTAAAATCAGAGGAAAATGATATTTCTCAATTATGGCATAAGAGATTTGGCCATCTAAATATTAAAAGTCTCAAATTACTCAAAAAGAAAAATATGGTAATTGGACTCCCACACATAAATGTGGAAAGTAAAATTTGCGAAGGTTGTATTTTTGGAAAAATGCATAGACTACCCTTCACAAAAACTTCATGGAGAGCTAGAGTTCCTTTGGAGCTAGTTCATGCCGATGTATGTGGCCCAACTAAGACATCTTCTCTCGGAGAAAAAAGATATTTTCTCTTGTTTGTTGATGATTATAGTCGAATGATGTGGGTATATTTTCTAAAAGAAAAATCAGAAGTTTTCTCAAAGTTTGTACAATTTAAAGCATCAGTGGAGAAGCAAAGTGGTCACAAGTTGAAGATTTTGAGAACGGATCGTGGAGGAGAATTCACATCCAAGGAGTTTAAAGAATTTTGCAAGGTCCAAGGAATAAAAAAGGAGCTTACAGTCAGATATACTCCCCAACATAATGGAGTGGCTGAACGTAGAAATCGATCCATAGTAGAGATGGCACGGAGCATGTTAAAAGGTAAACATCTTCCAAACAAATTCTGGGCTGAAGCTGTTTATACCTCTGTCTATATTTTGAACAGGTCCCCCACGAAAGCTGTGCCAAATAAAACTCCTTATGAGGTATGGTTCCAAAAGAAAGCGAATGTAGATTTCTTGAAGGTATTTGGATGCATAGCTTATGCACACATTCCTGATCAAGTCAGAAAAGAAAAATTTGATGAGAAAGGAGAAAAATTCATCTTTATTGGCTACAGTGAAGAATCCAAAGCTTATAGATTATTCAATCCTACAACTAACAAGTTTGTGGTTTCCAGAGATGTTATCTTTGATGAAGCAGGCTCATGGAAATGGGAAAAAGATCAAGAAACCACTCCAGATATCATTGCCGATGAAAACATTGGATCAACATCTAACACTCAAGAACCTCCTAGCCCGAGAATTGAAGAAGCGACTGATGCAGATTCACCTCCAAGTAAGACTCGTTCATTACAAGAAATTTATGATACTTGTGATGTTGCATTCTTTTCTTGTGAACCAGTAAAATTTGAAGAAGCTATCAAAGAAGAAGGATGGAAGAAGGCTATGGACGAGGAGATAACAATGATTGAAAAAAATCACACATGGAAGTTAGTGGATCTTCCAAAAGGCAAGGAGGTAGTCGGGCTCAAGTGGGTCTATAAGACCAAATACAATGAAGATGGAACAATCCAGAAGCTAAAAGCTCGTCTCGTTGCAAAAGGATATTCACAACAACCAGGCATTGACTTCAATGAGACGTTTTCACCTGTTGCTCGAATGGAGACCATCAGGACGGTGTTAGCACTTGCAGCTCAACTCAAATTAAAGGTATATCAGTTGGATGTCAAGTCAGCATTTTTAAATGGAGAACTTGAAGAAGAAGTTTATGTGGAGCAACCTCAAGGCTACATCGTCAAAGGGCAAGAAGAAAAGGTGTATAGACTCCGGAAAGCATTATATGGACTCAAACAAGCTCCTCGAGCATGGAATAGCAAGATCGATCATCACTTCCGCAAACATGGATTTCAAAGAAGTCCAAGTGAACCATCACTCTATGTCAAGAAGCAAGGTACGGATTTTCTCATAATCTGTCTCTATGTTGATGATTTAATTTATTGTGGCACCAACAAGAAGATGATAGAAGAATTTAAAAGAGAAATGATGGAAGATTTTGAGATGACAGATTTAGGCTTAATGAGATATTTTCTTGGCATCCAAGTAAAACAAAATAATGGAGAAATATTTATAAGCCAAGAAAAATATTGTGATGATCTGTTAAAGAAATTTCACATGATAAATTGCAAGCCAATCGCTACTCCAGCAGCCTTGAATGAGAATTTATCCAAAAAAGATGGTTCCAATAAGGTGGACGCATCAATCTATAGAAGCTTGGTTGGATCGTTGATTTATCTCACAAATACAAGGCCCGACATATTATATGCGGTAAGTGTTGTATCCAGATTTATGAATGATCCAAGTAAAGTACACTATGCTGCAGCAAAGCGTATCCTCAGATATTTGAAGGGCACAATAAATTTTGGCATCAAATATTCAGCTGAAAAAGATAATGTACTCGCCGGTTATACAGATAGTGATTGGGCCGGATGTATTGATGACCGGAAGAGTACTTCAGGATATGTCTTCACTTTGGGATCAAAAATAATATCTTGGTCTTCAAAAAAGCAACAAACAGTGGCACTATCATCTGCAGAAGCGGAGTATATATCTACTACTAGCGCAACATGTGAAGCAATATGGCTGCAAAGGATCCTATTTGACTTACAGCAAGATCAAATTCTGCCAACAACACTGTACTGTGATAATATGTCAGCAATTGCTATGACAAAGAATCCAGTGTTTCATGCAAGAACAAAGCACATAGAAATTCGACATCACTTCATCAGAGAATTGGTGGAAGACAAAAAGATCAAGCTGGAGTTCATCAGTACGAATGATCAACTTGCCGACATCTTCACCAAGGCACTCCCAATTGACAAGTTTGTTCAATTCAGGAATCAGATGAAGATTACCAAGAGAGACACAAATCAAGTTTAAAGGGGGGGGGGGTGTTAAGATTAAACTTGATTAACATGAAGTGTTCTAGAATCATCTTGTACTAGCTAGAAAAATCTTTCATAAAAATCAATGTATTAAACTAGACAATTCTAGGAGGATACTAGATACTTCTCAAATAAAAATCATAGGCATCAATCTAGAGAATTCTATAAACTTGTATAATCATTCAAGTATCTAGATCATTCCATGGAGTAGTATAAATATGTGATGTTGTAACTCATTTTGAAATCAAGAAATCAATAAAATAACAAAAGCCTTCTTCAATATAAAGTTTTATCTCCATTCCAATTCTCTACATTTCCTAAACTCTTTCCTTCTCATTCTAAATATTACTCTCCTTCTCCAACAAAACATTCAAATAAAATTCAGGCTCAAGTCAAGCACCAAAGGATAGATGGTAAAGCAAATGGTGTAATAGACATGTCAGATTTCTATGTTGTTGGCTTGTAGCTCCATTGCAGAACATAAACATGTCTGAATTGAGATACATTTGGCCAGTCTGAGTGTCAAACTTTTTACATTTCTCCTCCAGTTTTGTGCAAATCTCCAGTCGAGAAAGTGCTACAGTTGAATGCAACTTTCTGTGCCTTTAGTAAACAATTTAATGTTGGACAGTAATAGATATGACTATGCAAATTGATAGCAACACGATAGGGGATTCAAGAATTACTAAAGAAAAACAAGAAAAATCAAGAAACATGCGGAAGCTAAAAGAAAATAAAGAAACGAAAAAAGACGGAAAATTAAAGATAGATTGAATTCAAGAAAGAGTTTCTTGAATTCAAGAAGTCTATTCTTGAAGTTGAATCATAACAACACCAATTAGCTAACGAAGAACTAATCGCCTTTGGTAGAGACTTAAAAACAAGAGATAGATTGTGAAAACCCGACCCTTTAGAATAACAAGAACAATAATAAGCATAAACGTATCACCTTTCTTGAATACCTAGAAGTGATCTAAGATTTCAAAAGAGTTTAATCTTACCACCTTAAGCTGAGTCTTGAAGGTTGAAGAATAAATCTTAGTGCCACACACAAGAGTGCAAGAGAAATCTCACAATTTTTATTGATAATCTAAATAATCTAAAAGCAAAGAAGATACCCCTTTATATAGGGAAGGGGTCACGAAATTCTACGTAAAAAACAAGGAAATAAAGTCCTAAACTACTTTGAACAACAAGTCCAACTACCTTAGGAAAGAAAACTCTAGGAAACAAAAACTAAGTCTATCTTGGAAAGTAATTCCAATAAATTTAGGAAAAGGAAAACAAAACCTTAACTACCTAGGAAAGCATCAAATATGTCCTAACAAACTAGGAAACAAAATAAGGAAACTTGGGCGCCAAGTTGGCTCCTTTGCGAGTTGATTTAAGCGCCTAATTTAGGTCTTTCTTGGCTAGTGCTTGGACCCCAATCAACCTCCTCTTGGACTTGGACTTGGACCATGAAATGAGTGTAGCACTTAGATAAATCTTCTCCATTATTTTTTGAGATTTTATTCCACCATTAGCGCCTTCTTGATCTCTCATAGAAGCCCAACAACAACCTTGTCTTGCTTCTCCTTAGCTTGAGACCTTGTAAATGACTTTCTAGGTACTTCTACAGCTTTATCCTTGTCCATGAAGCTATATATCACAAATACTGAAGATTTTGCAGCTCATCTGGTGAACTGAACATACTTTGGCAATACAAGACTGTTAAGAAGTTGGGGGCTGTGGCCAAAGGGGGGGGGGGGGGGTCACTTGAACCTCCTTTGCCGGAAAGTTACATTTGTACATATAAGGAAAAATCCATTTTGTATCTCTATAAATTATATTTTGAATTCCCTTGGCACAACCCAAAACATAACACAATGGTCAAGAAGTTCAAAACCTTTGTGAGATTGCTACTTCAATTCACAAGCACCATAGTCTGTGACTTCCGTCAGTTCTTTTGATAATAATCCTAAGCACACAGTGCTCAAGGCAAATGCAAACCCTCGTTACACACAAATGTCTCTATATGGAACACTAAAGGGAAAATTTTGCCTTCTCATTTTTGTTCTTCTTACTTAGATCAAACAACGGAAAAATGATACTCTTCCTTTTATGAAGCTTTTGTTATTTGACTGAAGAAATTACAGCACAAGTGAATGAAGTGTTACAAATACGACCTCCACCTCAACCTCACCAGAAAACAAAACAATCCCAAAGAAACGAAAAAAAAGGAAGAAAAAGGACAATGACTCATGTATGTGAAACCTCCTTCTTGGCCAGTTACATGTAAAATCTAGCACAGAAATAATTTACATATGTTATCTGGCAATCTTATTTTTTTTTCCTTTGATATTAGATCATATTTTCTCCAACACCATCACTCAGGCAAATACTTCATTTAGAAATTTGGCCCGGCGGCTAGGATCTCCTCAGTCAGGTTGTTATCAGTTCCAATCTTGTAGTTTGTGAACACCTCAAAATTCTTCCTAAAGAGACCTCCCAGCTTCAACAAGGTATCCTTGTGAGCCTTCTTGTCAGGCCACTGTAGCAACATACGAGATTATACATTTTAGCACAAAGTTATTTGCAGAATATAGCAATTAGGCGACGCTGAGGTGTATGCTAATTACTTACAGTGTTCATAGGATCAAGAATCTCGGAAGGTACACCCTCGAGTTCAGTTGGAATCTCCAGTCCAAATACCTCAGTCTTCTTGTAATTTGCATTCAAAAGGGCCCCGGAGTGGATAGCATCGATGATCTTCCTTGTGTATGCTAACTTAATACGGCGACCAGATCCATAGCTGGTCATAAAAAAGAAATTTGTTACCTATATAATCCAATTGCATTACATATTGTGGTGACTGCTCTTCGTATTATCTTTACCTTCCACCTGACCAGCCGGTGTTCACAAGCCATCCTGTAGCTCCATGTTTCTTCATCTTCTCAGCAAGCATAGCTGCATATTTGGTTGGATGAAGCATTATAAATGCTGCACCAAAACATGCTGAAAATGTTGCTGTAGGCTCCTTAATACCATCCTCAGTTCCTGCCACCTGTGAAATATATTGTCAAAGCAATAATCATTACATCTATATATCTTGATTGTAATTTGCGAGGCATGTCAGATTTAATGTTTATATTACCAAAGCTGTGTATCCACTGATAAAGTGGTACATTGTCTGTGCCAAGTTCAATTTGCTGACTGGAGGGAGCACGCCAAATGCATCACATGCAAGAAGAATGACGTTCTTCGGATGAGGACCAACACATGGTATTTTAGCATTTGGGATGTATTCAATTGGATATGCTGCCCTGGTGTTCTCTGCAATCAAACCATCCCATTATAGCGATCAAGAAAAATCAATAACTTATTCAAGACTACAAGATGAAAAATCTCTATTCAATTCAACAAAAGTTATTACCTGTCACAGATTTGTCCGCATAATCCACTTCTCGAGTATGTTCTTCGAAAACTACATTTTCCAGCACTGAATAGAGAACAAGCACATCAATTTGGGTTCACTTGACAGTAAATAATGTCAAGACATCATGGGAATCAGGAAAAATACCAGTGCCAAACTTGATGGCATTCCAGATATCAGGCTCCTTCTCCCTTGAAAGGTCTATGCATTTGGCATAGCAACCTCCCTCGATGTTTGAGACACCATGATCACTCCAGCAGTGTTCGTCATCTCCAATCAGGTATCGGTTGTGGTCAGTAGACAGTGTTGTCTTCCCAGTTCCTAATAAGATGAACAAGAAAGTGCAGAAAGAGAAACATGAGTCATTTATGGAAACAAAAAAAGGCAAATTTTGCTGTAAGATATGTAAAGTTAATTAGAGGGCACGAACGATTTCTGCTCCACCAATCCCTTGATAGTATACCTGATAAACCAAAGAAGAGGGCAACATCTCCTCCTTTTCCCATATTGCAGCCAGAGTGTAGAGAGAGGATTTGACGCATAGGCATTAGATAGTGCATTAGGCTGAAAAGACCTTTCTTCATTTCCCCAGCATACTGTGTGCCAAGGATGACCATTTCCTTCCTAGCAAGATTGACGTCTATGCTAGTGGAGGAAGTCATATAGTGGGTGTAACGGTTACATGGGAATTGACCAGCATTGTATATTGTGAAGTCCGGAGTACCAAATTCCTCCAGCTCTTCAGCAGTGGGTCGGATACACCTGTCACCGACCCCGTTATTCCATTGCACTCACTTAACATTTTTTAAATCCGTTACTTTAATTATGGCTAGGTCTTTACTGGTTGTAAAATCTTAAAGACATATAATGTGCATTTGTAAATGTAGAGGATACTTATCTGATGAACTGTAACACACAAGAATGTAAAAACAGAAATTTTAAAAGAATACTGATCAGTTGCTTACATGTTGTGCATGAACAAGGAGTGATAAGCTCTGGCAGATACAATTCTAACTTTGATACGATTGTTTGGATCCCAGTTGAGGAACTGATCATTCACGTACACCTGAAATGAGACCCGAGTTGTTTAACATTTTGACAGCTTAGTGACTAGCAAATAGTCAGAAAACATAAACATCATTTAAAATGATTGAAACTTCTTATTCTTGTTTGTATTTTACTGGTAAGTTTTCTAAGACTTAAACTTCTGAAATCAACAAAAGAACTATGATCTCGATCTTCAGATACCTTAAAAGTTATTTGAATACAATTGTATGTGACAGATGTGAATGGGCAGATATTTCCTCCATATTGGGACCCAAAAACCAATACTATTTGTTTTTTTTTTTTGCAGAAAATATGTGTACATATTCATTAAAGGGTGGAAAGATATTTCAATTATTGAGGATAGCCCATTCCTAAAAGAAGATAGAAGATTATGTTGCACCATAACCATAAGTGCCTAATGTCCTGTGGCCATGCTCTATCTTTAATGGGATTAAGAACAGTTTACATCAATTGCTGTAAGAAGCAACCAGGAAATAAGGACTGAATAAGACAAGGTAACATAAATTATAAGTACCTATAGATTATCGAAGAATGACTATGGACTGAGTACCATCTATCTCCTCAAGTTCAGGAATTAAATTATTAATTAACCGACTCTATTTTTAATTAGGTACTTATATTTATTCTTTTAGGCAAGCGGTGATGTAGATGATGATGGGATAGCACTAAGCAAGGCAGAAGCATAATTTTTATATCGTTGACATTAATAACCAACAACAACATCAACAATAACAACCCAGTATAATCCCACTTAGTGGGGTTTAGGGAGGGTAGTATGTACGCAGACATTAATAACCAAATGGATTGGATATACTATAACTTAAGCGATCTATAATGCATGTTAAAACTGATTATGAAAACAGATTTTACTGAAATGAAAATATTGTTTTAAGAAAATCAAGTAATTAAATACCTTCTCCAACGAGCACAGGTAATCAACAGCTCTTTCTCTGTTGATTAAGAAAGTCTGCTCGTCCATTTCGATATTGGGTGATCCCCTGTTACAAGAAAATCAATAAACGTTAGAAAGTGAGACTACAAACTAAAAATAATCATTTTAAGGATAAAGAAATCTATAAATAATATCATATCTAAACGGATATACGGATCTAGTATTTATATACGTGTAATAATATTTTCAAAAACAGCGAACTTACTTTCCCCACCAAAGGTCTTTCTCAGTGGTTTCGTCTCTAACAACACGTTTGTCTCTAGGGGATCGGCCCGTTTTGGCTCCCGAAAGTGTGGCCAATGCACCACTGGACGTGATAAATGACCCCTTTTCATACTTGATTGCTTGCTCATACAACTCTACAAAAAGGAAGACATAAAAAGTGAATTATATTCTTTAAAAAATATTGAGCGTTTAACCATACAATATCCCTTTTTTCCTTACTTCAATTTTCACTTTTCAAGATTTAACCAAAGTAGTGAACTCATTAGAATAAGAAAAGATTTGTACGGTATAGTTCATTAAGACTTTCTAAATTAATCAATTAATTTGATTACGAAACTAAACTTGAAAATGGTACAAGAGTTCAATTAAATTAGTGACCATAAAAGTAAAAGGGAGGGTGGCGGGTAGGCACTATTATTATTAGAGTCAAAGATTGAAAGAGTCAAGAGAGATGATAGAAAATTAATTACCAGCAGGAGAGAGATTGTAGAGGATGTGCGTGAACTTGAGGGCGCTGTCACTAATGTTAAGGGTAGGCGCGTGGTGGTGGTGAGTTGCATGTGACTGTGCCACCTTCGGCGTTTCCGCTTGTCTTGCCGGGTCTCCTTTCACCACCTTTGGACCAGTCTCTCGTGTCAATGATGCCAATGACGCACTATTTTTAGATAGTGAAAATTGAAAAAATAAAAAGTTTAGCATGTTACCAAATTAGGTGAAGGAAAGAGAAAAGAAAAAGGAAATGTCCTCATAGTCACTAAAATTTAAAAAAATTTCTTTCATTCTATTACAATTTTTACGTCAAGATAGACAGGTAAATAGTAGGAAAATGATTTTTTTTGGTGGAATAGTAATTTTCCACTTGTAGTTGGGATACATTACCACTAGATCACAACTTCAACCTTTTAAGAAATTTTCTTTTTTCATTTTTTGTTATTTTTCGATAAACACTAAGTAATTGAAAAAAGAAAAAGTTCGACGAGTTGATATTATGCAGTTACTGTGAGAAACCACAATGACTAGAAAGCCTCCTAATTTAATCTTTTATTTTTGGCAACATATATGGGTGCAGCGACTCGAGACAATATTGCAACGTTAAGACGCCACGATAAAAAATGGAGATAGCAAGCAAGCGAGATATAACTTTCTCTTTAAATTGAGATAATATTATGTGGGTCAATGTCATACGCACTAAATATCACACCGATATCATAGGCACTAGATTTCTTTCCTAGACATTAATTTCGAAATGGATAAATACGACAAAGAAAGATCCTATATTTTCACCACAAAAACGACGTCGTATGAGTAATTTGTAAACTTCTATGTCAATTAAATACCAATCCTAAAACATATATTATGATTACCTAATGGATTGGAGCTGTTGTTTCTGGCGTTCTTCTTCAGAAACGGCAACGCCAAAGGCATGGGGAGATTTGATAGGAGTAGTGGGCGCTGATTTCTTCTTCTGAAGAGAATGCAACTCGTCCAACGTCTGAGCCTTCACCGGCGTAGCACTGTCGTCGTGGCAAACCACGTTGTCATCGTCTGTCTTCTGTGTCTGGATCTTCGGCAGCCCACTTCTCCTTTTACTGTCGAAACTAAATTCTCCATTTCCGTTTGATGCCATCTTAATATATCCTGCAAACATAATCACAAGAAAGAAAAACAAAACATACCAAAATTAACAATTTCTAGGGCATGTCCCAATTTCATCAAAGCCAATTTATCAGAACGTGTGATCTTATTATATTCAAGTATTTTAATATTTTTTGCCTATCTAAGCATTGTTCGAGCTGAAAGCAATATGTTCAGGTGAATTCTCAGCGTCCGACTTTGCATTTCCTCCACTATATATACAACTACTACGCTAATTTTGGAAATTCACGTTCATAAATCATGGATGTTTATGGAGGAATTAAGATGTTTGATAATATGCTGAAGAGAAAACTGAGATGAAAAGGAGAGCTAATTACCAGAAACAGAGAGGAAGATGGTGATAAGAATGAAGACTTGAGAAAAGCTGAAACTTTAAGCAAAAGGGTTGAAACGAAAGGGTTCAACCATACACTGTATTTGGAGTGAACAAAGATGAAAACCAACAAATGGAAAGATGTGTTCTTTTGGGCAACTGAGCTGCTGAATTTATAGTGCCTTGTCACACGGTTCAACCTTTGGTTCAGCTAACCATGGTTAATGGATAACCCAAAGAGTTGTCAAGATAAGATTTTTCAAACTTAAAAAAGAAAATGTTTTAAAAGGCTGGAAAAAGACAACATGCACAAGTAAGGCCGTTAATTAATTTCAGAACATGAATACTTAAGCAGATGAAAGATGAATTAATTGCTAATAGAAAATTTCAAAAGAGGAACAAATACCGGAAATTGAGATAATGGATCTTAACCTTCTATTCTTACGGGACTAATGAGTAAATTTTTGTAATAATTTATACCGTTGCTTACATTAGACCATATTAATTTGGCACGGTTAAGTAATTTAATGAGATAAAATATGTACATATAAATAACCATAATTTAGGTAAAATGTGTATACACAAATACCGAAACACATGTCATGTATCTATTAGTCAGGTATAAACATCCACGTGAACGAGTGTTTGCCATAAATTTTTAATCGTATAAAAGATTGAGATCCTCTTCTATATTTTCATTAGATGTTTGAACTAATATTAGTAAAGAACCAGTCAACTGACTGAAAAAATGATAGTTCGTGACAATACAATTTTTAGCGCATACCATATCTAATTGTTTCTTACGTGGATAACTATAATATAGGTACTTTTTCTTAATTTCTATGAATTAATTAGATCCGTAAATAATGGAGAGGAGATAGAAGAGGACAAGTTCGTTGAATTAGAACCTTAGACGTTGTGCTGCAACAACAAATCCTATTACTTTGAACTTTGCTAACAGAATTAGCAGGATTAATAAAAATAATAATAATAAGTTTTCATTTTCTCTTATCAAATGAAAAGGAAAAATAGAACAAAAAAATAGAGGAGCAAAGGTCGATAAAAGTGAGAAATAAGGGTGGACAAATATACGTAAGAGCTCGGTGCCAAACGAAGAAATCAGTCGTATTACGAGGGCCGGGGGGGGGGGGGGGGGGCGTGGATCCACGTCAGAGGCGTAATCACAAAGCCAAATGTGACATTCTGCATTTGTTCTCTTCTTTATTCTATCTGTTACTACTGCATTAGCAGCTGCTGCAGCTATACATCGTCAGCTCATTGTAGCCAGGGCGGATTTAGGGGCGTAAGGGTGTTCACCCGAACATTTTTCGCCGAAAAATTATATTGTATATATAAGATAAAATCTATTTTTTATCTTTATATATTAAGTTTTGAACATCCTTAACACAATCCAAAAATATAGTTAGTGGTCAAGGGGGTTCAAAATCAACATAAGCTCATGAGTTCTCAATTCCCACTAGGTACAATTTTTTTTAAACCCCTTCGTGGAGATTCTGACTCCGCCACAGTATATAGCGTAAACTGACAGAAGACTTATCAAAAATGTCAAACATAGGTTCACTTTCTAATTTAATTTGCTTGATATAGTCATAATTAATTAAAGTTTTTAATTAATTTGATTTGGTTATTAAATAAGTTACGAAAGAACGAACAAATGAAAAGTTATACACATTGGGCGAGTTGGGTTATGATAATTGTTTTGGCCCCCAGCTTATTCGATATTTATTTACCGGAGAAACATTAAACGAGTTATGATCGCATTTATTCATTGACACGCAGTTTAGTCCCCTTATGTAATATCTCTTAATTTTAATATATATGTTGTTTTGCTCAAAAGATATACATACTTTGTAAGCTTGAAAACAATCAAAAAAAAGTATTTGGGTAAATCGTAATCAAATACAATGAGCCCTAGAAGAGATTACTTAGCCAAGAATGTGATAGATCTGAAAATATAGAAGGTTATAGAGAGCTTAAGTATCAAAGAGAAAAATAGAGAGATAGTATGCTTGATAACGGCAGAGAAAGAAAGAATCAAGCACATGTTCCCTTATAAAGGTGCAAGTCTTCGTTATATGTTAGGAGATCTTTCTCGAAATAATCAAAAGTAAAGTACAAAAGTTGGTGGCTTCCTCGTACGAAGGAAGTCATGCCTTAAACGACATTGTTCCTCCACCTAGTTGACGGAGACGTTCTTGCCTAAGGCGACACAATTTAAGAACGGCTTTGTTATGATAAATGTATATGCTTAGACAGTTGCGGAGCGAGCCAGGTTTTACCTCATATGACCGTATGTAAGTGTAGAATCGTTATTGACCTCCTATGACCGTAGGTTAAAGAAAACGAGAAAAAATAAAAGCAGAGCTAGACTCAGCTAGTATTATCTTAGAAGTTAGAGGTGAACATCTTCTCTTTTCCTTTTTCCTTACCCTACCTATCCAATAAATTAAAAGAACGCGTCAAGTTATATTTTTATTGGTTGTAAGAGATAGAATTACCTCATCAGCTTAGGGAATCAAACCTGGGAACTTGTAAATATTCAAGTCATTTTATTAACTCTTTTCAAAAAGAAAAGCGATCTTTATAATGTATTTAGTTACACCTTCCTACAATATGGTAAAGCTATATCTGGGGTAAATATGACTTGGTTACGGCTGTTTAACACAACTATCCTAAAAGCAAGTGGTAAAGAAACTTCTTAAGTAGATTCTCCTCTTCTATTTATGCTTCAAATAGGGTATTGGACTTTAATGTTTACTAGGACCAAGATTTCGTTGCAAATTTAACCTTTTTACTAGGGGTGGTAAATGAACAAGTTGGCCTGAATTTGGACGGGTCAAAATGAATTAATTCAATAAATGGATCATTATCCAACCCAGCTCAAATGTCTTTGAGTTAAGATAGGCTAAATAATGAATCATAATTCAACTCGCCCAACTTGACTCATATTTTAAAATCATGCTCGTCTTGCATAAAAAATTCTTTTACCTTAAAATATGTAAGTTGACTAATATTTATGGGGTAGGGGGGAGGGGAGGGGTGGGGGTGGGTGGATTGTGCTGAAAAACGAAAAAATATAACATAGAAAACAAAAAATTGAAATTATTAAAAAAAGTAAAAAATTTGAGGCGGGGAGGGGGGAATAAACAATTTTTTAGGGGGGGGTTTCCTCCCCGGGGTGGGTAGGTGGTGCAAAAAAAAAAAGAAAATTGAAAATACAAAAAAAAAGTGAATATTTTTGGTTGGGGGGGGGGGGGGGGCAAATAAGTAAATTGTTAGATAAGTTGGGTTGAGATTCTTTGTTTTGGGTGAGTTTCATAGGTTGTATTTGGGCTGTTAAATGTGTCAGAATAAGCTATCAAAAATAATGGGTTAACTTGAGCTCAACCCAAACAGACCCATGAGCTAAAATGTTCGTAGCCCAACCCATTAATCTATGGGTTAGCTGGACAGGTAGCCCAAAATACTATTATTCCAGGAAAAAAGGTAATTAATTACAGTAGTAAAAAGTAGGGGTGGCAATTTGACTTGTCGATATATTAACTCGTTATCGTTTGATCGAGGTCGAACCCTTCTTTCTGGCGAAGACCCTTGGCCTTAAAGGATGTTATTTCTGTTAGGATTTATGCCGTTCACTAGAGGGGGGGGGGGATGAATAGTGAGGCACGAGAATATTGATAAATAATGCGGAATTAAAATTGCAGGAATAAAGTAAATACGGTAATTGAATAATAAAGAAAGAACACACCGTATTTTATCCTGGTTCACCACAACCTGTGGCTAGTCCAGTCCCCGAGAGACTCTCTCGAAATACCACTAACTTTGTTAAGCTTACGGGTGCCTAACAAACCGTTACAGTTGCTCGTAGATGTACACTCTACAAGACTTCGATTGCTCGAGGATACCGCACCCCAAGACTTCACCTTGCTCGTGGATACCGCACCACAAGACTTCACACACTAAGACTTAGGGTACTTAGCGAACCCGACAAATGAGAAGATATGTTCTTCTCAAACACCTTTCTCTTCTTACACAAGAACTCTCTCAAAAGAATGGATAAAAAGATACAAATTTAGTTCTATGAACAACACAAAGTTGTCTCTCAAATGGCTCAACAAAAGCTCTAAAATGATGCTCAAATATGATCAATATGTATATCAATATTGGGAGGTGTTGTGTGTTTAAAATCAGCTCAAAAGACCTCTTTTTATAGGTGAAAAAGGGTGCATGACCGTTGCTTGATTGACAATTAATTATGCTAATTTTGTGCTGAGATAATCAATTATTTATATCACATAATCGATTATTTGTTAACGTTACAAAATCGGAATCAGATTCTGCTCACATATAATCGATTATTTCATCCATATAATCGATTATGCCTCCAACGTTCCGAAAATCAGAATCCCTGATTTTCTGCCAAATAATCGATTATTTGATAGAGATAATCGATTATGTCTCTAACGTTCCGAAAATCAAAAACTGATTCTCTGCTGGATAATCGATTATCTAATTGATATAATCGATTATATTGAGACAGTGTTTCTAACACTTTGGCAACGGTAATCGCACAATCGATTATGCACTTTGTATAATCGATTATTCTGTGGCAGTGTTCAAACACTGGCCACTGTTACAACATAATCGATTATGCTGATTTGTATAATCGATTATTTTAGTCCAGTTTTGAAAACTTACTTCAAAAACCATTTTGGTTAAAATGAAAACTTTAACATCATTTTGTTTGAAGTATTTAAAATATGTTTATGATAAATATGATTTAATAAAATAATTTTATGCATATTTATGATGACCTATGTTGAGCCAAAAGACGAGATAACTTAAACGTTGCTCTTACATTGGTTCTACCTAACGACCTACGCCTTGGGTCTTTGGTCTTGAACATTTGAGCTCGTCTTGGCTTGTATATGCAATCCCGTCATCAATAATATCTGTGGCTCGCTATTCAATCTCGATAATATCGTTGTTTGACACTTGACTTCATTGTTTGTCATTCATCAAAACCTATACCTAAAAATCATGCTCATACAACCAAAACGCACATATCATAGATAGAGTGATTTTCTACAATTTCCCCCTTTTTGATAATGACAAACAACAGGAGATATGCATATCGAATTCCCCCTAAATTCATGTTATATCTCAACATACAATTTATGCAAACAATTCAATATAATTCCCCCTTAATTGAATATTCCCCCTTAATTAAAGCATGCATATCGCCTAAATTCTTCCCCCTTTTGGCATTAGCAAAAAGAGTTTACCAATTGTTAGTTAAACTATTGACGATACCAATTGTAAGAAACAAAATCATATCAACATCAAATGATACCAAATGTTAGTAAATGCATACTAATTATAATAACGGTCATTTTTCGCAAATATACCAACTGTTATTTAAACTTAAAATATTCATCAAAACATGAATCAATCATTTAATATAAAACTAACTGATACCAATTGTTTTTTCAAAATAAAACTTATCGGATCATGAATCAGTCATTAATATCAATTGTTAGCACATATCAGCTATTACGTTTTTATCGAAAATACGATAACTAACTGACGTTCCCCCTCGATGCATTAAGGTTTCGTGCTTGGTGCATCTACTACAATATTGTAGTCTTCAAGCACACCTGCAAAAGTACCAAAAAATAAGTTTTTGGTACCCAACTTCTTTTGGGTCCTTGGGGGTTAGACAGATAATAATCATAATCAAAATATGAATCTCTATGTTTAGCAAAACATACGGGTGCAATCTGTCCTACCCGATTACAATAATGACATATAACATTAGGATTGTGCATGTGTCTAGGTTGAGCCAAATGCGTTCTAGGTGATCTAAAATTGTTATTCCTAGAAGCGTTGAAATTCCTAGAATCATTTCTAGGTGGTCTAACATTATTCATTCTAGACTCATTTGTGAAATTCCTAGAGTTGTTTCTAGGTGGTCTAAAATAATTAATCTTAGACTCATAAGTAAAGTTCCTAGAATTATTTCTAGGTGGTTTAACCTCATTTCTAACATCCTTTTTGATTTCTTCACTTGTTTTAGGATTATCAACACTACGTTTTTCTAGTGCGTTCCTAAGTTCTATGTTCTCTGTTTTCAAAGAACTACAAGAAGAGCAGTTTGAACATTGATCAATTGAAGAGGCTTTATTCAATTCCTTGATCTTATTTTTAAAAACAACATTGTCATTTTCCAAAAATTTGTTTTCTTTTTCTAAAACTTCAATTTTATTTTTAAGAGCACTAATGTCATTTTCAAAATCTTCTTTTTTCAAAGAAGGTCGTTTTTCAAAATATTTTTCTTGCAAAGAAAGTGTTTTCTGAAAATCTGTTTCTTGCAAAGAAAGTGTTTTCTTCAATTCTTTTATGGTTTTGGAAGCTTTAACAAATTCACCATATAATTCATCATATGCATTTTGCAATTCTTCAAACGAGTGATAGTTAGAATTACTTACCTATTCTTCCTCGTTAGCCATGAGGCATAATGCGGCAGTTTCATCGCCCGAGCTATCTGAATCCCATGTCACGCGCCGATGATGTTTCTTCTTTTTCTTGTCCTTGGGTTTTGGACAATGTGATTTGGTGTGGCCAAGTTTTTCACAATTTTGGCATGAAGGACTTGGTTCTTCCTTCTTTGTTTCCTTCTTCATAAACTTATAAAACTTTTCAATTATATCATTGGAAATAATATCATCATCGCTTTCCGTATCACTTACCTCTACTCTTTTAGAAGATGATGCTTTGAAGGCGAAATTCGAACTTCTACTTCTAAGATAGGGATTAAGAATTGTACTTTCATAAGTTTCGAGGTTACCTCTTAGTCCATCAATTGTGATATCCGTGATTCCTATCGACTCTTGGATGACATCTGCTTTGGAACGCTATTCGGGAGTGAGACTCCGTAAGATTTTTCGAACTAGATCTTTGTTCGAGTATACCTTTCCGAGAGTATGAAGATCGTTGACGATTCTTGAAAATCGTTCAAACATAGTATCGATAGGTTCTTGCTCCCTCATTCTAAAAAGTTCATATTCATGTGTTAGAAAATCAACTTTAGATTCTCGGACTTGAGATGTACCTTCATAAGTGATCTCGAGTTTATCCCACATTTCCTTTGCGGTTGTGCAACAAGAGATTTTCCGGTAGTCATCCGGATTCACTGCACAATATAATAAGTTTATAGCCTTTGCGTTAATTTCAACCTTTTTGATGTCCTCGGCATCATATTCATCTTCCTCCTTTGTTGGCATTTGTTGTCCATTCTTGATGATTTGCCACAAACGAAAATTATGTGATTGGATGAATATTCTCATCCGCTCTTTCCAATATGTATAATTTTTTCCGTCAAACATTGGAGGGCTATGGGTGGAGTGTCCTTCGCTCATCATTCCTGCGATCAATATTCTCAACAAAAAAAATATATATCGCTCTCAACCGGTTAAGGCTTTCAGAGAGTTAAGCTCTGATACCAATTGTTAGGATTTATGCCGTTCACTAGAGGGGGGTGAATAGTGAGGCACGAGAATATTGATAAATAATGCGGAATTAAAATTGCAGGAATAAAGTAAATACGGTAATTGAAATAATAAAGAAAGAACACACCGTATTTTATCCTGGTTCACCACAACCTGTGGCTAGTCCAGTCCCCGAAAGACTCTCTCGAGATTCCACTAACTTTATTAAGCTTACGGGTGCCTAACAAACCGTTACAGTTGCTCGTAGATGTACACTCTACAAGACTTCGATTGCTCGAGGATACCGCACCCCAAGACTTCACCTTGCTCGTGGATACCGCACCACAAGACTTCACACACTAAGACTTAGGGTACTTAGCGAACCCGACAAATGAGAAGATATGTTCTTCTCAAACACCTTTCTCTTCTTACACAAGAACTCTCTCAAAAGAGTGGAAAAAGAGATACAAATTTAGCTCTATGAACAACACAAAGTTGTCTCTCAAATGGCTCAACAAAAGCTCTAAAATGATGCTCAAATATGATCAATATGTATATCAATATTGGGAGGTGTTGTGTGTTTAAAATCAGCTCAAAAGACCTCTTTTTATAGGTGAAAAATGGTGCATGACCGTTGCTTAATTGACAATTAATTATGCTGATTTTGTGCTGAGATAATCGATTATTTATATCACATAATCGATTATTTGTTAACGTTACAAAATCGGAATCAGATTCTGCTCACATATAATCGATTATTTCATCCATATAATCGATTATGCCTCTAACGTTCCGAAAATCAGAATCCCTGATTTTCTGCCAAATAATCGATTATTTGATAGAGATAATCGATTATGTCTCTAACGTTCCGAAAATCAAAAACAGATTCTCTGTTGGATAATCGATTATCTAATTGATATAATCGATTATATTGAGACAGTGTTTCAAACCCTTTGGCAACGGTAATCACATAATCGATTATGCACTTTGTATAATCGATTATTCTGTGGCAGTGTTCAAACACTGGCCACTGTTACAACATAATCGATTATGCTGATTTGTATAATCGATTATTTTAGTCCAGTTTTGAAAACTTACTTCAAAAATCATTTTGGTTAAAATGAAAACTTTAACATCATTTTGTTTGAAGTATTCAAAATATGTTTATGATAAATATGATTTAATAAAATAATTTTATGCATATTTATGATGACCTATGTTGAGCCAAAAGACGAGATAACTTAAACGTTGCTCTTACATTGGTTCTACCTAACGACCTACGCCTTGGGTCTTTGGTCTTGAACATTTGAGCTCGTCTTGGCTTGTATATGCAATCCCGTCATCAATAATATCTGTGGCTCGCTATTCAATCTCGATAATATTGTTGTTTGACACTTGACTTCATTGTTTGTCATTCATCAAAACCTATACCTGAAAATCATGCTCATACAACCAAAGCGCACATATCATAGATAGAGTGATTTTCTACAATTTCGAACTTATCGAGATAGTAACTCATTGTCATTCGATCGAGGTCGAATTCTTCTGTTTGGCGAAGGCCCTTGGCCATAAAGAGTGTTATTTCGAACTTGTCAAAATATTAACCCGTCGTCGTTCGATCTAGGTCGAATTCTTCTTTTTGGCGAATGCTGTTGGCTTTAATGGGTGTTATTTTGAACTTGTCAAAATATTAGCCCGTTGTCATTTGATCCAGGCCGAACTCTTAGTTTTGGCGAAGGCCCTTTGCTTTAAAAGGTGTTATTTTGAACTTGTCAAATTAGTAACTCGCCATCGTTCAATCGAGGTCGAACTCTTCTTTCTGGCGAAGGCCCTTAGCCTTAAAGGCTATTATTTTGAACTTATTGAAATAGTAGCCTGTTGTCGTTCGATCGAGGTCGAATTCTTCTTTTTGGCGAAGGCCCTTGGCCTTATAGGGTGTTATTTCGAATTTATCGAAATATTAACCCGTCTTCATTTGATCCTGGTCGAATTCTTCTTTTTGGCGAAGGCCTTTGCCCTTAAAGGGTATTATTTCGAACTTTTCAAAATAGTAATCCGTCATCGTTCGATCAAGATCGAACTCTTCTTTTTGGCGAAAGTCTTGGCCTTAAAGGGTGTTATTTCGAACTTGTCGAAATATTAACCCATCCTCGTTAGTCTCAGTTTTGGAGAATTAGGCATCCTCTGATGGAGTCCTAGTTCGCTTGATATTGTTTTGCATCAGAGAATATAATGTAGGAGAGTACAAAATGTTGTTGTTTCACTTATGTTCGTTTTGTGCATGTATTAGCGTTCTCTTGTTTGATTCCTGCTTTCCGGCCTGGAGGTGTCATCGGCGGACGATGTTTGAGTTGTCGTTTCACATTCTCTGATTTAGATATTTCTTTGCTCGATCGCTCGCTCGCTCGCCCGACACTTATGTTCCTACTTGAGCATAGAGCAGACTATGAGTTAAAATGATACTTTCCTTGCCCCCATCCGGTGGATCGGTGAATGAGATTAGTTTTGTAACGTTGCTCTTTTTGTCTGGCATTTTACCATTTGATGGGGCGCTAATTCCTAATTTCGTTGATTGTATTCAGCTCTCTTTCCCCTTCTATGTTGCGCCTTTGCCCTGCTTGGGTTGGGCTTTGCCTTAGCACTCTTTTCTGTGGCTAATCGTGTTTCTTGTCTTTGTTCTGGAAGAGACTAGGAAATTTCACTAAGAAATCCCCACAGACGGCGTCAAATTGTTTGACTCAAAAGATATTGGAACCTTTTAGGACAAATCAATTAAAGAAGATGAATGGGTAAATCTTAGTTAAACATAATAAATTCCAGATCAATGAGCTAATAAAAAAAATACATGAGATGAAATAGAGGTAATCAATCTTATTGAAACTCTTCATTGTGGCTCCCGTTAATCAATGGGGGAAGTTGTTTTACATGTTTTTCTTAAGAATGCTTCGTTCTTCTTTTTCTTATGAAGATCACATAAGAGAGAGTTGAGGAGAGAGGAAGAGGTGAAGAACCGTCCCCCTAACCGAAGGTTGTCCCCTACTATATATAGTCATGGTACCTTTGCCATTTACTTGGTCCGACGCACTCTCACACTTTATCTGTCTTGGTCGTCCCCCGAGCATTGCTTCTTCAGACTCGATGGGTGTCGTGAGTGCGGGATGTAGAATAGACCATGTCGTCTTTCGTTGCCTTGTCGCTTGGACGGGATGTTGGTCAGCTTGACCGTAGCGGTCAGATTTTGACCGATACACACTTGACTTATAAGATTTTTAATTTTACTAAACATGTAAATAAGCCAAAAAGTACTTATATACATATAAATATGTATATGAAAAAAGATTTCGAACCTTTTAGATGCCGATGATCCCTATATTTATAATATAGGTTCGCCTCTGTTGCATAGGATGAATAATATCCCTCTATTTTACATATAAAAAGTTCTACTATGAAATGTTTCCTCCTTAAAAGACTTTACGTTGTGTAAATTTAAATTAGTCTGGTCTTTATATTTTGCAAGTTGTTGAATGTATTTTGGGTGAAATTATCCAAGTTTTCGGACGTGAATTTTATTTAAAATATGTGCACTCTTCTACTTAGTGAAACAGTTGAATTTAAAATAGATGATGTAAAATATTTCATCAACCAGAACTAAATAGATAAAAGTCACATTGTAGCAAACAATCTAGCTTTACTGTCAATTTCAAACTCTTTTAAATTACTTGCCAATGACAATAATCATGAAGGAAAAGGCTTCGGAGAAAATTTGCAGCTTTGTAGTTCACAGAATATAGAGGCAAAAAATACATCTTATATTAATGGTACCAATATGCAAATACAGCCCAAACTTCAAAGTTCTCCAACCACATTCTCTCCTCCGTGGGGAACCTTCAACTTCAAACAACAAAAAAGGTTTTCAACCAAAGTGGAGGGACTTGGTCATTAAATCGAAACTGTGGAAAGACCAACGGGATTATGACGATGAGGAGAGCTGGAGTGAAGGACTCGCTGGTTTTTCATCGGAAGAAGACGACCAAGATTATGATCAGGATAGTTCTGGAGAGGACAGTGATGATTCAGTCAAGCAGAAAGTTCAAGGGAAAACTGCAACTAAGAACTGTCGTGCATTTTTGCAACAAACAGCAACTCCAAACAGTAGTTTAAACCATAATGCCCCAGTTTTTGTTCCAAGAAATAATGCTAAAGCAGTTATTTTCATTGTAGCAACCTCAAAGTTAAACCAGAAGGAAACAACACATAATCGTCAACTAAGCTTAACTGAAGCTTCAGTTGGCGATCGAAACGCAACTGCGCTGCCACCAATTAGCCATAATCACGCTACAACAACAGAACCACTCTCTAATGTAGAGGACAGAAAATTTTCGGATGCCATGACGCAAACACTGCTTTCAAATCAGAAGCAACAAAGGAATGTTAATTTTCCTTCTGCAGATAGCAAGACAGAAGCAAGTTCACAGGCGGGGCAGCTCGTCACAACTGTTTCAGTAATCTCGGCTGAGGAAAGACAACTTTTGGACGCGATGGTAAATACAGATACTAATCCTATTTTGACAGGAAGCCATATATATGGAGAATGGGAAGAAGAGGATATCTTAAAGAAATGCCGAGCAGACGCTTCAACAAAAGGATATCTGTCACCATTGCATAGTGCTAGAAATAAGAAGTCTCGTCAAAGGGAAAGAAGTTGGGAAGGCAGGGTGTTCGAAGACGTCAACATAAGGAGGCCCCCAATGCGAAATGCAAAACAAAAACTGGTTGCTCAAACAATACTTTCGAAATCCAACCGCCTGAAGAATAAAGTATGAATTTTAAAGATTTTTTGAAAAATTATGTGGAAGAAGACAATATTTTACAAATCAAAACTTTCACAACAAAAGAGAAAAAAGGGCACCTTTATGGTTTCTTCATCTGTTTATTTTACCATCACATTAGTATTATTCTATGTAATATCATCGCAGAGCATGTTATAAACTCTGTGATGATCAGTCAATTCTTAGTTCTTGTGAGTTCTTTCTTTTTACATGCTTGCAGGAGGTTTTTTGCCTCGATAGCTAAGGTAAGATATATGTCGGCTGTTATGGGTAACATTACCGGTGTAATTTACCTTATTTTATTTCTCCTATTTGTTGTAATTTTTTTTTATTAATTATAAAACCTAACTCTAAGCGATTGCCTAGTGGACCCAAAAAAAAAGAATAATAGTAGTATTCAGTATTTACAGTGAATATTCCTAGGAACACCTAGAATATGTGAGGACAAAATAAAACAATTTCTAACAAAAATAGAGATTTGTGGGGTCCATAAGTATAAAATAATATAAAAAATTTATCTGCTAAAGTTGAAAGGTGTGCCCCTTTAGAGAAAAGTAAACAAAGCGTTGATGGGGGCACAATATTCAACTTTGGATCAATCTTCTTCTTCTTTCTTCTACTTCAGAGCGGAAAAGGTCATCTAGCTGCACGTGTCTCTCGCTCCATTCCTTACTCCGGTCACGCCGGCCGTTTTTGTGCTTTACGATTAAAGCTTCCTTTAAGGGCAGACGTCCGAGTAGTTTAGATTGAATAATATCGCAAATATTTATTTGAATTTTTAGTTGAAGAAATGACAATTTAAATATAATTCAAGTTATGCTGGATTTTTTAAGTTCGATTTAAATATTTTAAATTATCAGTTTTGAACCTATAAATTAAGATGTTTCCTTTTTGTATTAAAATAAATATCTAAATAAAGTATTTTTGTTAAATTACATAAAAAGCTCATCATCTCATTGCAATAATCCAAATAAAGTATTCAAATAATAAAATTATGTCCAAAAAATGCAGCAGAGACATTAATAAGGCCGATAAGAAATAAAAATAATAAATTATTTCCAGATAGAAAGTATTCTGACAATAACATAATAATTAATATTTAGTATATGATATAATGTTTAATGAGTAAGGTATTAGACTTATTTCTATTGACATACGAATAATAAACTAAATATATAGTATAATTATTATAAATTTCCGAATATCTAAAAATTCGAAATACAAACCAACATTCAATCCAAAAATTTAAAAATTATGTTCGAAATCCAATTCATAGTCAGAATCCTAACAAAACAATTTTTGTTATGAAATAGAAGATTCTTACACTTCTATTTAAGGTGAATGTCTTTAATGTACTTAATTAGAGAGATTTTAGAGTCCTATTATTGGTAGCAAGATCTTCCTCCTCCCTATAAATAGAGGTGCTCTCTACCATTGTAATTCACCCCTCTCAACTCAATAAGAAGAACTCTCTCTACTCTTCTCTCTATTGCTATTGTTCTTGTTCTATTGTTCTTGTCTTTTGCTTTAGTTTATAACACGTTATCAGCACGAGACTCTACCGTCTCAAGTACCATTCTCGAAAATCCAAGGTATTTTCCCTCTTCCTAATTTAATTTTCGAGTATGTCTGACATTATGAAAAGAAAGTTCGTTGCCCTTGAAATTTCGGGCAAGAACTATATGACGTGGGTGTTGGATGCTGAAATCCACCTAGATGCTATGGGTCTCGGAGACACCCTCAAAGATAAAGAAAAAGCATCCACCCAAGATTGTGCGAAGGCCTTGATTTTCTTGCGCCACCACCTTGACGAAGGTTTGAAGATTGAATATCTCACCGTCAAGGATCCACTCGTTTTGTGGAACAGCTTAAAGGAGAGATATGACAACCTGAAGTTGGTCACTCTGCCACAAGCACGATATGATTGGGCCCATCTGAGGCTACAGGACTTTAAGTCCGTTTCTGAATATAATTCTGCTATGTTCAGAATTACTTCTAAACTGAAGCTATGTGGAGATAACATCTCCGATTACGATATGCTTGAGAAAACGTTTACAACGTTTCATGCCTCCAATATGGTACTGCAGCAACAGTACCGAGAGAAAGGCTTTACGAAGTACTCTGAACTGATTTCTCTCTTACTAGTGGCTGAGCGAAATAATGATCTGCTCATGAGAAATCCCGAAAATAGACCAACTGGGTCTACACCACTGCCTGAAGCAGATATGGTGCACTCGCATTATGCCAAACATAAAAGGGACCATGATCACGGTCATAAACGGGGTCAAAGCCAAGGACGTGGACAAGGAAGAAATTCCAAAGAAGTCCGTCACCCCCCAAAGAGAGATAACCACCGAAAGCAGAAACGGGATCCCGAAGATCCTAAGGCAAATAGTTCAGAAACTATATGTTATCGTTGCGGTGGGAAAGGGCACTGGTCAAAGATTTGCCGTATACCAAGACACTTGGTTGACCTTTATCAAGCGTCTCGAAAGAGAAAAGGCCCTGAAACAAACTTTGTCTATGACGACAATGAGGACATCACCCACCTGGATGTGGCAGACTTCTTTGAGCAACCCGATGGAAAAATAGACCACCTAATCGGCGATGGATCCGTGATGAAAGAAGATGGAGTTATTTGATTTTGTTCTACTTATTTGTATTAGTTAGTGAATAAACTAATAGTCATTAGCATTAGCTCGTATTAGTTAGTTCATAAAGCAATGTTAGCAGTAGTTCTTTAGAATATCTTGAATATGTTCAAATATCAATAAAACTTTTATTTTCCAGTGGGGGTAATCGACTAGCCTGAAAAACTAGTCGATTATCAACTATTTTCGCATTAAAGTTGAAAAACAATTGATCAACGATCGATTGTCTTTGGCTAACAATCGATTGTCTTGAAACAGTGTGTTCTGGAATTTTTCAAAAATAGACAACAATCGATTGTCTTTGTCTAACAATCGATTGTCTTGAAACAGTGAGGTCTGGAATTTTTCAAAAATCACCCACAATCGATTGTCTATATCTAACAATCGATTGTCGTTAGGCAGTGTAATCTGGAATTTTTCAAAAATCATCCACAATCGATTGTCTATGTTTAACAATCGATTGTCTATGTTCCAACAATCGATTGTGTGTGTTTAATAATCGATTGTCTCATGAAAAACGCTAAAACTTTCAAACTGCAAAGTAATTGATTATGGATAACATATCTGATTTTGTTAGCCAACTGTTAGTAGCAGATTTTGAAAATATTATGTGACACAAAAGAATTGAACTTGTTTATTCTTATGTTCGTGTATTTCTTTTGTATGTTAAACTATGGGATAGCAAATATAGATATCTCACAAAGCGAACTTGGACCAACGTCCAATTGTAAAAGTATTTGCCTAGTTGATTCATGTACTACACATACAATACTCAAAGAAAAGAAGAGTAATTGTGTAAGGCAAACATTACTACAATCTATGGAAGTAGTAAATTGATTGAAGGCTCCGGAAGAGCAAATCTAACTCTGCCCAAAGGCATGACGTTAATCATTGAGAAATGTTCTCCTCCAAGTCTAAGAAGAACTTGTTGAGTTTTAATGATATCAATCAAAACGTTCTCCTCCAAGTTTAAAAGGAACTTGTTGAGTTTTGAGAATCTATCTTAGAGAATGCAATGTTCTCCTCCAAGTCTAAGAAGGACTTGTTGAGTTTTAATGATATCAATCAAAGTGTTCTCCTCCAAGTCTAAAAGGAACTTGTTGAGTTTTAAAGATATCATTCAAAATGGATATCATATTGAGACAATAGATGAGAATAATCTTGAATTCTTCATGAAAACGAGGCTGCCCATTTCGGTTTGGGTTCACGCCATTTTGAATGCAACAATGCTAGTTTGTCGGCTGCCCGCTTCGACTTGGGTTCACGCCATTTTGCATGCAACAATACTAGTTTGTCGGCTGCCCACTTCGGTTTGGGGTCATGCCATTTTGCATGAAGCAATGCTAGTTCGTCGGCTGCCCACTTCGGTTTGGGGTCACGCCATGTTGCATGTAGCAATGCTAGTTCGTCTCTGACTGACGAACTGACACAAATATTCCCCATTGCAATTGGTTTTGGGTCATGAACCCAATATATCCCATTTAAGAAGCTTTGGATGCGCAGTATATGTGCCTGTAGCACCGCCATCCCGCACCAAAATGGGTTTGCAAATGAGGTTAGGAATATATGTTGAGATTGACGCGTCCTCCATTATTCGCTACCTCGAAACATTGACAGGAGATTTGTTCACTGCACTATTTGCAGACTGTCAATTTGATGAGACACTTTTCCTAAAATTAGGGGGAGAAGTTGGTGAAACCAAACGGGAAATTTTGTGGAAAAATGCATCATTATCTCATCTTGATCCACATACCTCTATTTGAAAGAAAGAGGCACAAAAGATTATCCATTTGCAAAGAATAGCAAATCAAATGCCTGAAGCATTTATAGATTTGAAAAGGATAACAAAATCACATATCCTCGAAGTGAATGTGATTCACAAATACATATTCAATGTTGGAAGAATATGAACATGAAATTGGTATTGAATATACCACACTCACTCCTAGAAGGAGGCTTGAGATGATACCACCCTCACCCCTAGAAGGAGGTTTGAGATGATATATGGCATGAATGATCGTTGGTCGCGTACCTATTGTACGCCAAAGTATTTTGGAAATATGACCATTAAAGGACAACGATAATGCAAGAAACATATCTTGCATATAAGTTTGACATGACCATAATGGTATAACTTTCTCTTTAAGAAAGATATTCACCACACGGATGTTGATGAACCTGTGGTAGTACAAAGTTAATTGAGAGCTCTCGAAGAGCCAATTATTACTATGTTGGAGAAACACAATTGAGTATTGTGCTGTAGTAAGTCTCAAAGAAACTTATCCAGTTTCCAAAAGTACACGCGAAGGCGATTGATGATATTGAGACTATAAATAAAGGAAGGCTTTGATTCTCCTATTACTACAACTTGTAGCGGGGTAATTTGTATATGAAAAGCTACCCGCTTTGTTCTCCAGTTTGTACTACACAAACGAAAGAATGCCACAATAAAGTGGATATCTATTGGTATAAAAACCCATGTCATAATAAACTCGAAGTTTATTGATAAGTGCACATGTCATGGTGTAAATTTGAAGTTTACCAATATTGATAATTTAGTCAGTTGACATTCGTGTTAGCCATCTCATTTGAAGTATGATGTGCAAATTCACATAGGTGAATATCAAAGAACTAGAAGTTCTTGTTCTCAGTAATGAACTGACCAACTAAAGAGTTCGGGTTGAAGCCCCTAAATTCTGGAAATATCAAAGTTGAATATGGGCCCATTCACCTGCCATGTATACCACATATGATGCATCTATGATATGGTTACATGCGCCATTGTTATTAACCCGCAGCCTGGCAGTGCTTGCGAGGTAAATCGCTCAGTAATCTAACTTCGAGCATAGTTTCCAGATTCTCTACTCAAGACAGTTCATCTTGATAAGTTGGTTTATATTAAAGTTGGTTTAGCAAGATAATTATTGAGTGCTTCCACTTAATAGCTAAACTGTTTCTTATGAGAACTAAGTTATATATATATATCAGTTTGATATAAGTTGTATACGAGAGTATATTCTCCCCTCACAAGTGGTTCAAGGTCAGGAACCAAATAATTTCATCTTATTATTAAGGTGCTGTGTATATTGACATAATGCACAAAGATGATTTTCCAAAGTTGAGGAAACATGTTAGCTTTACTAACATGAGGGGGAGACATGATAAACACTTGAGAAAGTGTTACATGGGATGAATTTTCATTTGTATATGTATATCCCCGAATATCATGATATGAACCTGTAGTTCATAAAAAGGGAAATGCAATTGCAACATATTGCAAAGCATGCTATACGCATTTGCTGACTCAAAGAAAGTAACTAAATGGAAGAGATACAATTCAAGAAGAATTGGTTCCATATGAAAGACATGTAGCTTTGAACCTGTAGTTCATATGCTTGAAACTATAAAGTCAAAGGTATGTATAATCAATTTTCGATACCTTATTTGTTTAGCATGACATGAAACTTTGATATGCAGCTAAAGTCTATTATGTGACTTACATGACTTAACTTGAAAGATTTAAGTTGCTTGAAGCATATGCAATTCTTGGTCCTGAAGTACCACATCCTAAGTACAATTTGTGTACATATGAATCTTGCCATAACTATAAGCATGATGGATTTGAGAATGCATCTATGGAGATATTGAAGAGCTATTCCACGACATTATATGAAGATGTTCATATCTATCAAGAGTGATGATTTCAAGGTGCGGAATATTTATTCAAGTCAATATGGTTGATTTATTCATCAAGCATCTACCAAAGATCGTTTTGAAGATGATGCACAAAGATTGGAATGCAAATGCTCAAGGCTTAAATTGATGTACTCATTAGGGGGAGTTAATGCGCGTTGCACTCTTTTTCCCTTACAAGGTTTTGTCCCACTGGGTTTTCCTTGCAAGGTTTTTAACGAGGCAACCAATAGGCGCATATTCAAACATGTGTACTCTTTTTCCTTACTTTAATTTTTCCCATTGGGTTTTGGTTTTAAGGTTTTATGAGGCACATCATTGAATAGACATTCAAGGGGGAGTGTTATGAAATAGAAGATTCTTACACTTCTATTTAAGGTGAATGTCTTTAATGTACTTAATTAGAGAGATTTTAGAGTCCTATTATTGGTAGCAAGATCTTCCTCCTCCCTATAAATAGAGGTGCTCTCTACCATTGTAATTCACCCCTCTCAACTCAATAAGAAGAACTCTCTCTACTCTTCTCTCTATTGCTATTGTTCTTGTTCTATTGTTCTTGTCTTTTGCTTTAGTTTATAACAATTTTTAAAAAATTGGATTTTGATTTGGATCTGGGTTGCCCAAACTATGCCACCGGCCTCCTTCCGATAAATATTTCTTTCTCCTTGCATTATATACCCTTTTAAAAAAAATAATTCCTTCCCATTAAGGTCGCGCAGGCGAATTTAGAATTAATTTTATTCATGATCGTTAAATTTGTATGTTTGTTACCCAAAAATTACTTATCGTTTTTGGTTACCTAAAAATCATTTAATTTTATGTTCATTACACAAAAGTCACTTTTCTCAAATTTTTACTTGAAAATTCTATTATGCCCTTATTATTATTATATAAACCTTCATATTTATGTAATACCTTCTATATTATATACTATATAATAATATACTTTTACCTATATATTATATTTATGAACAAAATAACTTAATATTATTTTATTTATTATTTTTATAATATATTTATATATTTAATTGTTTCTTAACGTTAATTTCAAAATATATTAGTAGCGTTATTAAATTTGTCAGTAACTTAATATATGTTAGTAGAGAAAAAAATCGGCAAGTATATTTCCGTGAGAAAATTCGCAGGTAAACAAATAAAGAAAATGATAAAAAAATCATATGTTAATCTTAAGGAAAATCCCTAGATAACTCTACATGCCAATTTAGCTGGGGAGATTTTTGTTGAGGATTTACCTGAACAATTGATTAAGTTATACTACTGCAATTCGAGAGAAGCCATTAAAAGGAATCGACCAAAGTTGGTCGGTAATGACCAATAACCGTCCAAAATGCGACTATTAACGTGTTCGGTATTTTGAAGGTCGGAAGGTCCTATCGACCAAAGTTGGTCGGAAATTACCGACCAACTTTGGTCGGTCAATTGAATTAAAAAAAAGAATTGCTGGAAAAAAATTTATTTATTAGCGCTACTAATATATTTTGAAATTAACGTTAAGAAATTATTAAATATATGAATATATTATAAAATTAATAAATAAAATAATATAAAGTTATTTTATTTATAAATAAAATATATAGGTAAATGTATACTATTATATAGTATATATAGAATATAAAATGTATTACATAAATATGAAAGTTTATATAATAACAAGGGCATAATAGACTTTTCAAGTAAAAATATGACTTTTGTGTACAAAAGAAAGAAAAATGTTTTTTTGTGTAATGAACACAAAGTTGAATAGTTTTACGCAACCAAAAAAAGAAAAGTACAAATTGTATAAATATGAAAAGACATTTACATTTACTTGTATATTAATTCTAAGTTTTGTATTTGTCTATGTGTATATCAGAAGGTTTCTCACATGGCTTTCCCTCCCGCATTTTTGCATTGTACAATTCGCGCTTTGTTTTTAACTGTGCTTCTCTTAGGAAAAATCCTACACGAAATAAATATGTTTAATAAATACATGTTCGTAATGCATGTTTGATCAAATAGTAGCAATTTCAAATTTTGAGGATGTGAGAATAGGCGTTATTAGACATAGAGCTTCAGTAGCAGATCCATCTGCGCTTACTACCTTCAACTTGAATATTATAGTATGCGTCATAATTTTTTGGGTTTTTTGGAACTTTTGAAATTCTATTATGCCAGGAAAAAAGGGTAATTAATTACGATAGTAAAAAGTAGGGGTGGCAATTTGAGCCCAAACCGGTCAAGGGTCTTCGCCAGAAAGAAGAGTTTGACCTTGATCGAGCGACGACGGGTTAATATTTCGACAAGTTCGAAATAACATCCTTTAAGGCCAAGGGACTTCGCCAAAAAGAAGAGTTCGACCTCGATTGAACGACAACGGGTTACTATTTTGACAAGTTCGAAATAACACCCTTTAAGGTTGAGGGCCTTCGCCGAAAAGAAGAATTCGACCTCGATCGAACGACGATGAGTTACAATTTTGACAAGTTCGAAATAATACCCTTTAAGACCAATGGTCTTTGCCAAAAAGAAGATTTTGGCCTCGATCGAATGACGACGGGTTAATATTTTGACAAGTTAAAAATAACACCCTTTAAGGCCAAGGGCCTTCGTCAAAAAGAAGAATTCAACCTCGATCGAACGACAACGGGTTACTATCTCGATAAGTTCAAAATAACACCCTTTAAGGCCAAGGGCCTTTGCTAGAAAGAAGATTTTGTCCTTGATGGAACGATGACAGGTTAATATTTTGACAATTCGAAATAACACCCTTTAAGGCCAAGGACCTTCGCTAAAAAGAAGAGTTCGACCTCGATCAAATGACAATGAGTTACTATTTCGATAAGTTCGAAATAACACCCTTTAAGGCCAAGGGCCTTCACTAAAAATAAGAGTTCGACCTCGATCGAATGACGACGGGATAATATTTCGACAAGTTCGAAATAACACCCTTTAAGGCCAATGGCCTTCTCCAAAATGAAGAATTCGACCTGGATCGAATAACGACGGGATAATATTTCGACAAGTTCGAAATAACACCCTTTAAGGACAAGGTCCTTCGCCAAAAAGAGGAATTCGACCTCGACCGAATGACGCCGAGTTAATATTTATCTAAGTTCAAAATAATACCCTTTAAAGCCAAGAGCCTTCTCCAAAAATAAGAGTTCGACCTCGATCGAATGACGACGGGTTAATATTTCATTAACTTCAAAATAACACCCTTTAAGACCAAGGGCCTTCGCCAAAAAAAGAGTTCGAACTAGATCGAATGACGACGGGTTACTATTTCGACAAGGTCGAATTAACACCCTTTAAGGCCAAGGACCTTCGTTAAAAAGAAGAGTTCGACCTCGATCGAATGACGACGGTTACTATTTCGATAAGTTTAAAATAACACCCTTTAAGACCAAATGTCTTCGCTAAAAAGAAGGGTTCGACCCCGATCGAACGACGACGGGTTAATATTTCGACAAGTTCGAAATAACACCCTTTAAGGCTAATGGCATTCGCTAAAAAGAAGAATTCGACCTGGATCAAACGACGGGTTAATATTTTGACAAGTACGAAATAACACCCTTTAAGAACAAGGGCCTTCGCCAAAAAGAGTAATTCGACCTCGACAGAATGACGCCGAGTTAATATTTTGCTAAGTTCAAAATAACACCCTTCAAGGCGAAGGGCCTTCGCCAAAAAGAAGAGTTCGACCTCGATCAAATGACGGCGGGTTAATATTTTGACAAGTTCAAAATAATACCCTTTTAAGGCCAAGGGCCTTCGCCGAAAATAAAGAATTCAACCTCGATCGAACGATATCGGTTTAATATTTAATTTCACCTCGATCGAACGATAACGAATTAATATTTCGACAAGTTCGAAACAAAACCTTTAATGGCCAATGGCCCTCGTCAAAAAGAAGTGTTCGACCTCGATCGAACGATGACGGGTTACTATTTCGACAAATTCGAAATAATATCCTTTAAAGCCAAGGGCTTTCACCAAAATGAAGTGTTATATCTTGATCGAACAATGATTTGTTGATATTTTGACAAAAGTTTTAAATCACACCCTTAAGGCCACGAGCCATCGCCAAAGAGAAAAATCGAAATATTCCATAGGCCAAGAGCCATCAGAAAATATGAAGTGAAAGAAAGACAGGGACTCGCCATACGGGAATCTACCTCGTACCAAAGTCATGAAAAGCAAAAATAAAGATAAAGTACAAGGCAAATAACAATGAAAAATTCTTCTTTATACAAATTCACTGCGCAAACAGTCGTAGATCACACACGGCCTAAGCCAACAATATAAAAAAAGAGAGAAAAAAAAGAAAAGAAGAGGAAAGGGGAAATAAATGACGACAACCGACAACGAATATAAAAAACAGATAAAGACAACATTTTTTCACTCATCACTACCATCTCTAGGAAGCCTTCCCTCATATTCTGCGCCTGCATCGGCTTCTGGCGTCACATAGTCATATCCACAGTTGATACGAGCCTCTAGTGCCTTCGCCCGAGCTCCTTCATACGCGCCTCAACAATTTTGCCTGCCTCCCACAAACTCTTATATATGTCCCGCTAAACTTCGGCATGAACCCAAAGCTCATGCAATTGACGGGGAACAGCAACAGAGGAAGATTCTACTTGAGCCAACATTTGCACCTTTTCGATCTCAAGTGCAGTGACCTGATCTCCTAAAGGTGACGCATCCTGGTCGATCTCACTTATACACTCCTCAAGCCTCGCTTCCATTAGAATGGTTGTCACCCTCTCCGACTCTTGCTCTCATCGAATGACGCGGATAATGGTTTCAAAAGCCGCTGGCCTTGTCGAAGCAGCTAAACAGACACTCTCAGTACTCTCCAAACCGACAACCTTTCTCTTCAACTCGGCCAACTTTCCTATCCACTCCGCACTCATTGCCTCATCCTTGATAAGATTCTGTTCCATGTCGACCTACATCGACCTCAATCTCCCCTGCAGATAGTCACACTCTACGGCTACCCCCTTGCGTAACTCAAGCTCTTCATACTTCACGCGAAGTTTCTCCTCGAGCACACTATTTCTAAGAATGGCCTCCATCAACTACTGGTTTCTCTTGTCCAATTCCTCGCTGAGGGATCGAGCACCGACATCTTTAAGAAAATCTTAGCTTGAATGGCGGCCCTGCGCATACTCTCCACTTCCACCTTGTACGTCTGAAAAACAAGAAGATAGGTTAAAGCTATATCACCAAATAAAATGAGAGAAGTATAAAAGAAAAATTGTAAAGTAAACTCAGGCCTATTGGGAACAGTTCATTCATCAGGTCTCTATCAAGAACGTTCTGAAGAGCCTCCTTCTTGCAACAGAGCAAAAAATGTCAAATTGTGGCACCAAATCCTCCTTTCCCCCTAGGAGACTAACATCCGAAGAGATCTTGAGAATACGGGCCAGGCCTCCTGCACGAACCACCGAGTGGGTAGTACCATCCTCAAACATCCTAACATCATCAGGATTGAGGTCCAACTCGGACTTATAATCGCCGACCACAACGTCCTTTTATCTTTCAACAAATGATGAGGAAACATGACCAGGAACAGAGGACGAGGGTACGTTCGAAACCACAATGGTGACCTCTGGAATTTGGCCCCCCATCACGACAGGTAGTCGATCAATGGCATTGGCAGGAATCTCTATCAACGACGGAAATACGATGGCTGGCTCCATCTTTATAGGCGGGCTGGATTGGTTGTCTCGAATTCCACTCACCGCCTCTTGGACGAACCTTCTTCTTCCTCAGAAAGGGGAGATTCACCCGTCAGATGAGCAACACGAGTCGGGATATCAGTATAAGAAGTGGCCTCTACAGGAATAACCATAGTTGTAGACTCAACTGAAGTAGCCCTCGACGAAGATCTGACGGTAGGTGCTGCAACATGGCGAGTAGACGATGTATGCTAACGAAAAGCCAATGGAGGGGCCCTCTCTCTCCGCACTCTCCCTTGCATCAATAAACAGCGCATAAGAAACTAAGTAAAATGAGAGGAAAAAAGCAAACAGAAATGACATCTCACCCGTAAGGAGCCTGCGCCAAATTTTTCATAAAAGGTCGACTATGTGTGAACCCCTACTGTATATGTAAGTATGGCACTCAACTATTTGTGGATACCTTCGATAGATGGAGAGTATAATTTCTTAGCTGCAAAGACATGATAGGGTTTAGCACTGTAACAAAAGGTGGTCGGGCATCTCACCGACTAAAAACACAAGAAACTTACACGCAAAATTCCACTTCTCTGGGAATCCCATTGGATCCACCACAATGTGCTTGGTCTGCACATAGAAATAATTCTCGTAGAAACTACGGTTAGTCCTGTCGTCCATTTTCACCACCTTACTTTTCAACCCCCTAGGAAGGATGTGGATGATGGTGAAAATAAGTTGGGGGCGAAGATATTGAGCATGTGATCCAAAGAGATCTCACGACCGACGAGTCCTGCGAACTTGAGCAACATACTTGTACAGGTACGACGAAAGTTGGGCTGGGCATAACTCGTAAAAATGGCAGAAATACACCACCATCAGAGGGAGAGGAAATGTATATCCAATGAGAAAAAGGTAGACATAGAATACCCAGTACCCGGGGCGGTTAAAATGGACTATGTCATTCCCTACCGCCAGCCGCATGTCAACGTAACTGGGGATTCCCTAGCTAGATTTCAACCCTACAATGTCTTTCTCTTTTATAACAGAGGAGACAAGTTCCGGCTCTACCTCGGCACAACTGCAGAAGTCGGTCCATTCTCTGCCAGGACGAGGCAAGAACTCAGTTACCGACGGAACCTCCTCATCTTCCACCAATTCCACTCCTCTAGCGGCCTGAGTAACATTTTCTGGTGCCAGAATTGTGACAGGGAGATCATTGCGAGAAGAATCACTAACCATTTTTTGTCAAGATGTTGTGGTAAAAAGACAATGGAAAGAAGGGATGAATGTTTTCAGTCAACTAGGGACGAATGAAAATTCGGAGTATCAGGGAGAAAGTATATAATCGCAAAATTCTATCAAGCAAAGGGCAAAGAGGTGTGTCAATCAAATGATGAGTTCCTTCTATTTATAAGAAACATAAATCCCCCAAGCGCGAAACCCAAGAGTATCCAATCGAACCTGATAGGGCACGAGACATTTCGGTTCCCCAGGAACGTACATCATATTGGCGGCAACCACGAAACAACATTTCAATCCAAATGACATTTTGGTTCAGAAACAGCCGCAATGGTCCAAAGATATTACAAAATTGTCGTCACCTCACTTAAACCTTAAGGAGAGTAACCAAGGGATAAGTAGTCATATTTCTCTCAGATTTGTAGCAATCATGATCCGTCTGCCTGGCCCGACAGGGGACGACCCTAACAGACATAAGGACTAACTGTATTGGTCAAAATCTAACTGCTACGGTCAAGCTGACCAACATCTCGTCCAAGTGACAAGGCAAAGAAAGGCGATATTGTCTATTCTACATCCTGCACTCACGACACCTGTCGAGTCAGAAGAAGCAATGCTCAAGGAACGACCAAGGCAGATAAGTGTGAGAGAGCGGACCAAGTAAATAGCAAAGGTCCCATGACTATATATAGTAGGCGAAAAACTTTGGTTAGGGGGACGGTTCTTCACCTCTTCCTTTGTCCTTAACTCTCTCTTCTGTGATCTTCATAAGGAAAATAAGAACTAAGCATTCTCAAGAAAAACATGTAAAACAACTTCCCACATTGATTAATGGGAGCCACAATTAATAGTTTCAATAAGATTGAGTACCTCTATTTCATCTCATGTATTATTTTTTTAACTTTCTCATTGATGTGGAATTTATTATGTTCAACTAAGATTTACTCCTTCATCTTATTTAATAATTGATTTGTCCTAAAAGGTTCCAATATCTTTTGAGTCAAACAAAATGCTTATTGTAATGACCTAAATTTGGCGACTTGGTAACGATAGATAAACATGATCGAGGAGGGGGTCGACCACGGCGTAATAGCAAGAAGCCGTCTTCGAGAAGATTATTGTAGAGGACAGGAAGCCGGGATAAAGAAGTAACGGTAGGATAGGTTCACAAGTGGACCCAAGGAATATTTCTCTGGATATTCCTTATTTTTTGCTTTTTAGGGTTTTTAAGAAATACCCCGTATAAATAGGAAGAGATAGAGAACGGGGGGGGGGGGGGATCTTGACTTTTTGACAAAGATATATTGTAATAGGCTGACCAGAAAGGATATACAAAAGTTTTCTTGTTCACTAATTATTTTATTGAAGCATACGTTGTTGAATCTTTGTTCACAAGATCCAAAGATTCTTTATCCATCCCCACTTCTTATTTTTCCACGTCGCTGACAGGAGAAAGAACCATCCAAATCATACAATAATTGGGTGGTAGATTCTTTCTTATTACATTTATTACCATTGCTATATTAATTGCATGTTCATGTTGTTATATCCATTGATAATCACTGAGTACAAACCAATTATTTAACATTTTCAAATGCCATTCCGATAACCTACAATATTTGAGAACTTATTACAATTAACCAAGATTGACCCTTAGTTTTATCATTAATTAGTTTAACCAAGAGCTCAGTATTTTTTGGCGAAACAATTTGGTGCCGTCTGTGGGGACTTTTTAATTAAAATTTTAGTTTCTTCTAGATCATAAAAAAAGGACAACCATCTTTTCCTCGTTTTCACGAACTAATGGTGGCAGAAAAAATAGATGAAAGACAGAAAGCAATAATGGGTGTCACTACTAATATCTTAATTAAACACCATCAACGAGGATGATAGAGGAGACGATGAGAATGTGACACCAAGTGTTATACCCAGGTGGAGTGACTCACCTCCTCCTCACGCTAGTGTGACCGCTTCACACGAAAGGGGAGCTTCCACGTCCACAGCTTATGAAGCGTCACTATCGATGAAAATATTACTTGAGGAATGGTTGACAAATACCCTAAACAACATATATGACAAACCCGTTCAAAGGGAAAGTAGAAACATCATGCAAGTAGATATCACAGATACCATCAGTGAACAACCCACCCCCAACAGGTAGCACCCACACTGCTGTTGATGCAGGTAATGACACACTTTCAGCCATTCTAAGGAAAATAGAAGAAATGGAAAATAGGAGTAAAGATATAACGACCCGACCCGTCATCTCAGGTATCTCCGCCTTGTTTTTCCAATTTTATGCTTCTATATTTTTCATTATATGTGTTTGGAGAATTTGAAGTAATTCGGATGTAGTCCGGTTAGAAATGTGACAATTAGTCTCTTTATAAGAAGGTTAGTTTGGAAAAGTCAACCGAATGTTGACTTATGAGTTAGAAGGATCGAAGTGGATTTTCGATGATTTGACTAGGTTTAGTGATTATTTGTGACTTAGGAGAGCAACCGAACCTGAATTTGGAGGTCCGGTGTAGAATTAGGCTTGAATTGGCTAAGTTAGAAATTTTGGCGAAGTCCGGTTGATAGGTGAGATTTTGATACGGGGATCGGAATAGAATTTTGACTGTTGCAGTAGCTCTGTTAGGTGATTTTGGATAATCGTGCAAATTTTCAGATAATTCGGAGGTGTTTAGGTCAGGTTTTGGATCAAATGTGTGTTTCGGAAGTTTTAGAAGAACTTAGGCTTGAATCCGATGTAAATTTGGTGTTTGATGTTAATTTTGGTGTTTTGAGAGTGCAAATAAGTTTGAATGATCATATGCGATGTTTTAGTATGTTCGTATGCGGTACCGAGGAGTTCTTGTGAGTTTCAAATAGGTTTGGGTTGCGTTGTGCTCGTTTTTCTTATGCTTCGACGTCGCTTCTTCAAGCATAAATGATTTAATATCGAACAAATAAGCTTCGATTACTGTTTTGAATGAAGAACTAGATCCGTATCGTAATTATGGACCGGTAGCAAAAAGAATCGTCGAATTTGGACATCGTATGAGGATTTTATGGCCGTTTTACCAAGGTTTGCCCAGATTTTTCAAGTTAATGACGAATTTGCCCATGACGGCGTATTAATAACCTGCAGTATTTGGAAATCTTTAAACCTACATATTTCCTTCATTATAAGGTCAAATTGAGTGATTCTAAAGTCTAAATTTATTAGAATTTCAATCTATTGGGAGTAGCAAAACGCATGAACAGTATACCTATAATGAGCAGGTCAAGTTTTCTTTCAATTTTTGAATGGGAAGAAGCTTCCGAGCCGATTTTTAAGAGAGAAAATAAGTGGGTATCGCAGAGGTAAGTTTTTTGATTATTAAAATTTGTATTTAGGTGATTATAAATCATAATCTCAGCCTTTTATTCATGAAAAATAGTAGAAAAATAGGATTTTGGGGCCAAAGATTATGAGACCTTTAGGGGTCGATCTGAGGGGTCAAACACATTCCGATTTTGGTGTTCTTTATATGTACGGACTCGTGGAGAGACGTGGAATCCAAAGATGTCATTTTCAGAATTTTTTGAGAAACGGGTCTGGGGCTCGGATTTTACCAACTTCGTGTTTTTTAGTATTTTTTGAATTATTTCGATTGGGTTATGTTTATTTAGCCTATAATAATCTATTCGTTCCGGTTTTGACTAGATTTGATGCGTGAAGAGGTCAATACAAGAGAAAAGGGCATCGCGGGCTGCTCTACGGCCGGATAGAGGTGAGTAGTTTGTATAGATGGTGGCTTGAGGGTTTGAAACCCCGGTTTATCACATCGTGACACTATGTTAGGGTGTGAATCGCACCCCATGGCAGGTGCGGGATGGTATATGATAGGGATTGTGACTTGGTCCATCCCGAGAGCGGAATATAAATTATTGGCGGCTGATACACACATAGTGTTGTTGATAATTGGGCTTAATGCCATGTTAAGGGCCTTGTGCCGTTCTGTAGTACCAGTATAGGGTGAATATCTGTGTGATAACATGATTTGCATAATCATTAATTTCAGTACTGTGTTTAATCACCGTAATGAAATGCTAAGTCACTTTTCCTATTAAATAATTAAATTATATTCTTCCTAAGAATTTGGAAATTGGAAATAAGTTGAATCTGTTATGTGACTTATATGCATACTGTGGACTGGGCATGGGTCGGGCTGCACACCGCACCGGTGATATAATGATATTGCACTTGGGCTGAAGGAGCCCTTCTGGAGTCTATACACACCACCAGTGAGCGTCGTCGACGTTAAACGAATCGGGCTGCATACCGCAGCGTATACATGTGCATACTTGATTGCTATTTTGATATTGGTGTGTTGTTAGTTCGTAGTTAGAGTAGAGGACCGTTAGTTTTAGCTTTTCTTTGTGGAATTTTGTGGATTTCTTACTTTCAGACATTTTTCTATGCTTATTATTCACTGAGTCGGTAGTACTCACCCCTACTCCTTGCAACTTGTGTGCAGATTTAGGTACACTGGAGGCTTAGCTGATTCTCGTAGTCTCCAGAGATATTTTCAGAGTCGTTGAGGTAGCTGCTTGACGTTCACAGGACATGGTTGTTCTTCATTATTTCTTCATTTTATTATTATTATATATTTTCAAGATTTTATTATTTCCAATCAGGTATTATTATCCAGTTTTATTTAGAGGCTCTAGACTCGTGACCCCAGATCTTATGGGTGTGTTATCGATTTTTCGTACTTATCTATATTGCACTATTAATATCTTGGGTTATTATTCTTAAAATGTCGGTTTTGAGACTTAATATTAAATTGAAAATGATTGTTGGTCAGGCTTACCTAGCTTTAGGGCTGGGTGCCATCACGACCGGGTTTGGGTCGTGACAAGTGGGTATCAGAGCCTAGGTTACTATGCCTCACGAGTCATGAGCTGGTTTAGTAGAGTCTTGTTTATGGGTGTGTCGTGCACCACACTTATAAGCAGGAGGCTACAAAACCTTTAGGAAACACTCAAATTTCTTGAAATCTTATCGCGCGTCCTTGATTCAGCTTGAAAGAGTAACTCTTGAAATTCCTTCCTCACTCTTGTATGCACGCATGAGCGCTCGATATTATATGTGCTTCGATGGCTTGCGATTCCCCGATCAAGGGGCGAGATGTAATCTTCATGAGGTTGATGTTGGGCCAGTCTGGAGGACTTGAGGTCGGGCCTTGCCTAGGGCTGAGCACCGAGGTGTTGATCGTATGATCAAGTGTTTTGAAAGTATATGTTCGGCATTGTCGTTATTAGCCGGAATGGCAGTTTGGTGATCGTGTGATGAGTATGCGAGTACAGCGAGATGCAATTGTATGACCTGGTAGTGATGTATGAGTCTGCTAGATAATGGATGAACTGTCAAGTGATTCGTTTCCTATGGTGGTCCGATGAGTAGCCCGAGTTGTGGGCACGTGAAATATCTTTTCTACTCTCCTAGTGGGAGTGAAGTAAATTGCACGATACGATATGAGTTTAGACTCAGGAAGACTAAGTAGTTGTGTTATGTGTATGACAGTGGAAGGTATATAGAAATGTTATATGCGGCGAAGCAGGTGAGTTATCTCCTGCGGAGTGTTCTGAAGTGATACGGTTCCTATGTATATTGTGAGAAGATTTCATGTGTAATTGAAAGGTATTTTTCATGTGTTATGACTCAAATAGGTACAACGCATGCCCATATATCAATTTTTGATAATATAATACATGTAGTATTGAGATTAATGCTATTGATATACATTGTAATGCTTTATCAAGTTGTGGACGTGTTGTTGGGATGGTTTTGGGTGATTCTCCGACAGGTGGATATGCTCAATTACAAAGGAAACTCTGCCGAAATTTTTGAAAAATCTGTGACTTAGTAAAAATTTGTCGCCTAAAGAGTGGGCTTAGCCGTTGTGTGAATAAATGAATGAATTGTAGAAGAGTTAATGATTCATGTTTCCACAAGCTTATGAAAGAGTGAGTTTAATTTCACCATGATATTACGACACCAATCGAGTATATGAGTTGTGGTATATATGGCTTCGAGCTAAGTTGGGGAGGTTGCCGTTGATTAGCTGATTGTAAGATTAGGTACTATGTTAATTCTGATTTGATGCATGCGGGTGAATCAGTCCTGGTTACAGGAATTGAGCCGAGGATGGCTGGAGTGAAGCCAAATTTCGACAAATGTTAGATGGTGCTTGGTAGGTGTGAGAAAATAATAGGATTTCTTGAGTTATTGGTAGAGAATGCTTACTGTGATGAGAAGGAAGTGGTTTGGTTGTGGCGGAGTGATATCATGTCCTGCGGTGTCAGAGTGCTTATAAAGCACGAGTGGTACGATTCGTTAAGTCAAGTAATTTGCAATGGGTATAAGAGTGGATGACTCTTGAGAATGATTTTGATGTGATCAAGATTTTATATGTAGCATTCAAGTGTTTTAAAGTTGAGTATGTGACCAAGTCAGTGTTTCCGTTAGAACAAGCCGAGACTTGTGGTATTTTACGTTAATTACGGGATTCTATGTATCACTATCTGAGAAGCAAAGGTAGCGGACTTGAATTCTCATGAAGTTCTTCAAAGTAGGTCATTTTAGAAGGTGGAAATTTTTTTTGGTACGCTTGATAGAGTATATAGTGGCCTACTGGTCTTAGACAGTGTGGTCTTACATTCGAGTCTCGTGTGGTAAGCCTGGGTTGAGGCATTGTGGTGCTACAACAAGAGAGGATATCAAATTAAAGATGAATCGGGAAGGAAATTGGATAAATGAAATAGCTTGATAATAAACCAAATCGGTATATTAAGGATATGATTAATTATTGTATGTGTTCGAGGTAATGAGCCTTACAGGTATTGTGCAGCAAAGCTTTTATGTGCTGGCAGTTTAGCTTGTGCAATGGAATTGGGAGAAAGAGTTCCTGATGTGCTTACCGTGGTTTAAAAATGAGTATATTTCTTATGGGTATGTGAAACATGGAGTGTTAATAATTTTTCTCCTATATGGGATCATGAAAGTTCTTGACTAGTTGAGTGTGTCGATGGCTGCGGTGCAAGAGAGAGATTGAAGTCCTCATGTTATCCTAGTATGGTATGTGCGGTCTGTTGTGGAGGACTGGGATTTGTGTGTGTGAGGTATGGTTCAGTTCCGAATGGAAAGTCATTAATTCTTAAGCAGCTCGGGCAGCTGCATGTACTATAAGAAGCAACCATCAGATGAGGATTGGGATTTGTGTGTGTGAGGTACGGTTCAGTTCCGAATGGAAAGTCATTAATTCTTAAGCAGCTCGGGCAGCTGCATGTACTATAAGAAGCAACCATCAGATGATTAAGGAAAATGGTATTACTATTCTAGTGATTTGACGGGAGTATACGTCTAGTAAGAGGGGAAGGTGATGTGAACTGATAATACTTCGGTGGGATTACGACAATTTCTTGTTGGATCGACTGTTGATATTTGAGTTTGTTGATGGCTCAGAGAAATTTTTGAATATATTTCGTGGAATGAATGGGTTCTCGATGTGTGATATGTATTCATACGCTGTGGGACCAGGTATAGTGATTTGTCTATTATATGGAGTTGGAGACTGGGAGTTCTTGTATACAATTTATGTCGTGGTTGTGATCGTGTGTATTCGGCACCGTTTAGTGGAAATTAGGATTTGGAGGCTAGAGTGGATCTTTATTTGTTGATATGTTAGATTTTGGAAATGATTTTGGGTGTAGATTGGTTGTCTCAGTATGGGTTATTTTAGTCTATTGTGCTATGGGCTATGTCGGAAAATGAAACAGGTTGTGTGGCGATGTGCACCAAATTATGTTATAGCAGAATGGTTGTGTTCCAAGGACCAACAAACGGCTGGTAGGAGTTGCTTTCTTTAATTTGGCCTTTGAGGCGGGAGGCAGTGTATGTTGAAACACGTTCTCAAGTCGCTAAAACTAAACGTGTGTTCATCTTTGTAGGTTTTGATAAATGACAAACCGGCGCGCATGGAACATTGACATATGCCGAAGTCCAAGCACAAGAGAAACAAAGAACAAGATCAAGTAAAGCAACAAAGTTATACAATGAGTCATTTTATATTGTGATCTTGATCCGACAATAGATTCAAGACTTGGCTTCTCTTGTAAAATCATTTTCATCAAACCATGCATCTTTGATTTAAAACAAAATGATTTTCAAACATCTTCATTTTAGCCAAAATGATTTTTAAACATGTCTTTCAAATCTGGGCAAAAAAAATCGATTATGTTTTCCTAATAATCGATTATGTTAAGACAGTGTAAACCGGAATTTGCAAAACAGCAAAATAATCGATTATGTCTTTTCTGATAATCGATTATGTTAAGACAGTGTATAACCGGAATTTTCAAAACAGCAAAATAATCGATTATGTCTTTTAGCTAATCGATTATGTTAAGACCGTTGCCAAAGTATTTTTAAACGCTGAGAGATAATCGATTATGCACAAGGCAATAATCGATTATGCTAGCATAAAATCAGCGTTTGATTTTTAAACGTTATCAGGTAATCGATTATGCAATTTGAATAATCGATTATTCTGCTTAAAATCTGCATATGATTTTTGAACGATTTGCAGATAATCGATTATGCAAATCTGATAATCGATTATCCTAGCACAAAATCAGCAATTAGTGATTGGCAATTAAGCCACGGTCTTGGTGACTTTGAGGACTATAAATACACCTCAAAATCACTCTTTTAAGCACAACAACTTATTACATTCTTGCTTAAGCTTACATACTCTCATATCAATCATTTTATATTCATTTCATAGTTTTTGAGAGTCAAACTCTTGACGAAGTTGTTGTGTTCTTGAGCGTATTAATTTTACTCATATCTACTCTGTAAGAGAGTCTTGTCTTGAGTGTAAGTGTTTGCATACACTTGAAGGGAAGTTCTAATCCCTTGTTGTAAGAAGGAAAGTTTAGTTCCTTGATTTGAAGTCTTGAGGTGAGGTATCCTCGAGCAGGTTGAAGTCTTGTAGAGTGTATATCTACGAGCAAGTGTAACGGTTTGTTAGGCACCCGTAAGCTCAACGGAGTTAGTGTAAAACTCGAGAGAGTCTCTCGGAGACTGGACTAACCACACGTTGTGGTGAACCAGTATAAAATTCGGTGTGTTCTCTCCTTACTACTTTAATTACTGCACTTACTTTATTCCTGCAATTTTAATTCCGCAAATTTATCTTGATTTTTATTAAAACGCTATTCACCCCCCCTCTAGCGTTAAGCGTATATTCTAACAATTGATATCAGAGCCTAACTCTCTGAAAGACTTAACAATTTGAGAGAAACAATCCATGGCTTCTACTCGTAACGTTTATGCAGGACTAGGTGAAGGACAATGCTTCACAAGGCCACCACTATTCGATGGCGCAAACTATACTTATTGGAAGGAAAGGATGAGAATATTTATCCAATCAAATAAGGTAGAAAATGAAATGGTACCAAAATCGGAAGATGAGTATGACGCAGATGATATTAGAAAGGTGGAGAACAACGCAAAAGCCATCAACATGATGTACTGTGCTGTAAATCCTGATGATTATCGGAAAATCTCATGTTGCACCACGGCTAAGCAAATGTGGGATAAATTGGAAATTACCTACGAAGGTACGGACCAGGTAAGAGAAGCTAAAATAGATTTTCTAACCCATGAATATGAACTTTTTCATATGAAGGAAAACGAGAAGATAGATGATATGTTCGAACGATTTTCAAAAATCGTTAATGATCTTCATGCTCTTAAGAAGACTTTCACGGATAGGGAACTTGTCCGTAAAATTCTTCGAAGCCTCACTCTGGAATGGCGCTCCAAAGCCGACGCTATTCAAGAGTCAATCGGCATTACAAATGTCACAATCGACGGGCTTAGAGGTAATCTCAAAACCTATGAATCTACTATTCTTAACCCTCCTTTGGATGATCAAAGGAAACGAAGAATCGCCCTTAAAGCAAGCACGGCTCAACCTCAAAATGATGAGGATTCAAGCGATGAAGATAACGAGTTCGGACTCGTTATTAAGAAATTTCACAAGTTCATGCAAAAGAAGTATGAACGAAAAGGTAAGCAACAAGGAGACCAATTAAAGTGCTATGGATGCGGAGAAATCGGGCATATCAAATCAAATTGTCCAAATACCAAAAAGGAGAAGAAACCCGTCAAGAAACAAAGAGCATACATCTCTTGGGGAGGCGACTCCGGAGACGAATCAAGTGATGGAGAAGGAAACGAGACCGCAAACTTGTGTCTTATGGCACACGAAGAAACTCAAAATGAGGTATGTACTACTTCTAAGAACTATTTCACTTTAGAAGAAATGCAAGATGCATTTCATGAGTTGTATAAAGAGTTTATTAGCGCTTCTAAATCTATAAAGGATTTAAGAAAACAAATTTCTTCAAAAGAAAAGGATTTTGAAAAACTAACTCTTGAATATGAGAAATTAAAAGAGGATAACAAGTTTTATGGCAAAAGAAGCGCCGATAAACCCGAAAGCTCAAATAAGGATTGTACTTCTTGCAAATCTCTAAAGGAAGAAGTAGAGAGTCTTAGAAGCACTTTGCACAAATTCAATTCTTCACACAAAAATCTCAATGAAGTGCTTGTAAATTTGAAATCCACTAAGCACGGTATAGGCTTTAAACACGAGCCAAAAGAAAAAAATTGAGTCCATTCCTAAACCACCTAAGACTCAACTTAGGCAAAACAAAATAAATGTCAACACTCAACCTAGAAATTTTAATCCTAGAATTGCAACTCATCCTAGAACAAATGCTAGAAGAAATATTGGCATGTATAGACCACCTAGACAAGATTTTCGAAAACTACATCAAAACTATATTCCTAATAATAGAGTGAATAAATTTAGACCTCCAAATTATTATCATCCTAGAAGAATGCACAATCCGAATGTCATTTGTCATTATTGCAATAAAATTGGACATATTGCTCCCGCATGCTTCACTAGACATAGACATTTCACTGCAGGTCAATCACACCACTATTTTGCACCTAACACACAAGGACCCAAAATGGCTTGGGTACCAAAATATCATTAATTTGTTTTGTAGGTGTGTTTGAAGGGATCAAGTGTACTTTGGTACCTTGATAGTGGATGCTCCAAACATATGACCGGAGATGCATCAAAATTCCTTCAACTAAAACCCACGGAAGGAGGAAATGTTATTTTTGGAGACAATAACAAAGGAAAAATTATCGGCATTGGCTCGGTCGGTAAGGACGAATCTTCCTCCATTAAGCATATTTTGCTAGTTAAAGGTCTTAAACATAATCTCTTGAGCATAAGTCAATTATGTGACAAGGGAAATCTTGTATTGTTTGACTCCGAAGAATGCTTAGTTATCTGTCGTAGTGATTTTAAAATTATTCTTCGTGGTATTAGAATGGATAATATCTATATGGTTGATCTTGAAAATTCTTCATCAAGTTTTGTAAATTGCCTTATGAGTAAAGAAGACGACATGTGGTTATGGCATCGTAGAGTAGCTCATGTAAATATGAATCTTTTAAACAAACTAGTTTCACAAGATTTAGTAATTGGTCTTCCAAACATGAAATTTGAAAAAGATTCTATTTGTGATTCATGTCAAAAAGTGAAACAAACAAAAGCCTCTTTTAAATCCAAAAATGTTGTGTCAACCACTAGACCCTTACAACTTCTACACATGGATCTTTTCGGACCATCTAGAATTAAAAGTCATGGTGGAAATCTTTATGCTTTTGTTATTGTTGATGACTACTCTAGATTTACATGGTCGTTATTTCTTGCTCATAATAGTGATGCTTTTCAAGCCTTTAAAAGTTTTCTTAAACGTGTTCAAAATGAAAAGAACACAACCTTCACTTCCATAAGAAGTGATCATGGGGGAGAGTTCGATCATAATATCTTTGCGGATTTTTGTGACGAACTTGGTATTGAACATACCTTTTCGGCTCCACGTACACCACAACAAAATGGAGTGGTGGAACGCAAAAATAGATGTCTCGAAGAGATGGCTAGAACCATGCTCGATGAGGCTAAGATTCCCAAACAATTTTGGGCGGATGCCGTGAGTACCGCATGCTATGTTTTAAACAGAGCTGTCATAAGACCGATACTCATAAAAACTCCCTATGAACTCTACAAGGGAAGGAAACCAAATCTTTCCCATCTTAGAGTCTTCGGTTGTAAATGTTTTATTCACAACAACGGAAAAGATAACTTGGGAAAATTTGACGCGAAATCTGATGAAGGAATTTTTCTTGGTTACTCATCGCGTAGCAAAGCATATAGAGTTTTCAATAATCGAACCAAAACTGTTGAGGAATCTCCTCATGTAGTATTTTGTGAAAATGATGCTCGCTTGGTGAGAAAGGATTCTTGTGTTGATCTTGCAGATGCTTTAAACAAAATCAATCTTCAAGACGAGGTGCAAAAGGAGAATCCAAAGGAAGTTCAAGATGAAGTCATGGAACAACTTTAGGAAGAAGTACTACCACAAGAAGAAGAATCGATGATGCCTAAGGCTTGGAGGACGTCTAAAGACCATCCTCTCGACAAGGTAATTGGCAACATCGAACCATCCTCTCGACAAGGTAATTGGCAACATCGAGAAAGGGGTAAGTACTCGAAACCTTCGTAAAGACACTGTAGGGCATATGGCTTTTGTTTCTCAAATAGAACCTAAAACCATTTCCGAAGCAATTGGGAATGAGCATTGGACCTTGGCAATGCAAGAGGAGCTTAACAATTCAAACGTAATGATGTTTGGGAATTGGTGCCAAGACCCGATAATCACACCATAATTGGTACGAAATGGGTCTTTCGAAATAAATTAGATAAAAACGGTATAATCACTAGAAACAAAGCTAGGCTTGTTGCTAAGGGTTATAATCAAGAAGAAGGAATTGATTATGAAGAAACCTATGCACCTGTAGCACGGCTAGAAGCCATTCGTTTATTACTTGCTTTTTCATCATCTATGAATTTCAAATTATTTCAAATGGATGTCAAGAGTGCCTTCCTCAATGGGTTTATTCAAGAGGAAGTGTACGTTGAACAATCCCCGGGCTTTGAAGACTTTAAATCTCCCGATCATGTCTTCAAGCTTAAGAAAGCGCTATATGGAGTTAAACAAGCTCCTCGAGCTTGGTACAAGCGCTTAAGCAAATTTCTTTTGGACAATGAGTTCGAAAGGGGGAAAGTTGACACTACACTGTTTATCAAAAATAAAAACAATGACATTTTATTAGTTCAAATTTATGTCAATGATATTATTTTTGGTGCTACTAATGATTTGTTATGCGAGGAATTCTCTAAGTTAATGACTAGCGAATTCGAAATGTCAATGATGGGTGAGCTAAACTTCTTCTTGGGGTTGCAAGTGAAACAAATGAAAGAAGGAACTTTCATTTGTCAATCTAAGTATTGCAAGGAGTTGCTAAATCGTTTTGAAATGAGCAACGCCAAAGCAATGGCCACTCCAATGAGCACATCCGACCATCTTGACAAGGATGAGAAAGGTAAAGAAGTAGACACCAAGAAATACTGAGGTATGATCGGATCCCTTCTCTATCTTACTGCAAGTAGACCGGACATCATGTTTAGTGTGTGTTTATGCGCTCGATATCAATCATGTCCGAAGGAGTCGCACCTAACTGCGGTAAAACGGATAATGAAGTATCTTGTTGGAACTATAAATGTGGGACTATGGTATCCCAAAGGTTCTTCAAGCCAACTTGTTGGCTATTCCGATTCCAATTTTGCGGGTTGCAAATTGGACCGCAAGAGCACTAGTGGCACTTGCCATTTGCTCGGTAGCTCTCTAGTTTCTTGGTTTAGCAAGAAACAAGTAAGTGTTGCGTTATCCACAACCGAGGCTGAATATGTAGCCGCGGGGAGTTGTTGTGCTCAAATCCTTTGGATGAAACAACAACTCTCGGATTATGTTCTTAGTATCAATCATATCCCTCTTTGATGTGATAATACTAGCGCCATAAGCTTGACGAAGAACCCTGTTCTTCACTCAAGAATGAAACACATAGAAATTAGGCACCACTTCATAAGAGATCACGTTCTCAAAGGTGATGTCGAAATTGAGTTTGTTGAAACCAAATATCAATTGGCCGACATCTTCACAGAGCCTTTAGAGAAAGAGTCCTTTTTCCGAATTCGTAGTGAACTCAGAATTCTCGACTCCACGATGATCTAATACATGCATTGCATTTTTCTTTTAACAATTACTAACTTGAGCGTCGGAGGCGCCTAACTCTTTTTTGCAGGTATCGCCCCAAAGACAGGGGGAATTCTCGGGCACTGGTGATAAATAATCGATTTTTCTTGTCAATAATCGATTATTACTCCTTTATGTTTTCCCATTATTCTACTGGAAACTGAATAATCGATTTCCTCTTACCGTCTCGGTTTTTCATCACACTGCCTAAAAATAATCTATTATCAAAGCTCAGTAATCGATTATTCCCCGAGTCCGTATAACACACTGTGCAGCAATAATCGATTACCAAAGTTTAGTAATCGATTACCAACGGTCAGTGTTTAAATTTTGTTACCGTTTTTGACCGTTTGGCACCTCAAAATCTGCAGCTTTTCTCTTTTCAATGCCCCCCTTTCCTCTACTCTATAAATAGGGACTTCCATCCTTCACAAATCTTCACTTCAACATCCATATAAGCTCCAAAACATTCTTAAATAGCCTCAAATTTTTGCAACAGCTCTTATTTTTTCATACTAATGGCGAGCAAGCACTCTAAACGCGCTCGTTCCGGCAAACAAATTGCCTCCTCTTCCGTCGCTCGTCCACTCTCCCACTACTATAAAGACGGATCCTTCTTACGTTTCGACACTGAACCCGAACTCCTTCGATTCGTTGAAAATTTTGAAAATCGAGAAATCCTTCCTCCTCGATTCTCCACTGATCGATTTCTTAGCCACAGCGCCCCTCCATCCACAACAAATATCCTCATACAAAGCCAACTCCTTGAATTCATATATCTTCAATCCCCTTACATTCACCCTGCTCTAATTCGTGCCTTCTATTCCAATCTCGGGAAGGACGAAGATGGTGACCTAATCTATCAATGGAGTTCCAATTCTTTTAAATGAGGAACACATGCAACTCCTCACAAAACTTCCACGAAATGGGGAAGATATTTCACTTTACACTAGAGAAGAAGGTGCTTTATTTGATGAACAACTTCTTTTCAACCAAATTGGCATTGGTGAATTTATTGCTAGTCCGGAGCATCGTCGCCCAACCATTACGAACATGCTCCCGGAATATCGCCTAATATTTTATTTCATAACCCGAGTTCTAAAACCGCACAAATTCAATCATACGACTCTCTCTCATGAGGATTAAAAACTCATGCACGTAATTATTCCGGGGCTCGCATCAATTGGTGCCAGTTCGTCATGACTCACATGTCTGATGCAATTGGGGACGATAAGCCACTCCCCTATGCTTTTGTCATAATGGCTCTTTTTCAAGCCTCCGGTATCGACACCTCCGTCGGTCCTCACAAAAAGGCAACAAAACATTGGGAAATTCAAGAATCTTCATTTCCCAATATCGGTGAACATCCGGCTCCTCCTCCAACTCAAAGACGTTGTCCTCAGGCTCCGTCCGATGCTACCCTCCAAACCATTTCTGAGCAACTTGCCTCCTTGTCCACATCCATGACTCGTATTGATAGGAATATCACCAGATTATCCCACGAGCTTCATGGATATTTGACCACGTCCGCTATCCATATGCCCAAGTTGCCCTTCCAGAAGAAGTGCCGGATGCCGAGGCAGATGTTAATGTTGACAATGAATAATATTTTTTTTGTATCGGTTGAATAATATTTTGTCTCTTTTTCTTGCCTTATTATGTATTTTCAATGTTGTTTCCTCAATGAAAATTTATTAATTTTTGCTAATGTCAAAAGGGGGAAGAATAAGGGCTAGCACACTAATACATATTGGCATAAATTAAGGGAGAATTCATAAATTGAGGGGGGACTCATTCATAAAATTATATTCTTGTCTTGGATTGTCATTATCAATCATTTAATATGCATATCCCGATATTGGTTTTCCATTATCAAAAAGGGGGAAATTGTTGAAACACGTTCTCAAGTCGCTAAAACTAAACGTGTGTTAATCTTTGTAGGTTTCGATAAATGACAAACCGGCGCGCATGGAACATTGACATATGCCGAAGTTCAAGCACAAGAGAAACAAAGAAAAAGATCAAGTAAAGCAACAAAGTTATATAATGAGTCATTTTATATTGTGATCTTGATCCGACAATAGATTCAAGACTTGGCTTCTCTTGTAAAATCATTTTCATCAAACCATGCATCTTTGATTTAAAACAAAATGATTTTCAAACATCTTCATTTTAGCCAAAATGATTTTTAAACATGTCTTTCAAATCTGGGAAAAAATAATCGATTATGTTTTCCTAATAATCGACTATGTTAAGACAGTGTAAACCGAAATTTACAAAACAGCAAAATAATCGATTATGTCTTTTCTGATAATCAATTATGTTAAGACAGTGTATAACCGGAATTTTCAAAACAGCAAAATAATCGATTATGTCTTTTAGCTAATCGATTATGTTAAGACCGTTGCCAAAGTATTTTTAAACGCTGAAAGATAATCGATTATGCACAAGGCAATAATCGATTATGCTAGCATAAAATCAGCATCTGATTTTCAAACGTTATCAGGTAATCGATTATGCGATTTGAATAATCGATTATTCTGCTTAAAATCTGCATATGATTTTTGAACGATTTGCAGATAATCGATTATGCAAATCAGATAATCGATTATCCTAGCACAAAATCAGCAATTAGTGATTGGCAATTAAGCAACGGTCTTGGTGACTTTGAGGACTATAAATACACCTCAAAATCACTCTTTTAAGCACAACAACTGATTACATTCTTGCTTAAGCTTACATACTCTCATATCAATCATTTTATATTCATTTCATAGTTTTTGAGAGCCAAACTCTTGACGAAGTTGTTGTGTTCTTGAGCGTATTAATTTTACTCATATCTACTCTGTAAGAGAGTCTTGTCTTGAGTGCTAAGTGTTTGCATACACTTGAAGGGAAGTTCTAATCCCTTGTTGTAAGAAGGAAAGTTTAGTTCCTGGATTTGAAGTCTTGAGATGAGGTATCCTCGAGCAGGTTGAAGTCTTGTAGAGTGTATATCTACGAGCAAGTGTAACGGTTTGTTAGGCACCCGTAAGCTTAACGGAGTTAGTGTAAAACTCGAGAGAGTCTCTCGGGGACTGGACTAACCACACGTTGTGGTGAACCAATATAAAATTCGGTGTTTTCTCTCCTTACTACTTTAATTACTGCACTTACATTATTCCTGCAATTTTAATTCCGCAAATTTATCTTGATTTTTATTAAAACGCTATCCACCCCCCCTCTAGCGTTAAGCGTATATTCTAACAGTGTAGAGGTTTCTACCAGTGATTCAGTTCTGGCATTAAGGGACTTTTCGGATGCGTGTTCCAGTCTAAATCGACTCGGTTGGCTCCGAGTTGTATTGTCGAGGGATAAGTTGACTCGACCATTGCATAGCTTATTAGCGATCTGGAGAGATATATGAGTTGTTTTCTACGTTGCGAGACGATATGATGGTGCGTCGCTAACGAGATTCGAAGTGGAAGTTGAGTTTTGTAGCTTACACCGCCATAAGTAGATATGATTAAACATTCAGTGCGCTTGCGACCGATACGCGGTACTCTGTGATTATGAGCAAATTAGGCTCGATATGCATCACCCTATGTGAGATAGTTGAGTGGATCGGGTGGCACGCCGCCATAGGGTATGTTATTTGGATCATGTTGCGCGCCGCAACAGTGTGACGTTGAGGATAGTTTCCGTGTGTTACTATGTATGCCTTGTTTCCCGATTTCTAAGGAAAGTCCGCATTGGGAGTTGCTCGGCGAATAACGCATCGACTGGGTTCTTTCAGGATTAAATGGTGTATATAACTCGCTTCACCGTGGGTGTGATGGATTGCTTGGGTTCAGACATCAATCCGTGTGTGGTTGTCAAGTTCGAGTATAGCGACTCGAGGTGCTTCATGTGGAATGGCGTTGGATGAGATCGCGCATTATAGCGAGGCTACGTGGAGATTAGACCCTTCGGGAAAGGTTCATGTATGCTATTCCTATGATGTGAGATGGGGTCTCAGCCTTGTGTTGCAATGTTATTGATGAGCTTAAGGTACAACTCTTTCGTTTGAGTCATTTTCATGACTTGAGTATGTTGAGACCGTCTCTTATTGGCGTGTGTGTTGTGTAAGTTGTGGCTTAGGCCGTATTGAAGCGTCATGTCACCAGGATGGTTTGTTTGGTTAGAAGAGACCTTTGGGGTCGTTATGGATATGAACAGAGTTGGTTTCAGCTTGTCGGAAGGTTAATATTGAGTTTCGGCTCGGAGATCTGTTGTGGTATTAGTCAAAAGGGAAAAAATTTCTTCGTGAATGGTTGATCGGAGAAATGGTTATGGACTACTGGTGTGTTCATTAGCATTGATAGAGTATAACAGTGTTGGAATAAGACTCCAGCTAATAAAGGGTTTCAATTTGGTACATGGTTGTTGTGGACAACTACTTTGGATATATATTATCATTTCGAGTGTTAGGATTATGCGGTATATAAGGTGAGTGCACTTGAGGTTGCAGGTATGGGTTATTACAGCCGCTTCAGGCTTATTCTGAGTATAAATGTGAGGTTCTGATCTTGTGCATGGTTAGGACAGTGAAATTTTAGCTGTGTTGTATTATCGGGCCTATGCGAGTTAGGGCGACGTGGGATCAAACCGGGTATATGGTTGGTAAGGTCATTCAGGCATTGGTTGGCCCCTAGTACAACTATGAGCAAGCTCGAGGATGAGCATTTGTTTAAGTTGGGGAGGATGTAACGACCCGACCCATCATCTCAGGTATCTCCGCCCTGTTTTCCCCGTTTTATGCTTCTATATGTTTCATTATATGTGTTTGGAGAATTTTAAGTAATTCGTATGTAGTCCGATTAAAAATGTGACAATTAGTCTCTTTATAAGAAGGTTAGTTTGGAAAAGTCAACCGAATATTGACTTATGTGTTAGAGGGCTCGGAATGGATTTCTGATAATTCGACTAGTTTTGGTGATGATTTGTGACTTAGGAGCGCAATCGGAATTGAATTTGGAGGTCCTGTGTAGAATTAGGCTTGAATTGGCTAAGTTAAAAATTTTGGCGAAGTCCGGTTGATAGGTGAGATTTTGATACAGGGATCGGAATGGAATTACGACAGTTTCAGTAGCTTCGTTAGGTGATTTTTGGATAACCGTGCAAATTTTCAGATCATTCGGAGGTGTTTATGTCGGGTTTTGGATCAAATGTGTGTTTCGGAAGTTTTAGAAGAACTTAGGCTTGAATCCGATGTAAATTTGGTGTTTGATGTTAGTTTTGGTGTTTTCAGAGTGCAACTAAGTTTGAATGATCATATGTGATGTATTAGTATGTTCGTATGCGGTACCGAGGAGTTCGGGTGAGTTTCAAATAGGTTTGGGCTGCGTTGTGCTCGTTTTTCTTATGATTCGACGTCGCTTCTTCAAGCATAAATGATATAATATTGAACTAATAAGCTTCTATTACTGTTTTGAATGAAGCATTAGATCCGTATTGTAATTATGGACCCATAGCAAAAAGAATCGTCAAATTTGGACATCGTATGAGGATTTTATGGCCGTTTTACCAAGGTTTGCCCAGATTTTTCAAGTTAATAACGAAATTATCTCTGACGGCGTATTAAAAGCCTGCACTATTTGCAAATCTTAAAACCTACATATCTCCTTCATTATAAGGTCAAATTGAGTGATTCAAAAGCCTAAATTCTTTAGAATTTCACAAGGAGTCTATTGGGAGCAGGAAAACGCGTGAACAGTATACCTATAATGAGCAGGTCGAGTTTTCTTCCAATTTTTGAACGGGAAGAAGCTTCCGAGCCAATTTTTTAGAAAGAAAATCAGTGGGTTTCGCAGAGGTAAGTTATTTGATTATTAAAACTCATTTATAGGTGATTATAAACCATAATCCCAGCCTTTAATTCATGAAAAATAGGATTTTGGGGCCTGAGATTATGGGACCTTTAGGGGTCGATTTGAGGGGTCAAATACACTCCGATTTTGGTGTTCTTTATATGTACGGACTCGTGGCGAGACGAGGAATGTAAAGATGTGATTTTCAGAATTTTTTGAGAAGTGGGCCCGGGGCTCGTGTTTTACCAACTTCGTGATTTTTAGCGTTTTTCGAATTATTTTGATTGGGTTATGTTTATTTAGCCTATTATAACCTACTCGTTGTGGTTTTGACTAGATTCGATGCGAGAAGAGGTCGATATAAGAGAAAAGGACATCGCGAGCTACTCTACGGCCGGTTAGAGGTGAGTAGTTTGTATAGATTGTGGCCTGAGGATTTACCCCGGTTTATCACATCGTGACGCTATGTTAGGGCGTGACTCGCACCCCATGGCAGGTGCGGGATTATCTATGATGGGGATTTTGACTTGGTCCATCCCGAGAGCGGAATATAAATTATTGGCGGCTGATACACACATTGTGTTGTTGATAATTGGGCTTAATGCCATGTTAGAGACCTTGTGTTGTTCTGTAGTACCCGTATAGGGTGAATATCTGTGTGATAACATGATTTGCATAATCATTAATCTCAGTCCTGTGTTTAGTCACCGTAATGAAATGCTAAGTCACTTTTCCTGAAATTAAATAATTAAATTATATTCTTCCTAAGAATTTAGAAATTGAAAATTAGTTTAATCTGTTATGTGATTCATATGCATACTGTGGACTGGGCATGGGTCGGGCTGCACGCCACAGTGGTGATATATTGATATTGCGCTTGGGCTGAAGGGGCTCCTCCTGAGTGTATACACACCCCCAGTGAGCGCCGTCGACGTTAAACGGATCGGGTTGTACGCTGCAGCGTATTCATGTGCATTGCATTGCATTTTTATCTGATACTTGATTGCTATTTTGATATTGGTGTGTTGTTAGTTCGTAGTTAGAGTAGAGGACCGTTAGTTTAAGCTTTGCTTTGTGGCATTTCGTGGATTTTTTACTTTCAGACATTTTTCTATGCTTATTGTTCATTGAGTCGGTAGTACTCACCCCTAATCCCTGCACCTTGTGCACAGATTCATGTACACCGGAGGCTTAGCTTATTGTCGTAGTCTCCAAAGATATTTTCAGAGTCGTTGAGGTAGCTGCATGACGTTCACAGGACCTGACTGTTCTTCATTATTTCTTTATTTTATTATTATTATTATATACTTTCCAGATTTTATTATTTCCGTTTATTATTATCCAGCTTTATTTAGAGGCTCTAGACTCGTGACCCCAGATCATATGGGTGTGTTATCGGTTTTTCGTTCTTATCTGTATTACACTATTAATATTCTTGGGTTATTATTCTTAAAATGTCGGTTTTGAGACTTAGTATTAAGTTGAAATCGATTGTTGGTCAGTCTTACCTAGCTTTAGGGCTGGGTGCCATCACTAACGGGTTTGGGTCGTGACAAAATCACCCCGTGACCAGACGACGGAACATCAAGAAAGGGTTGACAAGATATCGGGTGCTCTATAATTGCTGCCAAAATGGGACGTCGGCCGATTCATTGAGCAACTGTATAACAAGGAGGTGACTCCACATGCCATACCTAAAAGATTCAAAATGACATCGTATTTGAAGATATACAGCGACACCACAGACCCCGAAGATCACATTTTCCATTACGTCACAACGGTAAAAGGCAATGACCTTTCAAAGGAACATGTACCGTCAATATTACTGAAGAATTTCGGTGAGACCCTAACGTGGTAAGCCTTAACCTGGTTCTCACAATTACCAGCAAGTTCAATAACATCGTTCGAAGAAATGGCTGACAAGTTCGTCACTGCCCACGCATGGGATAAGAAAGGCGGAGGCCAGGGTGAATGATATATTCGTCGTTAGTCAATCACTTGGTGAGGGACTTAGGGACTTCCTCGCTCCGTTTAACAAGTTAAGAATGATATTAACGACTGTATCAGAACTGATGGCAGTGGCAGCTTTCCAAAATGGGTTGAACAGGAATGGGTCGAGAGCGACCAGAAAGTTATTGAGCAGGTACATGAAATACCCTCCCACTACTTGGGAAGAAATTCACAACACCAACTGCGCGGATGTGAGAGAAGAAAAGGATGACCTTAATGGTCCAACCCAGCTGTTAACATCAGTTCAAACCAGTCGAGGAAAGATCATCGTAATAACGGTCAAAGAGATCATGCAGGACCATGCTTCAACCGAGACAAGCATCAGCCCTATGTCAGAACAACCATCCCACCATCTACCCAATATGCAGAAGGGTCGTCCAGGCGGCATACAGGGACGAATCGAAATGAAAGAGGTATGTCTACATTCTTATCTGCTCTCAATTTTTGTTTTTACCCTTCAGAAATAGTGTTTGCACTGGAGAAGCATGGCATAAAGGTGAAGTGGCCACAAAAATGAAGTCCGACCCAATTACCCGAAAGTCGAACGTCCTCTAGGAATTTCATCAGGAACGGGGTCACAAAATCGAGGACTGCATAGACCTATGGAAAGAAGTAGTAAACATGGTGAACCAAGGGCACCTGAAGGAGTTGATGAGCGACCAGGGACGAGCCAACCTCGGCTGCGGACAAGAACAACACCAAAGCCCTCCAAAGCCACCCTCCCCCGCCCGCATCATCCAAATGATCGTCAGAATAGGCGATGAAGCATCAATCAACCACGTGAAGTTTACCACCACACATAAACTGAAACGGTCAATCACCCACAAACAGTATTATGACCTCGAAGATAGTATCATCTTTGATAAGTCAAATACCCACAGTTTGATTTTCCCCCATTTTGATGCTCTTGTCATTACTTTACGTATTTCAGATACTGATGTAAGAATAATGTTAAACGACGGAAGCAACGAGTGCATTAACCAGGACACAACTTACAACGCCATCATAGGGCGACCATGGATACACTCCATGAGGGCCATCTCGTTCTTCCAGTATCAAGTAATCAAGTTCCCTACTCCCTAGGGATATTCATCATCCGAGGCGAACAACACACAGCCCAAGAATGCTATCACATTGCTCAAGATTGTGCATATACTCAAAAGTTAAAAGGAACAGACTCAGAAGCATAGTAATTACCAAAGTCTGGGGCCGAAATCGACATACCAAAAGACATCATCAGGAACCCCGGCATCGTGGAATTCGTAGGGTCAACGGTATAATACCTCGACTCCATCCAACTTGATAACAGTAGCAACATAGAAAAGGCTTACATCGGCCATAAACTCTCAGAACCAGGTAATTTTCATAAATTTTTAAACAATGCCGATTTGTTCGCTTTCTCCCATGAAGATATGCCAGGTATCCCAAAAGACGTTGCCATACACAAGTTGAACGTCGATCCACTATTACCTTCAATGCGGCAAGTAATAAGAAAATTCAACGCTGCAATCAATGAGGCCGTTAGTGATGAGGTGGATAAGCTACTCGCCAACGGTTCCATCCGAGAATCAAAATACCCCAATAGGTTACCAATGTCTATGGTGAAAAAGAAAAACGCAAAGCGGCGGTTGTGTGTGGATTATTTTATGGACATAAACAAGACCTTCCCAAAATATTCCTTTCTGTCGCCTCATATCGATTAGCTCATCGACGCAACAGCTGGACATGAGCTGTTAAGCTTCTTGGACGATTACTCAGGTTACAACCAAATCCTCATGTAGGAGGAGGACCAGGAAAAGACCACTTTCATCACCCATCAGGGACCGTACTGTTACAGAGTCATTCCATTTGGGTAAAAAATGCAGGGGCGAATTATCAAAGTTTGTTCATCGAGATGTTCAAGGATCAACTCGGCAAAACTATGGAAATTTATATCAACGACATGTTGTTCAAATCAAAAAAGAAGAAAGATCACATTGACCCAAGAGGCATTCGGTATACTAAAGACAGTATGGCATGAAACTAAACCCCAAAAAATTCACCTTCGGCGTAACTTTGGGCAAATACCTTGGCTTCCTAGTATCACAAAGAGTCATCAAGGTCAACCCCAACCAAATTAAAGCCATTGAGGGAATACTTGAAGTATTAACCAGCAAGAAATATGTACAAAAGCTTATGGACCATATAGACAGCCCTGTCGAGGTTCTTCTCATGATCCTCTAACATGTGCCACAAATTCTTTAACGTGCTAAAAAAGGACAACAAGCTCCAATAGAATTCAGAATGCACCTAGGCCTTAAGAGAACTAAAGGCATACTTATCCACGCCCTCGCTACTCACCAAGGCAGAACCTGGAGAACGCCTCCTGGTATACTTGGCCGTATCAGAAGTCACAGTAAGCACGGTGTTGGTCCATAAAATAAAAAGTATGCAATCTCTGATCTGTTACATTAGTAAAACCCTGGTCGATGCTGAAATGAGGTACCCTCACCTCGAAAAATTGGCCTTAGCATTGGTTATAGCTTCACGAAAGCTTAAACCCTATTTTCAATGCCACCCCATATCGATGGTGACGACCTTCCCCATATGAAGCATCCTACATAATCGCGAGTTATCGGAGAGATAGGCGAAGTGGGCCATAGACATGAACGAGTACGATATAATATATAAGCTATGAACAACGATAAAATAACAAGTTCTCGCCGACTTTGTCAGCGATTTCAGTGAAAAAATAATGCCCGAGGTCAAGTAGACAACTTCTTGTACCTCCCTCGGGCTACTCGCTCTATGGATCCTATACACCGATGGCGCATCCAATGCATCAGGATCTAGACTATGACTCGTACTCGAGGTCCCGACATGAAATGTTATCCGCCAATCCATACGGTGCCCCAATATGACTAACAAGGGGGCCAAGTATGAGGCCGTAATTTCAGGACTTAAGCTAGATCTCAAATACAGAGCACGACGAGTCATCCTCAGTGTGACTCGCAACTCGTTGTCAACCAAGTCACATGGACTTTCCAGATCAAAGAGTAGAGGATACAAGAGTACCAAGCAGATATTCATAAACTGATGCATGAATTCGATGAATATAGACTCAACCAAATACCTCGAGTACAAAACATTGAAGCAGATGGCCTCGCCAAATTAGCAGCGGCCACCAAAAATATTACAAAAGAAAATATGGTCACCCTCCTCCACTCGTCAATAGACCAACTTGAGGTACACACTGTAAATCTAACATGGGACTGGCGCAATCGTATTATTTTATATTTGCAGGAGGGAACACTCCCATCGGACAAAAAAGAAGCCAAAAAGCTTCGAATGCAGGCGGCCAGGTATAACATTATAAACCACAACCTATACAAAAGGACATTTGGAGGTCACGTAGCAAAATGCCTAGGACCAAACCAAACAAGACGCGTCCTTGAGGAAGTACACGAAGACCACTGCAGTGCCCATACCGGCAATCGGGCCCTCGTCAGATTCCTTTAGGCGGGCTATTATTGGCCTACAATGAAGAAGGAAGTCACCAACTACATAGAAGTGCGAGTAGTGCCAAAAATATGCTCCTATGATACACCAAGAAGGCGAGCACCTCCACTCGGTTACATCGCCATGGCCGTTCATCAAATGGGGAATGGACATTTTTGGACCCTTTCCAGTAGGGCGGGGTAATATACAATTTCTTTAGATTTTAATTAACAATTTTTTCAAGCGTGTGGAAGCAGGTGCGTTCACCCAAATATGCGAAAACAGACCACAATTCACTAGAAAAAAGACTGTTGAATTCATCAAAAAATGGCACATCAAGCAAATACTCTCCCCGCCATATCACCCTACCATAAATGGCCAGGCCAAATCCTCCAACAAAATAATATTGAATATCTTGATGAAAAAGCTTGAGGACGCAAAGGGACTATGGCCGGAGTTACTACCAAAAGTACTTTGAGCATACCGCACCACGCTAAAAATAAGCACCAAAGAAACGCCATATTCTTTAGTCTACGAGTCTGACACCATAATACTGGTCGAGGTCAGAGAACCCAGTTCGAGATACTCCAATGAAAACGGATCGAGCAATGATGAGAACAGGAAACAAGACCTTGACGACGTAGAGGAACGAAGAGACATGGCTTACATAAGAATGGTGGCCCAAAACTAACAAGCAGAACAATACTACAACAAAAAAGGCAAAGTACAAAAATCCGGACACACATAGCAAAAGACAATCATTCCATTTCAATTGTCAAATTACAACTTTTTACAGAGGGGTTCAAGAACGTCGTCACAAAAAAATAAAAACTAAGTACAAACAGCTTCACGCCATCATCCCCATCGGTTTACTCATCATCATACCAAGGATCAAAAGCGAACCTATCCACGTTGTCATCAATTATCTTTATCCCCACCAGGTGTACCAGGTGAATAACCATAAGCTTCACGGGTCGCACGCTCCTTGACACGACCGCTCTCAGGTTCTGCTTTAGAGACTTTCCCCATAGCATTCAAAGACTTATACACGTCAAGTTGAGCCTCGGTGTGAACCCATATCTCGTACAACTCCCACGGCACACCGGGATCAACACAAGTATGAGACATAGATGGCTATGACTGTCGTTACACCTCCTCGGCCTTCAGGATAACGACCTGCTCATTGAACCCAGACAGCTCTGCCTCCAAATGCTGGATCCCTTCCTCTAACCTCGCCACCTTAAGCATCGATGTCTCCAACTCATCATCCCGCCCAGACTTACAAACACGGAGGGCATCTTTTAAGGTTGTCATTTCAGTGGAACCATTGTGCCTTTCTTGGGGCGACTCTGTTCGTCGACCATGGCGCTCAGTACACCCCTTAGATCAATAGCCCTCGCCTCCTTTTGCTCTAGTTCGCCCGATAAGGACACCACTTGCACTTGAAGGTCAACATTCTCAGCCATCACCCCCGTTGCTCACCTCGAGCTCATCCTCATAGGCCTTTAGAGCCGCCTCAAGCTCACTGCACCTACTGATGGCTCTCATTAGCTCATGATCCCTCTCCCTTTGCTCCTCATCTTTCTTTGTCAACTCAATATCTTTATATTTAATCTCGTCACAAAGCGATTGAAATTTTCCATCCTGGGTAAAGACGTCGGCCAACATTCTGCGTAATACGATACTCCTTGTATTTGGAGGTCACTTTCTTAAAGATGGTCGTCCTCCGCTCCTCCCGCCGGTCATGCTCGATCTCTATGATAAGAGTTTGACATGAAAAATAAAGGAGCCAATATGAGCAAACTACATATATGAAACAAATCCTAACATTAAAAGGCACTTACCGGTAGAGCCATGCTAGATATAATCAACAACAACTCTGCATCGCTCATTGGCTGTAGTGCCGTGTTTTCAGAAGTGGTACACAGGGGAGCAAAGGATGGCACCAACCGTTTCGAGTTGGCCAAAAGGTCATAACCCACGAGAATGATTACGTGTTGGTTAGGACCCTCCGTCCTTATCTCCACATGAGTATTCCAAGAAGGCCCGTTCCTTCTCAAGGTCGACGTTCGAACTAGAACCGTTGTTCCCCCCAGGGACCGCACAATTTCCCCAGCCACTGATGATACACCACTTTCTGCGGCCCGTATAAACTCTCTGCCATCACGAACCCCCTCAACCCCAGAGGGCCTCCTATACCTAACGACACCTGCCGCAAAAACAGTCTCTACATCTGGTGCAAGTGTAGATGCTGCTTCCAAAGCAATGAATTTTTCCGGCTCGACATCGGAGGAAACGGACTTCGCGGTTTCCACCCTTTGTCTTTTTCTCGACGGTGACTCCTCGCCATCAGACAGTTCGTCTACAAGATGATAGATGGGTGGAGAAGAAATTTCATCCCTCACAGCAACAGTTTAAGGGGCGGAGTCCCTCATCGGTGGAGCTTGAGTATGACCCCCTTCTTCTTGGAAATTCTCCAACCTAGCACCAAAGGGAGGTCGCATTGAAGAGAAATGGTAAAAAACAATAAGCTGAACTAAAAATGACACTTACCTGACGGGATCTTGGGTCTAATAACACTCGTGAAAGGACGTTCAATCACGAATTCCCGTAATGTGAGGTAACACGTGAGTTACCCAATCTTCCATATCAAAGGCAAGAGAATGTTTACTCCTCTCAGCTGAAACAAGGAAGCCGCGAGTGAGACAAAAATGAAAGGACGAAAGAAGATAATGAGCATACAATGAGACACTTATGATTATAGTTCCACTGCTCGGGAAACCCAGTCGGATCCACTACTGGGTGATCGGTCTTGATGAAGAAGTACTTATGCCAGAACTTCCTATTCGTTTTGTTGTCCATCCCCACCACCAACCCTCTGGTCCCACAATTAGTAGGTGTATCAGAGTACCTCTATAAAAGCTAGGAGAAAATAGATGCAACATGTGGCGAATGGCGACCTCACAGCCTGCCAACTCTGTATACATCGGCAGCATCAAGAAAACTTTATACAAATGGGGGGGGGGGTCCGCTAGTGGAAAGATATGAAGATTATGGCCAATCAAGAACGAATAGACATAGAAGGCACAATATCCGAGTCGATGAACCTCCACAATGTCGTTTTCGATCGGAACAATGGCGTGTGCTCATATCTCGCCGAAAAAGTTTTAATCTGCCCCGCGCGTGAGGGCACGTGGCAATGATTTTCCCATGGGGTTTTGTTGGGATTTGGTTGCGGGGCTATGACGGACCTTGTGGTAGTGTTGGTTTGTTCACAATACTGATAAATAATGATTTTGATGTAAACAGTCACTTAGGTCACCGAAAATTAGCACGGTGACGACTGATTTCTTCCCGGATGTCGTTGGAATGACGCACAACAATAATTATCTCACCAATGCTTTGATACCATGTGAGAAAGAACGGGAAAAAATATATAATTGATTAATTATGACAATAATACAATGAGCCCTATATATACAATAGATGTCCTACTCATAGTACATATGAGATTAGAGTTATTTACTACTATTTATACAATGAAACTAACAATATGTAGACTCCCAATCTTTCAGCAACCAATATGGGCTTTGTTCGCACACCCAACAATCTCCCCTTGAACTAAGTTCCACGTAGCTCACTACCACGATTCATGGGTCTCCCCCTCGAATTAAGTTTCATGTGACCATTGCCACGATCCACGGGTCAATTTTCGAGATTCACTATGTGCCACCCACATTATTACAGTATTTTGGCAACGAAAGCCCGTAACTAGCTTCTTCTTGTGTGTACACCAAGTCGCACCATCACTTTGCCATCTCCATACTCGTCCCGTTGAACCTGGGCTCTGATACCAGTTATTGGACTAAAACGACCTTTTTAGCCCAAGCCCGTACGATTTTTCCCAAAAGACCTCACACCATTAAGAGATCCCTAAACCTTATATGTAGGCCACCAATCTTTTCAGCCACCAATGAGATTTTTTTCGCACACCCAACACTAATTGACTAGTAAATTCGTGAGAATCAATAATTTTTTAGAAGTGAACTAAAATAAAAATTGGATCCTGAGATAGTAATATACCACTTGTCTCATCAGGTGCCCTTTTTTCTCCTGTTGATTATTAGTGTGTTGCTCAACTCTTGTATTTTGCTGATCAACTTTTACTTGCTTCCAAATTAGTTAGTTAAATTTTGTTATTAATCAACTCAACTCAAAAGTGTTAATCGGGTATAACTAATAAACCGGAAATTACTAAAATATTATTTAAATTCAATTCATATGAAGACATCATTTTATTATACTATTTTTTATTAGTAAACATTAATTTACACGTCGATTTTGCGCTCATCGTTCTTCAACAGCTCTTAAATAGTGGATAGGCAATAAGGCATATGAGTATGGTCGAATAAATATTTCTGAATATCAGAATAGTGCTTCAATTAAGAAAGCTTGACATGGTTTTTTGGATAAATGAAAATTAAAAGAAAAAAGTTAGCTAGACACGTCTAGGGACTGAAGTGTATATAAAGATTTAAAATATTACTCCAGATTATTTGATTAATGACCCTGCTGATCGAGTCTTGATATTATCCCTAAAACACGTTTTAGCGGCCATTGGTTAATGCAAAGGGGAAGTTCTATGAAGTCTCCTCCTGCTAGCTGCTATGGACATTGACGGATATATACAATCCACTCACATCTGCTGATATCATAAACAACGCAATTTTATTTAAAAGAAAAGTAGAGAGCGATGACAGCCCTTATATTTAGAAATTCAAGACCAAAAAAACTTTTCTTCGTCATACTACTAGTTGGTCAGAGATATACATTTTTCTGAAGCAAATGTCGTTTTCTGAACTGCTACAAGTTGGTATATATATTACACCATTTTGAGTGGACTGTTGGTATTAGCTGGAGTCAATTCCTTGCACGAGAAATATTGTTCAAAGGTTTTTTGCTTAAGCCAACAACGTGAAAAGAAGTAGAAAAAACAAAGAAGAGTTACAAACTAAAGATGTGACCAATAATAGTTACGAATTAAGGAGAAATGCCAATATTGAACATCGAATTAGACTATCCTGTTCAATAGAGTAGAAATTACAGGCACTCAGGCATAGAGAAATACCATTTTGGTGTAAAAAGCACTGCTTAAGATTGGAGATAGTGAAACATAACAAATAAAAAAGAAAACAAATAACACTACATACATGGGGGTGATTGCACAAGACATTGTGGAGGGTTTTAAATATAGAGATAAAGAGATTGTGGAGTGTTTTTATTAATGGCACATTATTATGCATTCACAATTTTCCTCTTTATTATGATTCAATTAGTGGTATTGACGTGAGAGTAAGATACCAGCAGAAATGGAGCTGAGCTGGGATAGTATGGCCAGGAATGGAGATTATTGTCTCTCCCAATAAGAAAGGGACTGGCTTTGAAATAGACATCACAACAAAATGCAAATATGTGGGGGCTAGGACCCAGGAGTATATATCATCCCAAAGGGTCTGGAAGCAATCTTCATCATTGCCTCTATGGTCCACTTTTTTTCCATTTTTAATTCATAATGCTTGTTTTTCGTCTACAATCATATTGGTATAAAATAAGAAAGCAATTACGGACAAGTGCACAAATAGTCATTCTTAGGAATGTTATTTAGAGATTTGTAGTATTTATTTTATTATAAATTTTTAAATTAAAATTTTTAACTTCAAGAAAATTCAGGATATTTTTGTCCCAAAAATTTACGAGCATTTGCATCTATAGCCTTTTTATGTTACATTTTAACTTGTATCCGCTTTGTAAAAGAAATTACAATTGCATTCGCTTTTTCACATAACTTCAACATACGGGACTGAAGTAGCAAAGACAATCACGCAAAACTTCAGCATTCTAGTAGTCGGGCCTGAAGTTTAGCTCTAGAGCTAAAGTTTTTGTATTGTAACTGGGACACTTCAACTCTAGATCTAAAGTTTTTGTGTTGTAATTGGCTACTTTTAACTCCTTCTCTGTAATGCATATATTACATTAGGGGTGTTCATTGGGCGGATTGGGCGGCTTTTTACTTTAACGGTTTGGCTTATCGGTTATCGGTTTTTAAATGTATTCATCCGTTAGCCACCCGATAAGATATCGGGCGGATTGGTATCGGGTTAGCTCTTATCGGGCCGTTAATGGGCGATTTATCGGTTTAATACCTAAGGGCTCAAATGTATTCTGTCCGCACACTATACTGAAACATCAAGCTCATAGCTTTGACAATTTGTTGATCAGTATATTGATGAACTTCTTAAGAGGTCACCAACTAGGACGCAGCACACCAAATAACTTTTATTTGCTATCTGTATAGACTATAGAGTACAGAAGTGACGGTGGGGGGTTTTGTTTTTCTAATATATTTGTATTATAGTTTTATACACTTATACTTATTCATTTTAAGGTTTTTTATTTTTATATTTCATATATATAATTATGTAAGTAAAAATAAATTTTATATATTTATATTCTTAATGGCTTAACGGATTACCCGTTAAGAAAATTGAATAATCCGCACCCAAACCGCTAAGCCGTTAATAAAAAAAATTCAATCCATTCTCCGTCCGTTAAGCCGTTAAGCCGTTACCATCAAGCCATTAAGCTTCGGTTCGATTCGGTTTTCGGTTTCGGATCGGTATTGAACACCCCTATATTACATGATACTCATCTTCACTGTTATGTTAGCTTTAAGCTTTATTTTAATGATGACTGTAAAATTAATGAATTGACTAACAACTGAATTACTTTGTGACAGTAATCAAATCCAATCATCACGAGACAGATGAACTACAGGTAGGGGTGTACATAGACCGGGTTGGTTCGGATTTTACAATTACCAAACCAAACCAATTGTATCGGATTATTAATTTTAAGGACCAAACCAAACCAATAAACTCGGGTTTTTCAATATCGGGTTTTCTCGGATTTTTTCGGATTTTCGGGTTATTCGGGTTTTTCGGAATTTTTTCCGGTAAAATCTTCGTAGATCAAAACATATAACGTATGCTCAAAATATTTCTTTAATCCTAGTAAGATACAACTATATAAAGTATTTTCCAAGAAAATAATACAAAATATGAGATATGTCATGACTCATGACATTATCCTAAAATATTCAACAATAAAGACAATAAAATTATGTAATATAAATATTGCTAATTAAAAAGCCGTAATAAAAATAAACATAATCTAAAAGCACTAATTCAAGCTAAACTAGATAGACTAATAGGGGAATATTAATTATATGCCTAAATCTAAAGCAAAATAAAAATAGGTTATGTATTTTTATCTAAATTATTGCAAAACAAAAATTAGACATTCAATACATTCCCGATCGTAATATTGAATTGAATATCTTTTGTTAACATTAGTATTGATTGCTAACATTATTTAGTTTACTAATATTAATGGCTATAAAACTTATTGGAGCATACAAAAGTTCTAAGTCCAACCTTGAAATAATACCTTAAAAGATAATATTATGAAATTTTTTAAGAAATATTTATAAATTACATTACAATAAGTATATTTATATATTAAATATCTCTAAAATTTCTATATATGTAACGTCGGGTTGGTTTGGTTTCGGTTTGACTTTCTTTAGTTAAAACCAAACCAAACCAATTATGGTCGGGTTTTTTTTTCCAACACCAAACCAAGTCAAACCAAACCATAGTCGGGTTTTTTATCTCGGCTTGACTCGGATTATCGGGTTGGTGCGATTTGTCGGTTTTCTTTGTACACCCCTAACTACAGGAGATGACATGTACAAGGAGGAAACTACACAAAAATCTAGTCAATTTCATGGGGAGAGAAATGCAGGAAAGTGGGGTCCTCTCACTTGTGCTCGATTCCGTTTTGGAAGTCAGATTGGATTTCCAATTGGTACTCAACAGAAGGGTGGAAAACCTCTAAAAGGCGAGGCAGATTTAACGCTACGCTTTCTAAAGAAAATGCCACGCGGAGCGTGTCACGAGATATATCGCTCTCGGACTTCTTACGGTAAGACCAATGCACCAACCAGCCAGTGTGGTGGCGAACATGCTATGCTCTAAGCTAAGCTGTTTACCTTGTAGACAGAGGACATAGAAAGTGTGCCGTGCTTGATTCATAAGATTCTATAATCAATAGCACCAGTATGATTCAGTATAAAGTAATAAAGATGATGTTAGCAAAATAACTTAAAAGAAGAAGAAATGAGAAATTGTACGAGTTAAGAATAAGAGCTGAAGTTATTAATTGGTACTCCCGGGGTGAGGTTGGTCCAAAAAAGATTTTCGACGCAAGACCAATAAAAAAATAGGCTATGCATTTTGTTTGTAACTGGCGAACTTCAGCTCTAGAGTTGAAGTTTGTATTTTGTAACTGGCAAACTTCAGCTCAGAGCTGAAGTTTTTGTTTGTAACTGGCAAACTTCAAATCTTGCGCTGATGTTTTTAAAACCTTTGAGTATGTACTGTTGAAGTTTCTATTTTTGAGGAGGAAGACTGGCCTTTCAAATTCTCTATTTTGTTTCGTATCGGACAATTCATTTATTTGGTATTCCAAAATATAAAGATAGAATGCTTGCTAGCATCACATCATTCAGCCATTAAACCATCAGCGTTTTATATATATATATATATATATATTTATATATATATATAAAAGGATCTTCTTCTTGGTGGGAGTTATTACAGGCCAGCGTTATTCATTACATTTGTGAAATATCTCAAAAATTAAAAGTTACAGCTTATGCTATCAAAGCAAGAAAATGACGGACAAATGTTTATAAAAAATGCTCAAGTAATGAAAACTACTGAGGTTCAATTCGTGAAACCAGGGTCTTTCTTTTAGGTCTTTCCTTACCAACAAGGGAATTCAAGATCAGGGACATTTGCTAGAGCTTGCAATTGACATTTTTCACTAAGTTTTTAGGAGATCCCCGATATGGAGATCATTGTGAGAAAGGGGAGAAGAAAGGGGGTTGAAGTTATTTAAAAAAGTAAATACAAGTTGAAATTTTTTTAAAAAATGGGTATAAGTTCCCCGTGCAATTTTTACTTTAGTTGCTTATTAGAAATATTTTCAAGGTTGTTAAAACTTGTTAATAAATTAAGATGTACAAGGAACGACCAAAACTACAAGAGTAATCAAATACTATTTGTTGACAGGTGAGATGGATTTTAATTAAGACCGAACGACCTTAATTACCACCATTTTGTTTTTAATAGAGTGTGGCTTCAGATACGAAACAAAGTAAATTAACTTTTAAGTTAGAATAAATAAAGTAGAGTGACTATTCAATTACAAACTAAAATAAAATAACTTTTTTAAACAAATTCTATGAAGAGTTTAATAACCTTACGAGAAATCAACTCCAATTTGAAACTGACACAATTCTTATCCAAAAAGGCAATAACATCCATATGCCTTGGGTTTAAACTAGTTTTGAAGACAAGAGAGGGTATTTCAGTCTTTTACTTCATTCCATTTTTATCGATATCTTGTAATTTTTTAGGCAAAAAATAGTATTGCGATTTCATCCATACCATATGATGATGTAGTATGGCGCAGTTAAACAATTTTAAATAATTTATTACATCATGATTTCCTTCCAATTAAACAAGACACAAGCATGCTTTTTTCCAATTAATAATACTTCACCAAGAGAAGTTTCAAACAAAGGGTTGAATTTTTTCCTTCTTTATTTTTTTTTTGAATAGGAGATGGTAGTGTTAGAGATATTTAACACGCCAAATTTTTATCCATTTGCAAATTCTAGCCAACTAGCTCAAGTATGCACTTGGCGAAACGGTAAAAATAGCACGGTATAGCCAGTTTTCGAATTAGTCATTCAAAAATTGCCAGCATTTACCAAGTTAATGAAAAATAGGCACTATTTTACTGCAACAAAGACCAGTCCAGAATAATATACTTGAATTCAGTGCACCTGTGTATGAACTCCAACATATTATTTTGGACTGGTATACTTTGCTGGTTCTAGTATGATATACTGGAGACTGGAGCACCGGTGCTCCAAACTCCAGTATATTATGCTGGACCGGTATACTTGCTGCAACTCCAGTATATTATGCAGGAGTTCTAATATAGTAATGCTGGAACTCCACCATAATATACTGACGTATTTTCGGATTTTGAACAATATTTTTTCTCAAATTTATCTTTATATGAAAAATGGCTAAATTTTAATTACTTTTAAAATTGAATTATTTTTTATTCAGTCAATTATAAATCCGGCTATTTTTAAATATCTCTCGGCGTAACGCCTTACAAAGCAATCTAATTAAAGTCAATAGAGCCTGTTGATATATGGAGTATAATTTTCTCGTTTTGGTCCTATTTAACATAATAGGAAAAGAAAAAGACCTCTCTTATATATTATATACGCACTATTCCTGATGTCCGAAATACATATCATACGTGTATTAAATGTCAAACCAAATTTAGCAGTTGCATCTAACTATTTTGGATATTCCTATTAGAATAGGACAAATGCTTGCAGCTAGTTTTTCTCTTTAATTATCTTGTTTGATGAAAGAGTGGACTTGTGAATAAGGAGAAGGATAGGTAATAATTTCGAACATTGCAACACCTAAATGCAAAGTGAAGTTGGCTAAGATTGCACTCATATGACAAACCATTACTAATTTATCTAACATGACGAATTTTTTTGAATGTGACAAGGTGCCTAAAAGACTGCTTAAACAACCTCATCACCAAAAAAATTGAAAAAGAATAAGAAAAAGGAAACGATAATGAAAATATATTTTAGCTAGATGTGGTATTGGGGTTTGGATTAGTGAAAATTTCAAGACAAAATTTTTAGCATAGAAATATCTACACAAATAACCGATCATATTCATTGTTCATATTTCTAGCCATATATATATAGATTATATACTAATTATATACGATTATACACATATAATATATGAAGTATACATATATTATACCTCCACCTGCTATTTTTAGTTTAAGCGGTAGGATGGACGGCTATTTGAGTTAATTCTAGAAAATTTTACCTCCTATAGCAAAGGCATATACCCTATTTATTGTAAACCGAAAATAATTTTAAAATATTCTTTTCTATAGCTACATTTCATATATTATAGCAAAATAAGAGTTTATGGTATACACTACCATTGAAGCGTGAAATGCGCTATTTATATTTTTTTTTCTCTCTCTTTTGCCAGCTAACACACGATTCTCTCACAAAATCTCAGCAAAATTTTTCCTCTCCCTCTCTTTCATCTCTTCCTCTTCTACATGTTCAGTCAATCTAAGTGTGTATCAACATGAGCGTTGGACAAATAATTGGGATGAAGTTCTTAAAATGATGAATCATCAATTTTTACATAACTATGAGTCAGAATCTTCAGCGTCATCATTCACTATTGGCTCATCCACTGAGGGAAATAGATCTGGCCATGGCTATGCCGGAGAAGATTTGAGGGTTGGATTTTTATTCGTCTCCTTTTTTAGATTTAATATAATGTATATAATATTTTGCTTAGCTGGAAAATACCATCTCGGTTGAACTTTCTTTTCTTATTTGCTATTTAGTCACATACAGTGATAGAAATATATTGTATTATGCACAAATTCACTCAAATATATTGTATTTTTGCATAAAAACATTATTTTTTGCCTCTATTTATGTACTCTTAATGTCAGTATTTTTTTAATACAGCTGGATATTAATGTGTTTTTTTATTTATTGTTATTTGAATACAGTTTAATTGAATACGGTGAATTCAATATAATGTGTGACGACCCAAAGAGTCATCACCGTAATTCTGTCTTTTTTGTGCTTCGAGGCTTTGAAAACTTCTTATTTGATTGCCTCGATTTGCGTGCGTAGTCCGGACGCGAAGATGGAAAATATTTATGTGGAAATACTTGAATTCTATGTTAAAAACTATGAATTTTAAAAATAATATTGATATAGTTGACTTTGGTCAATATTTTAGGTAAAAAGACCTGGACCTGTGATGTTATGGTCCCGGAGGGTCCGTAGAAAAATATGAGACCCGGGCATATTCCCGGAATCGAAATACGAGGTCCCAGGCCCGAGTACGGAATTTTTCCGTGAAATTGTTTTCTGAAAATGCTTAAGGAAAAATGAAAATGAGATTTGATCAAAAGTAATGGTATCGGGCTCGTATTTTGGTTCCGACATCGGGGACAAGTCTTAAATGAGCGTTAAGCGCTATCTGTAAAGTGTGGTTGAAAACGGAGGTCATTTGACATGTTTCGGACTAAAAATAGGAAACTTAGAAGTTATGAACTTTGAAATGAAATTATGAGTTTTAGAGGTTGATCCTTTGATTTTGATGTTATTTTAGCAATTTGATCGCTCGAGCAAGTTCGTGGGATGATATTGAGTTGGTGTGTTTGTTTGGTTGGGAGCCCCGAGGGCTCGGGAGTGATTTTGGCGGTGGTTCGGGGTGGTTTTGCTCTTAGAAACTTGGCAGATTTCTGCAATTTTTGCACAGATGCTTTGTTTTATGCGATCGCACTGATCTACCCGCGACCGCATATGGCTTTCCTCAGGTAATTTAAATTTCTTTTATGCGATCCCATAGTCTTACCCACGACCGCATAGGTTTGCCAGTCATTTCAGTGTGATCGCACTCTCCTTATCGTGATCGCATAGTGTTCAGATCCAACCCGGCCAGGACCCATCTTTCTTCTACGCGAACACAGCTCCACTCATGCGATCACGATGTTTAGCCTCCCCATCTCTATGTGATCGCAATCCAGTTCCTGCAATCACATAGGCCAAAATGCTCCAGTGAAATATTTAATTCCAGTACTGTCTCATTACGGGATTCATTCAAATTCTCACACGAGCTCCTCATAAGTTCCTCCATTACCGAGACTCAAACTCTCCTTTCTACATAACTCTTTGGGTAAGCATTATTCACTTTATTTCTTTATTATTTCTTCATCTAATTATCAATTTTCTAACCCTAAACACATGAAATCATAGTAGAAATTAGGGCTTTTGGGTAGAGTTAGGTTTTTGAGAATTTTGGGCGATTCAACCTCAATTTGGGGTCGAATATTGAACAAAATTATATATTTGGATTCGTGAGGTTATGGGTGATCAGAATTTGGTCCGAGCCTCGAGTTTGGACCATGTGGGCCCGGTGTCAGATTTTGGTATTTTTGGAAGAATGATAGGAAATCTATTTCTAGGCTATGGAATTGTATCCTTGAGCTATTATTGATAATGTTGAACTAATTATGTCTAGATATCGTTGTTTCGGAGCCGAATTCTAGAGGAAAAGCAGTGTTAGAGGCTTGATTGCTATTGTCGGACCGAGATAAGTGTTTGATCTAACTTTGGCTTGAGGGAATATGATTAGGATAGTATTTGCTATGTGCTATATGGAGTCGGTATATAGGTATGGTGACAGTTACCTATGCGCCCGAGTCTTGCATGACCATAAGTCATAATTTCTTTTAAAATTTGAAAGAAGTGAAAATTTGAGTTAATTACTTGTTAAATAAACTATGAAGTGATAGTTGAGAAGCAAATGAGCTAAAGAAGGAATTTTGGTATTTTTCCCTTGCTGGGACTTGTTGTTGAATCGTTTTCCCTTGCCGGGACTTATTGTTATATTGTTCTCCTTGCTGGGATGATTAATCTTGTTGTATATTCCTTTCCCCGATTGGTTGTGACCGTTGATTGGGTGAGGATGAGAGATTGTGCACGAAGGGTCTTTCCATGCCGTGTTTTGATAATTATGCACGAAGGGTTTTTCCGTGTAGTGTTTTGATAATTATACATGAATGGTCTTTTCGTGCCATGTTTCTTGATTATTTGAGTACGAAGGATCATTCCGTGCCTTGATGTGAGAGTTATGTGAGGAAAGTACGAAGGATGATGTCGTGCACTATATTTGATAGTTTTTGTGAGAATTGAGAGTAAAAGCACGAATCGTGCAGTTGTTGATTCACTGGCTTTCTTTTATTGAAGTTAAATATTCAGTTTCCATTTCTTGTTCGTTGGTCTTATAATTAAATTGTTACACCCCACATCATGTCCCCTTCCCATTATCCGTTTAAGTTTCGTTATCCTTCCGTTATTGCATATATATCTGTACAGGTTGATTGTGGTATGTCCGATCTAGCCTCGTCACTACCTCGCCAGGGTTAGTCCAAGAACTTACTAGCACATGGGGTCGGTTGTGCTGATGCTACACTTCTGTGCCCTTTTATGCAATGGTCAGGAGACAGCTTACGGACCGCAACAGTAGCTTGGGAGCGCCCTTCAGTCCAGAGACTCCTAGGTAGTTCGCTGTGTTTGCGGGCCCTGAGTCTCATCTATTTCATTCCGTTTGATTTCATTGTATCGGAACAGGCTTATTATGCAATTTCTTTCAGACTGACGTTTTTAGTACTCTCTGTTTAGTAGTCCGTGAGCAGTGACACCAGATACTGGGTAGAGACATGTTACAAACTTCCACACTCTACTATTGTTATTTTATTTAAAAGTCTTCCGCATGGTTTTTAATTAATTATTTCAGTTATATACTGCTTTAGATTAAAGTTTGTGAAATATTTAAAAATATTGGCTTACCTAGCTCCGACAGTATGCACCATCAAGACTCCCGATGGTTGGAAAAATCCGAGTCGTGACAAGTTGGTATCAGAGCACTAGGTTACTTGGGTCTTACAACTCACGGACAAGCTCGATAGAGTCTGAGGGATCGATACAGAGACGTCTGTATTTATGCCCCAGAGGCTACAGAGTTAGGAAAATTCCACTTTGTTCATTCTTGTCGTGCGATTTGGTTTCTTAATTATTGATTGTTGTTCTACTCTGTTATTACGCAGATGGAGAGAACACGTGCGTCTTCTTCTACCGCGCAGCAGCTCCCGCGAATGGCCGGGGCCGAGGTCGTGCCAAAGGCCGTGGTAGGGGCAGAGCTCAGCCCCAGGCAGCAGTTCCAGAGGTGGAGCCTCATATTGACTTTGATGAGGAGGTTCCAGCGCCAGCAGCTCCAGTGGGGCCAGCTCATGTCCCATGAGGGGCTATGTTTTCCCCAAATCACCAAGATACTCTCTTCCGAATAGCAGGCTTTATGGACAGTGTCGCTAGAGTGGGTTTGCTGCCAGTAGCACCAGCTACTTCTCAGGCTGGAGGAGGGGTGCATACTCCTACTACATGTACTCCGGAGCAGGTAGCTCCCTGGACTCAGGTTCCAGTGGTTCAGCCTGCATTGGCGGCTCAGACAGGTATTACAGCTCAGGACGGATATGGGACGGCCATGTCTTCATTGATGGATTGATTCAGCCGATCCGCCTTCAAATGGCCATGGGAGTTGGCAGTATCGATATTTCCTTTTAGGAGGTGGCCAATGCGGCCCACCGAGAGGAGATGGCACTGGTTCGAGGAGGTAGTCAGGGGTCAGACAAGAGGCCTCGCCATACTTGTAGGTGCAGTGCTACCTCATATGGAGGTAGGGATGCATATGACATAGGCCATTCTCAAAGGCCCTTCCAGTCGGCACTTCAGGTTTCGCATGGCACTCCAGGCGATGGTGGTCCTCAGCAATATTATTCGGATCAACAGACTTTCAGCGCACCACCAGCCCCCATCAGTAGACCGCCACTTCAGAGCTTTAGGGGAGGACATACCGGTTGACGGGGCCAACAGTTTCAGTAGCCGAGGGCATGTTATGGTTGTGGTAACCCGGGTCATATTGTCAGGTTTTTCCCTCGAGTCTCGAGTAGTTCTCAGCAGCATGGTCCTCTCCCTATGATTCAGGTAGCAGGTGATCCACAGGCTGCCTAGCCATCTAGAGGCGGGGGTAGGGATCATAGAGGTGTAGGGAGAGATCGTAGAGGTGGAGCTGAGATAGCCAGAGGCAGGGGTTAGCCCGTAGCAGATCGTCCCAGAGACACAGTTCAGGGAGGTGGGGGTCAGCACTGTTGTTATGCATTGCCATCCAGGCTGGAGGCCGAGTCCTCATATGCTTTGATTACAGGTACTATTCTGGTCTGTGATAGAGGTGCTTTAGTATTATTTGATCCGGGATCTAAGTATTCTTATATGTCATCCTATTTTTCACCATATTTTATCATGCCTAGTGAGGCTTTGGGTATTCTTATATATGTGTCCACACTAGTTGGTAATTCTATAGTGGTCGACCGAGTGCATCGTTCTTGTATGGTGGTATTTGAGGGTCTTGAGACCCGTGTCGACTTATTGTTGTTAGACATGGTGGACTTTGATGTTATATTGGGGATGGACTGGTTGTCCTCGTATCATGTTATTCTACATTGTCACGTCAAGACCGTGACCTTAGCCTTGCCAGATTTTCCCCGACTTGAGTGGAGAGGGACCCAAGTCATGCCACCCGTAGTGTTAATTCGTATGTCAAGGCTCAGCGTATGGTCGTGCAGGGGTGTCTAGCATATTTGGTGTATGTTTGCGACTCCAGCGCAGGAGTTCCATCTATCGACTCTGTTCCTATTGTTCGGGAGTTCCTCAAGGTCTTTCCTTCAGACATGTCGGGTATGCCGCCCGATAGGGATATTGATTTCTATATTGATCTGGCTCCTGGCACTCAGCCTATTTCCATTCCACCGTATCGTATGGCCCCGCCAGAGTTGAAAGAGTTGAAGGAGCAGCTTCATGACTTTCTTGATAAGGGTTTCATTAGACCCAGTGTATCACCTTGGGGTGCACCAGTGTTGTTTGTGAAGAAAAAGGATGGGTCGATGAGGATGTGCATTGATTACCGGCAGTTCAACAAGGTGACGATAAAGAACAAGTATCAACTACCGAGGATTGACAATTTGTTCGACCAGCTTCAGGGTGCTAGGGTATTCTCGAAGATAGATTTGAGGTCTGGTTATCATCAGCTGAGGATTAGGGCGTCTGATGTCCCTAAGACAGCATTTCATACTAGGTATGGGAATTATGAGTTTTTGGTCATGTCGTTTGGGTTGACCAATGCCCCCGGAAGCATTCATGGAGTTGATGAACCGAGTGTTCAAGCCCTCTTTGGATTTATTTGTGATTGTATTCATTGACGAGATCTTGATATACTCCCGCAGTCAGGAGGAGCATGAGCAGCACCTCAGAGTGGTTCTTAAGACTCTGACGGATAGTCAGTTGTACGCTAAGTTCTGGAAGTGCGAGTTTTGGTTGCGTTCAGTCGTATTCCTGGGTCATGTTGTATCAGCAGAGGGTATTTAGGTGGACCCAAAGAAGATAGAGGCAGTCAAGAACTGGCCTCGACCAGCTTCAGCTACAGAGATCCGGAGCTTTTTGGGGTTAGCTGGTTACTACATACGCTTTGTGGAGGGGTTTTCATCCACCGCAGACCCGATGACTATATTGACCCATAAGGGTGCCCAGTTCAGGTGGTCAGATGAGTGCGAGGTGAGCTTCCAGAAGCTCAAGACAGCTCTGACTACGACATCGGTATTGGTTTTACCCACGGGATCTGGGCCTTATACTATTTATTGTGACGCCTCCCGTATCGGTCTTGACAGTGTTGATGCACAATGGAAAGGTCATAGCATATGCTTTGAGGCAGTTGAAGATCCACGAGAAAAATTATCCAATTCAAGACTTAGAGTTGGCAGCCATTGTTCATGCCTTGAAGATCTTGAGAAATTATATGGAGTGACGTGTGAGGTATACACGGATCACAAGAGCCTTCAGTGCTTGTTCAGGCAGAAAGAGTTGAATCTGAGACAGCGGAGGTGGTTGGAGTTGCTAAAAGACTATGATATTTCTATATTATACAACTCGAGGAAGGCCAATGTGGTGGCCGATGCATTAAGTAGGAAGTCCGCCAGCATGGGTAGTCTTGCCTATATTCCAGTCAGCCAGAGACCGCTTGCCTTGGATGTTCAGGCCTTGGCCAATAAATTTGTGAGATTGGATATTTCTGAGCCTAACAGGGTGTTAGCTTGCACAGTTGCTCGCTCGTCATTGATGGAGCGTATTCGGGAGCGGCAGTTTGATGATCCCCATCTGTGTGTCCTTTAGGATTCATTTCTTGTCGCAAATATTCACTTGTAGCATACAATATTTCAATGGATTGACCTAATTTTTCTACCGCGTGTACATTCCCATAATGATGATGTTTTTCCAAAATCAAACTTTGTTGTTCAGCATCTTGAACTAGCCATCCCTTAGAAGGTATTGTTAAAAGATCACCAATTCCTAATGAAATGGATGTAGCAGTAGCTTGTTGGAACCCCAGAGTTTTACTTGATCCAGGATATGTGATGTATATGTCATTCCAAAGTGATCTATTAATCTACTAATAAGTCGTGTCATGGCAGTTCAGGCTATAGTCATAGTGATCCTCCTATTCAACTACTTCGACCATTTCCGAGCACCTCATATCTTTTTCGGGGCGTCCGAAGATTCGATCATTTTTGTATGATTTCTCTTGCACTGCCCTTTCCAATGGCTTAGAAGATAAAAAAATCCTATATTGATTAGCCCATAAACTGACCTAGGTAAATCCATGAACTCCATTGGATTATTCCTTCTGACTAAGCATATTAACCATGAATTGTCCTAATAAGACAATTCAATCAATCCTTTGTTTTGAAAAACTCTTCAAGGTTAATTCAGGAGATCACAATGGAAGAAGTTACAAATGCCCTTAATGCAATGCAAATCTCCAGGTGTGGATGGCTATCCAGTGGAATTTTTTACAAAGAACTAGGAGATCGTCAAATATGACATTTTCACTGCTATAAAGGAATTTTTCACTACATGCAATATGTCCCATATGATTAACACTACTGCTATTGCTCTTGTTCCAAAGGTCAACTCTCCTACAACTGTTAAGGACTATAGACCTATAGCATGTTGTACTACCTTGTATAAACTCATATCCAAGATCATTACTACTAGACTGAAGGTTGTGATCAGTGACTTGGTTGGGCCAGCTCAGTCTGCATTCATAGAGGGTAGGAGTATTGTTGACAACATTCTGCTGAGTCATGAGATTTTCATAGGATACTCCAGGAAGGGTGTCTCTCCTAGATGTGTATTGAAGGTAGATTTGAGAAAGGCATATGGCACACTGGAATGGTCTTTCCTGAAGCAGATCCTCATTGCTTATGGATTCCCTTCCAAGTTTATAAACTGGATAATGGCTTGTATCACCTCTGTCTCATTCTCCCTAGTAATGAATGGTGGTCTTACTAAGCCATTCAAAGCTAAGAGAGGAATTAGAAAAGGTGATCCAATGTCTCCTTATCTCTTTGTATTGGCTATGGAGTATTTGAGTAGGATTCTGGGGCAACTACACAGAAATGGTGATTTTAATTTTCATCCCAAATGCAGGAAGCTCAACTGTACACATGTTTGCTTTGTTGATGATCTCTTACTGTTCTGTCGAGCTGACACTATTTCCATCCAGATTATGCACCAGGCTTTCCTTAAATTTTCTGAAGCCTCTGGGCTGGTAGCAAATGCCAGCAAAAGTGCTATCTACCTAGCAGGAGTGCAGCAGGATTTCAGACAAGAAATGACAGAGACATTAGGGTTCATAGAAGGCCATCTTCCTTTCAAATACTTGGGGGTGCCTCTGGATTCTAAAAAGCTTTCTATTCATCACTTTTTGCCTCTCATTGAAAAGATTACAGCCAGAATTACTTGCTGGTCAGCTAAATTGCTATCCTATGCCGGGAGATGTCAACTGATCAAATCTGTTATCTTTGGCATTCAGGCATATTGGTCTCAGGTTTTCATTCTGCCAAAAAAGGTCCTAAAGTCCATTGACACAATCTGTCGAACCTTCTTGTGGATAGGTAAGGCCAACCTATCTGAGAGAGCTTTAGTTGCATGGGACAGTATCTGCAGACCTTTCAATGCTGGTGGTCTCAACATACTGAACATGACTATATGGAACAAGGCAGCTATCACTAAACTGCTTTGGGACTTAGCCAGGAAAAAGGAGTGTCTATGGGTTAAATAGATTCATTGCTACTACATAAAAAGGAATGACATAGCCATTGTGCCCACACCCAAGCAAGTTGCTTGGGTCATTATAAAACTCATGGACTGCAGGACTGATCTTCTGGAGAATCAACAGCTACAAGGCACACTAATTGATAGACTTAAGGCAGTGTACTCTTTGGACAAGTTCCAAATCCAGAAAATGTACCTTGCATTGCTTCCTAACTATGATGGAGTTGCTTGGAAGAACCTTCTTTTGATTTCAAATGTCCAACCTCGACACAAATTTACTGTTTGGTTGGCTGCACAGAGAAGACTTCCAACTAAGAGAAATTTGGCATTCCAGTTCCTCCACTGTGTATATTTTGCAAGCAGCAGAATGAGTCTTTCCAGCACCTTTTCTTCGAATGCTGTATGACTAGTAGGCTTTGGTCCAGAATATGCTGCTGGTTGGGTATTCATAAACAAATTCTTGACTGGGATAATGAGTTGGAATGGATTTATGGTAAAGCTCGTAGTCGTGCATGGCACAATGCTATTACTGCAGCTAGTTTTACAACAACTACTGCTTTAATATGGAGGGAGAGGAACAACATTCGCTTCTAGAATTTAGTATATAATGAAGATCGACTAACTAGAGAAATAGCTCTGCTCTTTCACATACGAGGAAGACACAGTAGAAGCTGGCAGATTGGGCTGCGACAACTGAATACTTTTCCTTAGTTTAGCCTTAGACCCCCCCCTATACTAAATGTCTTTCATGCGCTTCTTTTGGTAAATATGTTAGAATAGTACAGGAGAATAGCTGAGTAGTTGATAGTCCAAACAACTACAATAGGGATACTTTGTAAATCTGTTTTTGCTATATATAAATATAAGGTTTAACGGGAAAAAAAACTCTTCAAGGACCAAGCGATCCCTTTCCTTCATACTTCATATAAATAATTCTAAAACCCCAGAGTATATATTTCCACAGATCGAAGGAAAAAAGACAGTTCGATCGAATCTTTTTTATACTCTTTTATCTATTAGAAAAAGAGATAATCTACTTTTTTCCTTTTATAAAATGAAAATTTCAATAAAATAAATAATAAATAGGAGACTGGATCCGATCCATTCGTTCGTAGAGCTATTTTCTCGATCACAGACATTTC